>CM066319.1:46448333-47129166 GCA_033807775.1 Saussurea involucrata
CTTTGAAGAACGATTTGTAGAAAATGAACTTGAAGCATAAGAAGGTTGAATACCTTTGAAATTGCTTTCTTCAAGTTTCTTGACCTTAACGGATAAAGCATTTCGTTCTTTGAGAATTAAATCAAATTTCTTTTGTAAATCAGATTTAACCATTTGTTCCTTCAAAATCTCGGTTGCTAATCCAGATAATCTCTTTGTAAGCTTAGAAATCTCAGTTTGAAAGATCTTTCTTTCGATTGCAAAATCATCTTTCAAACATTTTGCTCTAAAGCCTTCAACCTTCTTCTTCTCAGTCTCTTTGCTTAGAATGTCTAATTCTTTCTCCAAATTGGATATTTTCAAAGAAATTTCTCCATTCTTCTTAGAAAAAGATTTGCGTTCAGTTTCAAACTTCTCTCTTTCTAAAATTAAAACTTTTTCAAAGTCGGAGATTTGTTTTGAAAGTTTTAGACACATATGCTCAAGACTCTTCTTCTCTTCAAGAGATTTGGTTGAAAACCCATATTGCTTTTGAATAAGCAATTGTCTTTCTTTTGCAAAATATTCTTTCTCCTTTTCAAAAACCTTTTCAAAAGTAGATAGTTTACTTTTAATCTCAAGGTTTTCACAGTTCAGGAGTATACCTTTCTCTTCTTCTTCAGCCAGCTTCTCAGAACTATCCCAGATTTGAGATTTCAGTTCCTTCAGTTCTTTAACGTACTTGCTGATCAAATCATCTTTCTGCTTGATATTGTTTTCATATAATCTTGTTTGCTCTTTCTCAGTCTTCTTGATATCCTCTCGTGATGATAAATCAGATAGCTTCCTTTTCAGCTCAGTGTTTTCTGACTCTAATGTTGTTGCCTTTTCTTCAGATTTAGCAAGCTTCTCAGAACTTTCAATTGTTTGCAATTTCAGTTCCTTCCGTTCTTTGATGATCTTGTCTCTAAATTCATGTGCTAGCTTGATATTATTTTCATATAATCTTGTTTTATAGTCGTTACACGCAGGATTAAAGCAATGCGACATTGTTACCTGAAAAATTATGATCGTTAATCGGTGTTATTTTGAAGAAAAAATTGCGGAAGAAAATCAAAAATTAAATCAGAAAAACAAATTTATAAAATAAATTTGTTTTAAAAATTTAAAATCTGATTATTATAGGACCAAACGAAATCAAGCTTCGAGAACTTACCAATTAAAACTTATTAAAAACACCTTACCGGATGAAGATGTTCTCGAAAACATAGCACTTACCTGATTAAAAATAACTTATCGGGTGATGTGAGACCTACCGGATGAAGTTTACCGGATGCGATGAACAATCCGCACAAAACGAAACTTACCGGATGATGTGATGCTTACTAATCAAAGACTTACCGGGTGGTTGAGATTCTTACCGGGAACTTATCCGGATGCGAAGAAAATTGTGACTTACCGGACGAAAAACAATTTAGACTTACCGGACAGCAAAACAAATGAGACTTACCGGATGATCTAAAAAACTTGTCGGAATGTTCAACAAAACCCGTCGTGCGTTACACTCAACCAAACTTTGAATCATACAATAGATTAAGATAAAGAAAGCATGCAATAAAGATGGAGAATTTATATATGCATACATGCGATGTTTTTAAACCAAACTTTATATGTGATTAAAAACAATGCAATGCTATCTATGTATGCAGCGACGGTGATCAATGGTTGAAAAAAAATGATGGTGAATGCATGTATATCATGAAGGAAGAAAAGAGTAAAATATGCAGTAATATGTATATATACTTTAGATCTTAATGCATGTAACAATAAAAATAAGAACCAATCAAAGATGGTCAACAGCCAATGTGGATGGTCAAATAAAGAGGCTGTTTTGGTGTGCAACAAATGATACTAAATGATATGCGGGAAGTGAACCTCGTCCGGAAAGTGAGAATTCTACCGGAAAGTGTGAAGTTACCCAGAAAGGTGGAGTTTAATCCGACACTTGAGAAAATCTATCCGGTAACTTAAATTTACCAGGTAACTTTGAGTTACCCGGAAAGTTGAGAGAAAACAGACTTACCCGGAAACTGCGGCTGGTTGAAAAATCAGATCAGAGATCGATAGGGTTGCTTGATTTCACTCCTGTAGGGTTAGATTTTGACCAAAAACACAAAAAACAAACAAATCCAAATCGATTTCTAAGCAAAATATATCCTATTTTTCACAAGTCACCACAAAAAGATTAAGAACACAAAAAGATTCAAGAATTGATTTTTTTTAATTGAAAGATTAAACCTTTTGGGAATCGATATAAGCACAAAAAAAATCGCAGATAAACGCAAGTAATCAATCGAGATCAAACAAACGAATTAATAAAACAACGAAAAGTTTTTCTAACCCGATTGAAGAACGATTTTTGATCAAGAAAAACTGCTTTATTTCGATAACATCTAGGAGACTTCTGGACCTCAGACGACCAATCCAACCGGTTAGAATGTGAAACAATATGTCCCGAAGCTACTGTCCAAAAATCACGACGATCCGACGGTTCAATCTCCGGGAATAGGCGAAACGGCTGGCTGTGTTTTCCAGAAAAATCAACTACGAAAATTAAACTTTTTCTCGCTTTCGTTCGATTTCTTTCGTATCTTCAAATCACCGATTCTGCTCTGATACCAATTGTGAATCCCAGTTTGATCAGGTAACAATAAATCAGTAAACAATAACACGAACAATTGATTATTTCAATCTGTCATCCCTCTCGTATTCAGAAATCAAGATAGTTACAAAAGTTAGAATGAAGAACACAACTATCTCTCTCTCTCTAATGAATCTCTTGGATGGCTAATCAATTGCTAACCTAATTCTAAAGGTTAACATAACATTAAATACCTAGGCCTTAAACACAATGGCCCATGGCCCAACAATCTAATCTAAGCCCAATTAATAATAATTAAGGCTTTTACAATAATAAACCACTATAATTAAACTAATTACGCTTTATATAATTATTTATATATCTTTCTAATATGTAGGACATTTATGGTCCTAACAAACTCGTTGAGAGAGTTGAAAAGCTCTCTTGACTCTTTTGCAGATTCAACTAAGAGGACCATAACTGATCTGAACACCAAAGTGGACAACCTGTCCATAGAGGTGAAAAATGTATGCGCCTAGATGAATTCAACTGCAACAACCTCTGCTGCCGCTACCGCCTCTGAATTTGAAAAGGCCACTACAAGTGCATTTCAGGCCTCTGTCAGAGATCTCCTTGACCAGCTGAAGAAGGAACAAACCCCTTCCTCTAAGGGCCTAACTCTAGAAGACCTAAAGAAGGCCTTAGAGCAAGTCCAAGAGCATACTACCAAAGAAACTCAGGCCATGAAGCCCTCCGACTACATGACCAGAGCTCAGCTGACAGAGCTTGGGCAAGGGATACTCGATCAAGTTACAGAATTCATCAGAGCCTTCACCACAGCGAATGCAAACTATGTGAAGGAATTTCAAGCAAGTGTGGGGAGACTAAGATTCAACTTCGAAGCAGAGGTTGCATACATGCTCGGTATTTGTGACGACCTCTGTGCTAAGATGATAGCAGCAGGGGCCACCCAACCAAAGAAGCCATCTTCATCGTGCCGAGCAGAGGGTACCACAGATCAAAGGCAAGATGATTTTGATGATGATTCAGAAGGACCATCAGATCATCCTGAGGGGGAGAAGAGAAAAGAAAGGTTTGCGAACAGAGGTTTACCTGCACCACCAATATCAGTAGAACCCCTAAACCAAGCAGCCCCAACTGAAACCCAAGGAGGAACCCAACAGAAGACCACAGAGGCAACACCCATCTCTGTGGAAACAACCCCTGTAACCGTAGAAGATCTACCATCTCCAACCCCCAAAACAACTGAACAAGTTCAAATACTTACCTCATCTAAAGAAGACCAACCATCCCAAACACATAAACCAACAGAAGACAAACCACCTTCCCCAACACCAAAAACACCAGAAGCTGAGAAGACGAAATCTCCTTCTCCCACACCCAAAACCAAACCAAGAACCAAGTCAATTGCTCACAAACAAAGAAAATATCTGAGCAAAACCACATAAGCCTCACCAATTAAACCTCAAACCAAACCCACATCACCAACCAAGTCCTTAGAAGCATAAGTGCCAAAACCAACAGAGGCAACCCCTACAACTACAGAAGCACTCCCACCTAAACCCTCTGAAACCCAAAGGACAAATCCAACAGAGGCAACCCAATCTCAACAAGCAGAACCACAAATGCCTAAGGCCAAGGACAAGGGAAAGTCCATCATGACAGAGGAACCGAAGAAGAAAAAGCCAAAGCATCAACCTGCAGAGAAACTATTGATGAGCGCTTTTGACGCATTTGTTACTCCTAAGCCCGAAGAAGAAGACTGGGCTTATGGAATCACTCCTCTGTCAACCAATCTCACAATGGATTCAAAGGCAAAACTTACAGAAGATCGAGTGGCCAAACTGAAAAGTGACTTGGATGCTCTGCGGAATCTTATGCCACCACCTCCTGTTCAGCAAAAAAAATGGAAGAGGTGGTGCACAAATACTTATATAGAAGAGCAGTCAACGATCCTCTGCCACCATCTAAACTGCACCCTGACTTTCTTAAAGAACTACGAGATCAATTCTACAGAAAGAAAGCCAAATCCATCAAAGAAGTCTTCTCAAACTCCAAAATAGACAGGGTCATCTACTGCAAGTTGTCCCATACCCACGGAGGAGAGGTTCACTACAACCTCTACAGAGTCAAGAGAATGGACAGATCAGAAACCACATTCTCAGATGCAGATATGAGAAATTTAAACCACTATGATCTACTTGATCTTCTGAGTTGGACAAGGCAGAACTACAACCGTAGACTGGAAGTCCAAAGAGCTTACCGAGAAATCCGGATGGCCATGCGCGAAAGACCTCTGATGTATAGCATGACTGACTTCCAACTGGGACTCGACCTTGGGGTAAGAGGTCTGAGAGTCCCACCACCAGAAGATGACTGCCCCCCTTCCGCCAGACCAAACTCTATCATCACTTTTCCAAGGATTGGGTACGTCTTTCAAGATCCTGCAGGAAAGTCGAAGCTATTCCTAGAAGTTGATTGTCAAAAATATGCGACAAGTACTTTGGTAGAGTTCAGAGTCAACCTCTTGGAGCACAGAGGAACAGAGTTCATGGATCAAGCTCTAGCAGACAGATTGATAGAGGTCATTGATTCCATAATCAACTTCAGAAACCTCTGCATCAGAATATACCGTGAGCTCAGAGATAGAGGACTCGGAGGACACAAGTTCAACGACTTCCCAAACGCAAGAGTCTGACATCCATAACCTTCCTCTGTTTACTTTTCATGTCATGTGCTATAATCAAATGTAAGTGCCTCTGGCACAATCTTAAATGAAGAGTACCTTTCAACAAAGGTCAAATACCTTCTGTCGTGTACTTAGCCTAGAAAACCATGCATTTTTCAATTTTTATTTTTCAATACTTAGGGGGAGATTGTTAGCTCCAACTTCTGTAGTTTAAGAAGTATTGAAAAATAGGCTAAGTATGTAGTCATCGACAGAGGCCTCTGCCAAGTCACCGAGGGGACCGAAGTGAAGAATCAACAGAAGACGTTCTCAGAGGACAAGGCGACAGAGCCTCTGTGCTATGAAGACTGAAGACTTAGAAGATTACCTGAAGATCAATACGAAGACGATCGTGCTTCTCACGTTTTCTGCTGTACGAAGATCCTGAAGATCGTTCGTACAAGGCGTGCCCTGACAACTTCATGTGTCAACCTCTGGTGGGTTACAGCCTTAGCAGAAGACGGTGCACTACATTAACGTTGTACCTATAGCAGTCCCACGATCGTGTCTTGTACCTTTAGTACTTCTTGTCTCCCCTTTGTCCCCTGATGAATAGTATAAATAGAAGGCTCATGTTGAGCTATTCTATTAACCTTGCACGACACACACACCCTAAAGAGCATAATTCTTGTTATACTTTCGGTATTCTTGGTGTTCTTATTTGAATCAATACAAAGTGAATCTTTGAGTTAATCTCTTGTTTAAGTATATTTTGTTTAGCTGATTATGTGTGTTTATCTACCAAGCAATAGCTTATTAGTTCGTTTAAAACGCTTCTGCACCCCAATCTGTTTGAACTAATAGGTATCTAAATCACTGTTGAGTAAAATAGGAACCAACAATCAACATTAGAAATATTGGGAGTAAAGAAATTGTAGGTTCCTATATTGAAGTTGTATCACATTAACAGCACAAAATAGATAGCGGAAGCATTATATAAAGCCATTAAATGTGAGTGATTGTGTAGACGATAATGTAACAATGAGAGTATCAATAGTGAACAGTAAATGATAACAAGATCAAGTAAATAAGCTGCTCGTATATTGATATTTGAATAACACCAGGAACACGTTCAAGTGTGTGTATTCTGAAATCTATCAGGAAACAAATCGTACAGTGAGAGTGTAGCAGTGTGTGCTCTCACAAATGTGGAAAACAATTCCTCCAAAAGCTTACAATTGTGTGTTCCACTACCCTTCTATTTATAGCCTGATAAAGTGAGAGACAGTGTACTATCTAACCCTGGGATGACACGTGTAAAGTGTGTCTCCGTCCTTTTAGGGCTTACGTGGAAAGTATGGACACATGTCTAACACTTAGAGATTTCTACGAGACTTAAGCTTCACAGAGGTCTTCATTCACCAGAGCTCTTACGCCAGAGCTCTGATGGTCTTCTGGTGTGAACAGTTCTTCTAGTGAACAGAAGAAGTAGTCTGCCAGAGCTCTGTCGAGCTCTAATGATCTTCTGGTTGATTTCTTCTAAGTCTTCTGCCGGATCTCTGGTGGTCTTCTGACTTGTAATATTTTCAATACTTTTACATCTTGTTTACTTGGGGCTAACAATCTCCCCCTAAGTATTGAAAATACAAAAAATGCAAATTACAGAGATAATTAAACAAAAGACAGAGGAGAAGGTCATCCTTTGAGAAACTTGATACTATTCTTTTAAAGTGTTACAATGCAGAACAAAGAAATAGTATACTAAGCATAGTACTCTCCTCTTAGAATTCTGTTGAATCTTCTGATCAGGTCTCTGAATTCTAACATGAGATCTATCTAGTTGATGTAGAGCCTTATTGCTTCTTCTGGACACTTTTCCCTTGGAAGGTTCAGGATGATGTTTCTGAGGTACTGAAGCGACTCACTTGAGTACTTGTGGGTTTCAACAGATCTGATGGCCTTCTTGATGCCCTTCTGTCAGCAGATGAAGATTGGAGGATTTCTAACCACAGTTCCAGTTTTGTAATGGCCATAACCGTCAAGGTTTTCATTTGGAGGTGCAATCGCCAGTCTCTCAACTTCAAACTCTAGGCCTAGCTGAAAATCAATCTGTGTTCTGAGGTTGATGTGCTCTTGCATAACATACTGAACTTCGGGTAAAGCTGTCCTTGCGGGTTTGATTCTGTCGTGGAAGTTCACGCAATAGCCATGAAGGGTTATTAGGTCGTAGGGATTCAGAAGCATAAGATCATTATCGTTGAAGCTCTCTATCTTCTTGTCTTCTGATGATTCCACAGTGTACAGATGGTACAGAACTCTGTCATGGGAAAATTTTCTATGCTCCATCTTTTGGTGTTCAGATGTGACTTTGTTTCTATGAACCTTCGCCTAGCATCTGAAATTGTGTTTACTCTGATGGGGTTTAGGTAAGGATTGATGGGTACGACATTTATTGGTATTATATCTCTGTCGGCATAGAGATATGCAAACAATTCTTCCAGTGAAGGGTTTTCTGTATGTCTTGGTGTAGGATCTGGGTTCTGTTCAGGGTTTTGCGCAGGTGGGTTTTTAGCCATGAGTGTATCAGTTTGGTTCTGTGCCTGTTCTGCGGTTTGGGTTTGGTTTATTTGTTCTTTGACAGAGAATGGTTCTGTTCTCTCTGGTTCATTCCTTAGGGATTGGGGAGGAGTGTCAAGGATGATGACCACTGGTGGTTGAGATGTCAACGCTTCTGGTGCTCTGATTGTTCTGTCTTTGAACATGTAGTCGAACTCTACCATCATCATCTCTGTTGGAGTTTCCTCTGTCTCCTTCTCCCCTTGTGTTTCTTTTTCTTTCTCTGCCCCTGTCTCTTTCTCTTTCCCCTTCTCTGTCGCTGTTTCTGTCTCCCCCTTTTGTTGTTCTGAGGACTCTCCTGCTTGATTATCTGAAGGCCCTACGGCATCTCTGTGGGTGTCATCGTTATCATCCTGATCATCATCATCATCATCTGCTTCGTCAGAGAGTCGCATAACGATAGGAGAGTCCAGGGCAACAAACTTTGCCTTCTTCTTTGAAGGTTCTCCTTCTGGGGTTTCTTCTGTAGGCCTTTTTCTGGAGCCAGTTTGGACAATGGCATCTATGAAGATAGTAACAGCTTTCTTCAATGCACTTTCCACTTCTGTCGCAGCAGTTCTGATTTCATCAACTTGACTCTCAAAGTTAAATTTGTAAGAGTCAAGAGATGTTTGGACATGTCTTTCTGTCTCTTGAGCTTTCATGACAAATTTGGACGAGATGGTCATCATTTTGCTTAGAACGTTTCTGCTGAATTCTCCCATCTGGCCAACTGTCATGGGTAGTTCGTTGGGGCTTGGACCAGATATATTAAGTGGAGTAGCAGAAGATGTAGTGGCCTCTTTGATAGCATCCTTGACAGAATTGTTGATCATCTATGTCAAGGATCTGATGTTGGAGTCAGAGAGGAGAATGGAAGGCATTGGCATAGGTATGTTCATTGCCGCAATGTGGTTCTCTGCCATGGTTCTCTTCAGATCAGCGAGCTCTGTTGTCAACTTTGTTGTCTCCTCTGCTCTGGCCCTTTCCCTATCAACAAGTTTCTGGGAAGTCTCTGCATATTTTCTTATGATTTCTTGCAGCTCAGACTTCAGAGTAGCATTCTCCTGACGGATAAGCTCCTCTTTAGTTTCATTGATAAGTTTATACTCATTCAAGGAGTTGCTAATACTGTCACAGAAGCTTTTGAGCTCTGCTCTGGTGACAGTGTCAGCGGGGGTAACCTTGGTTCCAACACATGGATCCAAGTCAGCCTCGAGCTCAGAGACGCCTCCATCCAGAGTTGTTTTTATGTTGGCTCTTGGAGGACTTCCACCCGATCCTTGATGTTCCTTTTCAGGGGATACATCTTTGGGCGTTCTGATCTGAATTTCCTCTTCCAGCTCAGGTTCTAGAGAAGGAAATCTGATGTGTTGAGAAGATCTGTGATCAAGACAGGTCTTCCCTTGTGAAACTAAGTCATCCCACTGCCCCTGAGTTGGGCAGAGCCTACGTGAGATTCTAAAGATCTCAGGGCTAGTTTGTGTCAAGTCTATGCAAGCCATAGAGGCTTCAGCGTGTGTTGGTGACCTATTGATGTCCTGGGGCTATTGGCCATTATTACCAAAAATGGATTCCCCGGTTTCGTGCATACCAAAGGCGTGAAGAGTTGCCTCTGGTGGTTTAAGTTGGTTTTTGTTCGAGGTGTGCACCTCTGATTCAATATCCATTTGGTCTTGATCACGAAGGATAGGTTGTGTGGTAGCACTGGGAGTTGGGCTACGGAAACGCACATGTGTGTTCATTTGAACATCTTCTTCTAAACTCACATTGCCCTCGGCTCTTAGGGATGTAGAAGACTCAGATGTCTCTCCCTCACTATCCTCTTCCTCACTACTGTTAGAGGAGGACGAACTTTCTGCCACCTCCTCTGCAGTTTCCTCTACTTCCTCTTGGACAGCCTCCAAAGGGGATGCTTTGTGCACTACTTCCTCCTCCTCAACATGGGCAGAGGAAGACCCCACTTCGGGTACTCTTACCTCTGGTGTTTCTATTTCTTCCTCTTCTCTTATATCAGTCACAGACTCTAACGAAGGTTCAGGACCTATGTATGTTGGGGATCTCACCTCAGTTTCTTGAGGTAGAGCAGCATGATTATAGTTTTGGAGAGAGATATGGTTTGGTGTTATCAGAGAGAGCATAGTTCTTGGTATTCTTCTGGTGTTAGGATACTCACCTGTGGTTGTCGGATTGAATCTGGACATAACCCATCCAAGAGTTGGATTTCCCTGTTGAGTTAGTTGTAGGTGAGGGAATGCCTCTCTGATGACGAGGCTGATGAACCTTGGAAATCTAATCTGCTTCAGATTCCTGTGCACGCCTACTTCTCCTCCTCTTGCCAGAGTTAAAGTCTTTGTATTCACAACAGTCAGAATCTCTTTGTATAGCATTTTGGCATAATCAAAATGCCTTCTGAAGTACAGGCCATACATAATCTGAAGGATTTCAGTGCTAGCTTGGTCTTGGCTACCACTTTTGCAGGTTAGGGTTCGGTTTAGGATTGAAAACATGAAGTTCCAGATTGGGGGTAGATTACCTCTATTGAATTTCCCAATCATGGTTAGGTCTTTGTTGTAGCCTAATAACTTTGCAAATGCAAGAAGAACAGGGGTTTTGGGGGGGTTTTCAAATGCAGGGATTCCTAGCTGTTCTTTGGTTTGCATTCCAAAGATTCTTTGAAGGGTTTTGTCGCGAATGCGTATTGTTCCAACTGCGCCCTGTCTTCCTGAATCAACTTTCCCAATAATGCCTTTTCTTTCTGGAATGTACTGACAAGTTGTCCACCATTGTTGGACATAAAGCTTTGGAAGGTCATCATCAAACATTGTGATGGATTGAAAGAGTTCAGAGTTTCTGAAAAACTCAACGATTACAAGGTAAATGGGTAAATAGTTGGCTGGATTGGCGTCGAATCTGTAGTTGTTGTCTACAAATTCGTAGGGTTGGATTACTATATGATCAACAGGTACTATTCTGCTCGATTCCGCCGAGTTGGCTTATTCCGCCATTGTTGCAGGTTTCTGGGTTTTGAAGAACACGAATAGTATATGAAGAAAGGAGGGAAGGATATGAAGGTTTGAATACTTAGAAGTCGTAAGAAATGAAATGGGTCAAAGGAATGGGTATTTATACTCGAAATATCTGGCTGGATAACCGTCGTAGGTACTGTAGGTACTGTAGGTACTCGAGTGTCAGATAGTGGAACGACCTGTACAGTAGAACGTGGAAACAGCTAACGGTTGGTCTTTCAATCAGAAGATGCCACGTGGGTTTTGGTTCTGACATCTTTTGGGCTATCAAATCGTCACAGTTAGAGAATTGTCGGTGACAGGTGGTTGACGCTAAAAAATAACCCGCATCTCTGATGACCATTATCAGAGAAATGGCAGAGCTCTGGTGGAACTCTCAGCACATTTTATTTCTGATGGAAGATTTTGTTCATTCTTTCAAGTAACCCAAAGTGTTTCACCTTTACCCTAAAATCATTTGCAAATCCTGTATCTGATGTGAGAATAGTCAAAGAACTAAAGCTGAGAATCATCAGAGGCTCTGGTGAAATGTCAGAGTTTTGGTAAATTCTTGACATTATCAAAGATGTTTTCATCAGAACAGGTTTTCCCTTCCTTAAAAAGATTTTTCTTCTATGTTCAATGAGCAAAGTTATTTAGATTTGAAATTGTTTTGACTTGCTCCCCTTAAACCATGCTTATGTTCCTTTTAAGCTCCCCCTAAAACCAGGAGCTTAATTGACAAATTTTTCTTTTTAGCTTTTCTCTTTTCTTGTAACAATATTTACAAAAAGAAAAACCAAATTATATACGGATTTGAAATGCACAGAGGAAAATATTGAGAAAGTATGCTGGCAGAGCTTTGAGATGATTGTCAGAGGCTCTGGTGAAATATCCTACCTAACTATTTTGACAGAGCTCTAGTATGAACATCAGAAGCTCTGGTGAATTTTTGAATAGGAGGACATGTTCAGCATGCCCATCTTATTGATTAAGAAGTTAAATCTCCTTTCATCAAGGGCTTTTGTAAACAAATCAGCAAGTTGGAAGTCGGTTGAAACATAGTACATTTCAATCGTCCCTTTTTCAACATGATCCTTTATAAAATGGTACCTTATATCGATATGCTTTGTCTTCGAGTGCTGGACTGGATTAGCTGTAATTGCTATTGCACTCTTGGAGTCACACAGAATTGGGATTTTGTTATACTCCATGCCATAATCTTTGAGTTGTGTTTTGATCCAGATCACTTGAGAGCAACAACTAGTAGCAACAACATACTCTGCTTCTGCTGTAGAGGTTGATACGCAGTTCTGTTTCTTGGATGTCCAACTCACCAGTTTGTCTCCAAGCAATTGGCAGCTACCAGAAGTACTCTTTCTGTCATTCCTGCATCCTCCATAATCTGAATATGTGTATGCTACAAGCTCGAAACCAGAATTAAGAGGATACCAGAGACCCAAAAATTGAGTCCCTTTGAGAAATTTAAAGATACGTTTGACAGCAGACAAATGGGATTCCTTAGGATTTGCTTGAAATCTAGCACAAAGACAGGTTGCAAACATTATATCAGGTCTGCTTGCAGTTAAATACAGAAGTGACCCTATCATGCCCCTGTAGTTTTTGATATCCACAGATTGACCTTGAGGATCATGATCAAGTTTAACTCTAGTGGCAATAGGAGTTTTCATAGGATTTGAATTATTGAGCTTGTACTTTTTCAAAATATCAGAGACGTATTTTGATTGACTTATAAAAGTGCCTCTGATGGATTGTTTAACTTGTAAACCAAGGAAGAATGAAAGTTCTCCCATCATGCTCATTTTAAATTCACTTTTCATCAAATCCTTAAACCTATCACAATATTCCTGCCTAGTAGACCCAAAAATAAGGTCATCAACATAAATTTGGACCAGAAGGATATCATTTTTGTACCTCCTAATGAATAAGGTAGTATCGACAGTACCTTTCTCGAAATGGTTGACCAACAGAAAATTTGATAGAGTTTCATACCAGGTTCTGGGGCTTGTTTAAGGCCATACAGAGCTTTGTCTAGCTTGTATACGTGGTCTGGAAACTCTGAGCTTTCAAAACCTGGTGGTTGTTGGACGTAGACTTCTTGTTGCAGTCTGTCATTCAGAAAAGCAGATTTCAGATCCATTTGGTAGACCTTGAAACCTTTATGGGCAGCATAGGCTAAGAAGATTCTGATTGCTTCTAGCCTAGCCACAGGTGCAAAGGTTTCGTCATAATCAATGCCCTCTTCTTGGCAATATCCCTTGGCAACCAACCGAGCTTTGTTTCTGATGATAATGCCATCCTCATCTTTCTTATTTCTGAACACCCACCTGGTTCCAATAGCAGCTTTGTTTTCAAGAAGTGGAACCAAGGACCAAACTTTATTTCTTTCAAACTCCAGAAGCTCCTCTTGCGTGGCTTCTATCCAGTTTGGGTCTTCAAGGGCTTCAGAAATCTTCTTCGGCTCAATCATACTTAGAAAATTCATAAAGAAAGCCTCATTTATTGTTGCAGACCTTGTCTTTACACCATCTTCAGCAGCACCTATAATTAGACGATGGGGGTGATCCTTTGTCCATCTGGTCATTGGAGCATGGACAACAGGTGGAGTCTGTGCTTCTGATGGGAAAAGACGTATGTCAGCATCAGAGCTCCGAGGAATGGCACCAGGGCTCTGAGGCACACAACTCTGGAGAGTGGCTTTATCGCTCTGTGATGTACCAACAGGGCTCTAAGACGGTGAGCTTTCATACAATGAGTTTCTTCTAATATGAGTCACATGAGGTGATGATGGCTCTTGTTCAGGTTCTCTTACATCTGAATCTTGTCCCTCATTTCTCTGAATTTGACCTGTAGACAGAGAAGTAGATGGTGAAGAATTGGAAGGACCAGTAATAGATGTACTTGTTAGATTTTGTTCAGCAGAACTCTGAGCTTGATTGCTTTTGGTGATATCGACAGAGGAATCATCATCATCGAAGAAATTGATGAATAACAGATTGACATCATCTTCTCTTGTCTTGGAAGAGCTTGGCTTCTCTTCAGTCTGTATCCCCTCTGGTGATTTGCTATCAGAGGAACTTGATGAATTTTCATCAAAGGATACGTTTATGCTCTCTTGAATGACCCTGGTTCTGGTATTGTAGACTCTGTAGGCTTTAGAGGTTAAGGAATAACCAATAAAGATTCCTTCGTCAGCCTTCTTGTCAAACTTGCCCAGTTGATCTCTGTCATTCAAGATGTAGCATTTGCAGCCAAAAACATGAAAGTATTTCACATTTGGCCTTCGGTTGTTGATGAGTTCATAAGCAGCCTTTTTGAATCTCTTTACCATGACAGCTCTAATCTGGGTAAAACAGGCTGTTGAGACTGCCTCTTCCCAGAAGTTGATTAGAAGAATAGAACCTGCCAACATTGTTCTGGCGGCTTCTACCAGAGTTCTGTTCTTTCTCTCCACAACACCATTCTGTTGGGGAGTTCTGGCAGCTGAGAAGTTCTGGGAGATTCCTTCCTTTGATAGGTAGGCATCAATTCTGGCATTCTTAAATTATGTCCCATTATCACTTCTCAACTTTTGGACTTTAAGACCTAACAGAACCTGTATTCTCTTCAACAAACTTATCAGAATTTCCGAGACATCAGATTTTACTCTGATGAACTCAACCCAAGTATATCTAGAATATTCATCAATAAGCACAAGAAAATACTTTTTACCAGGCAGACTTTGCACAGAAATTGGACCACAAAGATCCACATGAAGCATATGCAAAGGTCTGGGGCAATTGTGATCACCCTTTGTTCTGTGTGAAGTTCTTTTCATTTTGCCCAGTTCACAAGCAGAACAAAGATGGTCTTTGTCAAATTTAAGTGAAGGCAGACCTTTCACCAAGTTGAGTTTCACGAGCTTGTCAAGATTTGAAAAATTCAAATGAGCAAATCTTTTATGCCAGAGCCAGGCTTCTTCCTTTTTCAAAGAAACTAAACAGAGTTTTTCTGTTGTAGTACTTTGGTTTGGATTAAAATTCATTTTATACAAATTGCCTTTTCTGTCGGCTCTTAAAAGTTCTTGACCAGACTCGGAAAGCAACAAAGAACAATATTTCTTCTTAAAATTGACATCGAACCCATGATCACATAGTTGACTTATGCTGAGCAGATTATGATTTAAACCTTCAACATAAGCAACCTTCGAAACTGAAACACCACCATTATTTAAAATACCATAGCCTCTAATCTGTCCCTGTCCATCGCCTCCAAAGGTCACTGCACTTCCCATTTTGTTCTTGAATGAAGTCAGCAGCTCCTTATTGCCTGTCATGTGCCTGGAACATCCTGAATCTAAATACCAGATCTGCACATGAGGCTTCTGCAAGACAAATTAGTTCTTTTTAGGTACCCATTGCATAATGGGTCCTTTCTGGTTAGGCTTACGGGTGTTAACAGGTTTACCTGCTGGCTTTCCATTCTGTGATGGGGTGCCAGAGGATTTTCTCTGTGTATTCTGAGTAGTCTTAGGATTTTTCTTTTGAAATGATTGATTCAGAACCCAGTGTGGACCGTTCAAATGATTTTGCAATTTTAACAATAGTTGAATGCAATTGCAGTTGATATAACATGAAGATTGGTGCATATTGCTATCTCTTTTATTCAACATTTGTTGATTGAATGGCACTTGAGATTGAAAAACTTTAGGACCAGATGTCTTTTCATACATTATGTCCTTGTTTGGTTTCTTGAAATTACCATTGTTCTTGGGAACAGATTCTTTAGACCAAAAAGAGTTTTTCCTTTGATTTACTGCAGAGTTGGGAACAGGTTTGTCATTGACTATCCATTTGCCCTTTTGCTCTGGAGTAAATCTGATTGGTTTATAAGCAAAGGGAACAGATGTGTGGTTCACAGGAATACTCCTAGCTTTTTCTCTTCTCTTCTCTTCTATCTCATCAGAAGAAAGAATCCTGATACCCGTGTTTTTAAAATCAGGGACTGGTATAAATCTGGATTGTTTCTTAAAAAATGAGACATTTTTCAAATCTCCAGATCAAACTAGTACCTGCTTGGGTTTGTTCAAGATGTTCTCTTGAGCACAGAAAATATGCTTATCCACCTCAGAATCAGAGTCAGAATCAGAGTCTAGAAAGTCTCTGGTGACTCTGGTATAGGTGTGAGACTCTTTGGGTAAATCAGAGATATTCGCTCTGGTGGACTTAAACTTTCTTAGTCTTGGTTTTAAAGCATAAGATGCGGCATTTTCCTCATTAACTCTCTTAAGATCCTCTTCAAAAGATGTTCTTATTTATTCAGAGGTAGGGGAGAAGACTGGGGGCTTCAGGCTTTAGTTCACTCTGTGTTTTAACACCAGAGGATTCAGCCACAGAAGTAACAGACTTCTGGCCCTTGAAAGAGTTAAAGTGAAAAATTTTGTTAGGGTCAGTTTATGTTGAATTAAAGTTCAAGGGGCTGAATTGTATTTCTTTAATTGAGCCTAGTTAGTGAACGGGCCGTGGGCTTGTTAACCACGGGCCCGCCATATATAATGTTTTGTTTTGCCATTGTTTAGGCAAGCTGTTCATTATTGCTTTCCTATTCGTATTGTAAACTCTCTCAAGTTGAAAGCTAATTGGATGACCAGTTGAAATCATAACCATTGTTTTACATCTATTGATTTCATTATTGTTCGTTGCACGGAACAGGAACTCACAATATGTATCAGAGCAGACGGACATATCGATTCAAAGTACTCTTCTTGAATTCTGGTAAGTTTTCTGAACAATACGGCTGTGTTCTTGATTGAATATCAATTTTTTGATTCTGGTAAAATTGATCGATTTCGTTTATTGGGTATTGTTAGTATCATTGTTATTAGTGATTTTGCAAGTTTTCGTACTCTAATTCAATCGTTTGAGTGAGTTTTTAAGCAAATTAAGTTCAAAAGTTTTGAGTGTGTTCTTGGTAAAAATCAAAATTTTAACCATCAAAACTTGTTTTTGCTTCAAAATCGATTTGGGTAGTGTTATTTTTTTGTTTGGTCGAGTTTCTAATCTTTCAGGAACGTTTTTGAGCAACCCTAGTTGATTTCCATTCGATTTGAAAATCCCAGCCGCTGTTTTCGGGTAAACCAGCAGCAGCAGTTTCCGGACAACCATTAGCTTTCCGGAACTTCGCTAACTCTTTCCGGACGCGACTCAACTTTCCGGGTAAGTCCTGTTATCATAAACTCTCCGGGTAAAATTGTTCCGGAAACCCAAAGTTTCCGGTAAAGCGTTTTATCCGGACAACTCAAAGTTTCCGGTAAAACATTTTATCCGGACAACTCAAGGTATTCGGTAAAATTGATTTCTTCCGGAAACTCACTCCATCCGGGAAGCTTGTCATCCGGAAACCCCTATCTTCCGGTAAGTCCTGTTTTTACTGATTTCATACGGAAACTATTGCCATCCGGAAACCTTTGTTATCCGGAATCCTTAGGCTGTCCGGACTCTTTGTTTTATCCGGACACTTTTGTATTTTTGAACTGTTTTCACTTAATCTGATCCGGACACTTCCAGATCAGACATCTCATCTGGATTCCTATCCGGTAAGTTCATTTCTGTTTGAATTCTTACATGTTCCTAGTACAACTCAGTCGTAGAACCTGCGTTAGGATATCACTCTTAGTGCCTTGCGTTAGGTTATCACTTTGAATCGAACATATCGTTTGACGATCACTCCAGTGCAACATAAGATGTCTTATTCACCTCAGTCAAAGGAAAAGACAAGTCAGGTATGTGAATCTAACCAACAAGATTCCTTTAATCAAATGCAATCACTTGCTGAACGGGTAGATTCCTTCAAGGCCACCTCTGTTGAACAACTGCTTGAGATCAGATCTCTATCTGAAAAGCTAGATGTTCAAAAGAGAATAACTGAGAAATATAAGTCTGAAAATGCTAATTTAAAAGAAAAATGGAAAAATCTTTCATTAGCACCTAAGGACTTAAGGGCCAAATTATCTGAACTTCAGTCTCAGTTTGATCATTGTATGAATGAGAAAGCAGAAATTGTTTATCAATGTTCTGCCCTTCAAATTCAGCACAAGGAATTTGTTTCTAAAATTCTTGATCTTGAAACCAAACTTCATAAAAGAGGTCAAACTGATCAGACTATCCATATGAATAAACCAAAGGAGTTCACGTATTTCAACAAGGACTGGGGAATCGGATACGATAACCCGCACTACCTGAAAAAGGGTATCGCCAAAAGACCTATATTGTATGATTTTAGTTGTCTTGGAATAGCCAAATATTATCCGGAATATGCAATTAAATGGACTGGTCCTCTTGAACCTGAAAAGGAAGAGGAAACTGAGGAATACAAGCGCACCCGCACATCCAAAATACAACTTCCGTTCAGTTATGGGTCTTTAAATCATCCCTATCAGAAAAATAAAAAGTACCTCTCGAATGACTACTTCGATTGCTATTAGGTTGCAACGCCCAAGGATTCCTCCAAAAAGGATGAGGTCTAAACAACCGAAACCAAGACTTAGACGGATGAGTACAAGCTCTATGTTCCCCCTCTCATCTTGGAAGCAAAGATAGTCGAGTTGGAGGAGTCACTCGAGAAAGAAAGGTCGAATTTTCAAATGGAAAAGCAAGCGTTAATTGCGAAACTTGAGAATCTACAACCGGTCAAAACCGAAGTTGTGTCTGATGAAGGACAGGAAATCCTACGGTGTGAAATCACGAAACTCACATAAAAGCTGGCTGCCTTGGCAACAGATGCGATGCACGAGTATACGAAAAATGGTCAGCTCCAAGAGCAGATTGACCAACTCAAATCGGAGAAGCAGATTTCACCCGAATCTTCCTCAAACTCATCCGACATGTCTTCGTACAAAGCTTTCATAGGCAAGACTTCTACTTCAGAAGACGGTAAAGATTCTCAAGACGAGAGTGTTTTAAGGAATTTGAACTCTGATTTTTTTCTAGCTTCCGCACCAAATTCCCCAAAGCACACTGACACTAAATGTTCCTCACCTCCCTCGACCGATACAAGTCCTGTAATTCCGGATGTTGATTTTTCTGAATATATGAACTCCGAAGGCAATTCTGATGAATAGTTTGAGTCGTTCCCTTTCGACAAACCTCTTCCGAGTCATACTGATTTTCTGTCGCCAGTAGTTAATCGACCGGTCAATTTTCTAAAGGGTGCTTGTTCTAAAACAAAGACCCCGACTGTGATTAAGATTTCTAAATCTAAACCTGTTTCTCAAACACAATCACAGCCAAGGCAAAAGACCGAGCGGTTGCCTACCAAAAATATTGCTTCCTCAAAAGCCACTGACCATGCTTTCCATGTTGGTTCAAATAAAAACGGTCGCGCTATAAAGGATAACCAAAAGTGGCTAGCCAAGGAATCTATAAGGGATGCTGCATCAAAGTCTTTCAATACTGTGTTTTACCTTAGAATGAACAAAAACGATTGTGTTTGGAATCATAGGAATGATTTTGTTAAAAGAGATGTTAATTTTCCGATGAAAATTTATTCCATTCCGCAATTGATTCAATTGTCGCATGATTGTTTGTGTTGTTCTAGTTATGGTTGGAATGACTTTGATGATATTAATAATAATGATTGGTTTGGGTCATATCACATATATAATCATACACCCAAACGTAAACCCCGTAAAAACAAAAAGAAACACCATTTACAACGGGGTTCCCAATCAGAGATTAAACCACGGCGAGATAGGAAACCCACTTCAAAACGGGTTACTCCTACTGAGGTCAAACCTACACCTAAGAGGCAACCTGCGTCAAAGCAAGTTCCTACGAAGGGTGTCAAACCTAACCCTCCGGGACCCAGGCAAATATGGGTACCCAAGGTCCGCTAAACTTATTTTGCAGGATGGTCATGTGTGGTACTTAGACACTGGATGCTCCACACACATGACCGGAAGGAGGGAGCTGCTCATGATCTACAAGGAATAATATTGCGAAGACATGAGGTTTGTCTATATATGTGTTTTCACGAGCTGCTCATGTGTTTAGGGAGAGCATGATCAGCTATCAGGTAAGTTCATTCTACTGTTGAGGGGGAGTGTCACACACAATTTTTTTTACAACTGCCAGAAAACTTTTGTAGTGTGTGTCGGCATTCTCGTGTGCACTTCAAATCACACATTGTGCACATTCTGAGGGGGAGCAACATCATTATGTTCATCACTTGAGGGGGAGCAAGTCAATCCCCATGTATGTTTTGAGGGGAGCAGTATAATATCCGTGCTAGGGTTGAGGGGGAGCAGAAAATCTTTCATTTGTTTTTGTCAAATTGAGGTTTTTCGGACACTTACCCGGTAAGTAACCCATCGGATACCCCAGCTATGCATATACCTGAAGCCCTACCTGTGATAGCATGTAGACGATAGTTAGGGAATCCCATGGTCCAGCCAGCGCCGGAGGGACCTTCCCCGGGACATAGAACATGTGAGCCGGAGGGACCTTCCCCATAAATATAACGAGGCTTCTGAGCGACCCCAAACTAGTGTCATCCGGGTTGCCACATCTGCTATCCCGTCTCAGCCGTTGGGACGGGGTATTGAAGAAGCCGCCGTGGACCCATCGACGCAATTGCACAACCTCCTCATCCACTCATCTGTCTCTCAAAAGACAAGTGTTTCAACCTCTCACGGGGATCAAGCACAACTTCTACCGGTCTCTCAATCGGAGAGTACTGGTATTGAAACAAGAGACCAGCATCCCCCGGTCTTGACTTCTTTCAGTGCACCATTGAGTCTAGCGCCACTTGACATATTAAATTCTTTGGCTAGGACACAGGATGAGACTCAACAAATCGAGGCTCTTCGTGACCCGATCGGAACTTCCGTAGGATCTCCGCCTTTACGTGGAATCCGAGGATCGGAAGGTGTTGGTTCCTGTTTTGCTTAACAATGATGAGTCTTTCAGATAGTTCAGATAAGATATATTTGCAGAAGCGTATTTAAAGAACTGAAAGATTAATAAGGTAGAAGAACACACAATATCAAATAAGTAGTTTGTAAAAGACAGATAAATATCTCAAAGATTTAATGTATTTGATATTATCAAGAACACCAAGAACATAACAAGAAATCTGCTGGTGTGTGTGTTGTGCGTAGCTTAAGTTGTAATTCTTGTTAATAGAAGAACTCAACATGAGTCTTCTATTTATACTACTACAAAGGGGACATACTTTAGACAATAAGGACTGATCTACAGTAGACAGGATCGTATGAACAGTAGAAGGTACTGCATGCATTAAATGCGCTGATATTAACTTGGTACTGAGCCCTATCATAGTTTGACACGTGGAGGTTGTCAGGGCACTCCTCGTACAAGTGGATGAACGGATCCTGGAACAGTAGAAAGATATTTGTTGATTTCTTCTAAGTCTTCAGTATACCGCAGAGGCTCTGTCAAAGGTGACAGAGGTTCTGCGGCTCGGTCCTCTGTGAGCAGTCTTCTGTCGATTCTTGCCTTCGGTCTTCTTGGTGTCTCGGCAGAGCCTCTGTTGGAGGCTTCTATACTTAGCCTATTTTTCACTACTTTTATAAATCGAAAGATTGGAGCTAACAATCTCCCACTATGTAGTGAAAAATGAAAAAATGAAAAGCACATGGATTTTTAGGCTAAGTACATACTGAGAGGTGAAACAGTGTACCTCAAAAGTTTTAACTTTCTTTCATATAAAAATATGCCAGAGGCATTTATACTTGATTACATTACGAAAGGATAGATTTGCAGAGACTTGTGGATTGACTCAGACCTTGGCGTCTTTGAAGTTGTTGAAACTTATGCGGTCGAGTCCTTCTTGTATAAGTTCATGATAGAAGCTGATGCAGAGAGTTCGGAAGTCGATTGTTGCATCAATAACCTCTACCAGTCTGTCGGCTAGACTTTGATCCATAAGCTCTGTTCCTCTGTGTTCCACAAGACTTGCTCTAAACTCTGTCAAAGTACTTGTTGCGTACTTCTGACAGTCCATCTCTACGAACAACCTTGATTTTCCAGCAGGATCTAGAAAGACTAACCCGACCCTTGGAGATGTGATGATTGAGTTTGGTATAGCAGAGGGAGGGCAGTAGTCTTCTGGCGGTTGAACACATAAGTTCTTCACTCCAAGATCTCGAGCCAATTGGAAGTCGACCATGCTGTATAGAAGAAGCTTCTCGCGCATAGCTTTTCTGATCACCCTGTATGCTCTGTGAACTTCATCAATTGTGAAGTTCTTTTTTGTCCATTCCAGAAGGTCAGGTAGGTCATACATATTTAGATTCCTAAGATCCGCATCTGCGAATTGGTTCTCGGATTTGTCCTTTCTTTTGACCTTGTATATATTGTATGAGACCTTAGGACAGGTTCTGTTTTTAGAGAACTTACAGTAGATGACCTTTATGATTTTGGAGGATGAGAAGACTTCTTGTTTTGGCTTGGGTTTTGTTCTGGTGAAGAGGTTTTCCAGGTCGGCACGGAAATCAGGGTCTTGAATGATTGGTGCTGATTGATCTATGCTCATTCTGCTGTATAAGTACCTGTATACCACTTCTTCCATTTGTGGTGGTGGTGGTTGAGGTAAGGTTTTGCGTAGAGCATCCAATTTGTTCTTGATTTCTGCCACTCGATCTTCTGTAGGCGGTGCTTTTGGATCCAGAATATGAATGTTTGTCAAAGGAGTGAAACCATAAGCCCAGTCTTCTTCTTCAGGCTTTGGTGTCATATACGCATCGAAAGAGCTCTTCATCAGTTTTTCTGTCGGAGGTTGATGCTTGGGCTTTTTCTTCTGCGGTTCCTCTGTCATAATCCCTTTGCCTTTGTCTTTGACCATTGGTTTGTCTGTTTATAGAGATGGGGTTTCCTCTATGGGTTTTGGTATTTAAGCTTTAGAGGGTTTGGTTGTAGGAGGTTCTGTGGGGGTTGCCTCTGTTGGATTTGACACTTGAGTTTCAGAGGGATTGATTGGTGATTTAGGTTCTATTGGAGAGGCTTCGGGTGTTTTGCTCAGATATTTTCTCTGTTTTTGAGCAATGGTTTTGATTCTTGGGTTAGTTTTAGGTGTTGGGGAAGGTAGTTCTTCTTCAGAAGATGTCAGAATTTGGAAGTTTTCTTGGGTTTGGACATCTTCTCCGAATACAGAGGGGAAATCCACAAAGGTGGGTATTGCCTCTGTGGTCTTCTGTTGTTGATCTTGGTTGGTTTCAGGTATTTGGGTTGTAGCTGGGGTTTCTTTAGAGATTATTTCCACAGAGGTGGTTGTTGCCTCTGTGGACTGTTGTTGTGTTCCTCCTTGGGTTTGAGTTGGAGGTGCATGAGATATAGGTTCTGCGGATATCGATGGAGCTTGTAGACCTCTGCTTGCAGCTTTTTTACTTTGTTTCTGTCCTTGATTCTCCCCCTCAGGATGATCTGATGAATCGTCAGAGTCATCATCAGAGTCATCCTGACCTTTATTTTTAGTACCCTCTGCTCTGCACGAAGCTTCAGTTTTCTTGGGTGATACAACACCTGCAGTGATCATCTTAGCGCATAAATCATCACAGAGGCCGAGGAGTGTATGAACCTCTGCCTCTGTGTTGAAACGCATTTTTCCTACGCTCTTCTGAAAATCCTTGACATAGTTGGCGTTGGCAGCAGTAAAAGCTCTGATGAACTCTGTCATTTGATCCAGAATCCCTTGCCCAAGTTCTGTGAGCTGAACTCTGGTTATGTAGTCTGAAGGCTTCATGGCTTGAGTGTTTTTCATTGTTTGCTCTTGAACTTCGTCTAAGGCCTTCTTTATGTCTTCAGGTGTAAGGCCCTTAGTAGCAAAGGATTGCTCTTTCAGCTTTTGGAAAAAGTGCTTGACCGATTCTTTGAAAGCAGAGGTAGCGGCTTTCCCGAATTCTGAAGCTGCAGAGGTAGCAGTGGTGGTAGCAGTTGACTTCATCTGGGTTACGGCATTTTACACCTCTGTGGACAGGTTCTCCATTTTGGTGTTCAGATCAAGGATTGCCTTGGATGTTGTTTCTGCAAATGATTTGAAAGAGCTTTGCAACTCCTTCAATATATTGTCCACAAAGGTGACAAGGGTTTGGAACTCATCCCTTGATACATGTGAACTAGTTGTAACCTCTGGGGGAACACATTCTTCCCCAGAGTGAGTCTTTGTTCTTGAGACACCTTCTTTCGCCCTTGTTTTTATGTTGGGGGCAGAAGGATTTCCTTCTAATCCTTGAGAAAAAACTTTTGGAGTTTCAGTCTCTATAGAAGTTCTGTCAAGGACATTGTCTTGATCCACTCCAGAGGTGGGTACAAGATTATCCTTGAGTTGACTTGGGGATTTGTCTAGAATCCCTTTGTCTATGTGCATTCTAATCTCCTCTGAAGAGATGTTTGGGCCTAGGTGTGTGCGTGTAGCAGAGGAAACAAATTCCTCTGCGGGGATGTCTGATGTGATCTAGGGCAATTGATCACTTACTAAGGGCAAGTCCTTTAGAGAGGATTCCCCTAGAATGGTTTCCCCGGTTTCTAATGGTACATAGGATGAAAGAATTTCCTCTGTCCGAATGGTTTGGGTTGGGGTCGAGCTGTGTTGCTCTTTTTCAATATTGCCTTCTGCCACTAGACTGGCGGCAATAGAAATGTGGGTTGCACTGGGAGTTGGTTTTGGTTGTGTGCCTCTATTATTCCAGGCATTTGTTCTTGCTTCTGCTTCTGTGAAGCATCCAACCACTTGTTCTCCATCTATGGTCTCAACCTCTGTAGCTATCCTATGGCTTGCTGTTTATACCCTGACTTTTGGGCTTTTCCCTAGATCATCATAGCAGGGATTTGTCCCAATTAGTCGCATGACATGTGGATGATAAAGACATTTTCTTATTTGGTCTGCTTCCTCTTCATCAGAATCCACTTCTGAGACTTCTACCCTAGTCTCCCTAGTTTCAACCATCTCCTCTGTTGGACCTCCTAACATTGTGTCCATGTGATGGTCTTCTGCAACTACCTCTTCCTCTGGGCTTGCCCTTTGTACATCAAATCCGGGTTGGGTGAAGGGGTTCTGTAGTACTTCTGGCATTTCAATCTGAATATTTTTAGGAGTTTGGTCATCCTCTTCCAAGTCAGAAGAGATTCTGAAGTCTACTTCTCCTGTAGACCCATGGGAGAGGGGTTCTGCAGTCCATCCAGCAGTGTTTAGAGTATGGGCGAATTCTGGGTTTTGGAGGAAGTCAGAGAAATCTCCGTGATGTGCATAGTTGAGGGGATTGGGGGATTGCAGAGGTGATTGGTGAACTTCTTCTTCTATCACATCATCCTCTGCTATAGTTTGCATAGGAGAGATAGACTTTTTGGACTTTTTCTTGCTTTTCCATCTCTTTGGTTTCGGTGCACTCTCCTCTGAGGTTTTGGATTTTCTTTTCTTCTTTTCCTTTGGAGGAGAGGGAGGTGCAGAAGATCCAACCTCTGTTGCATGAGGTGGAGATTTTTGTGTTTGAGCAGCAGAAGTAGAGGTGCCCTATGTGGTTTTCCTCTTGTGAGTTTTCTTTTTAGTAGAGGCAGAGGGTTTGCTTTTCTTTGCAGAAGGGATTATGGCTTCTCTTTGTGCAAGGAATCTGGCCTGAACTTCTTCATACTTATGAAAAGCTGCTGCCCATTCTTCATCTGTCATCCTATTGACTACTTCTGTTCCTAAGGGGGCTCCTAAACGCGGGGGTGTCACAGGACTTGGGTCTGGAGTCCTGTGATCGCATATATATTCTAGACTAAGGGTTTCATCCTTAGCATATCCCAGAAGCTTGTTTGGCAGAGGTCTGCAGTGAGGGTATCTTCATGTTATGTTGGAGAGTTCTTTGTCATGGCATATATTTTAGCCGTTGGTCCCTCCATAGACCATTTTTTGAGTAGAAGCAGAGGCTCTAGAAGAACGCCCAGTATTCGCTGAAATTGCAGAGGAGGCAGAGCTTCTGTCTTCTGTCCCCTTTTCCTCTGGAAGGTGATTTTTCTGTCTATGGTGTTAACCATTTCCTGCATCATAAGTGTGGCGAAGTCGAGAGCTAGGTCGTAGTAGACCCCGTACATTATGGCTAAGATCTGGTGTGAAGATTGATCTGGACTGCCCACTTTTCCGGTTAAGCACCTGTTGAGTATAGAAAAGAGTGTATTCCACAGAGGTGGTAATCTGCCTCTGCGGAAGTCATTCTTTTTTCTGAGTGGCAGGTTGTACCCCAACATTTCAACGAACCTGCAGAGCTCTTCGTCTGTGGGTTCCTCTGCATAGGCCTTTATCCCTAGAAGACCTCTGGTAGGTAAGCTAAACTCAAGTGATAACATCGTTATGTTGAACTTGAGTTCAAGGTGCTCGGATTTATCTGGCTTTGAAATGTAGCCCTTTATCTGTCTATCCTCTGGATCAAATCTGCAACTTTGCCAGAATTGATTTAGGTATCTGGCAGGGATTTTGTCGACGGTTTTGGTTAGGAGAGGGTAGAGTATGTGGTTTTCCAAGATATGGAGAAGAAGAGCACGTGCTTCCCCAAAAGTGGTTTTAGATGGAACCAGGTAGTGGTTATTTGGTTTTAAAGGTAGAACATTATCAAAATGTTCATGTTCTAAGAAATTTTGAAGGTGTGTGGTCGGAGCAAAGTTTGCTTCTTCGCCGGAGTTGTCCTTTTCCAGGTCTCTGGCTATTGCTGGGGTTTCAGAGTGTTCAGGGGAATTCACCGGAGAGTGAGAAGGGGAGTTTTTCTGAGTGTGAGTGGTGGAAGCCATTTCTTGGATAAGAAAAAGATGAATAATGAAGAATTTGCAGGTTTTTGCACAAGTTCGCCGGAGAAGAAAGTGTAAGTTCGTAAAGTTTTGAGAGGATAGGTAACTTGGGTTTTATACTGAAGGATAACGGTTAGAATTCTGAAGAGGTAAATATATGGAAGTGAATAAAATTTGGGGTCCGCACTTGAGTGTATACGGCTGGTTCAGCTTTCCAGAAGAACGTGTGCCATGGACGTCCAATGAAAATGCGACACGTTAGCAGTGTCAGAGTACGATGAGACGTCATGCGCGGCCCATTAATGTTTGGCGCGTGAGCTTTTCAACTTTCAAAAGAATTTTACTCGCATAATTTTACCGTTACTTTTGCAGAATTTCCTTAAGTATCAGAAAATGACAGAAGCTTTGTAGTGATAGGAGCTTTGTGGTTTCTGACTTTCTTGTTATATTCTCTGTTACTTGCACCTTTACCAAAAACGTTTGAAAAGCATTGGAGATGATCGATAGATTTTTAGTGTAGAAATTGTATTCACAGAGGTTTTGAAGCTCTGTCAGAGCCAGCAGAAGCTCTATGAGTTGAAATTTCTCATAACTAAAAATTTATGAAACTTTTTGATCATCCAAAGTTTTAATTGTTTTAACAATGTTTTAGGACATATTTGGAAATTGGTGTCTTAGAAAATTGTTTGTGAAAAAGTTTTGTGCGAGTATCTCTTATAGCTGCCTAGGTTAATCAATAGAGGTTTTTGTGATGGAATGGGCTCTGTGACTAACCTTTCTTTGTCTTTATGCGTGTATTTGTAGAAGAGAACTCTTCAGAGGACATTCAAATTGATCGATAGAGTTTCCATTACAAATTTGTGATCATAGAATCTTTACCTGGCAGAGCCTCTGTTGAGCTCAACAGAGGCTCTATGACCTTAAATTTCTGATTTTGGAAAGCTCATTAATCTTTTTGAATATTTGAAGTTTGAAATGTCTTTTGTAGTGTTTCTAGAACATATTTGGAAATTTGTGTCCTAGAAAACTATTTTCGAAAATTATTTTGTGCGAGTAGACTTCAAATACCTAGGATAGTCAGCAAAAGTTCTGTGGTATGTTGAACTTTCTGACTGAAGACCTTCTTTATGACATTCAAGAAGATTGATCGAGTTCCCGTATGAAATTTGCAGTATTGGAGGATCTGTCTTATAGAAGCTCTATTGAGCTCAGCAGAGGCTCTGGAACCTTAAATTTCTCATAAAGGAAGGCTCATCAAGTGTTTTGATTATTTCTTGTTTGGAATGTCATAAGCAATGTTTGTAGGACATATTTGGAAGCTTGTGTCCTAGAAAATTGTTTTCAAGAAGGATTTGTACGAGATACTCACATTTTGACTTTCCGTTGTTCGGCATAGTACCTGCTTCTGTGGATGTTGTTTGATCGTAATTCTTTTTTTTTGGCTCCCCCTTGAATGATCAACCTCTGTAGATCAGTTCAAGGTCTCCTCCTGCTCCCCTTGATCTATGCTTGGGTCAAAATAAGATAAGTAATGCATAGAACATAGATCAAGTTTATCAGAGGTTCTGTAAGGATTATCAGAGGTTCTGTAAGGATTGTCAGAGGTTCTGAGCAAATCTACAGAAGCTCTGTTTGTATAAAACATTTGATGATTGAGAATTTACATTCAGAGATAAATCAGACAAAAAAAAAACAATAAAAACAATGTATGTACATATTTACAGAAGATTAGAATCATACTTACAGAGGTTTTAACTCATGTTAATCATTCCCAACTTACCCACCAAGAAAAGGAATCTTTTCTCATCTAGTGCCTTGGTGAATAAGTCTGCAAGCTGGTATTCTGTAAACACAAAATGCATTTCTATTGTCCCATATTCAACATGATGCTTCAGAAAGTGGTAACGTATGTCGATATGCTTTGTTTTTTAGTGTTGTACTGGATTGGCAGAGATGGCTATGGCGCTTTTTGAGTTACAGAAGATGGGTATCTTGAATATGTTGTGCCCATAATTTTTTAGCTGAGTTTTCATCCACAGAACTTGGGAGCAATAGCTAGCAGCAGCAACGTATTCAGCTTCTGCCATAGATGTCGATACACAGTTCTGTTTCTTAGAAGTCCAGCTAACTAATTTCCCACCTAGGAATTGACAACTCCTAGAGGTACTCTTTCTGTCGAGCTTGCATCCTCCATAATCTGAGTCTGTGTAAGCTTTAAGACCAAATCCAGAGTTCTTCGGATACCAGAGGCCAAGATTTTTGGTCCCTTTGAGGTATCTGAAGATCCTCTTTACAGCAATATAATGGGATTCCTTCGGGTTAGCTTGATATCTTGCACAGAGGCATGTGGCATGCATTATGTCAGGTCTACTTGCGGTTAAGTATAACAGAGACTCAATCATACCTCTGTAGAGCTTGGACTCTACAGATTTATCATTTGGATCTGAGTATAACTTATTTCCAGTGGCCATTGGGATCTTCATTACAGAGGCATCAGAGAGACTGAATTTTGTAAGTATGTCAGAGACATATTTTGCTTGATTTATGAAAATTCCCTCTGATGATTGTTTTACTTGGAGTCCGAGGAAGAAAGTTAATTCTCCCATCATACTCATTTCAAACTCACTTTGCATGAGTTTTTCGAAATCTTTGCACTGTTGTGTATTTGTAGACCAAAAAATAATGTCGTCCACATATATTTGTACAAGCATAATTTCAACACCTTTCCTTTTATAAAACAAAGTTGTATCGGTCGTACCTCTGTCGTAGTCATTATTGAGAAGGAAATTTGAAAGTCTTTCGTACCAAGCTCTTGGAGCTTGTTTCAGCCCATACAGAGCTTTGTCGAGGTAATACACATATCTTGGGTACTTGGAGCATTCAAATCCTAGTGGCTGCTGGACGTATACTTCTTCTTGGATTTCACCATTTAGAAAAGCAGATTTTACATCCAATTGAAAGACTTAAAAACCTTTGTGGGCTGCGAAGGCTAAGAAAATTCTTATAGCTTCGAGTCGTGCGACAGGGGCAAAAGTTTCATCGTAATCTATGCCTTCTTCTTGGCGATATCCTTTGGCCACCAATCTTGCTTTGTTTCTGATAACCACCCCATCCTCATCCTTTTTGTTTCTGAAGACCCATTTTGTCCCTATAGCTTGTTTTCCTCATGGCAGAGGAACTAGGGTCCATACTTTGTTTCGATCAAACTGTAGAAGCTCTTCTTGCATAGCATCTACCCAGTTTGGGTCATCAAGGGCTTCAGAGATTCTTTTTGGCTTGATCACACTAATAAAATTTGTAAAGAAACAAAAGTTAGCAGTGGCTGATCTTGTTTTTACCTTTTCAGAAGGATCGCCGATTATAAGGCTTGGAGGATGGCTTTTCGTCCATTGAGTTGTTCTTGGGATATGGTCATCGAAGTCATCAGGTTGATCTATAGAGGTTGTGCTCTGTTGTTCTGGTGCACCTTCTGTTGTAGATGGTGCTTCTGTACTTGTGCTTGGTTTTTCTGCTTGTGGGATGATTGGAATGAGTGTTAGTATTTGTTCCTCTGAGGAAGTAGAGACTGAGTCCTCGTGTTCCTCTGGTATTGGTTCCTCTGTAGTTTCTAGAGTTGGTATTTCAGTAGCTTCTGTGGTTGTATCCTTTGTTGTATCACCTTCTGTTGGCTCCCCCTCGGCATTTGCATCTTTATGATTAACAGAAGAAGATGAAGTATTTAAGGGACCAGTTAGAGATATACCTGTCTCGATCTGGCTGAGAGAAGATGATCCTCCAGAGGCTCTGACGGTTCCAGCAGAGGGATCAATGTCATCATAGAACATCTCTTGAAATAGAAGATTTAAGTCTTCTTCTCTTGTTTTTGAGATGCCAGAGGATTCCCATTTTAGCCCGAGTTCTGAACTGATTTGTTCAGAAGTCATTTGGAAGGAGTCGTCAAAAGACACGTTGATACTTTCTACAATGGTTCGTGATTTTAGAAGATAGACTCTGTAGGCCTTGGATTTGGCAGAGTATCCAATGAACTTGCCTTCATCAGCTTTCACTTCAAACTTTCCTCTTGCTTCTCTGTCGTTAAAGACAAAACATTTGCATCCAAATACATAGAAGAACTTGATGTTTGGTCTCCTTTTGTTGATCAAATGATATGGTGTCTTGATGTGCCTTTTTACAATGGTTGATCGATTTTGGGTATAGCAAGCGGTCGATACTGCTTCTGCCTAAAATGTCATTGGTAATCCACATGCAGTCAGCATAGTTCTTGCAGCCTCCACAAGCGTGCGGTTCTTCCGTTCAACCACGCCATTCTGTTGTGGGGTACGTGCAGCAGAGAAGTTATGTGATATTCCTTCTTCTGTTAGATAGGCTTCAATGACAGAGTTTTTGAATTCTGTGCCATTGTCGCTTCTCAGTTTCTGAATCCCGCACTCATACAGAACTTGGATTCTTTTCATTAAATTTATCAGAATGTTTGGAACATCTGATTTTTTTTTCTGACAAATTCAACCCATGTAAATCTTGAATACTCATCGATTAAAACAAGTATATATTTCTTGCCACCTAGGCTCTGTGTAGCGATTGGACCGCAGAGGTCAACATGAAGCATATACAGAATCCTAGGGCAAGACACATCAGTTTTTCCTTTATGGGGAGCTCTTTTGAGTTTTCCTATTTCGCAGGCAGAGCATAAATGATCTTTATTAAACTTAACATCTGGCAGACCTTTGACTAGATCAAGTTTTGCAAGTTTATCTAGAGTATGAAAGTTTAAGTGACAGAACCTGTTATGCCATAAACAGACTTCTTCGCTTTTGCATGTAACAAGGCAGAGCTTTTCTTCCTTGTTCTTGGCACACAAGTTCATGAGATACAGATCACCTCTTCTTTCGGCTCGCAGAAGTTCGACTCCTGTGTCTTCACCTTGTAGAGAGTAGAAGGTTCTTTTGAACATCACATCGAAACTCGTATCGCATAGTTGGCTTACACTTAGAATATTGTGTTTAAGGCCATCCACATATGCAACTTTGCATACGGTATATTTTCCTTCTTTATGACTCTGTAGCCTTTAATGTACCCCTTTTTGTTGTCTCCAAAGGTCACAGATCCACCATCGTGTTTTTATTTGTATATGGATAGAAGACCTCTGTCGCCAGTCATGTGCCTCGAGCATCTGGAGTCTAGATACCAGATCGGCACATACTTCTTCTGCAAGACAATCAGAGAGTTTTAGGTACCCATATCCAAATGGGTCCAGTTTTGTTAGGGGTCTTCAAGTTTGCCTTAGCATTCTTGGTCTTTGTTTTAACTTCTGTTGAAGAACCATTTTGTTTCTTCTTACCCTTGAATTTAGCATTTTCTTTGGGTACAGAGAGGAAACATTTTGGACTTGAGAAGTGTTGGCTTAATTGAAACATGAGATCAAAGCAATGACAGTATTGAATGTGCGAAAAGATTTGCTTGAACTTTTCATTAAAGACATTAAATGAGGGTACAGAGGCATTACAATTTATCCTAACATTCGACTTTCTATTACAAGAAGGTTTATGTAGGCTAGATTGTTGTTTGCAAAATCCTTTGTTGAGAGCGGCCTTCTGTGTACCCCTTCTGTGGTGAACTTCTGCAGGTTTCACTATCACAGAAGAAAAAGATTTATTATTTTTGGTCCATTTACCCTTCTGTTGCCATGTTAATTTTTCTTTAACAGGTTTTAAGGGCTTTAAAGTCTTTGAACTTGTTGGAGTTTGAGTGGACATTTCCTTCTGTTGTTTAAAATTCTCAAGCTCAATAGAGGTTTTGGGTTGTATACACATGTTCAAAAAGTCTGGACAGATAGGAACTCTTGTGATTTTCTCCTTGGGAGAAATTGTTCTGTTAAGAACTTCAGAGGATGGTTTAAAATCCTCTGTGTCACGAGGTACTATCTCTTACTTAGAGTCCGTCTCAGATTCGTCAGAGGATGAGTCGTCCTCATAAACAGAGGTTGAGTCACTTGGTTCTCTTTCGACAGAGGCTGGACTTTCAGAGCATGTGCCATACTCACTTTCTTCCTTTTCCGTGGCACTATCTTCTAAGTCAACAGAAGTATCTGTTAAGTCTTCTACAGAGAGATTTTGATCATTGGAAGGTGTACAGAGGTTTTCTTCAGAGATATCAAGTTTTTCTTTTGTAAGGTTTGGCTTGAACTCAGGTGCCTCTGCTGATAACTTCTTTTCAGAATTCATCATGCAGACAAATGCAACTTGAGTTTGAGTCTCGGGGTCACCAAACTTGAAGATTCCTATCTGATCTTGAGTTTTCAGATACTTCTTAGGTTTGGATTCTATTTTGACAGAGATTGAAGGTGACAAATCTGTGTTTTCAAACCACACATTTGTCATCTTCAGAGGTTTCCTCTTGTGAGGTTCCCCATAGACTTTTTGCCTTTTACTTACAGAAAGTAGATTTGGAAATCCAGGTTTTCTTGTATCTCCTATATGAAATAGAGAGGACAGAGATTTGTCTCTTTTGTTTCCTGTATATGGATCTATACCACAGAAGCCAATTCCCCGTCTCCCTATTTGTGTATTGATTTTCTCGTACACCTTCTATGCATCTTGAATTTTTTTAATTAAAAGATCTCTTCTGGGTAAATCTTGACAGAGGACTTCTCTTTCCTTTTGAAAATAATGTTTAAGGGCTAGGATGTTCATTCTGTCACACTCAACGTCCATAAGTTCTTTCGATTTTGTTTTTAAAGAAGAATTAAGTTCAGAAATCTTTTCTTTTAAAGGATTTAATTTTTTGTTCCAGTTTGTTTCAATTTCTTCCTTTTCTAGAAAATTTTTGGCTTTTTCTTGAGTGAGAAGTCTAGCTTCTCTCTCATAGAAGGTGAGCTTTTTCTGAACACTTTCGCATGTCTTTTTAAGTTCAGTGTATTCAATGTTAAGTTTAAGCAAATCAGCTTCTGTTGTATTAGAGTTAGAGTTAGAAGTGGATACCTCATTATCAGAGCCAGAGATGACTTCTGCCATGCCACAGAACAGGGCGTTTTTTTTTCTCATCCTTCAGAGGATGTATCTGATAGCCAGTTTTCTTGATTCACCATTAAGGATTTCTGAGCATAGTATTCAGCTTTCTTTTTGTAGAAAGCAGCATCCCTCTGAGGGCGATTTGATTTGCTCCTGCATTCGTTGGCGAAGTGACCTGGCTTTCCACAATTGTAACAGCCTTAGTTCTGTGGAGCGTTTCCAGCTTTGGCATCTGATCTCTGTCGGTCACCACTTCTGTTGGTTCTACATTCATTTGCGTAGTGGCCTGGCTTACCACATTTATAACACTCTTGATTCTGTGGAGTGTTGCTAGCTTTGTCGTCCGACCTCTGTCGGTCATTACCTCTGTCATTTGACCTCTGTTGGTCACCACTTCTGTCGTTTCTGTCGTTCGATCCTTCTCTTTCGTAGCGGTCATAACCAGACTTCTTCTGGTATCCTCTGCTGAATTCCCTAGTCAAGAGTGCTAATGATTTAGCTATCGAGGCCAGGGTTGTTTCTTCTTCTTCTTCTTCCTTCTCTTCTTCACTATCAACTATCATGATTTTCTTCTTCTTCTCCTTCTTTTCCTCTGCAGCTTTCTCTTTCTTTGGTTTCTCTTTAGCCTCTGTAGTCTTACCAACTAGTGCAAGAGGTGCAATGATCTGGGCTTTTGTTTGTGCTACTTGAGGTTCTAGGGCTGCCAATGTTCCATAGAGGTCTGATAGAGTCCAGGAATCAAAGTCTTGATTTGTTTGAAGAGACATAGATAACTGGAGCCATTCTCCATTTAGACTTTTAAGGAACATGACATTGTTTTCTTCAGAAGTTCTGTGGATTCCGAACTTCTTGCATTTGTTGATTAGCGAGTTGAACCGATCATATGTAGACTGCAGAGTTTCTGTCGGCAGAGCTTTAAATGCATAGTATTCGTTTATGTATTGAGCTCTGCGGATCTTCTGAGCTTTGGCCCCCCCTTCTAGTTGTTTTTCCAGTTCCTTCCATAGATCATATGCAGATTCACATGCATCTAGGGACTGGAAAAGGTCGTTGGGAATAGCCATGATCAGAAGTCTTTTTGTTTTCTGAGCCACTTCATATTTTGCCCAATCAGAATCGGACCACTTACCCTGAGCTTTTGGTTTTTCGTGTTCAGGGATTTCTGGTGTGTCGTCTGTGGAAGGAATACGTGGTACTGTTATCATTGGAACAAAAGGAGGATTTCGGAGAAAGTATACGAGTTCTTTATCAGTACCCTCAAAGAAGTAAATCATCCGTATCTTTCATTGAGGGTATTCGTCTCTAAGAAGAGTATGAGGCTTGGTTAAAGAACCAACAGTGAAGAAGTTGTTATAATTTGTCATTTTGAGAGAGAGAAAATATTCAGAAAGATAGGGTATGAACAACAGATTTTCAGAATGTGAAGTGGATGCTTCGTATGATGTTTCTAAGCTTAAAAGCTTTAAGCTGGGCACTAATATGGTGTTTTAACCAGAATAACATATTCTATAATTTTACCAAAGTTCGAATGGATCGAAAATGGCAGAAAAATAGAAAATGTTTGAATATTATGAAGAATAGGTTAAAAATCCAAGTTTCTACCAAAGATCATTGTTTAGAGTGGATCCCTTGATATTAAAAATCAAGGTTTGCTCTGATACCAATTGTTGGTTCCTGTTTTGCTTAACAATGATGAGTCTTTCAGATAGTTCAGATAAGATATATTTGCGGAAGCGTATTTAAAGAACTGAAAGATTTTAAGCTACGCACAACACACATACCAACAGATTTCTTGTTATGTTCTTGGTGTTCTTGATAATATCAAATACAGTAAATCTTTGAGATATGTATCTGTCTTTTACAAACTGCTTATTTGATATTGTGTATTCTTCTACCTTAGTAATCTTTCAGTTCTATAAATACGCTTCCGCAAATATATCTTATCTGAACTATCTGAAAGACTCATCATTGTTAAGCAAAACAGGAACCAACAGAAGGAAATCCTACCACGGCTATCCATGCACCAACCATGAACGTAGGTGGCCCTGCCTCTGCGGTGGATGCTTCAATGGGCAATCTAAGTGATCCCGGAGTTACGTTACCCAACTTTGTGTCACAAGGGTCCCTGGACAGCACCCTCAAGGCTGTCCGCGAGGCAATGGAGCAGCGCCTCACCATCGAGCTCGACAAAATTAAGAGCTTAATCAAAGGTAAATAGAAGGTCGTCGAAGCTAAAACCGCCCCTACACCTCCACCGGCTCCTGTTCAACCTATCTACTCGGTGGACACCCTAAAGACGATGCTTCTAGCTCAGCTGCTCCAACAATCAGAAACCAACGCCTCAACTGAAGCAGACCCGATATCCGTTCTGAAATCCCAGGTCACTGCTCCTTCGTCATCGATCACCACTCGGATGGATAACCTTGACTCGACTCTTAAGGACGTTCAACAAGCGCTTACAACGCTGTCCGAAAGAGTTCGTTCACTCGAAGATACCTGCAAGAGTCAAGCAGGCGGTCTGAAGCGCAAGCACGATGATCAGGATCATCCTGATCACCGTGAGGGGGAGAAAAGACAACGACTAACCTAGACCGCCCCGATCCTCACTGAAACGACTACTGTGGTTCATCAGAAACCCTCAACTGCGGCTACTACAACCGAAGAAGTACCCGAAGCCGAGTTGCCGTTAGCCTAAATGGTAATCGATATGGATATTTCAGATGACGAAGACCCGACGGTTGAAAAGCCTGAGGGAACTACACAGGAACTGGTTACTTTTGACACATCAGATAGTCCGATACTGGATTTGATTGATCCAGACTGCGAGACCAACCCGGAGACCGAAGATGCGTGGTATGAAAAAGCCGCGAGTGTCGTAAATCTCCAGGTTAATTTGGCCTTCCCTACTGATGAAGATGATAATATAGACTACGACCAGTTCTTGTTTCAGAATTTGTATGGTACTCCCGTTCACTCAGCTCAAGCCGCCGAAACTTCAACAAGACCCGAAACTACAACTGTCGATATTCCGACATCTCCTCAACAACAACCGACAGCTTCTGATCTTCCTCCTCCTCAACAGCAACAAATCCGTTGGGAGAAGATCACAATATTCATTCCTCACATGGAGGAATCCCTGAAAAGGTTATTTGTTCACAAGTTGCGCCTCATCGAGACTACCTTCTGCCTTGGTATTTACAGCTCCAACCCAGAATACCAACGCCGGTACATAAGCGCAATGAAGCGGTGTCTACCAGTTAGCCAAGTCCGAACCAAGCATAAGATCTCCGAAGTGATCAACATCCAGTCAGGCCGTATTATGAAAGTAGTTTATCCAGTATTCACCGTCCGACGCGAAAATGGTAATGAATGGACATTTTCCGAAGCCGACTTCCAGCACCTCCTACCGTTCAACTTCTATGCTATTCTGAAGGACCTCCGTACCAGAACCATCCGACCGTTTCAAGTTACAAAAGCGCTCGAAGCTGTTCGTCGATTCCTTGTCCGTACCATCATGGTGTCTTATGTCACGGACTTCCAAATGGCAATCGAGAACAGGGCAAAAAAGGTAAATCTGATAAAGCCGGATCTGAAAGCACCTGAGTTGAAGATGTATCTCGAGAACGCACTGCTTCTGGAACCAAAATTTGGGATTGTCTACATCAACGAACAGAAAGAAAAGAGATTTATGCGCTTCAGTCAGGTAGACAGATTCTGCGACGGCACGCTCTTCAAAGTTCAAGATGCTCTTCGGAAAATCATCTCGTTCGAATCAGAAAATCGAAGGCTTTCGTATGTTCCCAATCCGAATGAAACTACTGCTCGAAAAGCCTTAGAAATGGTTGAAGAACGCATTGACTATCGCCGTGCTATCAGAATGTTCGAGGTACACTTTGCGCTCCGTAAAAGTTATGTTGCAAACTGGCGCCAACTCGAACTTCAATTCAAGGGGGAGATTGTTAGGGTCAGTTTATGATGAATTAAAGTTCAAGGGGCTGAATTGTATTTCTTTAATTGAGCCTAGGTAGTGAACGGGCCGTGGGCTTGTTAACCACGGGCCCGCCATATATAATGTTTTGTTTTGCCATTGTTTAGGCAAGTTGTTCATTGTTGCTTTCCTATTCGGATTGTAAACTCTCTCAAGTTGAAAGCTAATTAGATGACCAGTTGAAATCATAACCATTGCTTTACATCTATTGATTTCATTATTGTTCGTTGCACGAATCAGGAACTCGCAAATTTCTTTTGGATCAAGACTTTTGACAGACTCAGGAAATTTGACCTCATCTTTTCCTTGATCATGAATGAACTTTTCATATGGTTTTGTAACCTTTTCATGATCCAAGGAGTCATAACTGACATTCCTAAAGTTCAGTCTTTTTTTTGAAACATCTGAGGTTTTGGCTCTTTTAAAAACTGCAGTACCAGATATCACATTTTCTTGGATTTTCCAAACACAGAAGGCAAAGGACAGGGATGTCTTCTTCCTTCCAGTGTAGGGAGCAAGGTCACTAAAACCCAGACCTTGCGTATCCTTTTGAGAGTTGATTTTTATATGCACATCTTGTGCATCCTGGTACTTTTTGATTAAAATCTCTTTTCTCTGTAAAGATTGGTGTAAAACCTCTCTTTCTCTTTGAAAATAGTCCATTAGAGCAACAGAGTTAAGCCTTTCATATTCAGATTTCTTAACCTCTTCAGCCTTTTGCTTTAACACTTCCTCATATTCCTTAACTTTTTCAGAAAAAAGAGTTTTCTTTCTGTTTTTGTAAAACTTCTAGCTCAGCTTTTTCTTTGGAGATCTCTTCCTTCTCTTGTTCCAAGAGAGTTTTCTCTCTCTTGTAGAAGGACAGATCCTTCTGAGCTAGCTTTCTTAACTCTTTTTGCTCTGAAAGCTTTTGTTTTAATAGTTGAAATTCCTCAGTGAGTAAAGAATCATGCATCTCCAGTTCAGAGTCTGATTTTGATTCAGAAGTAGAACATACCTTGGCACTGGGTTTAGTGGTCTCCAGCGCTCTGTCATTTGGCTATGTTACAGAAAGAGCACATGCATTCTGAGACACATTAACTTCTGTTGTTCTTTCAGGCATCTCTCCAGTCATCCAATCAGCTACCTCTTCCAAACTTCTATCATCTATAGCAACCTCGCAGAAATTGGCTTGCTCTGGTTCGTCATCAGAGGACGAGTCAGAGATCCAATTTTCCATCTCAACAACATAGCTTCTCTCTCTATAATTGTACTTGTACTTGTTCTTGTAGTAGTCATGGTCTTTTACCAGTCTACCCTTACAATTAGCAGAGAAATGGCCAGGTTTGCCACATCTAAAACATCATCCATCATTCTGGTTGATGGATTGGGCAGCATCAGCTTGCTTCTCGGGGGCTGGTGGATTGTACTTCTGTTGTGGTCTTTGCTCTTGTGGAGCTCTGTTGTTACTCTGATGGTGAGGTGCAGCATAACCTCTCTTCTCGTATTTCTCTTCTCTCTCGTATCTTCCTCTCCTATCAAATACTTTGTTACCAAATCTCTTGTTAAACTTTTGAGTTATTAAGGCAAGAGATTGGGCGAAAGCATTGATATCATCATCCTCTGATGAACTTTCCTCTGCATCACTTTCAGCAACTAGACTTTTCTTTTCCTTCTTTTTTCACAACTTTCTCTTTCTTCTTCTCTCTGCTAGAGCTTTCTCTGTTGGACTTTCCTTCAGTGGGGGTTTTAGAGTCAGAGATCAAAGCTATTGAACCTGCAATGGTAGATTTGCCCTTTTGTCTGACAACATCCTTCTCTTGTGCAGCAAGAGTGCCATACACATCAGTAAGAGACCATGCATCCAAATCTTGGTTAGCTTGTAGAGACATGGATAGATTCAACCATTCATCATTTAAACTTTTCAAAAATAGGACATTGTTATCTTCCTTCGACCTAACAACCCCACACTTCTTACATTTGTTTATTAAAACATTGAATCTGTTGTAGGTCTGTTGTAAGGTTTCCTCAGGAAGTGCTTTGAAATCATTGTATTAATTAATACACTGGGTCCTTCAATTCTTTTGGGTTTTTATACCACCTTCGAGTTGATTTAGAAGTTGATCCCAGATTTCTTTTGCAGTAACACAAGAGTCTAGTTGTTGGAAAATATCATTGGGAATGGCCATAATCAGAAGTCTAACTGCCTTGAGGTCATTTTCCATTTTTAGCTTTTCTTCATCAGTAAACCCAGTGGTTTTAACTTCGAAGTGAGCTGGAACCTCAGCAGTAGTTTCTGTAACGGGTACACGAGGAACCAAAACCATGGGTTGGAATGGTCCACTTGTGACAGATCGCATGAGGTCTCTATCCATTCCATCAAAGAAGTTAACCATCCTAATCTTCCAATGAGGATATTCATCTCTCAGAAGAGTAGGAGGTTTGGTCAGAGAACCAGCTATGTAGATAGTGTTGATGTTGTTATTAGCCATCTTTTCAGAAAACAGAGTACGAAGGTTTCGAAAGATTATAAAAAGGTTTTATACTGAAAGTAGATGAACAGTAATTAATGGAACAATAACTAGAGTAGAGAAGATATTCAGACTAACTAGAAAGCTTTAAACAGGGATTAAAGAACTCTGAAAACTTGTTTTAAACTTTGAACAGTAAAAACAGAGTATTCTATGAAGCTTTTGAAACCAAACACAATCAACAACAATGAATCAACCTGGTTAGATTGGATCGTTTGATTTGAGCAAATCAATCCTCTCTGATACCAGTTGTAGGTTCCCAAATTCAAGTTGTATCACATTAACAGCACAAAACAGATAGCGGAAGCATTATATAAAGCCATTAAATGTGAGTGATTGTGTAGACGATAATGTAACAATGAGAGTATCAATAGTGAACAGTAAATGATAACAAGATCAAGTAAATAAGCTGCTCGTATATTGATATTGGAATAACACCAAGAACACGTTCAAGTGTGTGTATTCTAAAATCTCTCAGGAAACAAATCGTACAATGATAGTGTAGCAGTGTGTGCTCTCACAAATGTGGAAAACAATTCTTCCAAAAGCTTACAATTGTGCGTTCCACTACCCTACTATTTATAGCCTGATAAAGTGAGAGACAGTGTACTATCTAACCCTGGGATGACACGTGTAAAGTGTGTCTCCGTCCTTTTAGGGCTTACGTGGAAAGTATGGACACATGTCTAACACTTAGAGATTTCTACGAGACTTAAGCTTCACAGAGGTCTTCATTCACCAGAGCTCTTACGCCAGAGCTCTGATGGTCTTCTGGTGAACAGAAGAAGTCTTCTGCCAGAGCTCTGTCAAGCTCTGATGATCTTCTGGTTGATTTCTTCTAAGTCTTCTGCCGGATCTCTGGTGGTCTTCTGACTTGTAATCTTTTCAATACTTTTACATCTTGTATACTTGGGGCTAACAGAAATCATTATAAAAATGCTCAAATAGTAGATCTAAATCTGAACGATGTGTCTTTGACGAAGTGGAAAGATTTGGATCTACTAGGATTTGTGTGGATCTCGAATGAGATTGCTCGGAAGCCAGCATGCCAGTTAACACGTGTTCCGAACTGAGTTGTTCAGAATCCAAATCGGCCAGTTCGTCGAAGGTCACGTTAACGCTTTCGATGACTGATTTGGTGGTCTTGTTGTAGACTCGGAACTCCTTGAATGAGGTTGAGTAACCGATGAAGATCCCATCTTCGGCCTTGGGATTGAACTTGCCGAGATCTTCCTTATCATTCTTCACGAAGCATTTGCATCCAAACGCATGGAAATATTTGATGTTTGGAATGCGCTTGTTGATGATCTCGTATGGCGTTTTGTTGAAGCACTTGTTGAGGATGGATCTATTCTGCGTGTAACATGCGGTTGCGACTGCTTCGGCCCACAAGAAGAGAGGAAGCTTGAATTGGGTCAGCATAGTTCATGCAACTTCTACTAAGGTACGATTTCGTCTTTCCACTACGCCGTTTTGTTGAGGAGTCTGTGCAACTGAGAAGGTGTGTGATATCCCAACCAAGGTTAGGTAGTCACCCAGGGTATGGTTCTTGAATTCCGTACCATTGTCCGTCCGGATTGCTTGAACGGAGAGCTGCAGGTTTACTTGGACACTCTTCAGATGATTGATGATAAGCTCTGGGGTCTCATCCTTGGAACACAGGAACTTGACCCAAGTGTAGCGGGTGAAATCATCCACCATCACCAGGACGTCTTTCTTGTGGCTAAGGCTTTGTACTCGCATCGGGCCACAAAGGTCCATGTAAATGAGCTCTAAGGGCCGCGAGGTGCTTGGAACCGCCTTCGGTTTGTGAGTCGCTTTCTTCATCTTTCCCATTTCGTAGGCAGAGAACATGTGTTCTTTCTCGAACTTCAGATCGGGCATTCCTTTGACTAATCCACCGAGCACCAGTTTTTGATGTTCTTAAAATTGAGGTGCGAGAGTCGTCGGTGCCATAGCCAGTTCTGTTGAGTTGTCGCTTTGGACAGAAGACACACGACTTTATCACTCTTCAGGGAGGCGAGGTTGATGGTGTAGAGATTGGTTCGCCGAGTACCGGCGAGGAGTTCTCTTCCGTCTTCTAAATGGATGCTAGATCTCTTCGCCTAGAAATTGACTTCTAGATTCTTGTCACAAAACTGACCGATGCTGAAAAGATTGTGACCTAACCCTTCGACGTAGGTCACCTTTTTGATGGTGAGGTTGTCTTGAACTATATCGCCGTAGCCCATAATCGGGACAAAATGGTCGTTTTCAAAACGTACATCACCTCAGTATTTGTCTATGAAGTTGGTGAGTAGCTCCCTCTTACTAGTCATGTGTTTGGAGCATCCAGAATCTATAAACCACACATGATCAGGCTTTAAAACAGAGATTAGGGGGACTTAGGTACCCATTTGAAAATTGGTCATGTGTAGTTAGGTGCAGCTCCCGATCTCGGAGATCGTTTAAATTTGGGTCCTTTGCGATGCGATGAGTAATAAGCATGAGAATTATAAACATGATAAGATCCAAACCAATCAGATGCATATTTATGATCAACAAAATCATTCAAACCACACACAGAACAACAAATACAATCACAAGAAAGTTGAATTAATTGCTGAATTGAATAAAGTTTTAAAGGAAACCGAAAACTTTGTTCAACAGAATTATCAGAATGAACAACTGAATGATTGTTATTCTTTGTCCTAGAATGCGAAAACGAATTAAATGACTTTGTCTTCTCAGGGCGTGTATTAGACTTCTTCTCTACCCACACTTGTTTGACTGCTTTCCCCTGACCCGTTTTATCTGAAATAGCATTAAAGTCATAGTCAGAGGAACTGGAGTAATAAGATTGTCGTTTGTGAGAGTTACCGGTATTTGATCGTTTTTTTGACCGTCTTTTAGACTTTAATTTGGACGATTTAGGTTTAGAAACGTTCTTGGAGTTGGAACACTCTCCATTTTCAAAATATACTGGTGTACGCATCTTGTCAAGAAATTGAACATGACTCACAAGTTTAGGTGAAAAGTCGATTTTTTGCAATCTCATCATCTAGGAAAACTGTGGAATTCATAAACGCAGAGAACCTGAGTTCATCATCAGATTTGTCATAATTATCTGATTCGGATGATAGACCATTGACATTTAGATTTTGTGAGGAATCAGCAACGAAAGGATTTTCAACATCAGAGAATAGATTCCTGTTACAACAATCCGTTTGAACCTCTTTGCCTTTAGTTGAAAATTTCAAAGCCTTGTCATTAGTGTCGGAAGACAACACACCTAAGAAGGCTTTGCACGAGGAGCTATATGAGTTAGTTCAACTGAGATTGGTTCAAGGATGATTTCTTTGATAGAAGTAAAAATTTGGTCAAACGAATTATGTATATCAGCCTTAGCAATCCTTTCTTGTAAATTTTCTGTCGCCAAAGAAGACAGGTTAGACGTGAGTCTAGCAATCTCAAATTAGAACGCTGCCCTCTCTGATTCAGATAGTGTATCGGTTTTGTTTCGTTCAGTCGTTTTAAAGGTGGATAATAGAACATTCATTTCGTATTCAAATGCTCCCTTTTCTCTTTCAATTGACTCTTTGAGTTGAAAAATAACATTTTCCAATATCAGAGGTGGAACGTACCGTTTCTACTTTGATGGTTCAGAAGAACCCTCATCTGGTGTTGCCTCAACCTTTACGGGAATTTCCATAGATTTGGCAACAGAACAGATGTCGAAGTAATCATTTGAAAGATAAGGAGTTTTATTTTTCAAGTACAAAGCATTTAGCATTTCATAGACGAAAGGAACTTGCACGTTGATGCTTTTCGGAGGTTGTTTGTCATCCTTATCCGATTTATTCAAATCCTTTTGGGCGTTAGAGTTTGCATTTAGGTTGACTTGTGTCTTATCCTCAATGGACTTTTTCAAAACCTTTGGCAGAGGAATGCCGGTTTTTCTTTTTAGAGTGTCTTGCTCCTCATCCTCAAGAGACAATCTTGTCCATCTGATTTTGTACTCAGGATATCTTTTATCAAGTCCCAAGAAATTGAACTCATAGAGGGTGAGAACTTTAGATAACATCTTCTTTAGGTAGCACGAATTATCATATTCGAGTCCTCAAAGAGCGTTATAGTATTTGAATTCTTTAGGTTTATTCAGATGGATTGTCTGATCTGTTTGACCTCGCTTGTAAAGCTTTGACTCAAGATCTTTGAGGTTTTTGGTTAGTTGGTCATTTTCTCTTTGAATTGTGGAACGTTGATTCACAATCTTATTGTACTCATCTTGAGACTGATGGAACTTTGTAGTGATTTCAGACAATTGGGCTTCTAAGGACTCGGTCTTTTTGGAAATCGTGGCACACTCTTCATTATAATTATCAATTATACATTTATTGCCAGCGTTTTCGACACTAAGATTATCAATGATGTCATATTTTCTTTTTACGTTAGCTTCTAAATCAGTGATTTGGGCTTCTTTAGATTTAACCTTTTGCTTATAGGAGTCTAACGTACGCACCATCACATTCATCTGTTTGATTAAGTTCTTATGAGTAGGAGCACATACCTGACACGTTGTCGTGGTGGTAGATTCTTTCTAATCTTCACCTTCGGAGTCTGTCTGTCCAGGTTGTGTTCCCGTATAACACATGTGCGCGTTGGTATTTCCTTCTTCGTCGTCAGTCAAACTAAGCCAATGATCATCTTCCGCCATGAGAGCTTTTCATGTAGATCCCAATTTGATCAAGTAACAATGTAACGAAAACAATAATCTTTATTGAACGATTAGAGAGTGTTACAAGATTTGAATGAAATACAAAACTCTCTCTGTAATCTATGAAGCGCACTCAATATGATCAATACCTCTACCTAAATTCTAAACAAGACAGCTTAAAATAGCTAGGGCTTAAATCCTAAAGCCCATTGCCCATTAACTCTAGTTAAGCCCATTTAACAACTATAACACTTTTACAATGCTTCAATAATATATATAAAACCTTTATATAACTTTCTATTTAATAGGACATTTATGGTCTTAACAATCTCCCCCTAAAGTTATATAAAGAAAAAATGGCCTTGAAAACTTTAGGTTTTGATCTTCTCTCCCTCTTGAATCTTTGAAACACTTTAGTGTTGCTTGTCTTCATGTCTTTCCAAGCTCCCCCTTGAATTATGCTCTTAGTCTTCATAGTATCAACTTTATCACCAGATTCACTAAACAATACTTCGACTGAGTGCACGAAAAGCAGCATTCATCTGTAGAAACTCAACACATCCGATAAGCAGACAGTAAAGATAAAGTGTGAGTTACGTGACAATCCATAGTGCATCTTCAGTTTAAAAATCAAAATTCTGTCTTTAAACCACGAGTTGAATTGGCTTTGAAAAATTTCAGAACTTATCGAACCAATATGCTCGAAGGAGGAAACAATTTTAGCGAACACTGCTTGGTAAGAGATGAGAAGAATTGATCACTTGTAAATATTTCTGCACAGATCAAATAATAGTTACTCCCCCTCAACTTTTGCTTACTCCCCCTTAACTTGATAATCTGGGTCTTTGAACTTTTATAACGTTTCTCCCTCTCATGATGATGATCTATGTTTTTGAATCTGTATCATTTCTTCCCCTCATGATGATTAGGAGCATCCTGAGCATCATGTATCTTCAAAGACAACACTGATGATTAGCAAATACCAGATAAGACGTTAAGTAACCAAAATGGGGAAATGTCTAACACAAAAACACAATAGTAATTGTTATCACACCAATTAAAATAATTGTGTGGCCTTTGTTCAGTTAGCAGGACTTCCAGTTATCACTGAAGTAAAATCTTAAAAATTACTTCTCAAACTGTTCCGACAATATCACAAAGATATGCGAGTGAAATCACAAAGACTCGTGCATGTGTGAAAAAATTAAGTTATATCAATTTGGCTCAAATATTGATTCAACCTGGGACTCAAATTAATAATCAATAGACATAGTGATTAGAAAATGAAGTTCAAAGACCGGAGCTGATGTCTTCCTTTTTCAATATCTAAGACCTCCGAGTGAGGAATAGATAGATTATGTGCTAAACCTCCGTGCATTTACGAAACAAGCATTTTTTGTGAGATGCTTGAGTGGCTAGGTGGGGTGACACGAGTTATCGACATTGGGTCCATGTCTGTTTCAATATTCATCTCGAAAGAACGAGAATGAATAGATTGTGAGGTTACCCGGATAACAGACTCGGTTTGGTAAAGACCAATAACTCTTTTAAGTCCTGTCATAGCCTCACCATACTCTTTTCACTCCAAACTCATCTATGAAGCTAGACCCCTCACTGTTGTCTATAATTGGATGTGTTTTCTTGGGTAGGTCCTTCCTGTTCTGGATAGACCATAGAAACAATATAAGTCCTAACTGTAACACCCTAAAAATCAGGGTAAAATTTAAACCTTAATTCTAACAAGGTTAAACATAAGATCTGCCAAACTTTTATACGTAACAGAGAATTGACCTTGAGGATTCATATATACATCAATGCAAATTCAAAATAACCTATTAATCTAATCCTGCCAACTAATAACAGATTAAACTGGTTATCTAGGATTTACCAAAACTCCTCACTAAGGCTAACTTCTCCATTTTCACAAAAGTATGTACTCGAATGCACTCGTCCCACAACCCTTTACTTTCCCGAGCTAGTACCTGGTAAGAAAATATAATTTGAAACGATTAGGCTAACGCCTAGTGAGAACATTCGGTTTCAAAACAATACTTTTAAAATCAATGTAAACAAGGCATAACAAACATGGTTTACCTTTTTCTTACCATATGTATCAACATCTTACGATGACGGGGTTAAACCCGATTCCACGAATAAGACTGACACCATGTCAGTCATGATATCATGTTCAAGAGCCCAATACGAATCTCTACGAATTCTAAATTAATGCTCATATCCAAGAAATCACAATTACACATGTCAATTTCTTGGAAAGGAAGTAGAGATTACAATTAAGCCATGCCTATCTCTTTCCTTCCTTAGAAATCGGGAATTACGATTAATCCATGCCTATTCCTCATTTCACCTAAACGGGGATTACGATTAGTCCACGCCTATTCCTCGTTTATCATACACATTGGAATTACGATTAGTCCACGCCTATTCCATGTGTTCATAAAAACTAGTGCCTATGGATCCATTACACTTATTTGTACTCGTGCCGGTTATTGCTTAATATAAATCATTTTCAAATAACGTTAATGAAGTTAAGCAAAACCATTAATTTCAAGATAACCAATTTTGCTTTGTATCAAAACTCATTCAGGAAACATTCATTATAAAATATACCTTACCATAAATTGAAATACATTTATAAAAAAAGGTAAGGTAAGAATGAACTCACCTGACAGCAATAGCGTCACTCTTATTTTACTTCTAAAAGATGTAATGATTTCCGTCACCAAACTTCACAAAATCTGAAATACCCAAATATATATTGTACTGTTATTAATCTACTGTACAGGACCCTTAAAGACTAAGAATCCTAAATAATCAAAATTCTCGACACTTATCGCAACCCACTAATTGCGATAACACTTGTCGCAACCTACTACTTGTGACACAATACTTATCGCAACCCACTGTTGCGATATCCCCCTCTTATCGTAACCAACTGTTGCGACATAACATCTTATCGCAACCAACTGTTGCGACATAATTCTTATCGCAACCAACTGTTGCGATATACTCATTCTATCGCAACTCACTGTTACGACAATCATCATTATCGCAACACTCATCTTTATCGCTACTCACTATTGCGATGTTCATCTTTGTCTCAACTAACTGTAAACGTAATTAAGCCAGAAATCTTACTTTTAAGTCATAACAATTTCTACAAAAGTGCAGATATGCTTAATATCATCAGTAGAAACTATTCATTGTTGATCCAAACCCTCAGTGATTTGATAATGACCCTCTCTTATAAACTTAGTGAAAATTGTAAGTAAACAATATGTATCAGAGTTTCACTATCGCTGATAAGTACTAAGATCTTACAGTACCGCTGATAGGAACTCTCGCTCTTTAGATTAAACATTCAGCGAAACTGTTCACCATAATACTCTGAGTCTGTTCAGTACTTATGGTGATCGCTGATAAGTTAGTTGTTTACTTATGATCCCTGAAGACAAGATTCACGTCAACATAAGTTCTACGCTGAAGTCGAAGATCAAGCTCAAGAACCAACGACAAGTCTCCTAATGAACTGATGCGGATCAGCGAAGACTCAGATTTGTCCACTCAACGTGAAGTATCAAGTACAGGACTTTGGCTATCGCTGAATTCTATCATTCACTGATAAAGAATGATAGATCGCTGAATCAACGAAAAGCTGATCATGAAGTCCTCCGTACAAAGTATTTTTGTCTTAACCACCCTTGCACGACTCCGTATGATATGTCAGAAAAAGAACCTCCTTATTGTCTGAATTCGTACAACCACTCTGATACTACACTGTTCAACATGCGGCTACTAAGGTTGTCAAAAAAAGTCAATGACATGCAACTAATCAGCTGCTGCCACGTGTAAAGTGTAAACTGCAATGCATTAAATGCATGCAGTATTTAAGAAGAAGAACTCACTTCATTTTGAAGTAACTTGCTAACTCTGGACAAGTTCATCCTTCTTATCTTGAGATAGGTTATTATTAGTAATTTCCTTCTCCTTCTTAGTGCAAGAAACTTAGTGTTCCAACTTGTTTAGATTTAGGATTTATCCTTAATCTTGTTTCCGCAACAAGCTGTAAATTGTTAATGAATTATCAATAAACAATTTAGAAAAGTAAAATCTGTGTGTTTGTATTCAACCCCCCCCCCCCCCCCCCCCCCTTCTACAAACTTGTATAGCCCTTCGGGACCAACATTCATGAATCCAGATTTCTCATATCTTTCCAAAATCATCAAAACCCATTTCTAAACCACTAGAAAGCTACATAACATAGTAGGGATGATTTATTGTGAAGACATACCTTGTGTTTTTCACCAATTTGCACTCTTAATTACTGCAAATTCTTGTTCTTCTTTTCCTCTTCTTTCTTCTTCTTTCAATTCTCTCTCTCTCTTTGCCGTACAAAACACACACACACACACTAATACTAAAAATGGTAAAATGAGACACCTCACCCCTCTTTTAGATAAAAAGAGGTGGTGGTGTTTTAAGTGGTTTCACCACTTGCCCAAAACAGCCCCTCGACTTTCATTAATTGTCAATTTCCACCCTCTAACTTATAAATTAAAATTAAAGTTTACCCCTTAACATATAACTCCGTAAAACAAATAACGTAACTTACTCGGGGATAAACTCTAAAATTAATCTATCAAATAATTATACTCAAATTATTCAATAAACTAAACATAACGCTTTATATAGAAAATCGAGATGTTACAATACTCCCGAACTTGAAAATGATTTCGTCCTCGAAATCAAAGCTAGGTAAACAAGTGAGGATATATAATATTTATAACCTCTTCCGACTCTAACGTCACATTAGCACCTCGATGATGTTTCCATTGTACCTTTAACATAACCACCTCTTTATTATTACGTAACTTTTTAACTGATCTCTCTAAGATCGCCTCCGGTTCTTCCACACAACGGCTCTTTTCATCCACCCTTACATCAGTAAGTGGAATCACATCATTCTCTTCGGCTAAATATTTCCGAAGATAGTAAACATGAAAGGTATTGTGGATTCCTCCCAATTCAGATGGAAGATCCAACTGATATGCTTGCAATCCAACTCTCTTAGTTATGGTGAAAGGTCCTAGAAAACGAGGACTCAACTTTACACGTTTACGAAACCTTATCACACCTTTCCATAGGGATACCTTAAGCATTACACGCTCCCCAACTTGGAATTCTTTTGGTCTTCTTTTCGGATCAGCATAACTCTTTTGTCGATCTTGAGCCGCTTTCATATGCTTCTGAATTTCTTTCACTTTATCAGTCGTTTGTTGCACAAGTTCAAGACCAGCAAACTGCTTTTCTCCAGCTTCTAACCAACATACTGGAGTTCTGCACTTCCGACCATACAAAGCTTCGAAAGGTGATCTTCCGATACTGGAATGATAACTATTGTTATACGCAAATTCTACTAACGGTAGATGCGTATCCCAGTTACCTCCAATGTCTAACACACACGACCTAAGCATATCTTCCAAAGTTTGAATGGTTCTTTCACTTTGCCCGTCAGTTTGTGGATGGTAAGCAGTGCTCAAATTAACTCTCGTACCTAATTCTTCTTGTAGTGACTGCCAAAACCTCGAGGTAAACCGACTATCACGATCAGAAACTATAGACACCTGTATACCATGCCTTGACACCACTTCATCAATATAAAGCTTTGCCAATTTATCTATTGGTGACGCTTCTTTCATAGCCAAAAAGTGAGCACTCTTGGTCAATCGATCCACGATTACCCATATAGTGTCGTTACCCTTTTGCGTCCTTGGTAACTTTGTCACAAAATCCATGGTAATCTTTTCCCACTTCCATTCCGGAATCTCCAAAGATTGGAAACTTCCGTAAGGCTTTTGATGTTCGGCTTTTACTAACGAACATGTTGCACACTTTTCTACTATTCGTGCCACATCTACTTTCATAGCTGGCCACCAATAGTGTAACTTCAGATCCCTATACATCTTAGTACTTCCAGGATGTATAGAATACTTAGATTTATGGGCGTCTTCGAGAATCAACTCTCGATTTTCTCCAACCTTTGGCACCCAAACACTACCTTGGAACAGTTTAATTCCACGACTATCTTCAGTCAGTTGAAGATGATGCTTGCTCATGACTTCATCTTTCAGATTTTCTTCAAATAAGGCTTCCGCTTGTGCCTCTTTTATCTTTTCAATTAAACTTGATGTTACATCAATTCTGGCATTGGTTGTTTTCAAACATCCAATGTATTCTTTTCTACTTAAAGCATCAACCACAATATTTGCTTTACCGGGATGGTAATGCAATTCACAATCATAATCTTTAAGTAGTTCTAACCAGCGTCGTTGCCTCATATTCAATTCTTTCTGATCAAAGACATACTTTAAACTCTTGTGATCAGTATAAAGAGTACACTTTGTTCCATACAGATAATGTCGCCATAGTTTCAATGCAAACACGACCGCTGCTAATTCCAAATCGTGGGTAGGGTAATTTTTCTCATGCTCTTTAAGTTGTCTTGATGCGTAAGCAATCACCTTGCCTCGTTGCATCAATACACACCCCAAACCCATCTTTGATGCGTCACTATACACAACTAGATCTTCTGTTCCTTCCGGTAGTGCAAGAATAGGAACTTCACATAACTTTTGACGTAAAGTTCTGAAAGCTGACTCTTGCTTTTCAGTCCAAACAAACTTCACATTCTTCCGAGTCAACATGGTCAAAGCATAAACACTCTTTGAAAAGTCTTTAATAAACCTCCGGTAGTAACCTGCTAGACCCAAGAAACTTCTTATTTCAGACGCGCTCTTTGGTGTCTCCCAGTTCGTCATTGCTTCTATCTTTGTTGGATCTACTTTGACTCCTTGCGAATTAATCACATGCCCTAGAAATTGTACCTCTTTTAACCAGAATTCACATTTCGAGAACTTTGCGTACAATTTCTCTTTTCTCAACACTTCTAAGACTTTACGAAGATGGTGTTCATGATCTACTTCATTCTTCGAATACACAAGTATGTCATCAATAAATACAATGACAGACTTGTCTAAGAATGGTCGACATACTCTGTTCATCAAATCCATGAACACGGCTGGAGCGTTTCTCAACCCAAATGGCATTACAAGAAATTCATAATGCCCAGACCTCGTTCTGAACGCCGTCTTAGGGATATCTTCATATCTTACTCGAACTTGATGATACCCTGACCTCAGATCAATCTTTGAAAAGCATCCCGCACCTTGGAGTTGATCGAACAGATCATCAATTCTTGGAAGCGGATACTTGTTCTTAATAGTCACCTTATTCAGCTCCCGATAATCGATGCACATTCTCATAGTGCCATCCTTTTTTCTTAACAAATAATACCGGAGCTCCCCAAGGTGAAGAACTTGGTCTAACAAAACCCTTGTCTAATAGCTCTTGCAGTTGAGACATCATCTCTTTCATTTCGGCTGGCGCTAGGCGATACGGTGCACGCGCTATTGGCGCCGATCCAGGGATAAGATCAATACAAAACTCTACTTGTCGTTCAGACGGTAGACCTGGAAGATCATCGGGGAATACGTCCGGGAATTCACGTACCACTTTAATATCTTCCATTTGTTTCTTTTCTGACTTCACATCTAGAACATACGCTAGATAGGATGAACATCCTTTCATCAAGCATTTACGCGCTTTTGCAATATAAACTAACGAAATTTCCCCTTTTCGCTTTTCCCCAAAGATGAGTACATCATCCTTATCAGTCATTGGAATCCGAATTAGTTTCTTTGCACAATGTATTTCTGCCTGATTGACTGTCAACCAGTCCATACCCACAATTACATCAAACCCTCCAATTTCCATCAATAACAAGTCGATCGGAATTTTGTTTTCCCCTATCGAATCTAAACAACCCTCAAATCTCTCACGAACCAAGACTTCACCCCCGTTAGCTATCTCGACTACTAAGGAATCTTCCAAGGTAGTAACAGGCATAGCTAACTTGTGATAGAACGACTTGGACACAAACGATAAATTTGCACCACAGTCAAATAAAATGCGCGCGGGGATTGAATTTACAAGAAATGTACCCGAAATGACGTCTTTCGATTCTTTGGCTTCGTCAGCTGTCATATGAAATGCCCGACCCGTTGGCTTGGGAACAATTGATTTCTTGCTTTGGTCTCCACCCTTTTTCAGCTTTGGGCAATCCCTGCGGAAATGACCGGGTTGTTTGCACTCGTAGCATGTAGATCCTTGAACAGGACAGTTAATCAAAGTATGTCCACTTTTACCACACTTATAACATTCCAGTGTGGTCACCCGACACGGACCAAAGTGCTTATTCCGACACTTCGGGCACCAATTCGGCTCCCGACGAGATTCATAACAAACATTTTTACCGGATGCTTTTGATTTCTGAGAAGAATCTGACCGGCCTTCCCATTTCCTTTTCTCTCCCACTTGCATCTTTTCTTCCTTGTCTTTAGCATAGACCTCTTCCATAACTTTGGCTTCTTCAATTGTCTCTCTCAACGTTGTAGCTTTAGCATTTCGTACCCGGGACATCATGTCCGCTGGCAAACCCTTCAAATAAGCTTTAATCTTATCCTTCTCAGTTGGAGCCACATGCCCCACTAAGTTCAGTTTCTCCATGAAGGATTCAGTGTACTTCCGAACAGTTGAAGTACCCTTCTTAAGATTCCGAAACTCTTCCTCAATCCTATCCATTTCATTTTCATTACAATATTCTTCCAAGATCTTTGTCTTGAATGACTCCCATGTCATAGCTGCTAAGACTGGAGCCATCACAGTAGACGTCACTATATTCCACCAAGTCAACGCATTACCTCGTAATATTTGAGACCCAAATCTGACCTTTGATTTCTCATCACATTCACAAGCTCGGAAAGCTTGTTCCATCTCTCTAAGCCAATTCATGCATGCCACTGGATTGTCTGCTCCGGTAGACTCTGGCGGTTTACAGTTAGAAACGTTTTATATGAGCAGACTCTTTCCACCCTCCTATTTACATCTGTCACATGATTACGAATTTGATTTATTACCCCAGTATCAGTCTCCGTTCGACGTAACTCCGAACTTCGATCATTCAGTGCTTTCATAAACATTTCTGTTGGTTGTGACATTGTTGTATTCATCATTCGCGTCATGTTCTCCATCATACGAGACTCAATTGTCGATTCCGGCATTTCCTGGTTGGCGGTACTGGTATTCGTTCTATGTACCCGACTGTCCGTTCCTCCCATAAAATGTAAACTCGGCGGACTCTCATGAGTTTCACCTATTTCAGGTCGCTTTTCTCCCCAGTCCAAAACTGCCCTATCCTCCGAAGAATTAGGGGACCTTGGTGGTGTATTCACCATCGTTCTGATATAACACAAAGAAATAACCATAAGAAATGGTTACACATATATAGACATACGAAACGTACTTTATCGATCATTAGTTACCGTGACAATTTATAAACAAGTATACTTGTGTAACAATATATTCATAATAACAGTAGCTAATTGGAATTGTGAACATACTATACATGAGAATCCTTGTTACCATCGTTACAGTACTAATTTCACGTATTTCCGTCGACTCTAAGACTATCCCGTCTTAGTACTTCTACCCATATCTCATGAATCATAACTTAATTCATCTCAGCTTAAGTCTAGGTACCTCACTATCATACCTAGTTCACTTAAACTAATGCTCTGATACCATATTGTAACACCCTAAAAATCAGGGTAAAATTTAAACCTTAATTCTAACAAGGTTAAACATAAGATCTGCCAAACTTTTATACATAACAGAGAATTGACCTTGAGGATTCATATATACATCAATGCAAATTCAAAATAACCTATTAATCTAATCCTGTCAACTAAGATCAGATTAAATTGGTTATCTAGGATTTACCAAAACTCCTCACTAAGGCTAACTTCTCCATTTTCACAAAAGTATGTACTCGAATGCACTCGTCCCACAGGCCTTTACTTTCCTGAGCTAGTACCTGGTAAGAAAATATAATTAGAAACGATTAGGCTAACGCCTAGTGAGAACATTCGGTTTCAAAATAATACTTTTAAAATCAATGTAAACAAGGCATAACAAACCTGGTTTACCTTTTTCTTACCATATGTATCAACATCTTACGATGACGGGGTTAAACCCGATTCCACAGATAAGACTGACACCAAGTCAGTCATGATATCATGTTCAAGTGCCCACTACGAATCTATACGGATTCTAGATTAATGCTCATATCCAAGAAATCACAATTGCACATGTCAATTTTTTGGAAAGGAAGTAGAGATTACAATTAAGCCATGCCTATCTCTTTCCTTCCTTAGAAATCGGGAATTACGATTAGTCCACGCCTATCCCACGATTTCTCATCAATGTGAAATAGGAGTTACGATTAATCCACGCCTATTCCTCATTTCATCTAAACGGGAATTACGATTAGTCCACGCCTATTCCTCGTTTATCATACACACTGGAATTACGATTAGTCCACGCCTATTCCATGTGTTCATAAAAACTAGTGCCTATGGATCCATTACACTTATTTATACTCGTGCCGGTTATTGCTTAATATAAATCATTTTCAAATAACGTTAATGAAGTTAAGCAAAACCATTAATTTCAAGATAACCAATTTTGCTTTGTATCAAAACTCATTCAGGAAACACTCATTATAAAATACACCTTACAATAAATTGAAATACATTTATAAAAAAGGTAAGGTAAGAATGAACTCACCTGACAGCAATAACGTCACTCTTATTTTACTTCTTAAAGTTGTAAGGATTTCCGTCACCAAACTTCACAAAATCTGAAATACCCAAATATATATTGTACTGGTATTAATCTACTGTATAGGACCCTTAAAGACTAAGAATCCTAAATAATCAAAATTCTCGACACTTATCGCAACCCACTAATTGCGATAACACTTGTCGCAACCTACTACTTGCGACACAATACTTATCGCAACCCACTGTGGCGATATCCCCCTCTTATCGCAACCAACTGTTGCGACATAACATCTTATCGTAACCAACTGTTGCGACATATTTCTTATCGCAACCAACTGTTGCGATACACTCATTCTATCACAACTCACTGTTGCGACAATCATCATTATCGCAACACTCATCTTTATCGTAACTCACTGTTGCGATGTTCATCTTTGTCACAACTAACTGTTGCGACAATCATCATTATCGCAACACTCATCTTTATCGTAACTCACTGTTGCGATGTTCATCTTTGTCACAACTAACTGTAAACGTAATTAAGCCAGAAATCTTACTTTTAAGCCATAACAATTTCTACAAAAGTGCAGATATGCTTAATATCATCAGTAGAAACTATTCCTGAATCCAGATTTCTCATATCTTTCTGTTAGGTTCGTTTTTATGTTGATTTAAAGTTCAGGGTTTAAACTGTAATTCTTTATTTTGAGCCTTATTAGTGAACGGGCCGTGGGCTTGTTAACCACGGGCCCGCCATATAAATAGATAGCTTAGCCTTAGAAAATAGGCTAGTTGTCTCATTTGCTTTCCTACTCGTATTGTAATTCTCTCTACTTTGAAAGCATAATACAGGGATGACCAGTTAAAATCATTATACACTATTGCTTATCTGTTTGATTTCATAATCGTTGCACGGATCTGGAACTAACAATTGGTATCAGAGCAGACGGACAGATTCGATTCAAAGTTCTTCTTTTTGATTTCTTGTAAGTTTGACTTTTTCACGTTTGTGTTCATCTTGAAAAATCAAAATCTTGATTCTGGTAAAATTGTTCAAATTCGTTTATTGGGCTGTATTAGCATTATTGTCATTAGCGTTTCTGCAAATCTTCACATCCTAATTCGTTCGTTTGAGTGGTTAATTAAGCAAATCAAAGTCAAAAGTTTTGAGGTTGTTCTTCATCAAAAATCAAATTTTTACCATCAAAACTTGTTGTTTTTGCTTTAAAATCCCTTGGGTTTGTGTTATTTTTGTGTTTGGAAGTGTCTCTAACCTTTCAGGAACCTTCTTGAGCAACCCTAATCGAGATTCAATCGATTTTGTAAAGTCAGCCGCAGAGTCCGGATAACACAGCCGCGGTGTCCGGACAAGGCAACACTGTCCGGACGTTTGTGTTATTCCATCCGGATTCATCTTCTTTCCGGGTACATCAATCTTTCCGGGTAAGTCAACCATTCCGGGTAAGTTACTTAAACTCAATCTCTCCGGGTAAGATTGTTCCAGATAACTCAAAGTATCCGGTAATCAATTTCATCCGGAATCCTACTTTACCCAGTAAGCTTATCATCCGGTAAGTACCTGTTTTTAAATTTTATTTCATTCGGACACTTCTGCTTTCCGGTAACCTCTACTTATCCGAAAACTCTATGCTGTCTGGACTCTTCTACTTATCCCGACACTTTTGTTTGACTTGAACTGTTTCTTCACTCAAATCTTATCCGAACACTTCCAGATCAGATATCTCACACGGATTCCTATCCAGTGAGTTCAGTTTATTGAAATCTTACCAGCTTACTAGTTCATATCGGTCGTAGAACCTGCGTTAGAACTCCACTCGTAGTGCCTTGCGTTAGGTTCACACTTTGAATCAATTAACTCGTCTGACGATCACTCCGTTGCACCCAAAGATGACTACACATGACGCACTTGCTATTGGGACCGACTCCAAACCACCTTGTCTCTATCAAGCTGAGTATAGCCAATGGCCAGACAGATTTATGATTTTCATTGAATCTAAGGACAACAATGTGTACATCAAGAAAGCTCTAGAAGAGGGTCCAATTCCTTGGCCGAAGAAGACCATTGCAGCAACTGCAGCAAATCCTGAAGTTCGTTATGAGGACAAGACTGATGCCGACCTGACCGAAGAGGAAAGTGACAGAATAGAAGGCGAAAAGCATGCTAAGAGATACCTTGTCCAAGCACTTCCCAACCCAATTTATACAGCTATCGATAGCTACAAAGGTACGGCAAAAGGCATGTGGGATCAAGTGGCTAGAATGATGCGTGGGAGCATTGTCGGTAATCAACTAAAGATCAACAGCGCAATAACCAAGTTCGATGGTTTCAAGCAGCGTAATGGCGAGACTCTCACCCAAGCATATGAACGCTTTTGTTTACTTCTCAATGAACTGAACAAGAACAATATTGTTCGTTACAACACGAAGAACGCGCTCAAGTTCCTCAACAATCTGCTACCCGAATGGAAGGTGTTTGCTTCTCATGTTAAGCACAACAACTTGATAGAGAACATTAGCATCAATGAAATATATGAGACGCTTCTTCAAGACGAGGATGAAGTGAATGAACTTTTGGGCGAGAAGAAAGATGCAACCAAGCTAGCTGCTGATCCTATAGCACTCATATCCTCAAAGAAAGGGAAATCTTCGAGCCATTATTCTAAACGTGCTCAAAGGCAAAGCTCTTCTGAATCTGAAAAGGAAGACAGTGACTCGAATGATGAAGTAGCTGACTTCAAGAAAGCTGTTGCTTTACTCACTAAATCTTTTCAACAACAGCGATTCTATAAGAAGCCAACGTCTAATAATCAGCGCTACTCCACCGCCTCCAACAAGCGCCATGATTATCAAGACAAGCACAAGGGAAAGAAGAAAGTTGATGAGCAGGACACGTCTGAGAAGAAGGAGAAAGATGATAGAAAGAAGAGAGATGAACCAGTGACCTGCTACAACTGTGGAAAGCTTGGTCATTTTGCTAAAGACTGCACAAGGCCTGTAGTAAAGAATTCTCACTACTACAAGGCCAAACTGGCACTGGCTGAGCAGAAGGAAGCTGGAGAAGCTATGTTCGTGGAAAACGACTACTGGTTGGGTCGTTCTGACGATGAAAGCGATTCTGATGGTGCAAATGCTTTAATGGGCTATCACTCTCCAGCTGATGAAGAGAAGACAAATCAGGTATGTGATTCTTCCGAACAAGATTTCTTGAATAAAATGCAATCTTTTACCGACCAGGCAGACTCCTTTAAGGCCACAACTAAAGAACAAAAGCTTAAGATTAGTTCACTAACTGAAAAGCTAGATGTTCAAACAAGAATAGCTGAAAAACATAAGTCTGAAAATGCTATGTTAAAGGAAAGATGCAAAATTCTTTCAATAGCACCCAAAGACTTAAAGGCCAAATTATCTGATCTTCAGTCTCAGTTTGATCAGTGCATGAATGAGAAAGAAGAACTTGTTTATCAATGTCCCTCTCTTCAAATTCAGCACAAGGAGTTTGTTACTAAAATTCTTGATCTTGAAACCAAACTCCACAAAAGGGGTCAAACTGATCAAACCATCTTTCTGAATAAACCCAAAGAGTTCACTTATTTTAACAAAGAGTGGGGAATCAGATATGATAACCCACACTATTTGAAAAAGGGAAGATATCAAACTCCTACTCTGTATGATTTTGCGTGTTTTGGTTTAGACAAAAAGTATCCGGAATATGCCATTCAATGGACTGATCCTCTTGAACCTGAAAAGGAAGAAGAAACCGAGGAATATAAGCGTGCACACAAACGAGGAATACAGCTTCCGTTTTGTTATGAACCTTTGAATAATTCCTATAAAAAAGAACAAAAAGTATATCTCAAATGACTACTTCGACCCTTACAAGGTTGCTAAGCCCAAGGATTCCTCCAAAAAGGATGAGGACCAAGCACCCGCAACCAAGAATGATACGGATGAGTTTAAACTCTATGTTCCCCCTCTCATCTTGGAAGCAAAGATTGTTGAGTTGGAGGAGTCGTTTGAGAAAGAAAGGTCTGTTTTTCAAAACGAGAAGAAAGCGCTAATTCAGGTACTTGAGAAACTCAAATCTGAGAAAACCGAAGGTGTGTCAAATGAAGAAAAGGAAACCCTTCAGTGTGAAATCAATAAGCTCTCATCGAGACTGTCTGAAGTGACAAGAGAAACGATGAAAGAGCATATGATAAATAGTCAACTCCAAGTGCAGCTTGACTTGCTCTAAACTGCGAAGCAATTTTTACCTGAACTTTCCTTTAACTCATCTGACATATCCTCGTGTAAAGCATTCATCGGAAATATCTCTTTGCAAGAATATAAAGTTTCTAAAGATGAGTGTGTTAAAAGGAATTTAAACTCTGATTTTTCAAACGCTTCCACACCGAATTCCCCAAAGCACACAACCGAAAGCACAGCGTGTTCCTCGCCTTCCTCACCTAATCCAAGTCCTGCAATTCCGGAGATAATTTTTTCTGAATACATGAACTCTGAAGGTAACTCTGATGGAGAGTTTGAGTCGTTCCCTTTCGACAAACCTCTCCCGTGTCACACTGATTTTTTGTCTCCAGTAGTCATTCGTCCGGTCAATTTCTTAAAGGGTAACAGTTCTAACACAAAGGCCCCAGCTGTGATCAAGATTTCAAAATCAAAACCGACTTCTAAACCTGTTTCTAGAAAGCAATCACAGCCGAGGCAAAAGACCGAGCAATTGCCTACAAAAGATACCGTACCTTCAAAAGTCACTGACCATTCCGTCCCCGTTGTTTCAGATAAAATTGGTCAAGCAAAACAAGAAAAACCAAAGTGGCTGAACAAGGAACCTGTCAAGAAGGAAGCATCAAAGTCTTTCCCTACTGCGTTCAATTCTAGAATAAACAAAGACAATTGTGTTTGGAATAATTGGAATCGTTTTGAAGTTTCTTTTCCGATTAAACTTAATTCACTTCATCAATTGATTCAATTATCGCGTGATTGTTTATGTTGTTCTAGATGTGGTTGGAATGATTTTGATGAAATTAATTTAAATGATTGGTTTGGGTCATATCACATGTATAATCATAAACCCAAAAATAAACCCCGTAATAATAAACAGAAATACTATAAACAACGGGGTTTCTAATCTGAGGTTAAACCACAGCGGGAGACCAAATCCACTCCTAGATGGGTTGCTCCTACTGAGGTTAAACCGGCACCAAAGAGGCAACCTGCTAAAAATCATGTTCCTCCTCAAGGTGTAAAATATACACCAAGGAGGCAACCTGTGCCAAAACCAGTTTCCGCAAACGGTGTACAACCTGCACCTAAGGGGAAAGCTGTGTCAAAGAAAGTTCCTCCAAGAGATGCCAAACCTAACCCTCCAGGACCCAAACAAATTTGGGTACCTAAAATCTGTTAACTCGATTTTGCAGCACGGTCATGTGTGGTACTTATATTCTGGATGCTCCAAGCGCATGACCGGAAGGAAGGAGCTTCTCACGAACTACAAGGAAGAATATGGTGGAGACGTGAGATTTGGGAACGACCACAAAGTGCCGATCGTGGGCTACGGCGACATTGTACAAGACAAGATCACAATAAAGAAGGTATCCCACGTCGCAGGATTGGGACATAATCTGTTCAGCATCGGGCAGTTCTGCGACTAAGATCTCGAGGTCAGCTTCAAAAAGACACGGTGTAGAATCCTCAACGACGACGGAGAGGAACTACTAGTTGGAAAACGCAAGACCAACCTCTACACAATCGACCTCGCAGCCCTCAAGATTGATAACCCTGTCTGCCTCATGTCAAAGGCCAATTCCCAGCAAGCTTGGATTTGGCATCGACGTCTTTCGCACCTCAATTTCAAAACAATCAACAAACTGGTGCTGGGCGGACCTTTGAAAGGCATGCCCGATCTTCAATTCGTGAAGGATCGTCTCTGCGGGGTATGTGAGATGGGAAAGATGAAGAGAGTACCACATCAGCCGAAGGCAACTCCGAGCACGTCCCGGACCCTCGAACTTATCCATATGGATTTGTGTGGACCGATGCGTGTTCCGAGCATTAACAAGCGCAAATACGTTCTCGTGATGGTGGATGACTTCTCGCGCTACACTTGGGTACTGTTTCTACGCTCAAAGGATGAAACACCAGAGCTGATTATTAATCACCTGAAGACTGTCTAGCTGAACAAACTACAACAAGTTCAGTCTATCAGAACCGACAACGGGACGGAGTTCAAGAATCGAACGGTGGACGACTATCTGACGTCAGTTGGCATCTCACACACTTTTTCTGCCGCACGCACTCCTCAGCAAAATGGAGTGGTGGAACGACGCAACCGTACCCTGGTCGAAGCAGCTCGTACCATGCTTTCCCAATCCAACCTTCCGCTATTTCTATGGGCCGAAGCGGTGTCTACGGCTTGTTATACGCAAAACCGCTCCATCCTTAACAAGTGGTTCAACAAGACGTCGTACGAGATCATGAACAATCACGTTCCGAACATCAGCTACTTTCATGCGTTCGGATGCACGTGTTATATTCTGAATGACAAAGATGATCTTGGAAAATTCAGCCCCAAGGCGGACAAAGGAGTTTTCATCGGATACTCCATGCAGGCTAAGGCGTATCGCGTTTACAACAAACGGACCAAATCCATTGTTGAAAGCATAAACATGACATTCGACGAAGCCGCAGATTTGGCTTCTGAACAAAACAGTTCAGAACCCGGTTTAACTGGCGTGCTAGCTTCCGGACCTCCAAGTTCGGGATCTGCACAAGCAACAGTAAATCCAAATCATACATCTTCATCGAATGCTGACTCTTCTGATTTAGATTTATTGTTTAAGTATTTTTATGATGACATCTTTAATGTTTCCCCATCTATCTCAGCGCAACTTAGAATAGAAGCTGCTCGTCACGAGGACACGTCGAATCTATCCGGTCCGCCGCCCTCTACAAGCACGCCATCCGATACTGTGGAGACAGCTCAACAATCATCATCGACCTCTATCGATACTACTGCTTCCGCGCAGCAACCTGTTCTAAATCCGTAGATCACTCCAAGTGCTTCGTCTTCTGCTACAACCGACAATCAACTTCTGAACTCCTCAGAACCAGAAGTTGTTCAACCAATGGCGAATCCTCCCCCACTTCCTCCAAGAAACCAGCCTGCTACACTTGAAGCAGTTCAAGACATACATCCTGGTGATTATGTGGACTCTGACGCGTCTCACTCTACTCAACAGCCTCTTCCGCATACCACCAAGTGGACGAAAGCTCATCCGATTCATCAAATCATCGGTGATCCCTCTAATCCAGTACAAACACGAAGTGAATCCGCCAACTTCTGTCTATTTTCCGGCTTCTTAAGCAACATCGAGCCGACAAACGTACGCGAAGCGCTTGAAGATCCGGACTGGGTCATAGCCATGCAAGAGGAGCTCAATCAATTCGAAGCTCTAAAGGTATGGCGACTGGTTCCACGTCCAAAACACAAGACGGTGATCGGCACCAAGTAGATTTTCAAGAATAAGAAGGACGAAGACGGCATCGTGGTACGAAACAAGGCGCGCCTCGTAGCCAAGGGGTATCATCAACAAGAAGGGATCGACTATGATGAGACATATGCTCCGGTGGCAAGAATCGAAGCCATCCGTATGTTCCTTGCATACGCCGCGCACAAGAACTTCACGGTCTTTCAAATGGATGTGAAGACCGCCTTTCTCTACGGTAATATCGAGGAAGAAGTATATGTGTCGCAACTAGACGGGTTCGTGGACGATTCGAAGCCTGACCACGTCTACATTCTAGACAAGGCGCTTTACGGTCTAAAGCAGGCTCCGCGAGCATGGTACAAAACACTAACTGAGTTTTTGATAAAGTCCGAATTCACACGAGGTAAAATTGACCCGACTTTATTTATCAAACACGAAAAGGGTCACATTGTTCTTGTTCAAGTGTACGTGGATGACATAATATTCGGCTCTACTAATCCCACCTATGCTAAGAACTTTGCCAATCTTATGGGAGAATTTTTTAAAATGAGTATGCTTTGCGAGATGAATTTCTTCCTTGGTCTTCAAGTTAAACAACTGTCGACCGAAATATTCATAAACCAGGCTAAGTACATCAGGGATATTCTCAGGAAATTCCAGTTGGACCAGTCCTCACCAATGAAAACTCCCATGGCACCCAATACAAATATTCACGCCGATCCTCACGGAACGGATGTGAATCCTAAATTGTATCGCGGGATGATAGGTTCTTTAATGTACTTAACTGCAAGTCGACCGGATATTTTGTTCTCAACATTTATGTGTGCCCGGTATCAATCAAAACCTAAACAGTCTCATTTAACTATTGTCAAACGAATCTTTCGTTATTTACGTGGTACTGCTGATCTTGGCTTGTGGTACCCGAGAGAGACAGGTTTTGCACTATCCGCTTATTCTGATGCGGATCACGCGGGCTGCATGCTGGACCGGAAGAGCACCTCGGGTCACATCCAGTTTTTGGGAGATAGCCGGGTGAGCTGGGCGTCCAAGAAGCAGCAATGTGTTTCAACATCAACTGCCGAGGCGGAGTACGTGGCCGCCGCGAGTTGCTGCTCACAAGTTATCTGGATGCGGACGCAACTCAAAGACTATGGTTTCACGTATGTCAAAGTTCCAATTTACTGTGATTCGAAGAGCGCAATTGCGATATCCAGCAATCCGGTCCAACACACCAAGACGAAGCACATTGACGTTCGGTATCACTTCATTAAGGATAACGTCAAAAGAGGTACAGTCGAACTCTACTTCGTAAATACTGAACATCAGTTAGCAGACCTATTTACTAAAGCCTTGAAGGAAAAACGTTTTAACACTCTTGTGTCCAAGTTAGGTATGCTAAAACTGACGACTTAATCCGATTGTGTGCCCATTACAAGTTCCATACATATACGAGCAACTGTCTACTCGTCATCCGGTGTTTACACTCCTGATGAATGAGCAAACACTTCCTCGCACTTGTATTCTACTTGTTCCAGTTACACCGTTAGATTGAGTCTCTGTATTTATTAGGTAGATTTCGTTTGTTTACTTTCTTTCTTCGTGTGTTTCTTTTCTTTCGTGCTGTCGTCAATTTCTAAATGTACCTATCTGTGCTTTCACGGTTTGTTCATGTGTTCAGGGGGAGCACAAAGATGTATCAGGTAAGTTTACTCATCTAATGTGGGGGAGCGTCACACACAATTTTTCTTGAAATGACAAATTTTTTTGTGTGTGGGCAATCCCAAATGTACTTTTGTTAGTGGTCATCATTCGAGGGGGAGCGACACAATTTTTTTTCTTTAAAATGTTAAAAGTTTTTTTGTGTATGTCGGACTCCTCATTGCACAGTTTGTTATGTTCGAGGGGAAGCAAGCCTTTCCCCATGCTCAGTTTGAGGGGGAGCGAGAGAAGGTCCTAGTTCAGTTCAAATTCCTGCAAAATACTCGAAAGCAGGACATATTTTTTGGAAAATACCAAGTATCCGGATAGATGTCCGGAAACCTCATCTTTCCGGATGGGTTTCCGGACCGGGTCCTATCCGGATTGGATATGAACCCGGATATCTTACCCGGATTTCCTGCCCCTGTATAAAAGCCATCCGGGTTTGCCCTTTCCTACTTTACCCGAATTTCTTTGCAAAACCCTAAACCCTTCGAACTCACTCTCTCGCTCGGACTCCTTCAAACTCATCGATTCACACTCGTTTTTCGCTCTCACGTTCAGGTATGATGCTCAAAATTCTATCTCATTCATGATTTAGCCTATCTCGTGCACTCAACCACACAGATCGCCCATTGATCTGAGTGCCCAACCATGTTCTAAACCCACAGTGAAGTCAATTCAACTTCGGGTCTTTAGGGTTGTAGTTTAGTCGCTATAGATGACTCTGTGTGTTCATACGTGTTTAATGATTGTCGATATTTGTTATCACACAAGTTTGAGTAAATGTTAGGACAGATTCCTGAGTTTGCGTTTCGTCCGGACACATTCATTGTGTCCGGAAAGCTTCATAGGCTTGAAGGCTTGTCCGGTAAGCTTCATAACTTGCAATTTTGTCTGGATTAGCTAAACACCCAGAAACCCTAGTTGTCCGAAAACCTTCGGGTTTCCGGTAAGTTCAACTACCAGGTTGTTTGTTTGTCCGGACTCCCTTGTCATTCGGAATCCCTTGTTTTCCGGAAACCCCCGTTAATCGAAAACCCATTTTGTCCGGGTTGTTCTATTTATCCGGAAACTTATGCTGTCCGGACACATGTTGTCCGGATACTTAAGTTTATCCGGAAAGTTTTGGTTTTTCCAAATTTTTGTCCGGACTCCTCTGATTTTTGTCCATTCAGTACCTGTTTCATCAATGCCAGTCCTCAATTTGTCTCAAATTGAGCCATTTATCGCAAAGGTACGCACCGACACTTGTTCATCCGCCTCAGTTACTAACTGTGCGTTATTTTCCTACAGATACTCAATGGCGGATCAGGAGCAAAATCCTCCACAGGACTAGGAAGAACAACAAATTCCTCAAGAGGGAATTATAGATGAGGCTGCCGACAATGCCTTGGTCAACCCTGACCATGGTACTGAAATGGAGGCAAACAATCATTACCTTGACCCGGATCAGTTCCGGCCACAACCACAACATCGTGTTCTTTTGGACATCCTTTCACGTCACCCTCTCCATGAGGCCCTCACTGGCACTGCCGATGTTCCTTTGATCTACGTGCTCCAAGTATGGTTTACTACCCAAGTTCGAATGGCCGGCAACACACAGACCATAACGGCGAGAATAGACAACCAACTGTTCACACAAACGCCTGATTCATTTCGCCGCATGCTTTCACTCCCAGCTGCCGACGCCGCAGGTCATGCACGGTACGATCCTACCGTCAATGATGAAACGTTATGCGCACAAATGCGTGCGCTTGGCTACAATTCCGCACTTCCGCGGCCATCGCCGTTCAATCGTAAGTACCTGGCCCCCATATGGTACACCCTGTTCACAATACTGAACATGTGTCTCGCTTCACGGTGGAAAGGCATAGACCAATGCACTGGTGACTTTCTACGCCTTGTTCACGCCGTCTGCTACAATCGCCATGTCGACTACGCCATTATCATCTGGCATGAACTCGTGACGGCTATTCGACACATTGGAGGTACCAAGCAGAAGAAGTTCCTCCCGTACCCGCGTTTCCTCTCGCTTGCAGTTCGTCAACACATGAATGCTAATCCGGCGATACCTAGACGTGCTGCAGACCCAGTATGTCCCATTCGATACTTACAGTAGATGGTTATCCACAACCCATCCAATGCGGTAGCCATGCCCATTCCTGAAGCTCTATTAGCCATCGCCGATCCAGCTGCACCAGGGGTAGTTGCTTATAGGGAAGAGATAGGGAATCCCATGGTCCATCCAGAACTGGTGGGACCTGCCCACGGAATTAGACCTGAGGGACGTGAGGGTCCTAGGACGAGAGGTGGAAGGGCCCGATAAGCAGGTGCTGCCGGGCGGGGTGTGTTAGTTGTGAGAGGAAGGGGAACGAGTGTAAGTGGTGCAGCGGGACCGGGAACCAGCCCTACCCAAGCCCAAGACGGTACTTCATCTAGACCTATACTTCATCACTCAACCGAACCATACATTACCGAACCCCCTTCACCCGCTCCACATATTGAGAACGTGGAACCTGACTCCACAGACTCCGATACCGACCGTACCATACGCCTGAAACGCATACCTCACGGTATCGGACCCAACCCAGATTTCACTGTTGGAATCCCACTTGACTCACCTTCACGTGCTGAACAGACTGCTCTAGCAGCATCTAGGATAACTGAGGGAGAATTAGTTGAAGACTTAGATCATGTGAGATGGAAGGAACTGCGTTCGAAGACGAACCAGGAAAGATTGAGCCGTAAATGTAACGAGGCTCCAGAGCGACCCCAACCGAGTGACATCCGGGTAGCCACATCTGCTATCCCGTCTCATATGTTGGGACTGGATATTGAAGAAGCCTCCGTGGACCCAACGGAGCAATTGCACGACCCCCTTATCCACGCATCCGTCTCTCAAAAGACGGATTTTTCAATTTCACACTGGGAAATAGCACAACTTCCACCGGCCTCTCACTCGGAGAGTGCTGGTGTTGAAACAAGCGACCAACAGCCCCCGGTCGCGACTTCATTTCGTGCACAATCGAGTCTAGAGCCATTTGCTATTGAAAATCTATTGGCTAGGACAAAAGAGGAGCAACACCAAGTCGAGAATCTTCGTGACTCGACCGGAACCACCGTAGTGTCGTCACCTTTAGGTGGCACGCGAGGATCGGAGGGAAATTCTACCACGACTACCGACATGCCAGCTGTGAACGTAGGTGGCTCTGCCTCTCAGGTAGACGCCGCAACGGGTAATCTAAGTGATCCCGGTGTTACTCACCTTGACTTTGTGTCACAAGGGTCCCTAGACAGCACCCTCAAGGCTATCCGAGAAGCAATGGAGCAGTATGTCGCCGCCGAGATCGACACCGTCAAACGCATAATCAAAGGTAAAGGGCATATCATTGACACTGAAACCGCACCCATACCTCCACGGGCTCCTACTCAGCCTACCTACTCGGTGGACACCCTCAAAACGATGCTTTTAGCCCAACTGCTCCAAGAATCCGAAACCAACGCCTCAACCGAAGCAGACATGATCTCCGTTCTGAAATCCCAGGTCACTGCTCCTTCATCATCCATTACGACTCGTTTAGACGCCATTGACTCGACTCTCAAGGACTACAACCAAGCGCTCACAACGCTGTCCGAGAGAGTCCGCTTACTCGAAGATACCTGCAAGTGTCAAGCAGGCGGTCTGAAACGAAAGCACGATGACCAGGATGATCCTGATCACCGTGAGGGGGAGAAACGACAACGTCTAACCGAAACCGCCGCCCCGATCCAGTCTGAAACTATGGTTCAACAGGAACCCCCAACTGCGGCAACTACAACAGAAGCACCTGAAGTCGAGTTGCCATTAGCCGACATGGTAATAGATATGGATATATCAGATGATGAAGACCCAACGGTTGAAAAGCCTGAGGGTTCAAAACAGGAACTGGTCGACTTTGATTCATCAGACAGACCGCTATTGAATATGATAGATCCAGACTGTGAAGCCAACCCGGAGACCGAAGATGCATGGTATGAAAAAGCCGCCAGTGCCGTAAATCTCCAGGTAAATTTGGTTTTCCCTACTGATGAAGACGACAACATCGACTATGATCAGTTCCTGCTCTAGAATTTTTATGGTACTTCTCCCGTTCACTATGCTCAACCCACTGGAACTTCAACAAGACCTGAAACTACTACTGCCAGTATTCCGACAACTCCTCTGCAAACGACAGCTTCTGATCTTCCTCCCCCTCCTCAGCAACAAATTCGTTGGGAGAAGATCATGGTACTTATCCTTCATCTGGAGGAATCTTTAAAGAAGTTGTTCGTCCACAAGCTTCGCCCGATCAAGCCGACCTTTTTCCTTGGTATTTACAACCTCAACCCCGAATACCAACGGCGATATATCAGCACAATGCAACGGTGTCTTCCAGTCAGCCAAGTCAGAACCAAGCATCAGATCACAGAGGTACTTAACATCCATTCAAGACGCATCATGAAAATCGTCTACCCAGTATTCACTGTCCGACGTGAAGATGGGAATGAATGGAAATTCTCTGAAGCCGACTTCCAGCACCTTCGACCGTTCGACTTCCAGACTATTCTGAAAGATCTTCGTACAAGAACCATCCGACCGCTTGAAGTTACAAAGGCGCTCGAAGCTGTTCGTCGATACCTGGTCCGTACCATTATGATGTCATATCTAACGGATTTTCAAATGGCTATCGAGAACAGGGCAAAGAAGGTAAATCTGATAAGGCCGAATCTGAATGCTCCTGAGTTGAAGATGTATCCCGAGAACTCTCTACTTCTAGAACCTGAATTTGGGATAGTCTACAACAACGAACATAACGAAAAGAAGTTTATGCGTTTCAGTCAGGTAGACAGATTATGCGACGGCACACTCCTCAAAGTTCGAGATGCTCTTCGAAAGATCATTACACACGAGTCTGAAAATCCAAGGTACTCATATGTTCCGAATCTGAATGAAACAACTGCTCGGAATGCCTTGGAATTGGTTGAAGATCGCATCGACTACCGCCGTTCTATCAGATGGTTCGAGATTCACTTCGTGCTTCGCAAAAGATATGTCTACAACTGGCGAGAGCTAGAGCACGAACTCGAACTTCAAATCAAAGGGGGAGATTGTTAGGGTCGTTTTTATGTTGATTTAAAGTTCAGGGTTTAAACTGTAATTCTTTATTTTGAGCCTTATTAGTGAACGGGCCATGGGCTTGTTAACCACGGGCCCGCCATATAAATAGATAGCTTAGCCTTAGAAAATAGGCTAGTTGTCTTATTTGCTTTCCTACTCGTATTGTAATTCTCTCTACTTTGAAAGCATAATACAGGGATGACCAGTTGAAATCATTATACACTATTGCTTATCTGTGTGATTTCATAACCGTTGCACGGATCTGGAACTAACACTTTCCAAAATCATCAAAACCCATTTCTAAACCACTAGAAAGCTACAAAACATAGTAGGGATGATTTATTGTGAAGACATACCTTGTGTTTTTCACGAATTTGCACTCTTAATTACTGCAGATTCTTGTTCTTCTTTCTTCTTCTTTCGGTTCTCTCTCTCTCTCTCTCTCTTTGCCGTACAAAACACACACACGCACACACACTAATACTAAAAATGGTAAAATGAGACACCTCACCCCTCTTTTAGATAAAAAGAGGTGGTGGTGTTTTAAGTGGTTTCAACACTTGCCCAAAATAGCCCCTCGACTTTCATTAATTGTCAATTTCCACCTTCCAACTTATAAATTAAAATTAAAGTTTATCCCTTAACATATAACTCCGTAAAACAAATAACGTAACTTACTCGGGGATAAACTCTAAAATTAATCTATCGAATAATTATACTCAAATTATTCAATAAACTAAACATAACGCTTTATATAGAAAATCGAGATGTTACGCTAACACTCCTTCTCATTTACCAAACTAAAACATTGAAATACACAATGAAGTACGAGTCCTGAACTGATTTGTTCAGAAGTCGTAAAAATGAAGTCCGAGTTCTGATATGAGATAATCAGAAGTAATAAAAATGGAGTCCGAGTTCTGATATGAGGCAATCAGAAGTCATAAAAATGAAGTCCGAGTTCTGATATGAGGTAATCAGAAGTCATAAAAATTGATAATGAATATCAAATGACAAATTCAAGCGCGAACCAGAATGACTCGGTAAGCACAGTATTTGAAATAAATGAAACAATTGATTAGAAAGTTTAATTATGAAGAATAAGTCACAATTAATGTGTCAGATAAGAATTGAATCTTTAATAGAAATGACGTATTATAAAGAACAAATTAGAATTCAAGCGAGTGTATTTCCACCGAAATAATTCAACGAATATCTGAGACATGGAAATAACTAAATCAAGAAAATATAACACATGGTAATTCTGGAATTTAAAATCGAAGAAAAACAAACACAAGTAAGTTTTTCAGAATAAATTACCACGGTTCTTTGAATTCACTAAAAATTCATGTATGTTCCAAATACCTGATACTCCCCCTCAAAAATATTATAACCTTTGAATGCAGTCATGTGAAAAGAAAATTCCGAATGTTTTCACACATGACATCCCTGTAAAACAGATCAGAAAGATTTTGGTATCCATGCTTTGATGGATCCTTGATGGTTATATGTCTTGGCTTTAAAATGGGGATTGGGGATGCTATATGTACCATACCAGTTATTCACATACCTTAGATGCACAAAATCACTCTTCCCATAATAAGAGCAACAGAGCTTTGCTCGGTTTAGACTGATCAGCTTAGCTATAGGGTAAACATGAGCAGGTGAACCAGTTTTGGAAATAAATGACTTTGTATCAACTACATGAGAATTATGAGATTTGATTCCATCACTGTCTTCTGTAGTTGATTTCTTTTTCCTTACCATTTTTACTTTTCTAAAGACATGATTATCTGAAGAATCATTAAGCTCACTTTTAGAAGAACTAGAGTAGTAAGATTGTGTTTAACTAGAGTTCTCGGTCTTTAAGTGTTTTTGTGAACGCCTTTTAGATTTTGATTTAGAAACCTTGTTCATAGAAGCCTTTTGAGGGGCAGATGTAGAACATTCAACCTTGTAAAAATTTACTGGTTTACTCCTGTTATCGAGAAATTAAACATGACTCGAAAGCTTAGGTGCGAAGTCAATCTTAGCAATTTCATCATCTGGACAAATTGTGGAATTCATGAATGCAGAAAACCGGCGTTCAATATTAGATTTGTCATCATTGTCCGAGTCGAATGAGAAACAATTTAGATTTTGGAAGGAATCAGCAGCGAAAGGGTTTTTAAAATCAGAGATGAGATTCCTGTTACAAAAATCTGTTTAAACCTCTTTACCTTTATTTGAAAATCTCAAAGCCTTGTCATTTGTGTCAGACGAAAGCACACCTAAGAAGGATTTGCACGAGGAACTATCTGAATTAGTTGAAGATTGTTCGACTGAGATTGGTTCAAGGTTTCTTTCTTTGATAGGAGTAACAACGTTGTCAGGCAGATTGTGATTATTTGCCTTAGCAACTCTTTCTTGAAGAACTTCTGTCGCCAAAGCAGATAGTTTAGACGTGAGTCTAGCAATCTCAGTCTTGAAAGCTGTTCTTTCAGATTCAGATAGAGGCTCGGTTTTGGTTCGTTCAGACTCTTGAAAGGTGGATAAAAGTACAGTCCTTTCATAGTCAAAAGATACCATTTCTCTTTCACTTGACTCTTCGAGTTGGAAAATAATATTTTCCAATATCATAGGTGGAACATACCATTTGTACTCTCATGGGTCAGAAGATCCCTCATCTGGTGTTGCCTCAACTGGAATGGGAATATCCGTTGTTTTGGCAACCGACAGATGTCGAAGTAATCATTTGAAAGATAAAGAGTTTTATTTTTCAAATACGAGGCATTAAGCTTTTCATAGACAAAAGGAACTTGTACATTTATGTTTTTACGAGGTTGTTCATCATCCTTATTAGAATTGTCTTCGTTAGGCTTTTTCAAAACTTTTGGCAAAGGAATGCCAGCTTTTCTTTTTATTGTTTCTTGCTCCTCATCCTCCGGAGACAATTTGGTCCATCTGATTTTGTACTCCGGGTACCTCTTGTCAAGTCCCAAAAAGTTAAATTCATAAAGTGTGGGGACTTTAGATAAAATCTTCTTTAGGTAGCACATATTTTCATATCCGAGTCTCCAAAGAGCGTTATAATATTTGAATTCCTTAGGTTTATTCAGATGAATTGTTTGATCTGTTTGACCTCGCTTGTAAAGCTTGGACTCATGATCTTTGAGCTTTTTGGTTAGTGATAGGGTTATTTTATTAACCCTATTTATAGTCTTTTATTATAATTTTGAGCTAATTTTTATTCCCCATTGAGTCTTTTTAGTTACGTTTAGTGTCTAATTTAGCAAATAAATGCTTTGTACCTTAAAACGTCAAAATAGCATGTTTTTATATAATTATATCCAATTGCTCATTTAAAATTTCTTAATTGTAGGAAGAAAGCAAATGCCGTTTTGAAGTCTACATATTTATGGGAATTACGTATGGATCGCACGTAATGGAATGGAAACGAGAGACTTCATATTTTGGACATGGCATCTACATGGGCCGAAAATACAAGCTACATATTCATCTACTTGGGCCGATTTTTGGACAGCATTTTTGGGCTTTAAGGATACATAATTTGGACTCTTAATTTATATATAGTTGGGCTGAATTTTGGTTATGAACTTGGGCCCCCAAGAACACATCTTGGGCCCCAAGTAACTCTTAGCTTATATATATGTATGTAGTGTTAGTGTAAGGAGCATCCCATGACACAATTACAACATCAGCTTCCATTTTGCTCTTTGCATTATTGGAGGTTGGTGGCATCCTATTATTGGTGTAGAGAGAGAGCCGAGAGCCTTGCTTTGTTTTCATTTTGTGGATCGGCGATTTTTAGTTAGGTGAACCAAATCCATATCTCAATTGGGTTGGTTCACATTTCACACCCCAGTGATTCTGTTGTAACGCTCGAGTTTGATTTCTCGTTTAATATAAGTGCGTTCTTATTTAAACCGTGTTTTCACTAATCGTAAAAGTCTCGTTAAGTACCATTGTTTTCTTCTCTTACGGCTTTTTGATCGAATTCTTGTATTAGCGGTTTTAGAATTTCTCTCGTAATCATCGTTGTAGTTAATGTTTCTCATAACTTCGTTTTCTAATTCTCGATAATTCAACTTTCAGCCTTGTTAATTTCGAACACAAACTCTTAACCCACTTCTATACTCTAAATTACTACTATAAATCAGAAGTCTGAATTAATCTCTTCGGATCCCCAACTAGCTTGGTTCACGAATTGTAGTAACGTATAAATTATAGAAGTTGCGAGTGTTAGCGTGTTTTTATTGTCAAAACCTTTTTCTCAAATCACATAAATCTTTTACTATAATTCAAGCTTTGCCTAATTAATTATCTTAAGCAATTGTTTTTAATCTCATCCTAGTAAATCACTCTTCGTTTTTTTTAAGTAACCAAATCCATAGCTTAACGTTTGGAATTTATTCCAAACGTAATCGGTGGTGGTTCACTTAAGGGTTCTTTCCGTTTCATTTTCACATTTAAAACAAGATTTTCCATCTATTTAGTTTATAATTAACTTTCTTAAAAACGTAATTTCCACTTTTCAAGTTTTGTGTAATGGGTTATCCATCTCCATTATTTGTTTTCATAATCGTCGTTGTAGTTTGTAGTGCACGTAAAGCGATGATGGGCTAATTGCCTTAGCTTGGGGTGTAAAGTGAAGTTGGGACCGTGCCCGATAAAAAGACGAAAAGGTGTATCGTACGGTATAATTGTCCGAATTATTTAAATCAAAGTTATATTTTTAGGATGATTATAATTAGTCAATTAACAACTAGTTAATTATATGAAGGACTGTTAAGTCACATAAAATATCGACTCTGAGATAACAAGGAATACTGTCTCATCTCTAATCTAATTATCAGACTAAAGGACCCAATGAATCTTTATACCCTGTTCTTCTTTAGAATTAATTTCCCGTTAGTTGATAACCAAACTCCAAACAAAAATGTTACCTTCGCATTCGCCATCTTAGACCTGTTTTTATTTATTGGACTTATAAAAGAAGAACTTCTCCACGCTTCCCTATGTGATCGATACTCGGTACTTTGTACCATTTATTACTTGTTAAAGGCGATAATAGACTAAGATGTATACTTGCGTCCTGGTTTATTTGTGATATTTTCAGGTACACACCTAGCACCTCAACAGTTAGCTTATCATTTTCGCTTTGAACTGTGGACCGTTGTTTGACAATCTTACTATACTCGTCGTGAGACTGATTGAACTTGTCAGTGATTTCAGATAACTGGGTCTCTAAGGATTCATTCTTTTTGGAAATAGTTGCACATTCTTCTTTATAACTTTCAATTATGCATTTATGTTCAGCTTTTTCGACAACTAATGTACCTATGGTGTCGTGTTTCTGTTTGACATCGGCTTCTAGGTTAGTGATTTGGGCTTCTAAATGAGAAACTTTCTCTTTGAGCTCAGAGTAAGTTGGGTAAGACATTGTTACTTAAAAGAATATGATCGTGAGACAAAAGAGGTGAACCAAAAACAAATTCAGATAGTGTATCACAGATTACACAAATGTCCCCCTTCGGCGACTTAGCACGGGGGTCCCGGATATGTGATCCGGGTATGGTTTCCGGATAAAGAGTCCGGATAGGAATCTGGATGGGTGAAAATTCTGAGTAAGGAGTCTGAGAAAAAAAACAAGTGTCCGAATGTGAGACTCAGGAAAGGGGAGCCGGCTAAGTAACCAGATGGGTGAAATTCGGATAATAACCAACCCCGATCACCAAGCCATGGCGCCGAAAACCCCGATCAAGTCATTGATCAAGCTGTCGACAATGCTCTCATTCATGCCGATGACATCCTAACGATCGAAGGAAACAACTACCACTTAGATGCCCGGGAACTCCGGTGCGAGCATCGAGTGGTAGTCGATGTGCTTGAAGGACACCCGTTGCACCATGCTCTAACCGCAACAACTGAAGTGCTGGTCCTTTACTTATAACAAGTATGGCACACGATTCGGGTGGTTACCACGGAAGAAGGACAACGCATCGAAGCTCGACTCGACAATTTTCCATTTGTCATCACGCCCGAGAGCTTCCGACATATACTACAACTTCCATCCGCCAATGCCAACGGACGTGAAAACTTTTACCCACATGCCAATGACGACATCCGGTGTGCAGACTCTAACACCCGTATTTTAGGTGCATAAATTCCAGATTATATATATGTATATATATATATACTATCCTTAGAATAATACTTAAAAGAGTTAGGGATTAGTTTGTGTTTGGGCGTTTAGTTAGGGAAAGAAAATCAAAAAGATTTCATCCCGTCCGCAAAGTTATCTTCATTGTCGGGAAGTTTGGGCAAAAATAAAATAAAATGAGAAATGTTGATTGAAAAATTGGTTAGATGTTAAAAAAATGTTTTGGTGAAACTTGATAAAAAAAAAGAAGAAAAGAGGCGATGTAGCCTCAGGTTTTGCAAGGGTAAACATCTACTTATTTTTTTATATAAAAATTCCTTTTTCTTTATAATATTAAAAGAAAAAATAATTCTTCCATCTAAAGTTCTAAACCCATTGGAAGTCATTGAAAGGGCATCATTGAACCACACTTTTATTAATTTTAACCTACTTTCTTCTATCTCATTTCTCTCCATCTTCATCCCTTTAGAAGGTGTTGATTTCTCTAATTTTAAAGCTTTAAAGAGTTTGATTCCTATAGTCCAAGGATTGTGAGTAAAAGCTTCAAGAGTTTCATCATCTTCTTCATCTTCTCCATCCATCTCCTTACCATTTTGACTACATTTTAGGGTTTTCCCAAAAACCTATTGGTGAGTCCATCTTAACCTTTTTAAACGTTAAACATATCAAATTGCTTTATTTTAGTCTCCTAAAATGTTGCTTTTGATATATTTAACATATTTATGTATTTTGGCTAATTTTTGGGTATTTTTGGGGGATTTTACCCTTTTCCTAGAAAATGATGGATCTCCAAGAATGACTTATAAAAGTGTATTTAGGTACACAAATATTATTTTGAGACTTAAATCTTATGATCTATGTATATCTTATTTTGTACATTTTAAGAGAGTTTTATGTAAAATGATTACATTTTGGAAAGAGAAGTTACTAGTACTTGGGGGGATGAATAGTTTTGAGAATCTTTATAGATTTAGAGTTTGAGTTAATGTTTGGTATCTTCAAGCTTATTAGGTGATTTGAAGAGTTCTCTTAGAAAGATCTTGCTTGGAGATCTCAAATCCTCACCTTTGAGAAACTAGTGTTTGGGCTTGGAATCTAGGTTTAACTTAACCTAGCAAGGTGAGTTCAAGGTGAGTTCAAGTCGATTTGTGAAAACGTTGTACATGCCAAAAATGTTCATTGTAATGTGTTTATGTGTTTTTCATGAAAATTATCAAATGTTGAGTAATTGATGGGTTTTGAATATTTGAAGTGTTTGAGTATGTAAATCTTGTAAAATACCCATATTGCGGATTTTTTTTGGTATTTTGGTGATTAAATCATGAGTGGAAATGTTTTGATGATTTATTTTATAAATGAAGTCTACTTGATAAGAAAATGCATTTTTAGTGTATATTTTGGAAATATGCATATAGTACGTTATGGGACGATTTGAAAATGTAAAGGTGTGAGTTCCTTGGAAAAGAGGGTTCTCCTAACCCAATGTCTTGTTTCGGTTTTTCATGGATTTGAAATATTTATTGACAAAAGTGTATGTTGTTACGTTTAATTTCATTTTATGACTTTTCACGATTGATCTTTTGAGTTAGTCGAGCTTATGGCTCGGTAAATGATTTTGTTAAGTCTTGGGGACATTTGTCCAGTTTTGATAGCTCAAATTCGAGTTTTGGTCATGATTTATGTTTATTGGAGAATTACATGTTTTGAATGCATTTGTTCATTCGTTTGGAGTCATATAAAATTTCAGACTATAATGCATTGGATCCACAGGCATATGAATCAGTCATTTGGTTTAACGGGAACTTTATCCCTGTTTTGGAATTGGAAATATTTTTGGTTAGAGGGAGCGAGGTATAGACCGTGGGTGGTTGAACTCGTAGACCGAAAGACCCTTTGCGAAGGACTAGAGGTATCGATAGTGGGTGGTTGAACTTGATGTCCTTGCACATGGGTATTATGCCAATGATGGGATGCTAGTTTTCCACATTGAGGCACATTTAGGCATCGAGGTAAGGTGTAAGACCTATGTGTTAATATATTCCCTTGGATTTGGATAACTCAATGTACAGAACTAGAGGGGTTGAAGTTGATACTCCACAAGTGTACGCTTAAAGGTGTTGAGCTTGATATGTCTTATGATTATAATCCAAGAACGTTGATAAGTGGCTTACCTTTGTGTGTCTGCCACATTCGATGGAACCGGGTCTCCCCCGTCACCGAAAGGTGTTGTTTTAGGTATTTATCTATATCCATGTTTTCGGTGACGTTTTATATTTATATGGATTATTTTCCATGATTTTGGGGCGGCGAATTATGCCTCATCCGTGTTTGGATATTTTGAATAATAGAGTCTTATTCATGTTTATATTATTTGGGAATTAAATATTTATCCGTCTTTTTGAGTAAGTTATGGAATTGATTTCATTTTGGAATCCGTTATATATTGGAGCTTTCGTTACTGAAATTGTGTGCGTTGGGAAAATGAGTTGTTTGCATATTTATATAAACGTTTTCGGAAAATCATGATTTAAATTGTGCTCTTTTCATTTAACGAATTATTTTGCTCATGATATAAACTCTTGAACTCGCTAGGCGTTAGCCTAACATTTTTATTTATCGGCATGTGCAATTGGTTTCGGTTGGGGAATAGTTTTAGTAACACTGCGAAGAATGGAGAGCTAGTTGTGTGCTCAAGAAGTATTTAGCTTGATGAAGCCTTCCGCATGTTGGGAATTAGATACTTTGTTTTGGATTGAGTAACACCCGACCTTTTGTAGTTTTGGAGGATGACTTAGGTTGTTGAATGTTGAAGTTATTACGTTTTAAAATTTTGAGGTATTTCCAAGAATGAATTGTAGAAGGGATTTTATCCTTATTTGGTTATTTTATCGAAGTTTTTATTTAGTTGCTCTTTCTAAAAATTTGAGGGTGTTACACAGACGCCCGCTCACTAGGCTACAACAATGCACTGAATCGCCCGTCGGCGTTCGACAGAAAACACTTGGCACCGATGTGGTATACACTATTTACCATTATCCATCGGTGCCTATCCTCGAAGTGGAAGGGGATTGATCAGTGCAGCGGTAATTTCCTTCGTCTATTCCATGGAGTTGCGTTCAACCGCCACGTTAATTACGCGGGAATGTTGTGGAATGAGTTGGTCCAGAATGTCCGAGACAACGAAGGCAAGAAGAAACGCTCGTTCATTTCGTTCATTTGATTTCTACAACTGGCCATCCATCAACACATGGACCAGAATACCGCCATCCCACGCCGCTCAACACACGAGTTATGTTTAACCTTTAGCCTACATTACCTCGTTATTCGTAATTCATCAAGAACCCAACCCATGAGACTTTCTAATGCCCTTCTAAGCCTATGCAAGTCCAACAACACCGAGTGTGATAAAGTATAAGCAAAGGTTGAACATAGCCACTCCCATGGTCCATCCAGAACCAGAGGGACCTTCCCGGGGAGCGCGACCTTCGAGGCATGAGGGTCCTCGTACACGTGGAGGTACAGTCCGGGTAGCTGGGGCTCTCGGACGGGGTGTACAGAGACGAATTTTAGGAAGGGGCACTGGAGCAGGCGGTGCTGTAGACTTGCATGCTAGCTCTAGTCGAAAACCTCAACCTACACCAAACCGCACCACCATAGCCTCGTCAAGCCACCCAATATGCGTCCGGACTATCGAGTCTACGCCTGTATTACATAAGGTTCTGGTGGCCAATGACCCTCTATTGCTACGAGATGAGGACGCGAACGACAACGTATCCTCCACACCCCTTAACCAACCATCCTCTTCATCAGAGAGCACCAATTCCGATGACGATCGACAAATTCGCCTTCAACAAATACCTACTCGCATTGGAAGTCGACCACCACCGATAGATGAAACTCCATCCACCTCAACCACACCCTCCACAACCTCTGAGCCCATGCCTAACACGGGAGACATAACGAGAGCGGAGGGAGTATCAGTTGAAAATGAACAAAATGTGAGAGGGAGAGAATGGAGATCAAAAAGAAATAATGAGCGATATAGTGTGACAAGGAGACAACCTACAGTCAGCCTTCCCGAACCAAGTGTCAGCCAGGTAGCCACATCTGCTACTCTGTCTCATCTGTTGGGATAGAGTATTGAAGAAGACGTCATGGACCTAGAGACACAATTGCACACCCCTCCTAGCCACTCAAATACCTCTCAACAGGTGCCTGTTTCAATTTTCCACGGGGATTCAGCACAAAATCTATCGGTATCTCACTTGGAGAGTACCGGTATTGAAACAAAAGGACAACCTCCCTTGTCCTTGACTTCTTTGGATGCACCATGCAGTCTAGAGCCACTTGAAAATATATTCTCTTTGGCTAAGACACAACCACAACTTTCGGCTACTATTGGGATTCTTCGTGACTCGATCGAAACACTCATAATAACTTCACCTTCCGGCGTTTTACAAGGATTGAGTGGAAATCCTACCACAACTATTATCACACCAACTCTGAACGTAGGCAGTGCGGCAGTTGATTCAACCGCCGTCACTATAGCTGGTAATCTAAGTGATCCAGGAGTTACTTTACCGGAATTTGTTTCCAAGTAATATCTGGACGACGCCTTAAAGGCTGTCCAAGCAGATTTGGAGAAACGAATGCAAGAAGAGATGGTCGTGCTGAAAAATTTGGTGAAAGGAAAAGGCATCCGGACTGAGCCCGAAATCCGAAAACCACCACCCCACCACCTCAACCTCAGCCAAACCCGCAAAACCTTAGTATCGATGCCCTGAAAGCTATTCTACTCGACAAATTAATGTCCTAGGCCAACATCGATAGATCATCTGAGGCAGACCTCATCAGTCTTCTCAGACTTCAAGCCACACCCTCACAAACACATCCTACCCAACCCAAACCGACCAACAAGCCCAAGTAAATACTCGACTTGACCAAATCACCTCAACCCTTCAGAATGTGCAGCATACTCTAGCTACACTTTCTGAATGCGTTGCCAGCCTCGAAAACACATGCAAGGGTCAGGCTTAGGGTACAAAACAAAAGCATGATGATCTGGAGGATCCATTTCACCATGAGGGAGAGAAAAGGATGAGAACCACCGAGCCAGAGTCAACACCGACTACCGAGCCAAAAAACAATTATGGAAACAACAGAACTGGTACAGATACTTCTATGGCACAAACAAAATCGAGCAATAAAGCTACGATAATCGAAGTAGATAAAGCATGCCTAGAAGCAAGCAATAAAACTACGATAATCGAAGCAGAAAAAGCATGGCCAGAAGCAAAATCTGCACCTATTGAAGACCAAACTGAATACTATCACCTTGCTCTGGTTCCTGTCATTCCAACGGTTGAAAAGCTCGAGGAATGTGACAGGTGGTTAGCTGATGATTGGGCGTTGATAGATACGGAATCAGAGACAAATCCTGCAGTCGAACGAGCACTGTCTCAATAAGCCTTAGTTTCCATCCAATCCGAAGTCAACAACCTGTGTACCTTCGACGACGATGAATTCCTACAATACGTAGACTATGACAGCTTGCTCGGACAGACTCCAAAAGACGATCCGACATCAGAAATACCCGCAAATCCTATCCCAATACAAACTTACACCGAAGAAGAATCCAACTGAGCTCAATCTGAACCTCCGACGCCTGAAACCTCCAATGCTCAATCGGATCAACCTTTGAAATGGGAAAGGGTCATGATCTTCACCCCGTTCTTGGAAGAATCGCAAAAGAAGATATACGCCCACTAGATACGTCCGTATAAACAAACGGCCCTATACGGTATTGAATCGATGAAAGGTACACTGAAGCAGATTGAATACATCAACATGCGAAAGTTCAAAACCAAAGCAATTAGCTCAGTGCGAACAAATTACAGGATCATACGCGTCACAAAGATTCAATGCAACAGGCTATTTAATTTATGGTACCCGACCTTCAAAGTACTAAGAGACGACGGTAAAGAATGGGAGTTCACCGAAGTAGACTTTGAGAATCTTGAACTGCCAGACCTCTTGTTTTTACTCAGAGATATGAAGACCAGAACCATACGCCCTAAAGAAGTCCTTGGAGCACTAGACGCCATCAAGCATTACATGAAAAGTGCAATAACGCTTTCATACGTCGAAGACTTTCAGAAGGGGTTAGAGAGCAACCAACCGAAGATCAACCTGCTAAAGCCAGACCAGAGTCTTCCTAACATCGAAAATGTACCTGCCGACACCTTGTTTGAACATCCAAAATTCGACATGACTTATCTGAACGGTAATGGTGAAATGCGCTTCATGAGATTCAGCCAAATCGCCAAATACTGTGATGGTACTTTGATGTTGCTTCAAAACAAACTTCGAGTTCAATTTGTTCGAGATGATAAAGAAACGAAGCCATTAGAGCCGAAGTATAAAAGACTGGTCAACGAAGCGTTGGAGTTCTTAGTCGAAAGGATCCAGTACAGACGAGATCTCAGAAGTTTTAAAGTCGCGTTTGCAATCAGAAGACAGTACATTCCAGACTGGCCTCTTCGACAACTTTAAGCCAAAGGGGGAGATTGTTAGGGTTGAATTTAGATTGTCTTAAAGTTGAGGGGCTTGAAATGTAAACTTCCTAAAGGTATATAATGTTTTGTTAATCACAGCTTTTAGGGTTAATCATTCTAAAAACTTACACGCTTAATTGTAATCCTTTGGTTAATCCAATTCAATCAAAGATAGCCGATTTCAATTCAATTCTTCTTGTACACTTAATTGTTAATTGTTTATGCACTTATCTAGGATCCATAGTTACTTCACAAACCCCTTCCCCTTTATGTCTAAACCGGACCCTTTCACCCCCCCCCCCCCCCCCCCCCATTGTTGATTTTGAGCTTTTAAGCCCCAAGATTGGAGATTTCAAGTGTTCTTTCTTCATCTAACTCGGTTTTGGAAACTAAAGCTAGAATCCTTTCACTTCATCTCCTTCATCAAAGTTTTCTAGGGTTTCATCCAACATTTTTTCTACATTTTGAGGATTTGGAGTTTGTGGTTCGTTTGGTAACTCTAGAGGTGTTTTGGTTGGTGGATCCAAGTTGTGGTTAAGGTAATCTTCTATTTTCTTCATCTGTGGAAATTAGGGTTTCGATAAGTTGAGATATTGATGTAAAGTGTTTGAGGAACGATTCTAAATGGTTGAATATGGATATTGAGGGTTGGAAACTTGTAGATCTAGGTTTTTTGAAGATTTGGCTTGAGGATTCAAATTTCTTCAAAGGAGCTCATGTTGGGAAAAGTCTAGATTTAGCCTAAATCTAGCAAGGTGAGCTCAAGTTTATTTGTGAAAATGTTGTACATGCCAAAAATGTTATTTTTCATGTATTTGTGTGTTTTACATAAAATTATCAATTGATTGAGTTATTTGATGGGTTTTGATCACTTGAAGTGTTTAACTTTATAAACCTTGCAAAACACGCATATTTAGGATTTTTGGATATTTTGATAAGCAAATATCGTAAATTTGTCCTTTAACAATTTATTGTTCAAATGAGGTATATTCAATGGTTCTTGCATTTTTTGTGTAATTGACTTTATAAAATATTTGGGAAAATGCACATTTTCGTTTTATGAGTCATGATGGAATTTATAAGGGTATGAGTCCATTTGGAAAATAATATATCTCGACCGCTGTCGAGTTTTGGGTTAATCGTGACTTTGAGGTATACGTTTACATAAGTGCCGTCTAAATGCATTTTACATTATGAGGACCGTTATTTGTTGGTCTAATGGGTTTTGAGTATTTAACTCGATTTTGACTTTAAAAGAGTCTTGGGGACATCTTGTCCGATTTTGATAGCGCAATGTAGAGTCCTATCTTATGGTTTGCATTTATTGCAACTTATTGCAACTTATTGCATCTTATTGCATATTATTAATAATTACATGCTCGAGTTCATTAGTCATTCATGTGTAGTCGTGTAATCTTAGATTGTGTTGCATTGAATCTATAGGCACGTAAGTCAGTCTTTATTTAATGGTCTGTTAGGTGTTGCTGGATTTGACATGGGCCCCATGTTTTACGACCTTTACCTTGCAAGGGTACACTAGGAGGGTTGAGTCCGGTTGTGCTATCATGATTGATGGGCGTTTGGGACCTCCGCCATGTCGGGGCAATGCCATGGTTGTAACCCTGCATGGGTCGAGCCTTTGGTGGTATTCATGGTAATATTTGCTAAGGTCAGCTGTCTCTTTGGGTAACTTGAAAGGAGTCGTATGGACACTTGGGCTTTCATGTCGTGAAGTGTCATACGATTAACATTGTATGAGTGGCATACTTTTGTGTTCCTCCACTCTCAACGGATACGGGTCTCCCCCGTTGTCGGCCAACACTATTTTGGATATTAATGTTCTTACTTTATTATTGATAACTCTATTTTTAGAGTTATTATTTCCTTGTATTTCCTATTTTATTCTGTCAAATTTAGCCATTCCGCCTCTCAAAACCCCCATTCTTGGTATAAATCTCGAAAATGAGCAAAAGGAGCGAACTTTAGTGTTTAATAAACTATTTGGTAGAATTTGGGTGTTTTTCACGTTTTATCCTGCAGTGATCACTGTTGTGCCCACTCCGGCTGCCCACTATTCGAGCTGATCAAGAAAGACAAAAGAAACTACTAGTTGGGACTTAATTTGCTGGAGGAAGAAGGTTCATTAGCAGGGAAATGGCTGGAGGAAGTACAAAATGGCATCTACATTGAAGATTGCAACAAGTACTCCTTTATGTACTTGGAGATTGACTTGGAAAAGGGTCCATTGGGTAATTGGTTTGCACAAGGTGATGATTTCTGCCACAACACAGCAGTTTTTACCCATTGGAAGACTCATCTTTTTTTGTGTAATACCCAACTCTTTCTCCTAGTATATAAAGGAGCACTTGAGATTCATTTATTACAATCTTGGAATCTTGCAATCATCTTGGGTTAAGCTTAGATAGTTGAATAGCTTTAATTTCTCTCATCTACCACATTAGTTTTAGTCTTTTATTCACTGCATTAACTTAGCTTTAATTTCTGTAATTTCCTTTCCTAGTTAATTGTAGTTCGTAAAACACAGTGGACAGGGACGAATTCTCGTTCCCCACTGTGAGTACTATTCAATCCACTATCAGTTTTATTATGTACAAATCTTCATCTTTTGTTTTCTTTATTTCGGAAATGTTAGGCTAAACATCCTTTGGGATGTAGGAAGGAGAAGTACCTGGATTTTATTAAAAATGCTTGAGTAATCTTTATACTTAGAATATTTGTTGTTTTGGTCATTCATTCTCGATATTTACCCAAAGATGCGAACAAGCCGATCACTTGCAAGGATCTAAAGTCTAGTTCTTAACTTAGAAATGAGTAGAACGCAGTGACACGAGCTTGAATGATGCTAGGGGATTCGAAAGAATTCTTATGACACTTACGAAAGTGAGGTCGGCACAGTGAGCTAATCTCTGCCCACTGGAGTAGTAGGCAAGCTAATTTGTGTATTAAAAACACTTAGAGTATTTGTCTCTACATATTCCATCGAGGCCTGAAAAGGTCCATTTAGAGATTACCATTGACAAAACAACAAGTACTAAGAGTATGGGATTTTTATCTAACGGTGTGAGTATTTTGTAACCGGGCTTTTCTAGCGAAAATGTCCACCATGAATACGAGGATCACTTCTAAGGACCGAGTATTTGGTATAAAATCTAGGGAAAATCCAACCTACATTCCTCCTTTTTAACCTTTTGTAAATCGTTTAAATGTAGCTATTTCACCAAACCAAACCAAAGTATTATTTTCCTCTCTAATTGAAACTTGTAAAAGGAGCTCATAAGAACCGTATTGTCTTGATTGTCCAGTCCCTGTGGAAACGAATCTGGTATTTTACCAACTATTACTTGCTGTGACAATCATAGTGGACAGTGTACACTTGCACTTCCCACTGTGGACAGTTTGCAACCCACTGCGATTAAAACACATATTTCGCACGTAACAAGTTTTTGGCGTCGTTGCCGGGGACTGGCGTGATTTTAAATCTCAAGACATTAGTTTTTGTTCGAGCCCGAGTAACTCGTTTTTCTAAGCTTTTCGTGTTGCATGCCAAGGCAGCAACACGAACCTTTGTTACCAATCGATCTTGAAATAGAGAAAACGTTTCGAAGAAGACGCAGAAACAGAAATCGACAACCCCCTGTGATCCCCACTGTGAACATGGCTGCAATACCGCCACCTGTAGTGGAGATCACAATCACGATTGCCGATAGCAAAGATTGAAAAATACGGGACTATGCTACTTCCGGAGTTAGTGATTTAGGCTCTGGGATTCGAAGGCCCGTCCTTGAAACAACGCATTTTGAACTCAAACCGGTGATGTTTCAAATGATCCAAGCCATGGGTCAATTTGGAGGATCGCCATCTGAGGATCCGCACTCGCACTTAAAATCTTTTTTAGAAAGGACCGATTCCTTTCAATTACAAGGTGTTAGTGATGAGGCATTAAGACTAAGGCTTTTCCCTTTTTCATTAAGGGATAAGGCGAAGTCTTGGCTGAACGCACATGCACCTCACTCGATAATCACTTGGCAAGATCTTGCGGATAAATTTTTACAAAAATACTTTCCTCCCACAAGGAATGTAAGATTTCGAAATGATATTATTTTGTTTAGACAAGAAGAAGATGAGGCTGTTTCGGATGCATGGGAACGATTTAAAGAATTACTTCGAAAGTTCCCACACCATGGCATCCCGCATTGCATCCAATTGGAGACCTTTTACAATGGTCTTTCCAATGCAGCCAAAATCATCTTAGATGCAACAGCCGGTGGAACATTTACGAGTATGACTTACAACGAAGGATATCAAATCTTAGAAAAAGTGTCCAACAACAATACCGAATAGTCAAATCCGAGAGCACCCATGCCAAAGACCAACACCATCGATTCCGAGGCACTTAAAACCATGAATGCGCAATTAGTGGCCTTGACCAAAATCGTTTTAAATCAAAATAGAGGCCAAGTCAATTCCGCAACACATCTCCCTGAAAACTGCTCCCTTTGTGCAGAAGAGCACGTTTTTTATTTTTGTCCGGCAAATCCCGAATCTGTTAATGTCATAGGGACCAACCCACGGAACAATCCTTTTTCGCAAACCTTTAATAATCCAGGTTGGAGGAACCATCCGAATTTCTCTTGGTCTGGAAATCAAGGGCTCCAACCCCACGGGGCGAGTCATGGCCAATCAAGACCACACAACCCCCCTGGATTTCAGCAACATCACAGTGGGCAGAACTCACATCACAGTGGGCAGAACCCACCAAACTTTCACCAAGGCCAATCCTCACAACAATACCAATCACGATCTACTCAACCCGCTGAGACCCAACTGTCACTTGAATCAATTCTCAAGGGTTTTATGAATCAAACTCAAGCAGCCATTAGGAATATAGAGACCCAAGTAGGACAGTTAGCCGTTGAAGTTAAGAATAGACCACCAGGAACGTTACCTAGTGATACCGAACACGCTAGGGTGATAGGAAAAGGACCTGAACATATCAAGTCCATAACACTAAGGAGTGGAAAGGATCTGCAAGATATCGTTTTCGAATATGATGATTCGCCTCAAATACCCACTGTGGTTCCCACAATGGGCACTCCTCAGGTCACTGTGGTCCCCACAGTAGGACCGACATCCCTGACCTTCCCAATTTTGGACCTGTGCCAATACCTACTGTTCCAAAGCCAATACCACAACAAACTCAGATTGACCCACGAAGCATACCTTTTCCTCACCGAATGAAGCCTAAAAATGTCGATGTTCAGTTTAAAAAAAAATTAGACATTTTTAAACAGCTTCATATTAACATACCCTTGGTAGAAGCTCTTGAGCAAATGCCAAGCTATGTTAAGTTTTTAAAAGATATTTTGAACAAAAAGAGGAAGTTGGGTGAATTTGAGACTGTGGCTTTGACCGAAGAATGTAGTGCCCTTCTTACTAGCAAGATTCCACCTAAGTTGAAAGACCCGGGTAGTTTCACCATTCCATGCACAATAGGAGGACAAGAAGTAGGTCAAGCACTTTATGATTTGGGAGATAGTATAAATTTGATGCCGCTGTCTATTTTTAAGAAGTTAGGTATTGGAGAGGCTAGACCCACAACCGTGACATTACAACTAGTCGACCGGTCCATTGCCTATCCCAAGGGAAAATAGAAGATGTTTTGGTCCAAGTGGATAAATTTATCTTCCCCGCCGATTTTCTAGTTCTAGATTATGAGGCCGATAAAGAAATCCCAATCATCTTAGGACGTCCGTTTCTAGCAACCGGACGAACTTTGATTGATGTGCACAAAGGAGAACTCACGATGAGAGTTAATGACCAAGAAGTGACCTTCAATGTCTTTAAGTCTCTTAAGTATATAAATACCGAGGACTGTTTTGCTTTGAGTTTGATTAATGAAATCCACGATTTTGAAACAGTGCCCAGAGTGGGCAGTAAGAGTGAGCACTCTGAATCTGAGAGTGATGACACTTTTGAGGATGAGTGTAACGCCATAGTAGCAGCCTTTGAACCTCTGGACTTTAAGGATAGAGATGTTCAACCCCCTTCAATAGAACAACCCCCCGAGTTAGAGCTTAAACCATTGCCTTCCCACTTGAAATATGCTTATCTCGCTAAGGATAATAAGCTTCCCGTTATTATCTCTTCAAAACTTAGCGAGAAACAAGAACAACTTCTGATAGATTTATTGATGAAGCATAAGAAGGCAATTGGTTGGACCATAGCGGACATTAGAGGAATTAGCCCCTCTTTATGTCAACATAAGATTAACTTGGAGAGTGACCACCCGGGGAAAGTCCAACCTCAAAGAAGGTTGAACCCCATCATGAAGGAGGTAGTTAAGAAATAAGTCTTGAAGTGGTTAGATGCCGGTATTATCTATCCCATTGCTAGTAGTAGTTGGGTGAGCCCCGTCCAATGTGTCCCTAAAAAGGGAGGGACGACTGTAGTGAAGAACGAAAAGAACGAGCTCATTCCCACTAGGACTGTCACGGGATGGAGGATATGCATGGACTATAGACAACTCAACTTGGCCACTAAGAAAGACCACTTTCCCTTACCTTTCATCGATCAAATGCTTGATAGGTTAGTGGGAAAGGAATTTTATTGTTTTCTAGATGGATACTCCGGATACAACCAAATCCACATTGCACCCGAGGACCAAGAAAAGACCACCTTTACTTGTCCCTACGGCACTTTTGCATTCCGGAGAATGCCATTTGGATTGTGTAATGCCCCCGCCACTTTTCAACGTTGTATGATGGCCATTTTTACCGACATGATAGAAGATACCATAGAAGTTTTTATGGACGATTTTTCTGTGATAGGGACATCATTTGACAATTGTTTGGGAAATTTAGAGAAAAGCCTAGTGAGATGTGAGACCCACGACCTAGTCTTAAATTGGGAAAAATGTCATTTTATGGTCGAATAGGGTATTGTTTTAGGACACCTTGTCTCAAAAAGAGGGTTGGAAGTTGATAAAGCCAAGCTTGAGGTAGTGGCACCACTTCCCGAACCCACAACGGTGAAAGGTATTCGACGTTTTTTGGGTCATGCAGGTTTTTATAGGAGGTTCATCAAGGATTTTTCGAAAATTACAAAACCCCTATGTAACCTGTTACAACATGAAAAAGACTTCATTTTTACCCAAGAATGCCGAGAAGCTTTTGAAAAAATCAAGGAAGCATTAGTCACAGCACCCATAGTGACCACTCCTGACTGGTCACTCCCATTCGAAGTGATGTGTGATGCCAGCGATTGGGCTGTGGGGGCTGTTCTCGGACAGAAAAAGAACAAAGTTTTTCACCCCATTTATTATGCAAGTAAAGCACTGATTGAAGCTCAGATTAATTACACTGTTACTGAAAAAGAATTACTTGTGGTGGTGTTTGCTTTTGATCGTTTATGGTCATACTTGATAGGGACGAAGGTCATAGTGCACACAGATCATGCAGCGATCAAATATTTGATCAACAAGGCTGATTCCAAGCCACGGTTGATTAGATGGGTTTTATTGCTGCAAGAATTTGACCTTGAGATCGTCGACAGAAAAGGAACAAGCAATCAGGTTGCCGACCATTTGTCCAGGCTCGAGAAAACAGTGGGCACTGTTGATCCCACTCCTGATCCCACTCCGGTAAAAGAAACTTTTCCCGATGAACAATTATTATCTGCTCAACATCGTGAAAATAATATTCCTTGGTATGCTGATATTGCAAACTTTTTAGCAAGTGGACTTAAGCCCCACGGGATGAGTGGACAACCATTCAAAAAGTTTTTACACGACACACGACAATACGTTTGGGACGATCCTTTCTTGTACAAGATAGGGGCGGACCAAATATTGAGGCGTTGTGTCCATGGGAGTGAGCAACATCAAATACTCCATGGTTGTCACACATCCCACTACGGTGGCCACTTCGGTGGAAACCGTACCGCTGCAAAAATCTTGCAAAGTGGATTCTTTTGGCCCACTGTTTTTAAAGACTCGTATGAATTTGTGAAAAATTGTGAGCAATGTCAACGTACGGGGAATATATCGCAAAGAAATGAAATGCCTCTTAACAACATTTTAGAGGTTGAACTTTTTGATGTTTGGGGGATAGATTTTATGGGACCTTTTCCGAATTCCAACAACAACTTTTATATCTTGGTTGCGGTAGACTACGTTTCAAAATGGGTAGAAGCCATTGCTTGTCACTCCAACGATGCTAACACCGTGGTGAAGTTCTTCCATAAAAATATATTCACTCGCTTTGGAACACCACGGGCATTAATCAGTGACGAAGGAACCCATTTTGTAAACAAAATCATGGTCGCGGTTCTTGCTAAGTATTATATTCATCATAGAGTGGCCACCGCATACCATCCACAAACCAATGGTTTGGCCGAACTTTCAAATCGTGAAATCAAAGGGATTTTGGAAAAAGTTGTTAAACCGCACCGAAAAGATTGGTCAACCAAACTTGATGATGCTCTTTGGGCCTATCGAACGGCCTATAAAACTCCTTTGGGAATGTCTCCATTTAAATTAGTTTTTGGCAAGGCTTGCCATTTACCGATTGAATTAGAGCACAAGACGTTTTGGGCCCTTAAAGAGCTTAACATGAGTGAGGATGCTGCGGGAATCAAAAGGAGTTTACAAATGCATGAGCTAGAGGAGTTGCGATATCACTCCTATGAGAACGCAAAGTTGTATAAAGAGAAGACCAAGATGTGGCACGATCGAAGGATCAACCATAGGGAGTTCATGGAAGGACAACAGGTACTATTGTTCAACTCCCGTCTCAAACTCTTTCCAGGTAAACTAAAATCAAGATGGACGGGACCATACACCATTGTCAAGGTGAGTCCTTTCGGAACAGTAGAGTTGAAGTCTCCACAATCGGGTCAGACCTTTAAAGTAAATGGACAAAGGGTAAAGCATTTTCTACATGAGAGTGCCCACATCCCCGCCCACTCTCCACCTCGCTATGGTTAGAGAAAGTCAACGCTGTTTGTAAATATTTTATTTCAGTTAATTGTTGTCTTTTTATTAAATTTGGTATTTTTAATTCTGCATGGTAGTTTATTTCTTTGTGTGTAGGAGAATTTTAGCACTTTTTGGAACAAAAAGGTTCGCAGTGGGCAGAGGCTGGTCACTGCGCTCCTCACTCTCGGTCTGACTTATGAAGAGACGGTTTGGGGGGCCCAAGGCTGACACACATCATACTTTTTCTTACACATATGTCATCCTTTCCTGCCACTTGTCCTCCCCCCCACCTATTCCCAAGAGAAACCATCATTGTCCTTCTCTCTCTCTCTCCTAAAAACCGTTCCCTCTCAAAAGCCAAAAACCCCTCCTTTTCAAATATAAAACCTCTCTCTCTTCATAAACCACCTACACTATTCATCTTCTTCTTTCTTCTTCACGAACCAGACAAATCCCAAAACCCTAAAATGGCTAGAAGCAAAAGATTAACCTCTCATCCCAAGGCACCCACACGTCCGGCGGTCCGCCGCCGAACCGACGAAGACCAACCACCGAAGGCCGTCACCGACGATCTAAATAAAACCCCACTGATCTCCGGCGAACCTCCGGTCATCTCCAATGTTGCAGACGCAAGTTCGTCCAAACCAGAGAGTCCAAAAGCCGTATCTTCATCAAGGGTCTCAGACTCTGTTCAAACCCCTTTTGATGATACAGATTTGCAGGAGGATGAGGAAATGCAGAGGTTACGAGAGGAATACAACCAAAGGGTCGCGGAAATCAAAATAAGGAATGAAGAAGCCGAGAGAAAGCGCCGAGAGGAAGAGGAAAGATTAAAACGAGAAGAGGAGGAGAGATTGAAGAGGGAAGAAACCGAAAGATTGGCTAGAAAAGAAGAGGAGAGAAAACGAGTAGAGGAGGAAGAACGAAAGAAGGCTGAGGAGGCAAGGATTCTCGAGCAAGAAAAGAAAAAAGCAGAAGATGAGCGATTGGCACGTGAGGAAGAAGAAAGAAAAAGAGTCGACGAAGAAAGGCAGAAAAAGATTAAGGAGCAGACTCAGACTGTAGAAACTCCCCAAGACAAAAATGCTGATAGTGTGGAGGATGTCCACACCACTGCCCACAGTGAGGAAACCCCGACCAGAACACTCCAGAGGAGCAGGGGAGTGTTTACACGATCTGGTGTAACCAAGAAGGCATCATCCGCAAAGCCTAAAAGAAAAGCATCGAGAAAAGATAAGGGTATCGAACCCTCTTTAAGTTCTTCTTCAATTGATACTAATGCGGGGAGTGAACAAAACCCATCTGAAAACCCACATCTGTCCACTGTGGGGACTGTTCATGCCCCTAGTGGGATTCCGAGGCAGTTCACTTCCCCCGCAGCTAGAGCCCACTATGAGTGTATTTGCACTCGGAAGTTGAATTTAGAGAGGGGTTTCGACCCCGACTTCGTAGAAGCCAATCCTTTTATCAAAGATAAACTAATAGCGCAAGATTGGGCAACCATTGCCACTGCCAATCGCCGCGCTAATGCATCATTAGTCCGGGAATTTTTTGTTGAGGCCTCCCAAGACAAAGAACCGTTTGTGAAGGTTAGAGGAAAGGTTGTGGACTATACTCCAGGTCAAATAAATCGAGTGTTAGGTAGAGAAGCCCCGGAACCTTGTGCTTTCGAACAGTTCCTGGCAAAGATGACTCCGGCTGATGAGGAGTTGATTTTAAAAGAAATAGCAATAGAGGGAAGGCCATGGAATAAAGATGGCCAGAGGAGGTGTCTATACGCTGGCTCCCTCACAACTGAGGTTGCTGTGTGGTTCCAATTCCTTCGGGCCTCTGTGGCCCCAACGTCACATGACACGACTCTCTCCATGCATAAGTGTGCCATGCTTTACTGCGTTCTCACTAGAAAGAAGATCAATCTGGGAATCGTTATGCATGGTGCCATCCATCAGGCCCGAACACGAACCAAGGTAATCCTACCCCTTCCTTGCCTTATTACACAATTTCTAATAGATGCCGGAGTGCCCACAGCTGAAGAGGACCAGTGGATCGTTTCCACGAAAAACATCAGTATTCAGACCATTAAGAAGATGAGAAGAGAGATAGGAGGCCAGTCTGATGAGCCTGCCCAGGTACAGCCCAACGTGCGAATAGCCGACGAGCACATAGTGGGCACTGACTTGCCCACTGTGGAGAAGAAGGGTACCCCACTGCGTTCGAAGACTACAGGAGAAGCAAGCACCAGCACAGTCAACCCGATGACCGCCATTCTGCATGCCATTTCAGCACTCACGCACAAAGTCAACCTCCTCGCAGCTGAGCAGAAGCATGTCAACCGCGTCCTTGAATCGGTCTGGATGTACAACCGCGATCGTGATGAGGTTGTGAACCAAATGTACATGGCTGCCGATCCTCTCCTTGCCGCACAAATCCTAGAATTTCCAGAGGGGATCTGCCCCACTGTGGCAAGTGAGGATGATCTTGAGGAAGACTCGGCCGACAGTTCACCAAAGGCAACCCAAACGCCGTAATGGTTTGTTTTAAACACTTTGGTTTCATTCCCTATGCTCTCAAAACAATTTTAATTTTTCTGTATGATGCCTATGGCTAGGCTCTTGACACAATTTGTTGCTTTCAATACTTTTGGTTAATGATGCATGGATCCCTGCTATGTTTAGCAGGTGCTTTTGGTTACTAACTCACTTCGAATTTGCATGTTTGTTTGATCTCGTTTCCAGTTCTAGGTACAACTTTCGGTTTCCAACATAAAAGGGTCACTTTTGTAAGTACGAGTGTAACGTCCCAAAAATTTCAAGCAAATTTTAACCTTTAAAAATAAACATCTTATTAAATGAAACCTCATTACCTATCCAAACCGTTTCCTTTGCAAACTCATAGTTAATATCTTCATAATAAAAAAACCAGCGGAATAAGCGTTTAATTATTAAAAACCATAAATCAACCAGCTCTCCACGCGCGCCAGTGTGTACTCGTCACGCCTTGGAGCCGCCCGTACCTGAAACCACAGTTTATTGGGAAAGGGTAAGCACGAAGCTTAGTGAATTCAACACCATAAGTAACACAGTTATTTCCACACCACCATAAACAGATAATTGCACATAAGCAGCATACAAGTCTACGAACAAATCATAGACGTGCATACTCACACCAACCCACCTAACAGGCATACGTCAGTCCCACCGACCACACGACAATCGTGCAAACGCAACCCGGCACCCCCGGGTTCATACGCCACCCGCGTATACAACCTTCGGTCCCACCGAATTACTACGCCACCCGCGTATGTGACCCTCGGCCCCGCCGAACTCCTACGCCACCCGCGTAGTCACAACAATAAGGTCCGACTAGACACCCCACTATTTAACCCCGCATCAAAAGCAAATAGAACTACCACATACATACACGACGTAATGTAAAAATAACCGACATTAGTTATAGTGAGAGAACTCACCTCGAATGCGCGCCTAGCTCAACAATACAAATTCAAGCTTCCCAATTACGGTCACTCCCCAGCACCTAAACGCACGTTAAAACGTATCAATACGAGACCCGGACCCTACGACACGACACCCGCTTAAACCGTCATTAAAACTATTTCCGGGCCTCGCCAAACAGGTCTGTTCGGGACCTGTTTCGACCTCTTTAAACCCAGAAAAACCTCAATTAAATTACATGACCAGAAAGTACTCTGAGGTAGGGTTCCAAGGACATATTATACACCTCCTAACGATTTTTCTACAATTTATTACGGATTTTATAAAAACAGTTCGCAGAACAGCGAAAAACAGCACTTATCAGCGCAAAGCAACAGATTGACCCCTGCTACGTCCCGAACTGGGTTTCGCACAAAACACGGAAAAGTTTATAGACTCAAAAAGGGAACTTTTGGCGCTGGTCTCACCCAGATACGAGTTACGAGCAAAAAGTTATGGCTTTCACAAGGCAATGGCAGATTCCAGAATTTTTCACATGAAATGACGAATCACCGAACTTGCGACCACTTTTTCGCCCAGCTAGAGACCGAACCCGTTTTCCGCTAAAACACGGAAAACGTGCCGGACCCCGAACTTGAACCGTGGGCGCCAGTTTCGGCTCAAACGGAGTTACGACGGAAAAGTTATATCCGTCACAAAAACAGTGGCAGAAAACGTTTTCACATAAAATGACGATTTTATAAAACGATTCGCGTTCGGCTTAACGGTTCGGGTTGCACTAGGGCTGGACAACCCACGCACCACCCACTGCCACCTCCGGCAGTGGTGGTCGGCGGCGGCGGCAGCCACCGCCGGTGGTGGTTTCACGGCGACACGAAAGAAACAATCAAGGGGGAAAACACTTACCTACGACGAAGAAACGATCACTCGCGTCCTTTCTCTCGCTCCTCGCTGCTCTCTCTCTCTTCGCTGCTCCTCTCTCTCTCTTCGCCGGCGAGACCAGCGGCGGTGCTGGTGGTTTAGGGCGGCAAACGGCGGTGGGGAAAAAAAGGAAAGAAGACTATTGATCTTCTTCTTCCTTGCGTGCGGCACAAAAATTCAGAAAACAAGGATGGATGGTTGCGCAGGGTTTCTTGTAGTCATGAAAACAAATGAGAAAGAGAGGGTGATCCATTGTTTGTGTGTGCAGCAAGTAGAAAACGAGACAAGGGGTGGTCGGTTCCCTTCATGGGCCGGACCCCCTTCCCCCCCCCCCCCCCCCCCCCAAACAAGCCTTTCACCAAATTCCTATATAGCCCCTAAACTTTTAGAGTATGCCCAAAATATCCAAAACGGCTTAGGATTTAACATACAGACCATTAACATACTAGATAATTCGCTTTAGGTTCTTGACACCTAACCCCGCTAAACGAATTCACAAAATAAATAAAAAGAAACATAATTAAATAAAAGGCGTACCGGGACACGGGCTTTACAACTCTTCCCTGCTTGAATTAGACTTCGTCCTCGAAGTCTACGCCCGAAAACAGCTCTGGATAGCACTCTCGCATATCAATCTCGGGTTCCCAAGTCCACTCGGACCCCTTTCGGTGTTGCCACTGGACTTTCACCAACTGGAATCTAAATTTCTCACACCGCCTAAACATTTCTCGAATACTTTTCCTTACCACAAAACTCCTTCAAGGACTCTGGGTTCATGATCGGCAGAACACCCCAAAAATTGGAACCATTCCCAGCCAAGCGACTTCGGTTGTCCCCCAACCTTAGATATTCCATACATCCCGAGTCCAATCTCAAGCTCTAACCATTCTAAAGCTGCTCACAGTATACCCTACCGGATACTCGACTACGATCATTCCTACCCTTAACTGTCGATTAACTTCCACGAATTCTAATAGACTCTAAAGATTTTCGATAAATTATATTAACAAAACATCGACCCCCTGCCGAACATCGGTCCAACCGATTACAATAACAAACATCGGCCACCCGCCGAACATCGGTCCAACCGATTACATTAACAAACATCGGCCACCCGCCGAACATAGGTCCAACCGATTACAATAACAAACATCGGCCACCCGCCGAACATCGGTCCAACCGATTACAATAGCAAACATCGGCCACCCGCCGAACATCGGTCCAACCGATTACAATAACAAACATCGGCCACCCGCCGAACATCGGTCCAACTGATTACAATAACAAACATCGGCCACCCGCCGAACATCGGTCCAACCGATTACAATAAATCACATAAGCGTGGTATTATCCCAGACACTAACACAAATAGATATCCCCCGCAATCAAGTCAACTAACACACACGTAGGTTATTCCCTTAACCGATACTACCCGGCCTACATTACCAACACGCGTGGAATACCCGACCTCCCACCGTCGACGTATCCCCCACACTCGCTCTATACAAAGCTAATTTATCTGAACCGAGGATACACCCTGACGCCTACCTCTTAGGCAACGCCTCAGGGCCCCTCACATCGGAATTACCTCTCAGGTAAGTGCCCACAACTATATCCTCCTAGCACCTACTAGAAAGCCTAGGCTATAACACCTGAACACCGGGGCCTCACCCCGAGATACCCAACCGACCACTACCAGCGACTGACTAACGTGCCTAAGGATCCAAAGCAAAACAGCCTCCCCACAAGTGCCTATCCCGGATTGTCTCCCTCACCCAAACGTGTAAATACTCGACGTGCAATGAATGCCAAACGGTGCGACAAAACAATTCATCAACAAGACTCCACTTCGAGTCATTAAAACCGGGCAATTAGCCCATGACTAACTCCAAGTCAAAACCGAGCAAAATGCTCCACGCTTGCTAGACCCATAAGTCGGTCAAAAACGCGTTTAAATAAAGTTTAAGCAAGCAATACTCTTAAATAACATTAGTCCCAAACTCGACACGAGTTAAACAAAAGAGTTTTCCAAAAGGACTCACACCCTTAAAATTCTCAAAATGACACATAACACTTATAAACGCACTTCCCAAATGGTTTACAAAATCATTTACAAAATATTCTCAACGTCAAGATTTTTCATTTCAAAAAGACCGTAAGCAATAAAACTACTATTACCAGGTCGGTAGTTACGCAAAAATGGACACGCTCGTCCCACATATGAAAATCATGTTGAAAATCATTTCATTGCAGCTTAGTTTACTCATGAAACGTAAAGCGAAATAATTAATTTCTTTGAAAATGAACCGTCACGGTCCTAGTATGAATTGACTCATGACATGTATTTAAAGTAACCGCTCGACCTTACACCGGGTGCGACAAAAGTGTGCACATAATTTCGAAATCAGTTCCCCGACATTTGACCCCAAAATTCCTCTTTTTCAACAAAAATGTCGTGGCACAGGGTTCACTAACAAATCTTACGCACGTCGGCTAGTCATACAAAACGATGAAACGGTTTACAAATATATTTTTGTTAAAACACAACTATCTCGTGTAAGTTTCAAACTTAAAGATAAAAACCAATCCGTTTCCATCATTTGAAAATATCGACTAAAATCTCATAAAATCTCAAAAGGTGGGGTTCTTTAAATTGATTTTCAAGATTTCCCCAAATGGTCAGATAAACAATTAAGATATGCACCTCGTGAAATTAAACCCACACGACTCAATATGCCGTAAAACAAACTTATTTTAACCAACTCACTCAAATAGATTTATGCAGACATCGTGGAATGTAACTTTCCGTCTTAACTCTAACATATGTGGAGGAGTTCCAATGTTAAAGTCACAAGTCGTAGTCACTTGCCCAACATTTTAAATACCACAAAACACGGATATCATCTTATCCGAAAGAACCGTTGAAAAAAAATAACGAAATAAGACAAATTCTAACAAAGTTTGCACTCCCGTGATAAAACGATTTCATACACTTTCAAAACCATATTTCAACATCTTGTGTGTGTGCTGAACATTTCCCAAAATTCCAAAGCACCATCCATAAAATGATTTGAAACACAAGAATTGGTTAATGCAATCTATTTCAAAATCAAACTTTGTGCATGACACAGTCGGCATTCTACGCCTCGACTCCTACTCCTCCAAACCTCTCCGATCCACTAACGTCATCCGGACATTTAAACCTCTTAAGGCAAGTTGGGAAATCATATCAAATCATCTTACGACTTTTCCTCAAATCAAAGTCGGCTCAAAAGCCTATGATTCTAGCACAATCGCCAATTTTGACCCGAAATGGTCTACTTAAAACAAATATTACCTCAGCAACCTCAACTACAAGTGTCAGGCACGAAAAAAAATGGGTAGCCCCGCTATCAAACATCACTACAGCAGACACCGAGCTAATTAAGAACGTACTTAAACACACAGCTTAAGCAAAATGCAACTACATACAAATATCAAGTGATGAAATATACCTGTCACCACTTTAAGCGTAGCCTGTGCCTCTTCCACCGTCAGTTAATGAACTCTACCTCGGGCCGCCTCGGGTCCAGCCTGACCCACACGACCATCAGTGATACGCAAGGGAGCAGCCGCAGGAGCTCTTTGTGCCCCACCCCCAACAGTAACCCTCGGATTCGGGCAGTTGGCCTTCACGTGGCCCATCTGTTTGCAGTTAAAACAGACCATCTGTGGTGGTTCCCTGCAGTTGCGACCGTAGTGCCCCACCTGGCCACACTGGAAACATTTGTCATTTCTCCTTCCGCTACCATCCATGGTTTTAAACCCACCGCTCCTTTGATTCAAGAGCGAGTCTGAAAACCTCATTTTCTTCGGAACTGCCGATTCTGGTGCAACGGCCTGTGATGTTTTCCTCTTCTTAGTCTGTTCCTCTAACTCAGGTTCCTGGCTCCGAGCAGCCTCCATCATCACTACTACCTCATCACGAACGGCGGTAATAATCTCGGAGATTGCCTCCCTAATAGCATGCTTTACTTCAGCCACGATCAACTCACGTATCTGCTCAGCAGTGATCCCGGCGCCAATCCCTGGCTCAGTAGTGTTGTTTCCCTTAGTGATGGCCATTTCTGGGGTAAAAATTACAACGAGTTATTAGCACATAATAACTCACACTAGCAACACTCACGCTCAACTCCTTGGATTCCTCGCGACTTTTCCCGACTCGAGCATTGATCATGTGCTTCCGGTAGTAGGAGCTCTACTACTACCATCCACACCTATCATCGCCCGTTCCGAGTTCCATCCCAAGGGTCCAAGTAGTTTCTCGCCGAAACTATACACATATGCCCGCACCGGCATATGTACACACTCTTCCTAGCTCCCTAGGAATTCCATCCAAACCACTACCCTTGCTACTGCCGAATCCCTACTTATCATAACGAGTTGCCTCGCGAATACCCGATCATATGCAGTGCGAAACAAATAGACAGTCGAATACAAGACTCTATCCTAGAACGGTTGGACTCAAACAAGAGCTGCGCAATAGAACTAAATCGAATATTCTAAGGCTATAAATATCTTACTGCATACAACCTAGAGGGCATCCACTTAGTAACCTATCATAATTAGCATAAATTCCTAATAGCAAGCAGTACAACATACAGCATAGTGTCCACAACAGGAAATCTAGCATGCATACTCTATGATCTAGAAAGCAATAAAACACTAAGTACTGTACCTTTCCCCCTTTGACTCCGGCTGACAGTACACACTGCGCCTCCGTTCACCGTTTCTCAAACGGAAATTTCCTTCCTTTTATTTTCCAAAAACTTTAACGAAAACTCATAGCCGCAAACTTGAGATCAAACACACCGAGGTGCGTTTGATTCACTCAAGCTGTGCTCTGATACCAAGTTGTAACGTCCCAAAAATTTCAAGCAAATTTTAACCTTTAAAAATAAACATCTTATTAAATGAAACCTCATTACCTATCCAAACCGTTTCCTTTGCAAACTCATAATTAATATCTTCATAATAAAAAAACCAGCGGAATAAGCGTTTATTTATTAAAAACCATAAATCAACCAGCTCTCCACGCGCGCCAGTGTGTACTCGTCACGCCTTGGAGCCGCCCGTACCTGAAACCACAGTTTATTGGGAAAGGGTAAGCACGAAGCTTAGGGAATTCAACACCATAAGTAACACAGTTATTTCCACACCACCATAAACAGATAATTGCACATAAGCAGCATACAAGTCTACGAACAAATCATAGACGTGCATACTCACACCAACCCACCTAACAGGCATACGTCGGTCCCACCGACCACACGACAATCGTGCAAACGCAACCCGGCACCCCCGGGTTCATACGCCACCCGCGTATACAACCTTCGGTCCCACCGAATTACTACGCCACCCGCGTATGTGACCCTCGGCCCCGCCGAACTCCTACGCCACCCGCGTAGTCACAACAATAAGGTCCGACTAGACACCCCACTATTTAACCCCGCATCAAAAGCAAATAGAACTACCACATACATACACGACGTAATGTAAAAATAACCGACATTAGTTATAGTGACAGAACTCACCTCGAATGCGCGCCTAGCTCAACAATACAAATTCAAGCTTCCCAATTACGGTCACTCCCCAGCACCTAAACGCACGTTAAAACGTATCAATACGATACCCGGACCCTACGACACGACACCCGCTTAAACCGTCATTAAAACTATTTCCCGGCCTCGCCAAACAGGTCTGTTCGGGACCTGTTTCGACCTCTTTAAACCCAGAAAAACCTCAATTAAATTACATGACCAGAAAGTACTCTGAGGTAGGGTTCCAAGGACATATTATACACCTCCTAACGATTTTTCTACAATTTATTACGGATTTTATAAAAACAGTTCGCAGAACAGCGAAAAACAGCACTTATCAGCGCAAAGCAACAGATTGACCCCTGCTACGTCCCGAACTGGGTTTCGCACAAAACACGGAAAAGTTTATACACTCAAAAAGGGAACTTTTGGCGCTGGTCTCACCCGGATACGAGTTACGAGCAAAAAGTTATGGCTATCACAAGGCAATGGCAGATTCCAGAATTTTTCACATGAAATGACGAATCACCGAACTTGCGACCACTTTTTCGCCCAGCTAGAGACCGAACCCGTTTTCCGCTAAAACACGGAAAACGTGCCCGACCCCGAACTTGAACCGTGGGAGCCAGTTTCGGCTCAAACGGAGTTACGACGGAAAAGTTATAGCCGTCGCAAAAACAGTGGCAGAAAACGTTTTCACTTAAAATGACGATTTTATAAAACGATTCGCGTTCGGCTTAACGGTTCGGGTTGCACTAGGGCTGGACAACCCACGCACCACCCACTGCCACCTCCGGCAATGGTGGTCGGCGGCGGCGGCAGCCACCGCCGGTGGTGGTTTCACGGCGACACGAAAGAAACAATCAAGGGGGAAAACACTTACCTACGACGAAGAAACGATCACTCGCGTCCTTTCTCTCGCTCCTCGCTGCTCTCTCTCTCTTCGCTGCTCCTCTCTCTCTCTTCGCCGGCGAGACCAGCGGCGGTGCTGGTGGTTTAGGGCGGCAAACGGCGGTGGGGAAAAAAGGAAAGAAGACTAGTGATCTTCTTCTTCCTTGCGTGCGGCACAAAAATTCAGAAAACAAGGATGGATGGTTGCGTAGGGTTTCTTGTAGTCGTGAAAACAAATGAGAAAGAGAGGGTGATCCATTGTTTGTGTGTGCAGCAAGTAGAAAACGAGACAAGGGGTGGTCGGTTCCCTTCATGGGCCGGACCCCCTTCCCCCCCCCCCCCCCCCCCCCCCCCCCAACAAGCCTTTCACCAAATTCCTATATAACCCCTAAACTTTTAGAGTATGCCCAAAATATCCAAAACAGCTTAGGATTTAACATACAGACCATTAACATACTAGATAATTCGCTTTAGGTTCTTGACACCTAACCTCGCTAAACGAATTCACAAAATAAATAAAAAGAAACATAATTAAATAAAAGGCGTACCGGGACACGGGCTTTACAACGAGTCTTAAACTTGACGCTATGAAATGATTTAGGCCATCTTTGCATCCAAACACGACCTATTTTTGTAACACCAAAAACCACCTCTTTGAACCCAATATTCAAGTCACAGTGGGGACACTGTGCAGTTTTAAGTTTGAGGTGGGGACTTCCAGAGTGACTTCCAGTCTGCCCACAGTGGGGACACTGTGAAGTCTAAGTTTGAGGTGGGTAAACCGTACCCACCTCCCAAAAAAAACACAAAAATACAAAAACAGAAGAAAAACGGAGTGTCACTAACAAAAATTGATGGTGTGCCTTTTCTGGACCATCAAAGTGACCACTCCCACAGAAAAAGATGGTGTGCCGTTTCTACACCATCAGAATGTCCACTCTCACAAAAACAGCCAAAACCCTTGGGACAAACACTCAAAGCCACAAACCCTTTCGAACCCAAGAAAAGCCCTATTGATCAATTGTGAACAAGGGAAGATTTCGTCAAGAACAAAAGTGAAACTTTAAAGTGTTAGAATCGAAAGAAGTATCCAAGGAGGGAGATCAACGTCCATTCAAGATGAGAAGTCGGTAAGTTCCTAAAAGCTCTAAGTGCATTATTTTTATTACTTGGGGACAAGTAATGGTTTAAGTTTGAGGTTTGATAACTCTATTTTTAGAGTTATTATTTCCTTGTATTTCCTATTTTATTCTGTCAAATTTAGCCATTCCGCCTCTCAAAACCCCCATTCTTGGTATAAATCTCGAAAATGAGCAAAAGGAGCGAACTTTAGTGTTTAATAAACTATTTGGTAGAATTTGGGTGTTTTTCACGTTTTATCCTGCAGTGATCACTGTTGTACCCACTCCGACTGCCCACTATTCGAGCTGATCAAGAAAGACAAAAGAAACAACTAGTTGGGACTTAATTTGCTGGAGGAAGAAGGTTCATTAGCAGGGAAATGGCTGGAGGAAGTACAAAATGGCATCTACATTGAAGATTGCAACAAGTACTTCTTTATGTACTTGGAGATTGACTTGGAAAAGGGTCCATTGGGTAATTGGTTTGCACAAGGTGCTGATTTCTGCCACAACACAACAGTTTTTACCCATTGGAAGACTCAGCTGTTTTTGTGTAATACCCAACTCTTTCTCCTAGTATATAAAGGAGCACTTGGGATTCATTTATTACAATCTTGGAATCTTGCAATCATCTTGGGTTAAGCTTAGATAGTTGAATAGCTTTAATTTCTCTCATCTACCACATTAGTTTTAGTCTTTTATTTACTTCATTAACTTAGCTTTAATTTCTGTAATTTCCTTTCCTAGTTAATTGTAGTTCGTAAAACACAGTGGACAGGGACGAATTCTCGTTCCCCACTGTGAGTACTATTCAATCCACTATCAGTTTTATTATGTACAAATCTTCATCTTTTGTTTTCTTTATTTCGGAAATGTTAGGCTAAACATCCTTTGGGATGTAGGAAGGAGAAGTACCTAGATTTTATTAAAAATGCTTGAGTAATCTTTATACTTAGAATATTTGTTGTTTTGGTCATTCATTCTCGATATTTACCCAAAGATGCGAACAAGCCGATCACTTGCAAGGATATAAAGTCTAGTTCTTAACTTAGAAATGAGTAGAACGCAGTGACACGAGCTTGAATGATGCTAGGGGATTCGAAAGAATTCTTATGACACTTACGAAAGTGAGGTCGGCACAGTGAGCTAATCTCTGCCCACTGGAGTAGTAGGCAAGCTAATTTGTGTATTAAAAACACTTAGAGTATTTGTCTCTACATATTCCATCGAGGCCTGAAAAGGTCCATTTAGAGATTACCATTGACAAAACAACAAGTACTAAGAGTATGGGATTTTTATCTAACGGTGTGAGTATTTTGTAACCGGGCTTTTCTAGCGAAAATGTCCACCACGAATACGAGGATCACTTCTAAGGACCGAGTATTTGGTATAAAATCTAGGGAAAATCCAACCTACATTCCTCCTTTTTAACCTTTTGTAAATCGTTTAAAGTAGCTATTTCACCAAACCAAACCAAAGTATTATTTTCCTCTCTAATTGAAACTTGTAAAAGGAGCTCATAAGAACCGTATTGTCTTGATTGTCCAGTCCCTGTGGAAACGAATCTGGTATTTTACCAACTATTACTTGTTGTGACGATCATAGTGGACAGTGTACACTTGCACTTCCCACTGTTGACAGTTTCAACCCACTGCGATTAAAACACATATTTCGCACGTAACAATTATCTTTGATCTTGTGCGTTTGCAGTAATGATAACCTTAATATTGGATTTCCCTCCACGTATATAAATGTTTGAACGAAGCATGTCATTCCATGTTTTGGTATTTGGAGTTCACTCCATTTTATGCTCGCGTGAGTATCGAGTTTTATCCTTATTTTCGGTAACGTTTTATATTTATTTGGATTTTTGTTCATGGTACATAGGTCGGGCATTATGCTTCACCTATGATTGAATAATTTGAATAATAGAGTTTTATACACGTTTATATAATTGAGATTTAAATGTTCATTCACGTTTTGAGTGAGTTGGATCGAAATTCATTTTGGAAAACGCTATATACATTTTGGAACATTCGTCATGGATTTTTTATGTGTTGGAAAAGGAGTTGTTTGCATTCCTATCATAAACCCTTTTGGAAATCATGATTTAAGTAGTACTCTTACATTTAGCAAACTATTTTAATCATGGTATAAACTCTTGAACTCACTAGGCGTTAGCCTAACCTTTTTATTTGTCGGCATGTGTAACAGGTTCCGGTTGGGAAATATTTCTAGTGACACTGTGAAGAGTTGAGAACTAGATGTGTGCTCAAGGAGTGAATAGCTTGGTGAAGTCTTCCGCTTATTAGGAATAGCAACTTTGTATTTGGTTTGAGTAACACCCGACCATGTGTAGTCTTGGTGAATGACTTAATGAATGAACGTTTGAGGTAAATTATATGTTTTAAAGTTAAGGTATTTCCAAGGTTGGATTTGTAGAAAGAATTTCATCCTTTATTTGTTTTTTTATTGAAGTTTTTATTTAGTTGTTCTTTCCAAATTTGAGGGTGTTAAAATTCAAGAGTATTTGGTATAGGTAACCTTCCTATCTTCATCTCCTTCCTCTGTAAGTTTGGGTTGTAAGCATTCTTCATCTTCTCTCCTTTTCCTCCATCCATGTCGTAGATATGTGGTTCCTTAAGGTGGAGAAGATGTTTGGGAACATTTTGGAGGATAATCAACTTATATGTTTCAAGGTTTGAGCCTAGATCTTCTAAGTTTGAAAAGGTAAGTCTTTTGATCTTTTTGAGATCTATGTTTGGGGTTTTTTGGTGGATTTGTGGCTTACCTTAATGTTTGATGTCTCTTTGATTTGGTTATTAGTCGTGAGAAGTTTCCTTGGTGAGATTTTCTTGGATCTAAAATATTTACCGCTTGGAAGCTAGATATGTGTTTGGAAAACTAGGTTTAACTTAACCTAGCAAGGTGAGTTCAAGTTGATTTATGAAAATAATGTACATGCCAAAAATGTTCATTTTAAAGCATTTATGTGTTCTACTTGATATTTATCAAATGTTGGGTTATTTGTTGAGTTTTGTACATTTGGTGCATTTGTTTTTATAAATCTCACGAAATGCCTTTTTGGGATTTTTGGGTATTTTGATAAATAAAACATGAGTGTGAGTCATGCTGACTATTTATCTTATAAATGAGATTGTTTAGTAATAATGCATTTTTTGAGTATTTGGCTTGGAAAATTCATATTGTTGGGTATAAGATATTTTGAAATACAAATAATATGATTTCACTTGGAAAAACGGATTATCCCAACCAATGATCGGTTTTGAGTTAATCATGTATTTGGTGCATGTATTTGCATAAACACCATTTAAATGAGTTTTATTGATTTGAATGACTTTTATGTGATAGTCAAATTGAATTGTTGAGTTTTGGCTCGATTTTGACTTAGATGAGTATTTGGGGGCATTTTTCCGGTTTGCTCTATGTTGAGCTTTTGGAATTATATGCAGATATGACATACTTTTGTAAATCACATGTTTTGATTGAAATGGTCATTCATTTGGAGTCATGTAATTTAGATTGTGATGCATTGGTTCCATAAGCATAAGAGTCAGTCGTATTCAGTAAGTGATGAGTCTTGATATTCTCACTTTGTGAACCCCCCCCCCCCCCCCCCCATGCTCGAGAAGGCATTGTGGTCGTCTCGGTAGTGTGGAGGTGAACCCTTATGAGTCGGACTCTAGAACTGCAAATATTGTGGGTTTGATATTTTAACCCTTATGTATGATGTTTAGATGTTTTGTGTTATTCAATAGGAAGTTCTGGTTCCTATAATGAATGCTAGTGAGTAGATACTAAAGGTGGAACCTTGGGGTTGGAACTTTACTAGAGAGAGAATAGGCACTAAGATAAGGTATTCTTGAGGTGAAGCCTAGTAAGGCGTGTGCACCAAAGGTACTGTGTCCTTGAGGTGTTGCCCGATGAGTGGTGTGCACTAATGGTATTGGGAACTTGAGGTGACGCTTAATAATGTGTGCACTAAATTCAATGATCTGAGGTGTAGTTCGATAAACGTGTAAGATCCCACATTGGTTGAGGAGGGGAACAAAGGTTGTCTTATAAGAGACTTGATACCTCCTCTATCAGATGCGTTTTAAAACCGTGAGTCCAGGTGTGTGGACAAAACGGACAATATCTGGTACATTTGGTCTGGGATGTTACAGATGGTATCAGAGCCGGGAACCAAAGGTAAGACCTGGTCTCCTAAGGGGGGTGGATTGTAAGATCTCACATTGGTTGGGGAGGGGAACAAAGGTTGTCTTATAAGAGGAACTTGATACCTCCCCTATCAGATGCGTTTTAAAATCGTGAGAATAGGTGTGTGGACAAAGCGGAAAATATCTGGTACGGTTGGTCTGGGATGTTACAAAACGTGGCATACTTTTTTATTCCCGCGAAGTTCAATGGAAACGGGTTTCCCCCGTCACCGAAAGATGTTGTTTTGGTTATTGAGTATTATCCATGTTTTGGTGATCTTTTGAGTATGGATAATTATCCATGATTTGTGGTTTTTTTATTATTGAGTTTTATCCATATTTTTGGATGTGTTCCTTAAATCTTTTACTTCATTATTTTTTATATTGGTTGATTTTTGAAAAGTTAGGTCAAAACTAAGGTTTTAATAATTTTGAGTATTTTGATGAAATGGAAATGGTGAATGGTGAATGGTTTTAATACATAAATAGTAAATAGTTCTAATTTTGGATGGGTTTTGGAACCCAAATGGGTGATGGTCAAGTTATGACCTTGTTGGTAAAAGATGAATTTCCCACTTGATGGCTTATTTATACCAAAGATTATTGTGTTGGGTATATTTTAGTATATCTTGAAATGTTAATATTTTAGACTGTAACGTAATAAATCCATAAACATAGAAGTCGGTTTTGTGAAATTGGTTGTAGGGTAATAATTCCCTATTGTAACTTGGAATAGGCATTGAGTCTCTATTGAAAAGTAAGGTGTGGACTCTAGAGTCGGGTATCGCCCAATGAGAAATAAAATGTAATTTCATAGTGAACGAGTCTATACTTGAATTTGGGAAAACCCAAGATACAGACTAGTGTGGTTGAACTTGGGAATCCACAAGCAACAAAATTGGAGTAGTTGAGTTTGATAGATCGTAATGATTGGAATCCATGAGTGAGATTTATATAACATGAATTGTGGCTTACTTTTGTGTCCCGCCACTATCTGTGGAAATTGGGTCTCCCCCGTCATCGCAATATGTGTCGAGCTCTTCCAAAGGAGAAATTGGCTAAATGGTATAATGTATTGGATTAAAGTTATGTTTTCCGCTTTAAATGTTTTATATCTTTACTCTATAACTGTTTGAATTCACTAGGCTTTTAGCTTAATATTTTTTCTTAAAATGGCATGTATCAGGTTTTCTTAGCAGTGGGGCTCTGAAGTCTTGAGGGAGAGTTGGTTGCCGTTTAGAGGAACTTTTACAGTTGTTGACTTTTGAACTTAACAACGTCTAATCTTGACAGATTCTTTGGGAGGATGATAGTGACACCTATCTGTAATCTAAACTTAGCATAGTTTAGATTAGTAGGTTGTTATTTATCATTTTCATTATCGGATTGTTAACGCTTTACAATTTCCCCTCTTTGGGCGATTCTTTATATATAGATGTCATTTAGATGCCATTATTTAGGTTTAAATTAACTTATTTTTAGGGTGTTACAAGAAATCCATCATGTCTGACTTAAAAGGTGGCAGAATAGGCCAAGTCCCTCTTTAGCTTCAGAAACTTTGGACTGGTAATTTTAAAGACCTGAATGCTATCAACAATAGGCGACACAAAAAAGTCATCATTGTGTGAATGCAACATGTTTGAACCCTTATCTTCCACAACTGGATCAATTTTCGATGGTTTTGTAACTCCAAGGTACCAAGCATTGCCACCAATTGAACCAAGGCACTGGGTCCATATTAGCATGATATGTTATATTGGAGAACCCGAGGTGCCATTCTTGAAGGTGCATGATATGAAACCTAATAGCATACATAAAAGCAACATTAATTTTGCGGGAAGTCAAATGTCTCACTATTAATATGCACTATTATAGGGATTTGTTCATTTAAGTTGTTATTTATCAAAATGCATAGTGTTCCAAACCATTATCACTCAATATGGCACCAAATTTGTAGAAAAGGGAGATTGTTTCCATCTCCTCAACCAATTTTTTGGCTAATATAATCCTTCCATATCACCATTTCATTTGCAGAGGCTAGGCAGAAAGATTGAAATGAATAAAACATTTAATTCTATATATAACGCAGATGCCAATTGTGACACATTTTCAGCTTCAAAAACATCATAAAATGTTGTTGATCCAAACCCTCAGTGATTTGATAATAACTCTTTAAAGAAACACTTAGTGAAAATTGTAAGTAGACAATATGTATTAGAGTTTCACTATCGCTGATAAAGTACTATGTCTCTACAGTACCGCTGATAGGAAACTCATGCTCTTTTGATTTACACATTCAGCGAAACTGTTCATCAATAAAGCTCTGAGTCTGTTCAGTCTTATTAGTGATCGCTGATAGTTTAGTTGTTTACTTATAATCCCTGAAGACAAGTTTCATGTCAACCATGTTCTACGCTGAAGTCGAAGATCAAGCGAAAGAACCAGCGACAAGTCTACTAATGAACTAATGCGGATATCAGCGAAGCCAAGATTTATCCACTCAACGTGAAGTTTCAAGTAGAATACTTCAGCGATCGCTGAGCTTTGTCACTCGCTGATAAAGTATTGTTCAGTAATTGCTGATCATGAAGTTTCCTCTACAAGTTACTTTTATCTTATCCCCTTGCACGTCTCCGTACGAACTGTCAGAACAAACATCCCTTTTGTCCAGAATCGTACAACCAACTCTGATTCTACACTGTACATCATGCGGCTACTAGGTTGTCTACCAAGGTCAAACCATGCAACAAATCAGCTGCTGCCACGTGTAAAGTTGTACTGATATGCATTTAATGCATGAAGTATATAAAAAGAACCGTACTTCATAAATGAAGTGCTCGGCCATCTTCTTCTCTCTACTATCTTTGTGTTCGAATATTATTCGTAATATTCTTATCTTCTTTCTTACTTAATTCTTGTGCAAGAAAACTTAGTGTTCTCTTAACTTGTTTAGATTAGGTTTAATCCTTAATCTTGTTCTGCAACAAGTTGTAAATTGTTTGATAAATATCAATAAACAATTTAGAAAAATAAAATATGTGTGTTTGTATTCAAACCCCCCCCCCCTTCTACAAACTTGTATAACCCTTTAGGGACTAACAAGTGGTATCAGAGCAGATTGTTTAAACTCATAAACAAGATCTTGCTTATACTAATCTTTTCTCTTCCTTGCCATTTCTCATAATGGCAACCAACACAAACACAAACTATATTGACAATGGTTCTCTTGCAAAACCCCCTAGATTTTCCAGAGATAACTTTAATCTATGGAAAAATAGGATGATACTCTTCTTAGAAGGTGTAGACCCTACTATGCCTTATTACATCGAAAATAGCCCATATATTCCTGTTAGAATTGACCCTGAAGTTCCAGGCATTGCTACTAGAGCTGCCATTCCTGAAAGAGTCGTGCCTAAGGAACCTCACAATTGGTCTGATGAAGATAAGAAGAAAGTGGCTATCGACACTAAAGCCAGATCTATCCTCTCTATGGCTCTTCCTGACGAAGTCTACCATTCCGTCATGAACCTGAAAACCTCCAAAGCCATGTGGGACACAATCTGTGTTCAATATGAAGGAACGTCTGAAGTCCAGGACTCACGTAAGATCAGCCTGGTAAGACAATATGAAAGCTTCATTTGTGGTAAGAATGAATCTCTCTCTGAAGTACATCAGCGGTTTAACTGTTTAATCATTGATCTGAAAACCGTTGGTAAGGAATATTCTAACTTTGAAATTCTGACAAAGTTCTTAGAATGTTTACCTGAAAGTTGGGACAGTTATTCAATGTGTCTCAAGCTGTCAAAGGATATAAAATCTATGACTCTCTCCACCTAATATGGCACCATGCTCAATCATGAGCAGTCGTGTCATCTTAAAAAGAATCTTGTAAAAGATTCCAAAAGCACACATGTTTCTTTACTCTCAGAGTCACCCTCCACTCAGCGATCTACTGTCACTATCACTGAGTTGGAAACTAACTCTGAACGCTCATCAGATGCTGATTCTTCAGATCTTGATGAATCTTTGGCACTCCTGGCTAATAAGTTCAGGAGATTCGCTAGAAAGAGTAACTTCAGAAGGAATAAACCACTTGCACTCACTAACAAGCCTAGATCATCAACCCCTGTTGATAAGGCTATTGCTACCTGCTTTAACTGTGAAAAAGTAGGACACTTTGCTAGTGAATGCAAGTCAAAGAAAGTCTTCGACTGGGCTGCCTCTGACAAAGGCTTGGTCGCTGACTTCGACTGGGCTGTCTCTGACACTGAATAATCATCTGACTCTGAAGATGATGATGAGGCCAGTCTCTGCCTCATGGCAAAAATTGAAGAAGAGGAAGAAAATTCTGACATTCCCTCTACTTCAACTTCTACCTCTAAGGTATCACCTTCTTTCTTTACACATATTTCAGATATTGATGAAGTTGAGAGTCTTCGAAAGATCGATCTCCTGACTATGAGTTTATATGATGCCATGAATGGAAAAACTGTTGTTGAAAATCAAAACCTTGATCTCGCTGAACAGCTTAAAAACTGTCACCTTCAAATAGAAAAGCTTTCTAAAATTGAAGAAGATTTAAAAGATCAGGTTCATATAAATCAACTAGTCAAAATCGAGCGTGAAGAAGCTATCGCTGCATTGAAAGCTGAAAAAGATACTGTTGAATGATGGTGTAAATCCTCAACAACTATCACCGAGATAATAAAATCTCAGATTCCCCTGAGTGACAAACATGGTCTTGGTTACAAAACTGACGCTGAAGAACCAACCACTGATCATTCCATGCTTAAGTTTGGAATGTTTGTGTCCTCTATCCCTGACACTTCATCATCTCAGTGTTCCTCTTCAAAATCTCCCATCCCTGAGGAAAAACCTACCTTAAACTCAGAAGGGTACCTTTGTACCTTAAAGAAAAAGTTTTCAACCAAAAACCTCAGAAGGGTACCTTTGTACCAAAGCTGAATGCTTCTAAAGCTTCAGTGACTTATCCCTCTACTTCTAAGAACAAGATCCCTGGATTTATTCAGCGATCTACTCCTAGAATCAGAGTGGATATTATTGGTAAGAAATCCGAAGAACTAATTGTTCCTCCCATTTCCAATTCTAAAGGTATACTTGGTGCTGGCCCTGCTCATTTAAAATTAACGGGTAAGCATGCAAATGGTCCTAAAGCTACTTTTAGCTATAGGAAATGTTATCACTGTGGACTTACCGATCATATTGCTAGTAAGTATCCCACAGCCACCAAAGCTGAAAAGTTAGCTAAGGTGAAGATCAATGCCCTCAAGGCAAAGAAGACCACTGAGGTTAAGAATTTAACCAAAGTGAAGACTAGTTCTGAAGCTGAATCTTCAAATTCTGCGAAGATTGCTGAACCTTCTTCTTCCTCTACCACCACTGATAAGTGTGGGCCCATGGTAAAATGGGTGCCCAAGTCAAACTAATCTTCCTTTGTTTGCAGGTCAGGAAGGGTATCTGGTATCTTGATAGCGGATGCTCTAGACACATGACTGTAAAGAAAAACCTGCTCACTGGGTACAAGGAAGAGAAGGGTCCCTCAGTGACCTTCGGTGGAAACGGAAAAGGCCATACCCAAGGATTTGGTGTACTCTCTAATGGTACAACAACCTTCAGAAGAGTCGCTTATGTTGAAGGGCTGAAGGATAATCTTTTAAGCATCAGTCAGCTGTGTGACAAGGATAACAAAGTGATTTTCACTAAGGAATCCTGCTTTGTCACTGACAAAAAGGAGAAGATAGCTCTCAGCGGATACCGTATGGAAAATGTTTATGTTATAAACATGGACTCTACAACCACTGAGAACTCCTGTTTCTTGTCAAAAGCCTCATCAGATGCCAACTGGCTATGGCATAAGAGGCTCTCTCATCTAAACTTCAAGACACTGAATACTCTTTCTTCTAAAGAGTTGGTCACTTGTCTACCTCAACACTCATACGCTAAGGAATCCTTATTTTCAGCGTGTGAGAAAGGGAAACAAACTAAAGCAAGCTTCAAATCTAAGCAAGTTTCCTTAGTGTCATCTCCTCTACAACTTCTCCATATGGATTTGTTTGGCCCTGTTAACAAACAATCCATCGCTGGAAAGAAATATACATTGGTCATAGTCGATGAATTCTCTCGCTATACCTGGGTAATGTTTCTCCGTTTTAAGAGTGACACTCCTGAAGAACTCATCACTTTTATCAGGAAAATGGAAGTCCTGAACAACATGACCGTTCGCTCAATAAGGAGTGATTGTTAATGCCAAAAATCGCACCAAAGGGACAACTTAAGGTCGATGTGGACTTAATCAACTAAAGAAAGGATCTTTCGACGAGACGTGCGACGAGGATAAAAATAAAGAAACAAGGGATTTGATGACGCAGGAAAAACCTCAATCGAGGAAAAAACCTGCGGACGACAAGAGGTGTCGTCGCTGCACTATGGTCGCCAATCAGGGGCGATGTCCTTGGTACTGGTGTCGATCGTACGATGATTACAATACAAATGAAGGAAATACTTCGAAATGTAAAGTACAAGTGTTTAAATGTAAAAACAGGTGTTTGTTGTGTGAATACAAAGTGTAATCAACTGTTGGTCGAGGGCTGTTGTCGTGTGTCGAGAGCGATACTTGAGCTTTCCTTCGAGTGTTCTTGAGTTCGCTGTAAGGTTCTGGCTTTCAGTACTTGATCTCCAGAGTTTGAATGTTCTTTGCTATGAGTTTGGATGATTTTCTCTGTTGTTTGGTGATGTATATTAGATGTTAACTGATGTCCCTTGATGTGAAGACTTAGCTTGGTATTTATAGTCTTCGCGTCATTAATTAGCTCCATTAATGCTTTGATCAACGGCTACAACGGCTGGAAATGGTCGCCGGAGTGATTATCCATAATGCACTTCATCCGTTACGGCTGCTTGTTGTTAATGGCTTTGACTCCTGCATTAAATACTTAACAAACGTAACAGTCAAGGTTAACGTTAGCTTTGGTCGAAGGTGCAATGATCTTACGCGATGGTCGTACGGGACGGGCGATGCTATGGTCGAGCGTCATGGGGGACGTACGACTTACCTTCTACGGGAGACGACGGATGTTTTCTGGGTTCTTGTCGAGACCTTATCTTAATACAAGATTTGGATTATAATGTGCGTCTTACCTACTCTGATCGTGGTCGTACGACGTGATTTTTTTCCCAAACAGTTTGCCCCCAAAATTTGAAAATTGAATGTCAAATTTAAGTTTTAAATTTTGCTTGTCGAACGCTTAGACTTGTGACCTGGGTTGAGGGACTTACCTGGTTGTCGTGGAACTAGACTAGTCCGCTTCTAATTGAACGAGAAGTCAAAAGAGGAACGAGGTTGTGACGTCATGCTGACGTACGATGATGTTTTCCAGCTGCCGAGGACAGGTGTCGAATATCCGGGCGGGCATGCGAAAGGACGGGGATGCGCGACGATCATCCAGGGATTCGATTTGATGCGATTGTTGGTATCAATAAAGATCACGACGGATCTTTTCTTGCTATTCTTCGAAGTGTTTATTTGGGAAGAGATTTCGCCTTGATTCCTTTCCATTCTTCGTCCGAACTTACTCGAATCGTTGCAAATCTTCAAACCGCAGTTGAGAGCGTTTATATAAGACCTTGTTCTGTCCTCTGATTCACAATGTCGACGGAGACTGCTAGTCTTATCATGAATCACGTAGACTTAGATGCTTTTAGGAGTTTAGCAAAAATTCCTGCAAATGTAGAGTTACGGTGTCCGGGGATTGTTCGTTCTAGGGATTGCCCTGAGGGATGTCTCGTTTTGTACGAGTATCCTTTTAAGATAGGGTTTCAATGGCCATTTTCTGGTTTAGCCAAGTCATTCATGCAGGATTTCGATGTGTCGCCGGGACAATTGATGCCCCAACTTTGGCGAGTTTTGCTGGTCATTGAGCGAGCGTCCGCGAAATGGGAGTCTCCTATGATCATGAATGATTTCTTGGCGGTGTACCAAGTTAAGAGGGATAAGAACTGGCGTTATAGTCCTTATTCTAAGTTCAGGGGTGATCGTGCCATGGTTTTGGGAACTGGTGTCAATGATCGTGGGTTGAAGTCGAGGTATGTATTTGTTCTTACCGAGTCATTGGATTCCAGCAGCGATTGGATGCGGTCAGACTGGAATGAGACTGATAACGCCACTTTTTGGCGTTATTTTCAGTTCTCAAACCAATGAGATTGGCTTGTATTCAAGTAAAAAGGCGTGTATTTTACGGTTTATCTAGTGATTTATACAGGTTATCTAAAAGGCGGTAATCCTCGAGAAAAGAAGCTAAAAAGAGCCCAAAACGAGTCCAAACGAAGCCTAACGGAAGCCCAAAAGTCAAGCCCAAGACCCGCAACCAAACCAGGACCCGATCCGCGAACCAGAAATCGACCCACGCAGCAAAAAGCATACGCGCGACTTTCCACGCGACTTGCAAGTCACGTGGTAGGTCGCGTAACTCACTGTTTGTCGATTTTAAGCTGTTAATTTTGGGATTTAGGTCATTGATTCGAGAGGCAACTTTCACACGACGGCCAGAGCAGTTCCAGGGGCGATTTTCAGAGCCGAGTGACACCTTTTGGAGGGACGAGGGAGGATCAATCGAGGACACGTTCACGACGCAAGTAGATTCAATCACGGGAGAAGGGAGTTCATCACTACATCTTTCACATTCACCACGATCACAGTCATTATGTTTACATACGTTTTCGTTTCTCTTTCTCTTGTGTTTGAATCCCCCAACATCATGAACTAATCTTTAGATGTTGGGGGTTGGATTGAATTAGGATTGAACATATAGATGGATGACGAGTGACGTTTATCAGTTTTTCCGATTTAATGAATGCATGTGATTTTGCTCTTAATGCTATTGTGAATCTGGCCAATTTACGATTGATTTGTTGTTGTTAAGTAAGTTCGAGAGAGTTAATTATCAAATAGAACTAGAAATCACACGCCTAAGGTAAGAAAGGATAGAGATATACTGAGTAAACCTTAGTCTCATTATAATCTTGTGCTTAAAGTGTTTTGAACTACATAGGTTGAGATCGAGAGATTTAACTTGTGTTGTCAAGATAAAACTCATGGTAGCTTGAGAAAGAATCGTGCTTTACGAATATAACCGTTGTAACTCGAGAGAGAACAATGGTTAGATCAAGATTGGGTATTCATCAACGGAATTAACTAGTATCGGTTTTAAGTCAGATGTTCATATGTGAAAACCTAAGGATTTCCAACCCTCAACTGTTTTCTCTATCTGAATTCCAAAGTTGTTCATTGTCTGTCTTGTGTTTGATTTATTTTCTGCAGTTAGTAGTTTAATACCAATCTCTCAATTTTCGATAGTTCAGTTAATAGTGATTATAGTAATTGTGATACTTAGTTCCTAGTTCCCCGTGATTCGATACTCGTACTTTCTAAAGTATTATTACTTGACTTCGACCCGTACACTTGCGGTTAGATTTAGGGGGGTGATACCCGCCTATCAAGTTTTTGGCACCGTTGCCGGGGAACTAGTTGCAACTAATAGCACTACCAGCTATAAGCGCTATTAGATTGGACATTTTTTTTATTTTCGTTGTTTTATTCCGTCACTTTCAGTTTCTGGATCACTAATCTCGCTTACTTTCTTTCAGGTACTAATTGGTTTATGCCAAGGACGGCCCGAGGGAAGGAAATCGAACAATTTGATCCGGAGATCGAAAGAAATGCTCGTCGGCTGTGTAAGGAAGCTAAAGCTAAAAGAAATCTAAGGTTCGAGATGTCCGACGACGAGAGACCTCCTCGAAATGACCCACCACCACCTCCGGAAAGACGCCCTATGCGGTCGTTTGCCGACCCGAATGTGGCAGCGGCCCGCATAGGCATTCAAGCACCAACCACCGTGGCTAATTACTTTGAGATCAAGCCGAGTACCATCGTCATGGTACAACAGAACCAGTTCGGGGGAGCGCCGACTGAAGATCCCAACGCGCATCTACGGGCATTTGAACGGATCTGCAATACGTTCAAGATCAACGGGATGGAAGAGAACGCAATCAAGCTAAGACTTTTCAGTTTTTCCCTAAAGGGTAGAGCTGAAATCTGGATAGAGGGTCTACCATCAGATCTTATCACAACTTGGGTAGACTTGAAAGCTGCTTTCCTCCAAAAATTATTTCCTCCGAGCAGAACTGCCCAACTAATGGCAGAGATCACCCACTTCGCGCAATGGGACCAAGAAACGTTGTACGAGGCTTGGGAACGTTACAAGGAAATGATCAAGAAATGTCCTCATCATGGCTTGCAAGGTTGGGTCATCATCCAAACCTTCTACAGTGGACTCCACCCGCAATTTAAGAACGACATCACAGCTTCGGCGGGTGGAGCATTAATGGATAAGTCTTATGAGGAAGCGTGTGAGCTGATCGAGAATCTGGCTGAACATAGTTTTACTACTACATGATCCGATGTTAGAAGAGTAGCAAGTGTGCAGGAAAGTAGTGAGCTGAATGAACTGAAAGCTCAACTAGCCTTTATCATGAATCATCTGAATAGAGGTAATCCGGGAGAACCTGATCAAGTTCAGTTTGTGCAAAACCGGAACCAGTCGAGAAACGATCCTTTCTCGAACACCTATAATGAAGGGTGGAAAAAGCACCCTAATCTTTCATGGGGCAACCTCAACAACAACCAGGTAATTCGTCTAATTCTTTTAATTCTTTTCATACTAACAATGCTTACCGTCCTCCAGGTTTCAACCAAAGGAACGAAGGACCATCCGGAGAGAAGAAGTCGGGACTTGAGGACATGATGATGAAGTTCATGACGAAGATGGAAAGCACGGTTGAGGGATTAGCGAGCACGGTGAGTACAGTCAAAGCTGCAGCCGATCAGAATACGGCTTCAATTAAGATTCTCGAGAGGCAAGTGGGGCAGATTAGTGAAGCTCTACAAAACCGACCTCCCGGAACCTTTCCTAGTCAAACCGAAAGAACTAACCGGGAAACATGCAATGCCATTTATCTGAGAAATGGCAAGGAGCTGAATGGAGAGCCATTACGAGAGTCGTCATCAAGGGAGACAGGTCCGAAAGAGAAAGAGATCGAGAGCATTAAAGTGACTGAACTAGAAGCTGATAAAGAGTGTGCAATAAAAGAGAACTCGGAGGGTGAAGAGAGCAAGCAGTGTGAAGAGAACAAGCTAAAGCAACCACCGGTCAAGCCGGAAAGTCCGAGAGTGCCATACCCGAATAGACTGAAAGCAAATAAGGATGATGTTAATTTTTCGAAATTTATTGATGTATTTAAAAAACTAACTATTAACATCCCTTTTGCAGATGCCTTAGCACAATTGCCCTCTTACATGAAGTTCATGAAAGAGATCTTATCCAAGAAGAGGGTAATCGACCACCAGTCTACAGTTGCACTTACTGAGGAGTGCAGCGCGATCATTCGGAACAAGCTTCCCCCGAAGCTTAAAGATCCAGGGAGTTTTTCTATCCCTATTCAAATTGGGAAGTTTTCTTTTAATAAAGTATTATGTGATTTAGGGGCGAGTATTAACTTAATGCCTCTCTCTATTTTCAGGAAACTCGGATTGGGGGAAGTGAGCCCAACATACATGACGCTGAAGCTCGCAGATAGATCAATCGTGTACCCGTACGGAGTAGTGGAGGATGTGCTGATCAAGGTCGGTAAATTCTACTTCCCGGTGGACTTTGTGGTGCTGGATATCGATGAAGATGAAGAAGTCCCGCTTATTTTGGGAAGATCATTTTTAGCCACGGGCCAAGCGTTGATAGATGTGGATGAAGGAGAGATAACATTTAGAGTCGGTGGCGAAAAGGTAAATTTCAAAATGTTCGAGAAGGTGCGAGGACGAATAGAAGAATCCGCGAAGAATCGCAAGTGTGGGCGATCCAATTCTGCGGACACCGAGCCAAGCTGAGAGCCACACAGTCATGCCACGACTTTAACTACGGCGTTGGGTGGGAGGCAACCCACCAAGGTTTGCGTTTTCTTCTATTTCCAGTTTTGAGTGTGTTTTAAATCAAAAAAAATAATAATATAAAAAAAATGTGTGAAAAATCAAAAAATGAAAAAGTGAAACAGAGGCTTACACGACTTGTGCCGCGGCTTACAAGTCGCGTGCCAAGTCGCGGGGCCTTCTGTTTGGTTTTCAGTTTTTTGCGTTGTGTGTTTCATTCTTCGTTTTCTTTCGCTCTCTTTTGCTTGTTTAGTTTGTTTTTGCATAGTTCCCTTCCCCGCCATCCTCGATGTCTTCCAACTGGGCGTTCCAATCTTTAAGAGGATCCTATGCGTCCGGGCATACAGGTACGCTCTTAGCTTTGCCTGTTTAACTAGTAGTGTATGATGTATGGTCTTTATTAGTTAAGCGAGATGCCACAAACCTAAGTTTCACTTAGGTTTGGGGTGCCTCATTTTTCATCATCTACACACTCAACTTTTTTTACCCTGTGCAAACCTCGGTTTCACCGAGGTTTGGGGTTGCCTTTTATTTGGCAAACCTAGGCCACGGCCTAGGTTTGGGGTGCCCATATTAGAAACTTTGGGATTCCTTTTTGATGTTTTGTAATGCCTTGCCTGTCCTTTTGATAACTGTAATAACTGCACAATGATTCGAGTCGCATCGCCTACGACTTTACTTGCACATTGGGGACAATGTGTGGGTAAGGTTTGGGGTTGCCCAATCGGGCCCAAGTTATGCACGTAGATTTCCTGCACCTCTGAGTGTCTAGATCATAATAGCTAAATTTTTTTGTTTTGAATGATTGAGACCAACCATTGTGGAAGAATCTTGTGATAGTGACGTGACCGTTAGGGAAGGACCGGGAAAGGACATGACTAGGGACATTAGTGGAGACCACCCGATAGTAAGTTTTGAGCCTAAAAGACATTTTCATTTCGATGGATTCATACACCTAATTCTTATACACTTTTTCGAATTCCTTGTCGTGAATGTAGAATGATCTCGCTACATTATTGCATTGAGTAGCAAAGACGAACATCGGGATATTGGGTAAGGGTATAGTAGACCATATCATGTGGACCTTAAGATATGATTCCAGGCATTATGTGTTTTGTTTTTAACCATTTTAGCTATCGTTCCCTTTCACCCTTTTGTGTGTATCCATAGCCCTTTTGCAGCCAAACACGCACCTTATCCGTTTCTAAACCCACCAGTACACCTTTAGCCATAAGCCTTAGCCAACCCTTATCCGAAAGCGTGTAAATCAAAGGCAGTGATGAACTACGAAAGATAGAGCAGAAAAGAATAGAACAGGCCAGTCATGAGAATAAAACGGGTCAATGTAACCCGAGAAATAGAAAAGATAGAAAAGAGGGCCAATGATGCCCCAACTGAAATAAAGAGGACCAATGAAGTCCCAACTGAAAAAAAAATTAAATACAGTTAGTCAGATAGTATTTATAGCAGCTGAATAAGAGAGTCAAAGCGACTCCAATAGTGACAAAGAGGGCCAAATGATAGAGGCTAAAGTAGAGAAGTTCGGAACTGCCAATGATTGACACGCCAAGGATCTTTGAACCATTTTACCCTTCGTTTCTCAGCCATAGCCCTAGCCCCATTACAACCCTTGTAAAGACCTGGATGATCTTTTGGAAGATGTGATTACGGTATACGACCACCCTCATCGATATTCCCTGTCTTGCTACTTGACTCCTTCTGAGATCAAATTTTTAGGCAATTGTGCGTCTTTCCTTAGAGTTGTCATCTAATAATTTGAGTATTCTTGTACATAACCTCCTTAAACATGACAACACGAGCGATAACCTAGGTTCGAGTGCAAAGAGAGTATCCCGTGAGGTAGGGTCGAGGAGAAATGTTTTCCCTAGTATGTTTGGACCTAGTCTAACTTGAACGTAATCGGAACAGTCACGAGTTCAACTCCCAATGGAAGGTCATAGATCAAACGAAATAAGAATGAGGCGAGAGTGAGATAGATATTCACGGGTATGGGAAATCACCGATGCACCACTTGGTACCGATTGGGAATGGTGCAGTTATTATTATTATTATTTCACTTATGTGTGCTTTATTTCTATTTTATCGCTAATTTGCTTGGGGACAAGCAACGCTCGGTTTGGGGTTGTTGATAACGCCACTTTTTGGCGTTATTTTCAGTTCTCAAACCAATGAGATTGGCTTGTATTCAAGTAAAAAGGCGTGTATTTTACGGTTTATCTAGTGATTTATACAGGTTATCTAAAAGGCGGTAATCCTCGAGAAAAGAAGCTAAAAAGAGCCCAAAACGAGTCCAAACGAAGCCTAACGGAAGCCCAAAAGTCAAGCCCAAGACCCGCAACCAAACCAGGACCCGATCCGCGAACCAGAAATCGACCCACGCAGCAAAAAGCATACGCGCGACTTGCCACGCGACTTGCAAGTCGCGTGGTAGGTCGCGTAACCCATTGTTTGTCGATTTTAAGCTGTTAATTTCGGGATTTAGGTCATTGATTCGAGAGGAAACTTTCACACGACGGCCAGAGCAGTTCCAGGGGCGATTTTCAGAGCCGAGTGACACCTTTTGGAGCGACGAGGGAGGATCAATCGAGGACACGTTCACGATGCAAGTAGATTCAATCACGGGAGAAGGGAGTTCATCACTACATCTTTCACATTCACCACGATCACAGTCATTATGTTTTCATACGTTTTCGTTTCTCTTTCTCTTATGTTTGAATCCCCCAACATCATGAACTAATCTTTAGATGTTGGGGGTTGGATTGAATTAGGATTGAACATATAGATGGATGACGAGTGACGTTTATCAGTTTTTCTGATTTAATGAATGCATGTGATTTTGCTCTTAATGCTATTGTGAATCTGGCCAATTTACGATTGATTTGTTGTTGTTAAGTAAGTTCGAGAGAGTTAATTATCAAATAGTACTAGAAATCACACGCCTAAGGTAAGAAAGGATAGAGATATACTGAGTAAACCTTAGTCTCATTATAATCTTGTGCTTAAAGTGTTTTGAACTACATAGGTTGAGATCGAGAGATTTAACTTGTGTTGTCAAGATAAAACTCATGGTAGCTTGAGAAAGAACCGTGCTTTACGAATATAACCGTTGTAACTCGAGAGAGAACAATGGTTAGATCAAGATTGGGTATTCATCAACGGAATTAACTGGTATCGGTTTTAAGTCTGATGTTCATATGTGAAAACCTAAGGATTTCCAACCCTCAACTGTTTTCTCTATCTGAATTCCAAAGCTGTTCATTGTATGTCTTGTGTTTGATTTATTTTCTGCATTTAGTAGTTTAATACCAATCTCTTAATTTTCGATAGTTCAGTTAATAGAGCTTGTAGTAATTGTGATACTTAGTTCCTAGTTCCCGTGGATTCGATACTCGTACTTACCGTACGTTATTACTTGATTTCGACACCGTACACTTGCGGTTAGATTTAGGGAGGTGATACCCGCCTATCAGAGACAGGTATGCTTCGTTTGTTTCTGAGTTTTATTTATTTTTATGAGTTTTATTTATCATTCTCCTCTTGTCGCCTTCAGAGATTCGGTTTGACGAAGTGAGACCGACTGTGGATTCCCAAGCTAAGATCAACAAGTTCTTGAGTCTTAGCGTTGATGACCGATCTTTCGTTTCGTGGCAATCGGCGGTCGAGTACGAGGATGAGGACGTGATAGAAGAAGGAGATGAAGACGTACAGGAAGAGGCGATTGGTAAGTGTACCATAGTTTTTATTTTATTTTGTTTACTCTATCTGTCTGACGCTTCATGTATTTCATTTCTTGATCAGTGCCGACCGAGAGGAAATCGGTTTCTAGGGCGAGAGGGAAGCAGGTTAAGCGTGCCCTTCGGCGTGAAAATGTTTCAACAGCTGGGTCGAGTGAAAATAGAACCCGGAGGACAGTCCTGAGGGAACCGTCGTCGAGGGTTGATAACTCACCGGGAGTTGTTTTGCCTAAGAAGGCGAGGGCGTCATCTAGCCATCTTGGCGTGATGGACGCGACACCAGCAAGTTCTGCGCCTCTGGCGACGGTGATGAAACCGGTGTCTCAAGTGTCGATCCCAATGTCTGCCGACAGGGGCGAGGGATCATCGGCCGAAGTTATGACGGTCAATTTTACATTGCCGTATGACTTTATGGCGGATGGTGTCCTAGACGGGACGACGTCGTTCCCTCATCTGGGGAAGTATTTGCTCTCGTCTTTCGGGGAGCGTTTTCACGGAGTTCCGGCCGGAGAGATGAGATCTCGAGTTGCCAGTCTGGCGTTCACGGTGAGTGTCAATCTTTCATGACTTGTGTAATCTTTGTCGAATGTTCTTGAATGCACCTTTTATTTTTCACAGAAATTCCAGTCTTCCTTGGCGGTACATGCTGAGACGTCAAGAGGTGAAGATCTGGTGGCGTCTGCTCTTGAGAGGGAAGCTGCAGCGTTGGAGAGGGAGAGAGCGGCTTTAGACAGGGAGAAGTTGGCCATGGCGCGTGCCGATGAGCTGGCCATCCAACTTTTCGATGCTCAATATGAATTGCAGGAGATTCGTGCGGTAGGAGTGGCAGATGGAGGCCCTCAGGTCGGGACTTCGAGCGGGGATACGACCAATGTTCCCCCTGTTATCTAGAATTTTTTTTCCTTATTGTTTTTGCCACTTGACCTATCGGGGGTTGAGTATGTATATGATGGTTTACTCAACGAATATATCTTTTGCTTTGAATCTTATGCTTTATTCAAATCATATTGATTATGAAGTCGAACATAAAATACACATGAAATCATGCGACTAAGGTACTTATTGTAATACGATGACAAGAACGTAAAACAAATATAAAAACACGCGATTAAAGCATCCATTCAGGGTATGAAAGCTAAGAAACTTTTAAGATAAGTTGTTTTAGGCTTTGCGATTGTACGACGAAATCGTACGATGAATTTGTATCGTATGTCCCTGTGGAGGGATGAGGAGAAAATCCTGATCGTTTATGTCGTTCGACCTTGCGATATTAAAGTCATATAGTAGACTTAATAACTACTGTCGTGCGATTCTGCGATAATCTGTCGTGCAATTCTGCGATAAAATGATGTCGGGGGTTGGTCGTTGGCTAGCCAACGACCCTCCGATGCTTAAGTCAGTAAACGTTTTGTGAGAAAAAATCGTATGAGAAAGAGTTAGAGAACGTACCATTTCAGACTCTCTCTATTTGCCCCTGTCATTTATTACCGTATCCTTTTTGGGAGGAAAAGATAGGTTTTAAATGACAGAATGACACGGAGAAATATTGTCCTGCGGTCGACTATGTTGTCGTGCGACGAGGCACCATAGTAGATTTATCCCTGTGGAAAATATATTAATTTAGGGATAGAAGAACGAACCTGTCGAGAGCTTGATCTTGCGACTTCAGTTTATTTTCTCGGCTTCAAGGTAGACTTGTAGCATTCACGAGCGACTTTTGGCTCACTCTTGATCTCCTGGATTCCCCATGGCGTCGGGAATTTCAACATTTGATGATACGTCGAAGGAACATCTTTCATATCAAGGATCCATGGTCGACCTAAGATGATGTTATAGGTCGACGCACAGTCGATGACGCTGAACTTGGTTTGCTTGTTGACTCCTCCGGCGTAGACGGGCAAGATTATCTCTCTAAAGGTGCTCGTCGCTTCTCCATTGAAACCGACCAAAGTTGTCGAACGTCGGGTGATTTCTGAGCGATCAATTCCCATGGCTTTGATAGTGTTGAGAAAAATGACATTTGCTGAACTGCCCCCGTCTACCAATACTCTACGCGGCAAACAATTACCGATCGTGAGTTGAATGATCAACCCGTCATGATGATTTAGGTACGAGTCGCCGAGGTCGACTTGGTTGAACACAATCTTCATGGCTTCTAGCTCCAAATATCCTTTGGGTCTGAACGAGCGAGGAATAGGCCGATCATCGGGCGCCTGACTGGCATGACGCTTGGTCGCGGAATACGTCAGACCACACATGTCTGAACCACCGGTGATGCAATTGACGACCTTCGTATGCTCGGGGGTCGTCGTTCGATGTCCGTTAGTTGAAATAGCGACATCGTCGATGATATCTTTGAGATTTCCTTTCGGAAAATGATATGCTAGTTCCTTCTTCAGTGCGATACAGTCGTCTGTCGCATGACCATGATCGGCATGGAAGTCGCACCACTTTGATTTGTCTTTCTTAGCATCGTCCAGGTCGGACTTCTTTGGCCATCGAATGGTAGCTTGAGCGGTCTTCAGAGCTTCGACTAAGTCCTTTGCAGATCATTTGAATCCGTAAGAGGATATCTTGGGGTACTGAGTGAACTTAGTCGCGGTCTTGGCCTCTGCTTTTGTCTTGAAACGAACATTTGAAATTTGGCGCGCTGGCTTTATTCTGGAAACAGCCTTTGTCTTGAACTCTGGCTTTCTGACGCCTAACGACTTCTTGTCGTCAGTGTGCTTGCGACGAAAGGCGGCATCATCTTCTACCCTCATATATGCTAAGGTTCGAGCTCGGACGTCTTCAAAATTCTCCAGGGGATATTTGGTCAGGTCGGTGTATAGACCCGAACTATCGTCCAGACCACGCTTAAAGGCTTCGATCGCGGTTTTGACGTCGCAATTGCAGATGCTGATCATTTCGGCATTGAATCTATTGAAATAACTTCGAATAGCCTCATTAGCTTTCTGCACGATGTAATATAGGTCGCTGGTCCGCTTCTCCATCTTACGACTGCTAGCGAATTGCTGGGAGAAATGGTTAACCAACTCAGCAAACGACCCGATGGACTTGGGTTTGAGATTGATTAACCATTGGAGAGCTGGACCAGTGAGAGTTGCTTCGAAACTCTTACACATGCATACTTCCTGGTACATAAATGGGATCGAGATTGTCCACATGAGCTGCTTGTACTGCGCGACGTGCTCAGTCGGATCAGTCACACCAGAATATTTGGGAGTGAAGGCAGGAATGTTATACTTCTTTGGGACCTCGACGGTGGCAATCTCGTCGATGAAGGGCGACGCCTGATACCCCGAGCGAGGCTCGATGTCGACAGGCACGGCTGCCCCAGGCAACTTGGCGAGCAAGGACAGGACGCGCTCATTTTGGTCTTCTAACATCTTCAAACGCTGGGCGACGGGATCGTTAAGATCAGGATTTGCCCCTGTCGAGGGATTGGTCCCTGGACTAGTGCCATTACCATGCGACGAACCATTGGTGTCCCCGTTGAATGGAACAAAATATGGCTGCGACCCATAATGGAATTGTTGCGGTCAATTCTGAAACGATCGTGGTCCATGCTGAAATGGCTGCGATCTCTGCTGGAAAGATTGCGATCCTTGCTGGAAAGGTTGCGGACCACTTTGGAACGGCTGGGAAAACGGCTGGGATCCATTCTGAAACGGCTGGGCGCCACCTTGCAATGGTTGGGATCCATTGTTCAAGGGTGGTGGTTGGATGTGCTGAGGGGGAATCTGCTCAGACTGGGGATTCGGAATGAACGGACCCGGCTGCTGATTCTGCATGAATGGACCTGGATTCTGGATGAATGGTCTAGGACCATTCTGGGATCCAAAATGATTCCTTAGTCGCACGATCTCTTCAGCTGCTCTGCGATTCTGCTCTGCCATTGCATTAAGTTGATTCCTGGCAACCTCGAGCTCCTGATACATCTGAGCGACGGCTTGCTGCGGATTTCCAGGGGCTGCCATTTTCCTGCAACAGAAAATAGAAGAAACTCCAAGAAACTATTAGTAGAATGCACGTTCGTCGAGGATTTTCTCTAGATGTAGTCCCACAGATGGCGCCAAACTGTTAATGCCAAAAATCGCACCAAAGGGACAACTTAAGGTCGATGTGGACTTAATCAACTAAAGAAAGGATCTTTCGACGAGATGTGCGACGAGGATAAAAATAAAGAAACAAGGGATTTGATGACGCAGGAAAAACCTCAATCGAGGAAAAAACCTGCGGACGACAAGAGGTGTCGTCGATGCACTATGGTCGCCAATCAGGGGCGATGTCCTTGGTACTGGTGTCGATCGTACGATGATTACAATACAAATGAAGGAAATACTTCGAAATGTAAAGTACAAGTGTTTAAATGTAAAAACAGGTGTTTGTTGTGTGAATACAAAGTGTAATCAACTGTTGGTCGAGGGCTGTTGTCGTGTGTCGAGAGCGATACTTGAGCTTTCCTTCGAGTGTTCTTGAGTTCGCTGTAAGGTTCTGGCTTTCAGTACTTGATCTCCAGAGTTTGAATGTTCTTTGCTATGAGTTTGGATGATTTTCTCTGCTGTTTGGTGATGTTCGCTGATGTATATTAGATGTTAACTGATGTCCCTTGATGTGAAGACTTAGCTTGGTATTTATAGTCTTCGCGTCATTAATTAGCTCCATTAATGCTTTGATCAACGGCTACAACGGCTGGAAACGGTCGCCGGAGTGATTATCCATAATGCTCTTCGTCCGTTACGGCTGCTTGCTGTTAATGGCTTTGACTCCTGCATTAAATACTTAACAAACGTAACAGTCAAGGTTAACGTTAGCTTTGGTCGAAGGTGCAATGATCTTACGCGATGGTCGTACGGGACGGGCGATGCTATGGTCGAGCGTCATGGGGGACGTACGACTTACCTTCTACCGGAGACGACGGATGTTTTCTGGGTTCTTGTCGAGACCTTATCTTAATACAAGATTTGGATTATAACGTGTGTCTTACCTGCTCTGATCGTGTTCGTACGACGTGATTTTTTGCCCAAACAGTGATCATGGGACTTCTGTTAGAATTGACCCTGAAGTTCCAGGCATTGCTACTAGAGTTGCCATTCCTGAAAGAGTCGTGCCTAAGGAACCTCACAATTGATCTGATGAAGATAAGAAGAAAGTGGCTATGGACACTAAAGCCAGATCTATCCTCTCTATGGCTCTTCCTGACGAAGTCTACCATTCTGTCATGAACCTGAAAACCTCCAAAGCCATGTGGGACACAATCTGTGTTCAATATGAAGGAACGTCTGAAGTCCAGGACTCACGTAATATCAACCTGGTAAGACAATATGAAAGTTTCATTTGTGGTAAGAATGAATCTCTCTCTGAAGTACATCAGCGGTTTAACTGTTTAATCATTGATCTGAAAACTGTTGGTAAGGAATATTCTAACTTTGAAATTCTGACAAAGTTCTTAGAATGTTTACCTGAAAGTTGGGACAGTTATTCAATGTGTCTCAAGCTGTCAAAGGATATAAAACCTATGACTCTCTCCACCTTATATGGCACCATGCTCAATCATGAGCAGTCGTGTCATCTTAAGAAGAATCTTGTAAAAGATACCAAAAGCACACCTGTTGCTTTACTCTCAGAGTCACCCTCCACTCAGCGATCTACTGTCACTATCACTGAGTTGGAAACTAACTCTGAACGCTCATCAGATGCTGATTCTTCAGATATTGATGAATCTCTGGCACTCCTAGCTAATAAGTTTAGGAGATTCGCTAGAAAGAGTAACTTCAGAAGGAATAAACCTCTTGCACTCACTGACAATCCTAGATCATCAACCCTTGTTGATAAGGCTACTGCTACCTGCTTTAACTGTGAAAAAGTAGGACACTTTGCTAGTGAATGCAGGTCAAAGAAAGTCTTTAAACCCTCAGCTTTCTCCAAGAAATCCTCTAACCCTAGGGCTAGAGATGACAAATACAAAAAGCTGAAAGAAAAATATTCAAAGCTGAAAAGCTTTAAGAAGAAAGGCAAAGGCTTGGTCGCTGACTTCGACTGGGCTGCCTCTGACACTGAATAATCATCTGACTCTGAAGATGATGATGAGGCCAATCTCTGCCTCATGGCAAAAATTGAAGAAGAGGAAGAAAATTCTGACATTCCCTCTACTTCAACTTCTACCTCTAAGGTATCACCTTCTTTCTTTACACATATTTCAGATATTGATGAAGCTGAGAGTCTTCGAAAGATCGATCTCCTGACTATGAGTTTATATGATGCCATGAATGGCAAAACTGTTGTTGAAAATCAAAACCTTGATCTCGCTGAACAGCTTAAAAACTGTCACCTTCAAATAGAAAAGCTTTCTAAAATTGAAGATGATTTAAAAGATCAGGTTCATATAAATGAACTAGTCAAAATCGAGCGTGAAGAAGCTATCGCTGCATTGAAAGCTGAAAAAGCTACTGTTGAAGGATGGTGTAAATCCTCAACAACGATCACCGAGATAATAAAATCTCAGATTCCCGTGAGTGACAAACGTGGTCTTGGTTACAAAACTGATGCTGAAGAACCAACCACTGATCATTGCATGCTTAAGTTTGGAATGTTTGTGTCCTCTATCCCTGACACTTCATCATCTCAGTGTTCCTCTTCAAAATCTCCCATCCCTGAGGAAAAACCTACCTTAATCTCCAAAGATAAAGGTAAAGAAAAAGTTTTCAACCAAAAACCTTAGAAGGGTACCTTTGTACCAAAACTGAATGCTTCTAAAGCTTCAGTGACTTATCCCTCTACTTCTAAGAACAAGATCCCTGGATTTATTCAGCGATCTACTCCTAGAATCAGAGTGGATATTATTGGTAAGAAATCCGAAGAACTGATTGTTCCTCCCATTTCCAATGCCAAAGGTATACTTGGTGCTGGCCCTGCTCATTTAAAATTAAATGGTAAGCATGCAAATGGTCCTAAAGCTACTTTTAGCTATATGAAATGTTATCACTGTGGACTTACCAATCATATTGCTAGTAAGTGCCCCACAGCCACCAAAGCTGAAAAGTTAGCTAAGGTGAAGATCAATGCCCTCAAGGCAAAGAAGACCACTAAGGTTAAGAATTTAACCAAAGTGAAGACTAGTTCTAAAGTTGAATCTTCAAATGCTGCGAAGATTGCTGAACCTTCTACTTCCTCTACCACCACTGATAAGTGTGGGCCCATGGTAAAATGGGTGCCCAAGTCAAATTAATCTTCCTTTGTTTGCAGGTCAGGAAGGGTATCTGGTATCTTGATAGCGGATGCTCTAGACACATGACTGTAAGGAAAAACCTGCTCACTGAGTACAAGGAAGAGAAGGGTCACTCAGTGACCTTCGGTGGAAACGAAAAAGGCCATACCCGAGGATTTGGTGTACTCTCTAATGGTACAACAACCTTCAGAAGAGTCGCATATGTTGAAGGGCTGAAGCATAATCTTCTAAGCATCAGTCAGCTGTGTGACAAGGATAACAAAGTGATTTTCACTAAGGAATCCAGCTTTGTCACTGACAAAAAGGAGAAGATAGCTATCAGCGGATACCGTATGGAAAATTTTTACGTTATAAACATGGACTCTACAACCACTGAGAACTCTTGTTTCTTCTCAAAAGCCTCATCAGATGCCAACTGGCTATGGCATAAGAGGCTATCTCATCTAAACTTCAAGACACTGAATACTCTTTCTTTTAAAGAGTTGGTCACTGGTCTACCTCAACACTCATACGCTAAGGAATCCTTATGTTCAGCGTGTGAGAAAGGGAAACAAACTAAAGCAAGCTTCAAATCTAAGCAAGTTTCCTCAGTGTCATCTCCTCTACAACTTCTCCATATGGATTTGTTTGGCCCTGTTAACAAACAATCCATCGCTGGAAAGAAATATACATTGGTCATAGTCGATGAATTCTCTCGCTATACCTGGGTAATGTTTCTCCGTTTTAAGAGTGACACTCCTGAAGAACTCATCACTTTTATCAGGAAAATGGAAGTCCTGAACAACATGACTGTTCGCTCAATAAGGAGTGATCATGGGACTGAATTCAAAAACAGTTCTCTTGATTCCTTCTTTGAAAGTAAGGGTATTTCTCACAACTTTTCTTCAGTGAGAACACCGCAACAAAATGGAGTCGCTGAAAGAAGAAATCGAACTATCATCAAAGTTGCACGTTCAATGCTCAGCGATTCTCATCTACCTACTCAGTTTTGGGCAGAAGCTAACAACACTGCTTGTTTTACTCAAAACATGTCGCTGATTGTCAAAAGATTCAAGAAGACAGCCTATGAACTTTTCCATGGAAGAAAGCCTTCAATTAGCTTTCTTCACATCTTTGGATGTTAGTGTTTCATACTGAACAACAGAGATGCCCTTGGAAAGTTTGATCCTAAGGCTGATGATGGAATTTTTCTTGGATACTCATCAGTTTCCAAAGGCTTCAGAGTCTTCAATCGTAGAAGACAAATTGTAGAAGAAACAATTCACGTCACTTTTGACGAATCCCGTTCAGCGAACTCTAGACCTTCTGCTGATACTGAAGAACTGAATCAATGGATGTTTTCTCATCTTGGTGATTCAGAAGATGTTCCCACTCCTCCATCTCATACTCATCCCGCTGAAGATGATGATCCTACCATCATCCCAAGCATGCAGACAAGTGAAGCTGAAACATCATGGGTCTCAGTTGTTCCTCTAAACACTATGCCTGCTTCTGAACCTTCTATCTCAGATATACCATCTACTTCTCAGCAATCAGTGAATGTAATGACATCTGAACCTCTTCCTCTCTTGGATGATATACCAGAAGTTGTTGAAGCCTCATCTTCAGCTCCTCCAGAACTTCAGGTTGAGTCAGCGACTTATGCTCCGGCTCAGCGATGGACTATCAATCACCCCATTGATTAAATTCTTGGTGATCCAAACGCTGTGTTCAGACTCGACGAAGTGCAGGTAACATTTGTTTATTTGTTAACTTTATTTCTCTGATTGAACCAAAGAAAACAGATGATGCCCTCAGAGATCCAAACTGGGTCAGCGCTATGCAAGAAGAACTGACAAAATTCGAAAGAAACAAAGTTTGGAAGCTCGTTCCAAGACCATCTGACAATTTTCTGAACAAGAGAATATATAATAGGCAGAGCAGAGGAAGTACAAACCTTGAATAGTGGGAGGTGAAACATATGAAACCGAAGCCGAATATGAAATTTAAATCTTGAATATATGTGGTAGAAGATGTAAAAGGCAACATCGAAAGTAGGGACTGAATCTTGTGTAGATAAACCTAAAAATTGTGAATTTTGAAATCCATATGTGAATTCATTTGAAAGGGAAAGCATGGTTAACTTTATAACGTTTCAGAAGAAATAGGAAGTGCAATCACCTTGAGAACTCCATAATGGGAATGGCTCCACGATTGGGAGACTCATTCAATTAAAAGTACTGAAAATTACATGGGCAACGTAAATGGGGTGAATAAGAAATTATGTAGTACTAAGTTGTACGTCATGCACAATAACATGTTATAAGAGATCTTTTGTGCATTAAAAGGCAGTACTATATGTTGAAAATATTGTTTTTAAGACTTTAATACTTTTATGACTTTAAGACTTTCAAGAATTTACTTAGTGCAAATGAGAAAAGGTTACTTACTATATAAGCGCTTCATTTCATGGGAATTGTTTGAAATGTATGCATGAACTTTCTCCAATTCGGTGTCACTTATTTTCCATAATTGAATATTATCCCTTGGACGCCCTCTACAAGAGAATACACAATTGTCACCATTACTCAAGAGGTGAAGGTGGATCTTCAACTAGACAAGACTCTCAATTTATACTAGGCATTACATTGGTATATTTTTGCGTAAATTTTGGTATATTTTGGCTCAATTTTTTAATGTATTTATTTATGTTTTGGTTACAACTTTTATATGTTTTGAAAAGACTAATAGATATGATATTTTCAATTCGTTTCTTAAATGTAAGGATTTATTCTTTTAGGAACTTAATAGTTTAAAATATAAAAGTCTTCTTTATATTTTTTCATTTAACATGTTGCACAATGTCCAAATATTTATTTGTTAAAAAAAGTGTCTATGAATTTAATCACTCAAAATCTCTTTCATTTTGACGTAATTTACCTTTTTACAACAACTTAAAATATACATATTTTAATAATGACGAACAATTTAGAAACATGACTAATTATTTTCGAAAACTTTTTGCAACCTTTTCAAAGCTAACATTTAATTCAACTCTAAAGAACAAGGAAAATACCATTCACTTTTAAAAGACTTAGATTGGATATGATAAACTAGCATGAATCTTAATAGATTACGAATTATTTGAGTAAAAAGGGTATTCCTCAACTTTTAGGGCGTCAACAACCTATTGATCTCTAGATCATACTTTACAATAAACTTGTGGTTATTGGATGATAAAAATCTCTAATTATTTAAATAGGTTGTGTTATAAGACTTAAATTTATAACACCAAACATATATGACAATTTTGAATAAAACGACCTATTAATTTTTTTATTTAGCATCTTTTGAGAAAAGGTGTCGTACAAATATTTGAAAAAGTTTCATATAAAAAAGATGTGTTAATGGAACACTTCTCAAACGTATCATATAAGTATATGAGAGCTAATATGACGTTTTCTTGAAAAATGTCTTAAAAACTTGTTAAGAAGCCCAAAAACATCATATAAACTTGTTGTAATACTTTTACAATTGACACACTTTTATTTGATCTTATATAGTTAAGTCTCATGAAACAATTTATTTTACACTTGGACGGACAACTTTAACGTCCTATATATAAACCCAATTTTGTTGCATGCATCCTGCCTAGAGACAAATAGTTGCCAAATATCATTAGGGCATATAAGCGAAGGCTATGAATTATTTTAGAGGTATTTGGAGAAGATGAATTACTTTCTCCAAATAAACCACGGATGAGCCAGAAGGAGATGCACATGATTTTTCAGCTTTGTTCTTCAAGTCAATAACATTCTTCCTCATTCTCTTCCCTTTTTCTCCATTCATCAACTCAATCACTAGCTTTGCAACTTCATCACTCTTGACATCATTATCAATCTCCATGGCAACCCTCCATTTGTTGCACGTACACCAACAATTCGGTTGTTGGTCTGCAAAAAATGGCCAACAAATCATTGGGACTCCGTTAGAAATACTTTCGATAGTTGAATTCCATCCACAATGTGTCAAAAACCCTCCTATTGATGGGTGACTTAGAACTTCTTCTTGGAGGCACCAACTAGCCAACAACCCTCTATCGCTTGTCTCAGCCAAAAATTCTGGTGGAAGCACAATAGAGCCATCAATCACGAGGTCTGGCCGTATTATCCAGAGAAACGAACAATTGCTCTTTGCGAGTCCCCAACAAAACTCAACTAGTTGTTGACGCGTCATCACCGTAATGCTACCAAAGTTGACATAAATAACTGATAATGGTGGTTTGGAATCTAGCCATTTTAAACATTTAGGCTCTTCTTTCCATAGGCTTGATTTAATGGATGCTAGACTATTATCACCATCTTTGTTCTCGAGTAAATTCAAAGGACCTATCCCGTAGCAGAGAGGGAACTTTGAAGAAAGATGGTCCAAGCTATCAAAATCTAGCTCTTGAAAAGTGTTGAAAATAATAGCACAAGCTTTTTTCGCTCTCTCTAATTCTGTATGTGAAAATTCCACCATAAATTCATCACCCGGATAGATGATTCTAACAAAAGGCGGGATATCTTTTAGACGTATACCGCTCATGGTTGGTATAAAATCTATTGTGGTATCCAAATACCCGTTCACTAAATAACTTGTATCTGCATATAATAAAAAGAAAATTTAAGTAATTAGCACAAAAATATGTTACGTCATATCAAAACAATACACATAGAGAGCTTGAGGCTGCTTTAATTAATTACGGTATTTTAGTAACCAAGGCTGGTCGAACCAATTTGTGTGAACCTTAAGCAATCATGCATGTGCTGCTTTAAACATGACAACTAACTAACTAACTCTCCAATGATTCCGAGGAAACTTAAATTGATAACCTTGTTTATGACCTTGTTTGAAAATATTAGAACATCCCAAATACATTTCCTATATATATATATATGTTGACTCTTTAATTATAAGGAGTGAAATATGAGGGGAAAAAATCCTTATTTCAATTGTCATGTCATGTCCTTATTTTGTTTTATTTAAAAAGTTAAAAAAATATTTATATAACAATGTATTAGTTTTCTCTTCATACTAATTTAAAATTGAAGATTTTTTTTTTATGGAATCCAATGCATTACATTAAATTTTCAGAATATCTTTACAAAAGGCTGTCGGCATCCAAAATTTCCATTTTTCATTTGTAAAAGTTAGATTCATTTCTCCTTCATATAGCTAGGCAACCTACCACCCCACGGCCCTACCAAACATAATTCATTATTGATGCAACCCAAACTGAATATTTTTTGTTATTATAATCAGATAGATTTTACAAAAGAATTTTTTTTTTTGAACGGCAGAGAACTCACGCACACGCCCCCGAGGTATCCGGGCTCCTTTACGGGTCGACCCGACTAATCCTCGGTTAGACCAGACCCAACCAATTGATTGGGCCTATCCAGCATCCGACAAAGTCTGGTACTACCAAACCCGCTCCAAAGAATGGAAGCCCGGAGCCGCCACCCAGGAAAATTGTAGTGTAGGATACTATTTTGGTGGACCAAAATCTTACCCGGTAAGTAAATTATAGTGTTGAATTTACCGGTAAACGCTTACCCGGGTAAGCGTTTGGTAAACGGCCCCTTAGTAATTATGGATTCATGAACGCTTTGGGTGTATACTTTAGTATGCCAACGAACAAGATAGAAATATCTGTCTGTATACTGATTTCTATATATTTAATCGATGGAGTAATATTTCTTATGAGATGTATATAATATTGTAAGATAGACATTGGAACATGTGATAAGTACTTTTAAACCGTTGATCCTTTTTAATCAAATACCCTCTCATGAATTGTTGTTTAAAAGGGAATTGATCCGGGGCATTTCATCCTAATGTTTGTTCATTTCTCATCCAAACGGTTGATAACCACTTCTCACCAAATTTGAGACTTCTCATCGGAACCCAACCCAACCCTTGTAAGATATATGGATATTTAAAATATAATTAAGAAAATCGTACCTTTTAGGGGCATCAAACCTTTCTCAATAAGATTTGGATATTGATCATAACATATGAGAGAACTAGCTCCAGCGGTCCAGAAGAGAATCCTCGGAATACCCAATTCCTCAGTAGCGGTGAGCGTGAAACCCATAAGGAAGTCCGCCACTAAGCAAGTCACTGGTGAATCAGAGGCATTCAATTTGGATAAGAGGCTTTTAAACGGACGCCCGCCAGTTTCTTGCATCGACTTTAGTAAAGATGGAGTATCTTGGCTGGCATTATTGCTTTCTGGTTGAACTCGGTGTTGAGACGTTGGTGGTTGAACTCGGTGTTGAGAAAGGTTATAAGAAAACCTTTGGAATGAAGAATTTTGGCAAGTTTTAGCATTGGGTTAATGTGACCTTGTAATGGGCATGGCATGCATAATGCATGTGGCTTCTTCTCTTGTCTTGAACCCATGGAACCCTAATTGTTTCTCTCTTTCTAGAGTAAGCAAATTCCAGAAAGCCTTCGCCCTTCGGGCAATGCTTTTAAACCAATTAAGGATCTTGATTTTATGCAATGGGGGAAATATATTTATATAATAATATGTGTGCATGCAACATGTGGCTTAATAAAATAAATGGAAAATAAGAGAATCATATTAACCGATTGATTCAGTAGACGGGTTTAAACCATGTTTACAATATATATATATATATATATATATATATATAGAGAGAGAGAGAGAGAGAGAGAGAGAGAAAGAGGTTTAAGGGAAAACCTCAAAAAAATGGAAAACTGAAGAACGTCCTAGGAGCCCTGCATACATGTAATAGTTGACTTGCTGGTTTTATGCACAAGTGCATTATTCATTTGTGCATATATGCACAAATGCATGTTACAAACTACTTAATTTATCATTTTTAATGAAAGAGGACTATTTACAATCAGTTTGGGTTTTACTTTAAAGTATATTAAATAGAGTAAATTGTGTTTTTCTTCACTCTAGGTTGCTAACAATTGTGGATAACTGGATTTTGAGATTACGGTTTTCGTCCTAGGATTTGTAATTTATTTCTATTTCGGTCCCTGAGGCCAAAACATTACTTTTAACTATGAAGAACAATGAATTATAAATCATAAGAATAAAAAAAACAATAAAACTTGAAGAAAAAAGGTAATGAGTCATAAACCATAAGGATGGAACTATAAGTTCAAAACCATAAGAACGAAAACTGAAACTTTCACCAAACCATAGGGACTAAAAACATAATTTACTCTATTAATTATTTGATGCTCTCTTAAGTTTCTCGATCCATCCATGGGCCGACCTGTGAATCCTATTTAAAAGAGACATTTATATATAACATAAAATATAATTGAGCTTTACCTACCCCCCAAGTTTGTTTATGATCTACCCACCTATTTAGTTATTTATAAATTTTAAAAAGGGAAATTAATTAAAATACCCTAAGTCAAACCAAGTGTTACTGAAATACCTCAAATCTCTTCCAGGTTACAAAAATACCCCAAACATCCGCGATAGAGCCCGCGATCGCGGGCTCCAGGCCACGTGTCACCAAAGTTTGCCCACTTTGCCCGCGTTGGTCCCTCAAGAATGCCCGCGGTCCAGCTTTCCCCCTCAAGAATGCTCGTGTGTGCAGTTTTGGTCCCTGCCCGCGTTTGACTCTCGTTGACCCCCGCGATCGCGGGCTACACGTGTCCAAAGTTTGCCCACTTTGCCCGCGTTGGTCCCTCAAGAATGCCCGCGGTCCAGCTTCCCCCCCTCAAGAATGCCCGCGTGTGCAGTTTTGGTCCCTGCCCGCGTTTGACTTTCTTTGACCCCCCGCGATCGCGGGCAATAGTGCCACGTGTCGGCACAGGGTTAACCCTAAAGTCTGTTTGACGAACCAAACCCTAATGTTTTCTTCGGTCGCACTATATAAGGTGGGGGGGACCAAAAAACGGCACTCTCATTTTTTTAATCACTCTCTCAATTTTTAATCAAACTCTCTCAATTTTCTTCCACTCTCTCAATTTTGTCGTGTGGAATACGCGTTCGGGTTTTGTGAAGATGTCTCGTATTACCTCTGTGGTATGTTTTCCTTATGTTTTTTGTTATTTTTTGTATGTTATTTTAAGTTAAGATATATGATTTGTAGGTTGTTATAGTGTTTATAACTTATGTTTGAATATGTTCTATGCTTAACATGATTTGTATGGTTTTATGTTTGAATGTGATATTTGTATGTTATAATGTGTATGTTGTTATAGTGTGTTTTTTTATAAAAAAATTGTTAAGAGTGTTTTTTTATAAAAAAAAATGTTAAGAGTGTGTTATTATAAAAAAATTGTTAAAAATGTGTTTTTTTTAAAACACACTCTTAACAATTTTTTTATAAAAACACACCCTTAACAATTTTTTATAAAAACTGTTTTTTATAAAATATTGTTAACAGTGTGTTTTTATAAAAAATTGTTATAGTTTTATGGTTTTATGTTTGAATATGATATTTGTATGTTATAATGTGTATGTTGTTATAGTGTGTTTTTTCATAAAATAAATTGTTAAGAGTGTTTTTTTATAAAAAAATTGTTAAGAGTGTGTTATTATAAAAAATTGTTAAAATTTTTTTTTTATAAAAACACACTTTTAACAATTTTTTTATAAAAACACACCCTTAACAATTTTTTATAAAAACAGTTTTTTTATAAAAAATTGTTAAGAGTGTGTTTTTATAAAAACACACTTTCAACAATTTTTTTATAAAAAACACTTTTAACAATTTTTATTTGAAAAAACACACTATAACAACATACACATTATAACATACAAATATCACATTCAAACATAAAACCATAAAACTATAACAATTTTTTATAAAAACACACTCTTAACAATTTTTTATAAAAAAACTGTTTTTATAAAAAAATTGTTAAGAATGTGTTTTTTAAGAATGACAACTTAGGTCCCTACGGTTTTAAGAATGACAACTTAGGTCCCTAAACTTTAAAGAATGCCAATTAGGTCCTAAACTTTTAAGAATGACAACTAGGGTCCCTAAAACGCACTTTATCTATATATAACAATATGATACGTTGAAATAAAATAAACCGCACTTTATCTATATATAACACTATTATACGTTGAAATAAAATATCACCGCACTTTATCTATATATAACAATATGATACGTTGAAATAAAATAAACCGCACTTTATCTATATATAACACTATTAAAAGTTGAAATAAAATACCACCGCACTTTATCTATATATAACAATATGATACGTTGAAATAAAATAAACCGCACTTTATCTATATATAACACTATTATACGTTGAAATAAAATATCACCGCACTTTATCTATATATAACAATATGATACGTTGAAATAAAATAAACCGTACTTTATCTATATATAACACTATTATACGTTGAAATAAAATATCACCGCACTTTATCTATATATAACACTATTATACGTTGAAATAAAATACCACCGCACTTTATCTATATATAACAATATGATACGTTGAAATAAAATAAACCGCACTTTATCTATATATAACACTATTATACGTTGAAATAAAATACCACCGCACTTTATCTATATATAACAATATGATACGTTGAAATAAAATAAACCGCACTTTATCTATATATAACACTATTATAAGTTGAAATAAAATACCACCGCACTTTATCTATATATAACAATATGATACGTTGAAATAAAATAAACCGCACTTTATCTATATATAACACTATTATACGTTGAAATAAAATACCACCGCACTTTATCTATATATAACAATATGATACGTTGAAATAAAATAAACCGTACTTTATCTATATATAACACTATTATACGTTGAAATAAAATACCACCGCACTTTATCTATATATAACAATATGATACGTTGAAATAAAATAAACCGCACTTTATCTATATATATAACAATATGATACGTTGAAATAAAATAAACCGCACTTTATCTATATATAACACTATTATACGTTGAAATAAAATACCACCGCACTTTATCTATATATAACACTATTATACGTTGAAATAAAATATTACCGCACTTTATCTATATATAACAATATGATACGTTGAAATAAAATAAACCGCACTTTATCTATATATAACAATATGATACGTTGAAATAAAATACCACCGCACTTTATCTATATATAACAATATGATACGTTAAAATAAAATAAACCGCACTTTATCTATATATAACACTATTATACGTTGAAATAAAATACCACCGCATTTTATCTATATATAACAATATGATACGTTGAAATAAAATAAACCGCACTTTATCTATATATAACACTATTATAAGTTGAAATAAAATACCACCGCATTTTATCTATATATAACAATATGATACGTTGAAATAAAATAAACCGCACTTTATCTATATATAACACTATTATACGTTGAAATAAAATACCACCGCACTTTATCTATATATAACACTATTATACGTTGAAATAAAATAAACCGCACTTTATCTATATATAACACTATTATACGTTAAAATAAAATACCACCGCACTTTATCTATATATAACACTATTATACGTTGAAATAAAATACCACCGCACTTTATCTATATATAACAATATGATACGTTGAAATAAAATAAACCGCACTTTATCTATATATAACAATATGATACGTTGAAATAAAATACCACCGCACTTTATCTATATATAACACTATTATACGTTGAAATAAAATACCACCGCACTTTATCTATATATAACACTATTATACGTTGAAATAAAATACCACCGCACTTTATCTATATATAACACTATTATACGTTGAAATAAAATACCACCGCACTTTATCTATATATAACAATATGATATGTTGAAATAAAATAAACCGCACTTTATATATATATAACAATATGATACGTTGAAATAAAATAAATCGCAATTTATCTATATATAACACTATTATACGTTGAAATAAAATACCACCGCACTTTATCTATATATAACAATATGATACGTTGAAATAAAATAAACCGCACTTTATCTATATATAACACTATTATACGTTGAAATAAAATACCACCGCACTTTATTTATATATAACAATATGATACGTTGAAATAAAATAAACCGCACTTTATCTATATATAACACTATTATAAGTTGAAATAAAATACCACCGCACTTTATCTATATATAACAATATGATACGTTGAAATAAAATAAACCGCACTTTATCTATATATAACACTATTATACGTTGAAATAAAATATCACCGCACTTTATCTATATATAAAACTATTATACGTTGAAATAAAATACCACCGCACTTTATCTATATATAACAATATGATACGTTGAAATAAAATAAACCGCACTTTATCTATATATAACACTATTATACGTTGAAATAAAATACCACCGCACTTTATCTATATATAACACTATTATACGTTGAAATAAAATACCACCGCACTTTATCTATATATAACACTATTATACGTTGAAATAAAATACCACCACACTTTATCTATATATAACAATATGATACGTTGAAATAAAATAAACCGCACTTTATCTATATATAACAATATGATACGTTGAAATAAAATAAACCGCACTTTATCTATATATAACACTATTATACGTTGAAATAAAATACCACCGCACTTTATCTATATATAACAATATGATACGTTGAAATAAAATAAACCGCAACATCTATATAAAATAAAATAAACCGCAGCATCTATATATAACACTAACTATAACATCTGTGAATGACTATGTAGAAGGATTTCTTTAACATCGACTTGACGGTAAGGTGCAAAGTTTCCTACATCGAGGAATTAGGAGCGCTCTTTAGGGGATTAGGTGATCGTGCGGATACCCTTGAGACCATCTATAGAGGGACACCGTTTGGGCTATGGATGGATGTGTCTTACTCTGGTGGCGACCCTACGCTAGTACACATGTTTCTACAGTTGGAGGTCGAGGGCGCCAACGCTGAGCCGGAGGAGATGCATTTTGATTTCTTCGGCTCTCGATTGCATTTTGGGCGTCGTGAGTTCTGTCTAATTACAGGACTACGTTTTGGAGAGGCTCCCCCCTTCCTCCCTTAGAAGACTGCTCCTTCGTTCCTAGGGTTTGGGGCATTTCAGCATCTCGTTTGAAGCTGAAGGCAGCCCGGGACATGATGAAAGAGGGCCTTAGTGCCCTAACCGACGACGATGCTGTCCGTGTATGCTTGGTGGTGATCGTGGATATGGGCTTCCTGGGCCGTGAGTATAGCCAGTATGCTTCCGAGACGGTCCTTAGGGCCGTCGAGGACCTTGAGCTGTTTAACAGCTACCCTTGGGGTAGCCATATCTGGACACATTGCTACTCTATTCTGCATCGAGTCATAGCCAGACGCGTTGATCGACATGCAAAGATGAATCTTTGTGGTTTTACATACGCCTTCAAGGTTAGATACGTAGTATAACAATTGTTAATAATACATACAAACTGTTTTGGTTTTCTTTTTACGTACTTGCTCTTCTTGTCTAATTCCAGATATGGATCTTGGAGATGTTTCCCGCATCAATCCGATATTTTGTCAAGCGCGACGATCGAGTACTTAGGGGAACCCGTTGGGACAAGCGTGTTACCCTAAGTAGGTCGCTTTGGTTTCAGTTCTTCAATGCGTCTAGAAATGTAAGTTCTTTTACTATGTTTACAATTTGCATACGTTAGTCCCGCTTATTAATTTCTTTTATGTTTTATCATATATTTAGCAGCCACTCTTGCCTTTCGATCGCCTTGTGCCTACTGTCGACGAGATGGGCACAGATTGGTACAGAGACAGCGTGGCCTTTATTGACGCATAGACGGAAAGGGCTCGACGTCCCCCTACTTCCGAAGATGAGGAAGACGACGACAGGCCCCCTTCCGGTGGATACCCGCCGCCCCCTTCCTCCTCCTACCAGCCGGCCCGTTCCTCCTCCTACCAGCCGGCCCGTTCCTCCTCCTACCAGCCGCCCCATTCCTCCTCCTTCAATCCATATGAGGCGGCCCCTTCCTACGAGCCACAGCGTGGCTCTCATGAGCACCTGTGGGACTACGTCCACGGGCCGCTAGAGTCACGTGTACAGCTTCTGGAGGGATTCTACAGACAGTTTAGCGCTGTCAATGTTAGTGTTTAACTTAATTTGTTGGCCACGTTTATTTAGTTTGTATATTAATATTACGTTCTAAATTTGTTTTAGCTGTCGAGTACGACACCGATCCCCGCTCCGTTCAGACAGGGGGCACAGGCGACGTTTGCCACCACATCCTATCCGTCATTCCCTGAAAATGTAAGTGACATTGAGTAACCATTATAGTTATATGTTTGTTCCTAAGTTTGTAACTCTTATAATGATCAATGTCACGCAGGCCGGGATGTCGGGGGCCGGGATGTCCCAAACGCCGTTCACCACCACATCCTATTCTACTATCCCGGAGAGTGTAAGTGACACTGAGTAACCATTATAGTTATATGTTTGTTCCTAATTTTGTAACTATTTTAATGATCAATGTCACGCAGGCCGGGATGTCGGGGGCCGGGATGTCCCAAACGCCGTTCGTGGCCACATCCTATTCTACTATCCCGGAGAGTGTAAGTGACACTGAGTAACCATTATAGTTATATGTTTGTTCCTAATTTTGTAACTATTTTAATGATCAATGTCACGCAGGCCGGGATGTCGGGGGCATACACAAACATCTTTGGCGGTTCGGCCGATGACTATTACAGGCCGGAAATGCATACTGTAAGTTATTTTGGTAGTTTTGGTTTAATTGTGAACATTTCCTAAATTGTACTTAAAACATTGAGTAACGTAATTTTCAGACGGGGTCTCCTATTATCCAGGATCACTTCTCGGAGCACTTCTCGGAGCCTGACGATGACTCGATGGATGTTGTAGATCCACCACCACAGGTGACCCCGCTCCCTCAAAAGCGGTCGCATAAAATTTCACAATGGTTTCGTCACCCGTTTGGCCAACAAGGATCTACGTCACCACCGACCGCTAAAAGACAAGCAAAGAAAGCGGGGGGAAATAAGGGAGGAAAGAAAAAGGGAAAGGTCCCTTCACCGGAGCCTCAACCGGCATCGGAAATATTGAGGATGTGTCGGACTGGTCGCCTCTCCCCCATGATATTCGTCCCTTACTTGAGCATGGAAATCACCCCCCGCTTTTTCCAAGTATTGCTGGCGGATGACCCTTTGGAGTCTGAGTTACAGGATGTGGTTAGTATGAAGTTTAACTATAGTCATATAATCAAATATATTTATAATACATGTCTAACCATCTATTTTTTATGTATAGCACATCGATTGTTGGGTCTCGCTGCTGCAAAGACATCGTGGAACAGACACGAGGTGGACCATAATGTATAGTATTTTCTTTCCCTACCTGTTGCTCCCCCATCAAGGTCCCGCCTCCGTGGCCAACTCATGCAACGGCGTGGAAGGGGTTTCTTGGGCTCTCCTCGATGTGGTATGTAAATCGTTTTACTCTTATTTTATTTAAGTTGTTTTGTTGCTAACTAAGTTGTCTAATATTGTAATATTTCAGGTGTACATCCCAATATGCATTCATCCCAAACATTGGCTGCTCGGAGTGTTTGAGCTTGACGCTATGACCATGACCATATATGACAGCGATAGTGCCAGTCTCTTCAGAGACCAATTGGAAGACCAGATGAGAATGTTTAAAGATGTGCTATTTGACTTCTTTTGTCGGGTCAAGGACACGAGGCGTCGCGATATGTCAGAGCTCTTTCGCCATAAGTTCGCCAAGAATACACCCCAGCAGGGCGGGATGAATGCGGATTGCGGTGTCTGGGTATGTCGTAATGCCAGCATCTTGATAAATAACGATGTGGTATTTGTACACCCTGACCAGACCGAGGCCGAGGCCAAGGCATTTCGCATACATATGGCGGAGTCCATTTATGCGCATTGTCAAATAAATCAAACTTAGGTTGTTTATGTAACATTAAATAATTGTTATTTTTAGTATTAACTTATTTTGTTAAAGTATTGTGATTGACTTACTGTTTACTTCATTTGGTTTTTGCTAATTTCATCCATTTACTCAACTTTGAGTATCGATATCTCTTTCACACATACTCTATTTTGGACGCATTATATATCATTTCGAAGATCTCATATAGAAGAACATAAACCTACTAAAAGTTAGTTATATATAACACATATATATAAATTTAAATGTGTCCAAAGTTTAGTAAAACCCATATTTCCAACACCTAGTAAGTAGGTTTATGAAATTTGCGATAATCCTAATACAGAGATTATTGGGGTATTGGTTCTTGTTGTCTGGAAGTGATTCATATGATGCAAAAATTGGTATCATGTAATGTAGAACAATATCTATATTATAGAAACTTGCATTTGATAGTACCATATAAATCTGATCTAAATTCTCATTAATTAGCTATGTAGTGTATAACTGTATATGATATATATTAAAATATATAAATCCAAAAAAATTCAAGATTTGGCTCATTTCGAACGTATCGAAGAGACGATTATAATGGTGTAATTTGTTAAAATTAAAACGTATTTTTTTAACGTATTTTAGTTAATAAACGATTATATGTGTTAAATGTAAAATTAAAATAATGAAAGTAAAAGGTATAAAGTAAATTTAGTAAATAAGTATAGGGGTTGAAAGTGTAACATTCCAATTCAAATTGGACGAAAGCGGGGGTGAACAGTGTCAAACGCGGGTGAATTTTTCATAAATGGTCCCTGGAATTTTTCAAAAATGGTCCCTTGCAATTGAAAAGTCACAAAATAATCCCATCGCGGGATTCCTTCGCGATCGCGGGGTGCCATTTTTCAAAAATGGTCCCTGCAAGTTTAAAAAAGTGTCAGAAATGGTCCCTGGCCCGCGATCGCGGGCTCCCATCGCGGAAAAAAGGGTATTTTTGCAAAGTGGGAGAGATTTAGGGTATTTCGGTAACAGTTGGTCAAACTTTGGGTATTTTAATTAATTTCCCTTTTAAAAACTAATTGCTACAGAAATTAATATAAAATATAATTGAGCTTTACCTACCCCCAAATTTGTTTATGATCTACCCACCTATTTAGTTATTTATAAATTTTAAAAACTAATTGCAACAGAAACTAATAGTTTCAAGATTACATTGAACTATAAAGTTACATATATAGCTAGTAACATGTAAGTTTGCAAAGAAGTCGAGCCGAGACTGAGCTCAACTCGACTCGGTTTGAATGTATTACATTAAGAGTATCTACACGTGTCTTGCAAGATGACATGACATGGCATGTGTCTTGCAAGGCCTTGCAAGACTACCAAGACCTTGCACAATTAACAAGGCCTTTCAACCAATATAATATATTAAACAAAATTATTTATTAATTTAATTAGTTAGTTTGTTTGTTTAAATATTAGTTATTATTAATATGTTTATTAAATTTAATTCATTTGTTAGTTTATTTAAACATTATTTTTTTTAATATTTCTTACCCACGCTTTATTTTAAAAAATGATACTTTTATGCAATGTTTTTTATTTAAACTGCTAAATTAAAAGTACATTAATATAAAAATTACGAAAATACAAATACTAATAGATAAACGTATACAAACATCAAAAAAATTACATAATTAAATACACCATAAATGTTACATCATCATTCGTTTAATTAAATTATATTTACACAAAATATAGTAAAAAAACAAAAGTAAAATTTTAGTTATCTATATTTTATAATTAATTTGTGAAGGTGTTATTGTAAAGCTGATGTAGCACTTGTGAAAGAAGTATGGTCTTGCAGGTGTGTGGATGGTCTAAGATTGAGTGAATCTCATGAAGTTAAGGAAGTTTTGAGTTCGACCCTAAGACCATGAGTACCGCTTCCTATCGAACCCACTGAACCCTGATGCCACCTCAGCGCCACATCAGCTTTTCTCTTTCCTACCCTCCTTACCCTAAAGTGGAGTACCGCTTCCTATCGAATCCACTGAACCCTGATGCCACATCAGCTTAATACTTTCCTACCCTCCTTACCCTAAATAAAAAAAAATTACGGCGGCTTAAGCCGGGTTCCCGAACCCACTCTTACCCGCTACCCCCAACCCGATGTGAACCCGCGACCCCCCGTACCGTCAACCCGCCCTACCCGATGCCAAACCGATGGTGAACCCGCCGTGGTACCCGAGGTGGTACGCACGGCCTAATGCTCAAATAACTAGAAAATATCTATAAGAATTATGTTCCATAAAAAATCTCTGACGGAAAAATATTTGTAAACCATATCTATATAATAACTAGATAAGTACCTGTGCGCGATGCGACGCGAAGTATCTCAAATCTAAAGTCGAGAATTCAAAAAAATAAATTTGTTTCATATTCATTTTATACACTTTTAAATCGCATATCAGATGTATAAAATTAAAAATCAATATGGTTAATTGGTCAAAAAAATTAAAGGAAATAATATAATCATGATTAAGAAAGTATAAATAATTAAATATACTATACAAAAATATTTGCATATTATATTTTTGAAAAAGGTTCAAAGTCATAATTCAAAAGTCAGTTGATAAGTGATATATTTTTTCCCCCAAGTAATTAAATCTCTTTTGATAATTCTAAGGATGTTTCGTTGACAAAATGAAATTTGATAGAATTGTAATTCGTCGAAGGAATTCGACTTTGAAGTAAAAAATTGATATGAAATTGCAAAAAAAAAATTACGACAATTTAGTGATTATTTGTATCAAATCACATACTAATCACGACACATTAATTCGTATATATTTATAATATTTAATAATAAAATTAAATCCAAAAATATTCAATATTTGGCTCATTTCGAAGGTATTGACGAATCGATTACAATGGTATAATTTGTAAAAATAGAAATGTTTTTAATGCAATTTAGTTCATATACATTATTTATGTTTATATGATAAGAGTCTAAAATAAAAAATAAAAAAGTAAGGGACTAAAGGTAAACTACATACCTAAGGGTAGTAAATGTGACATATAAATTAAAAAAATTGAATTAATGAGATATTTAAAAAGAAGTGAATGTAGGTGTGTTCATTGAACTTATAATGTAAACTGCGTCCAGATACATGTTTAGGCGGGAAAATAATGTAGTCGGCTCACCAGAAGACAACACATGGCATGCTAGTTACTTATTTATTATATGTATAGATTCATATAATCCCAAAAGTGACTGATATCCAATTGCTCTAATATGGGTGATAGTTGATAAGTTGGGTCTATCAATAAACAAAAATCATGTTCATTGTCAATCCTTGACATTATAAAATATGGGTTCCAATAAGTGTGATAAGAATCGTTTAGAAATGTTTTTTATTTTCAAAAATAAATTTCAATACTAGAATTCATAGAAAACAATTTTTACAAACTTTCTTAAATATAAAATCATAAATAATAACATAATGATCAATATTTATGAAACACTTGTTCACGCAACTGAGGATGTTAGGCATATGATATCGGTATCTCGCTTAATGGGTTGTATAGCCCATATAGCTTATTCACTCAACCATACATTGTTGTTCAAAAGTGGCTTATTGAGTCAGAAATGGGCTTTGTCGCTCAACCTGGTAAGGAGAGTCATATACATACAACCCTTCACTTTCCATCCCTACCCTTCCTGACCTCTCTTGATAAAAAAAACATCCCAACATGTAACACCCGCAATTTTTAGGTAAGTACAATTTCAAGTTAGTGTATATATCGACCTTTTAATAGAAATAGAGAAAATATAATTTTGGCTGAAACCCTAGATTTTATAGTTTTCTTGGATGAATATTTCAAATACGAGTCCAACGGTTCTTTCCGAAGCATAATCGGAGCTAAAACGAAGAAGTTATGGCCAAAACAGTGTTCGGTACATTTTAGGCGATTGTGACAATGTCACAATAGCATGTCACAATCGCTGAAGACCATAACCTTGTGGTACAATCTGAGCGATTGTGACACTGTCACAATCGCAAACGGGTACCAGAGTGTTAAAAACACGATTTTCAGCTTATTTCTCATTTCTCACTCCCAAACTCATTTCGTTCCTTCATCATCAAAGCTTGTGATTACAATCTTTTATGCTAGATTCAGTGTTCATCTACATTCCTTGAGATTTCTAGGTTTGTGGGGGTTTTGCTCAAAACCTAAGTGGTGAGTTCATCCTTCTCTTTTCTAAACTTCTATATGAGTTACAAATGCTCCATTATGACTTCCTAGTGATTATATTTCTCAAATTTCGGTTTAGATGATTTTGGGAAAGTTAGGTCAAAATTAGGTTTCATCAAAATGGAGATTTTGATGTAAGTATTTTGGAGAATGATTCTAAGCATGTGATTTTGTTTGTTTTGTGTGAAAACTTGGGAATCTAGGGTTTGGAAGAATTTCTTGTAGATTCAAGTTTTTCAAGGGAAATCAAGTTTGGGGTAAAATCTAGATTTAGCTTAAACCTAGCAAAGTGAGTTCAAGTTACTTTGTGAAAAATTTGTACATGCCAAAAATGCTCGTTTTGGAGTCTTAAAGTTTTTTCTTTGAAGATTTATGTGGTTTATTTTATGAAAATATTGCAATTTTACACATTTGATTTTATATAACATTGGGAATGTTTAGATTTGAGACATTAAGTCATTTATGAAAGTAAATCATGAAAAATATGATTTTGATGTATTTATGTGTATTGTTTGATGTTAATACATTTACGATGTAAATTGGTAGTATATATTAGTTGGTTCTTCATTGGAGACAAGTTATCCCTACAACCGGAGATTTTGACTAAATCACATCTTGAGCGTGAGTTTGCATATACTTTAAGTAAGTTCATGTTTTGACTTTTGTGGAGTATTTTGGAGTAGTCACATGGGTGTAAAGTCTTTTAAATTAATTTTTGCTCAAAGGAATATTGGGGACGTTTGTCCGATTTTAATAGCTCAATCTGGAGCTTTGGGTATGAGTTGCATTCGTTACATTTTATTTGTAGAATACATGTGTTGACTGTGTGTGTCATTCAATTGGAGTCATGTATTTTAGTCTGTAATGCATTGGATCCATATATAGGCATATGAGTTAGTCATATTTAAATAGTGACGAGTCTTGATATTCTCACTTTGGAAAATATACACGAGTTGACATTGCTGTTGTCCCAGTGTTGTGGACATGAACCTTTATGGGTTGTACTCTAGGACCATGGGCTTTGTGGTTTTGATGTTCTAACACTTGTGCACGAGGGTTAGACATCTTGGGTTATCAAGTAAGGAGTTGAGGCCCCTATCTTGAATGCTAGAGAGTATGCACTAAAGGTCAAATGGGAATCTTGAGGTTGTAACTCTACTAGAGAACGAATATGCAATAAGATCGGATATCCTTGATGTGTAGCTTAATAAAGCATGGAATAAAAGTACTGTGTCCTTGAGGTGCCACCCGTTGAGGGGTGTGCAATAAAGGAATTGGGGGCTTGAGGTGTAACTTTCTAAAGCATGCAATAAAGTCACGACTTGAGGTGTAGCTTATTAAAGCATGCAATAAAGTCACGATCTGAGGTGTAGTTCGATAACATAGATACGTGACTTAACTTTGTGTTCCGCTACGTTTAATGGAAGCGGGTCTCCCCCATCACCGAAAGGTGTTGTTTTGGGTATAAAGTATTATCCATGATTTCGGTGATGTTTTTTTTTGTATGGATTCATATCCATGAATGGCGGTTTGAGTATTTTATCTTATCGGTGTTTTCGTTCGTTTTGGATGATAAAGTTTTAATTCACATTTTAATTATTTGGGAATTTGATAATTGTTCATGATTTGGGTGAGTTTTGGAGTTGAGTTTATATTTGAAGGAAAGTTTTATATTGGGTTTTCACTACAAAACCTGAAGGTTTCGGAAAAAACGAGTTACTTTCATAATTAATGAATATTTTAAAATTAATCCTTAACTGTTGATGTTTTGGTGTGTGATGCTCCATGTTTTGTGTGTGATCCTTATAAAAAATATCGACTCTTTGTTGGCAAAAGGGAAACAAACAGTTGGATATAGAGATTAGGGGCACGTGTGCTTAAAAATCTATATGTAAACAATAAGGTAAAATGGTCATTTTTGACATTCAGACTGTTTATTCAGCTCAACAACCGAGTACAAATTTATCTGATATCATACAAACAACTTTATCAATACAGACAACTAAATCCATACAGGTCTTATGGAAAACGAACCAAATAGCCCCTTAGTCTTTTTCCTAAGACAAACTCAGATCAAAGGAACTTCAACGATGTCGAAGAAGTTGCTGCAGATAAAGATGGTCTACACTAGTACAAAAAAGGCCTTTTGCCACGGTTTGAAAATACAAGTTAGCAACGGTTTGCTTTATAACCGTAGCTAAAAGTCATAAATAAAATTTATAGTATTATTTTAGCCACGATTTAACTCAATAATCATGACAATTACCAAAGGGTCCAAACACAAAGCCATGCTTTAAATGAAACCGTGACTAATTGCTTCCTTATGGCCACAAATTTTTTACCGTCGCTAATAATGGTAAAAAATTGTGGCTTTAGACAGACATATAGTCACGATTTTTTTTGTCTAAACCATGGTTTTATGTTGTGACGGTTATTGTATGTGGCCATAAACATACATATGGCCATATGAAGCCAATTTTACGTGGCCAAAATCAAAATATATATAGCCACGAAAATCTTTTAAATGTGGCTAAAAGTCATTGGTGATTATGTCACTATTTTAATTGTTTTGTGTGACCAAAAGATAACCAATTGTCACGGTTCCTAAAATTAAGTGTAACTATGAGTCATGATGGGGGTTGCTAAGGCTACCCCCTGCAGTTTGTACCCCCTGCAACATTTGTCGGCCACCTTACTCCTCTCACAAAGCAAAAACCAATTTCAACATTTACATTTTATACCCCTAAAATTATTTAATTAGTTTACTTTATACCTTTTACTTTTCTAATTTTTCATTTTACACATTTATTATATTAACACATAAAATCGTATATTAGCTAAAATACGTTAAAAATATGTTTTTATTTTAACAAATTACACCATTATAATTGTCTCTTCGATACGTTCGAAATGAGTCTAATATTGAATATTTTTTGATTTAATTATTTTATTATATATCATATATACTACATCAAAATACGTTTTAATTTTAACAAATTACACCATTATAGCCGTCTCTTCGATACGTTATTGATTTGAAGGTCAATATGGTTAATTGGTCAAAAAATTGAAACAATATTCGTTCGATAAACATATATTTTAAAATTTTTGTTTATTTTGTTTCATTTCATCTTTGAACACCCGACCCGTCCGAAAACCCGAAATAAAATAAATATATATTTTAAATGTTATATAAACAAATTTATTTATCTAATTATCTTTAGAAAATCGTAAATTATAGTCGGTCAAAATGTTTTTAAAATTTTAAACTTATTTTCGGTTTCATCAGTCTCTCGTTTGATTGACATTAACCCGAAAAGTGTAAAAGAATTTACGAAGCATTGGATTTTTTCCAGAAGGGCGTCTTTGCACCACCTATGCATTGGATCGCTATGCCTGAAATGGGAATTATAGCTGCTTCAAGGTTCAATGTCATACTACATGTTCTCAGTATGGCAGGTAGTGTGACAGACTTACCATTCAGGACACAACCGCCGTCATCATCCCAACACGTGTCAATTGCAATAGTGCATGTTAATGGTAATCATTACATAAAAGTGGTATTAAACGGAGAATACCCAATGCCCACACTCACACACCATTGAATATGTTGTCGACTTCAAGATGCAAGTACATGGATCGTCCCATACAAACGTAGATTAGATATGTATGAAGAATATATAGAGCGTACTCGTACTCGTGAATATATTGATTTAAATGAGTAATTAAAGTTGGAATTTGTTGGAATAAAAGTATTTTTTTAACGTATTTTAGTTAAGGGAAATTAATTAAAATGCCAAAAGTAAAACATCAACTTACCAAAATGCCACAAAAATTTCGCGGTTTACCAAAATGCCCTAATGGCCCGCGATGGAGCCCGCGATCGCGGGATAGGGCTGACGTGGCACGACCTTTGGCCAAAAGTGTCCCGCGGAGCCCCTCAAATTTGGCCGCGGTGCACATTTGGCCCCTGCCCGCGATCGCAGCCCGCGATGGACCAAAATTTTACAGTTTTGGTCTCTGAAAATTTACACTTTTGGTCCCTGAAAATTTACACCTTCAGCCCCTGTACTTAGACGAATCTTGCATGCTTTTACTGTTTTTTCCACAATTATTGTACTTTGAAGACCGATTTGTGGTTCAAATTCACTGGCATGTTTAAGATTTCATCCATAAATATCAGTAATATGCAATTCACAATTCACACTTGTTCTTGCTTTCTTTCTTGATTTCTCTCTTGCTTTCTTTCTTTGAATTTCTTTCTCTCTTGATTTCTCTTCTCTCATTTCATCCACAAATGGCATCGTCATCAAACCCTAAGTCTACTCCTGAAAAAATGCCACCTCAAATCGAGGTCGCCATAGCAAAAAAGGAAAAGGAGATAGATGAACTAACAGAAGAGTGGAAAAAAATGATGGACAGGAAGGCAGTTCATTTGAGAAAGATCGAAGAGGAAGACATGGAGATCAAAAGGATGAAAGGGGATATAAAAGCTCAGGAGGCTCGTGTTCGTCGAGAACAAGAAGCAATTCACCATATTCTGCAAGACTTCGCAATTATTCAAGCGAAGGTAAACGAGAAGCAAGCTTGGATTGATGAAACTAAATCAATTTTTAAGTAGGTGGTGGTTATTTGAGTTGTTTTGTATTTTTTTTACTGTGTTGTTTTGTATTTTTTTTACTGTGTTGTTGTTTGTATTTTTTTGTTGTTTTTTTACATCATGTAAGGTCAATTCAGAAGTTACCTCAACTCATTTGCTAAAGTGTGTCCGGGTTGTGGTACACAATGGCTATACGTGGTTGCAAAAGCAGAAGCCGTTGAAGAAGGGTCAGAAAGATTGAAGATGAAGAGCATGTTGGATGGAATACAAAGTAACTGTGTTATCAATGTTCATTTAAAAGTATATGTATGTGTGTATATATAATATGAATCTATATATATATCATTTACAAACTAGCTGTGTTATAAATGTTCATTTAAAAGCATATGTATGTGTATATATAATATGAATATATATATATCATTTACAAACTAGCTGTGTTATCAATGTTCATTTAGAAGCATATGTATGTGTGTATATATATAATATAAATATATATCATTTACAAACTAGCTGTGTTATCAATGTTCATTTAGAAGCATATGTATGTGTGTATATATATAATATGAATATATATATATATATATATATATATATATATATATATATCTTTTACAAATCAGCATTTAGATCAACAATATCATATGTGTTTGTTCCATATGGTTCAAGCTGTGACGGGCCCGGGGTGTGACTGACTGAATGTCTCCTTGGCACGGTTGAAGGGGCGGGATTTGGACACTCTCCACGAGTGTGTCCTACGCATTGGCACCGAGTACATCTTCGTTGTATCGAACTTTCACCACGTGATGGACGTCGGTCGTTCTTTCTCGGTCTCCCGGCTCTGTTCTTATCCATTAAAGGTGGATAGCATGGCGGAAGCGGGTCGGGTGGATACACCCATGCTACAGGGGGTCCAGCTGGGTTTATTACCTCCACGTATGTTCTCCGGTAATATTCGGACGTGAAGAAAGGTACAGCCAAGTCGCTGCAATCTCTACGACCCATATGTGTTGCCGCAGCGATGGCATGGCCGCACGGTAACCCAGATTTTTGCCATTCGCAACACGAACAAAGGTGGTCTTTCATATTCACAATCGTGTGAAGATAGTCATCATGCACCTCGTACTTTCCATACCCGATTGCTCTTACCGGCCATGTCGCCGCACGACGCGCCCTGTACTGAACGATCTTCTCCGCCGTTGGTGTGAGTGCATTTTGCATCTCAGCTCCTTTTAGGCATCGAATTTGGTACCACTCTTGTTGAAAGGCCCGAAAGTAGTCCATAAGATTAACAATCGGACATCTACGCGCAAAACGGGAGAGTGCATTCACAGACTCTGCACTATTCGAGGTCAGAATGGCATACCGTTGTCCAGGAAAATGGGCCGCGGACCACCTCTCCGGTCCAGCTTCGTCAAAGACTTTGGCTGCTTCGTCGGAACTATATCGTAGCATATTCATGTACTTGTTAAACTCCCGATCCGTATATGCTCTACATGCCGCCCAATAGACATCCTTGTTGGTCGTAATACGTTTGTCCTTGGATTTGGCGTTCATCTCCAAATGTCGACAGCATATGGCGTGAGGGGCGTTTGGGTAGATGGCAGAGATTGCGGCGCTTATGGAAGGAGCCCTGTCAGACATAAACACCAACCCTTGCGGGTCTCCGATAGCTTGTCTCAACATGGACATAAACCAAGTCCACTTGTCCCCGGTTTCGGACTTGCCTACGCCGAAAGCTACTGGAACGATGGAGTTATCCCCGTCCATGGCAACCGCCAGGAACATCATACCCAGGTAACGACACTTTAAATGGGCTGCGTCTATTATCAGGACACGACGTAGATTTGCCACAAATGTGCGGATCTGCAAAAACATAGGTGGTTTTCCTTTGTAAATGTTATAGTTTATAATGTGTAAACATATGACGTGTTAAAATACGTACCGCGGGTCCAAGGGCCACGAAGCACTTCTCAAACCGTTGACGTGAATCGGTCCGTAGCTGCGTGACAGTACCAGGGTTCTGCAGCTGCAAATTATATAAATATGTCGGGAGTCGTTCATACGACTCCTCGAACGTGCCTCTCACCATAAACAGTGCATGGCATCGCGCACGCCAAGCTTGGTGGTAATCAATCGTGACGCCGAACTGCTGGTGAACATCGTGGACGATGTCCTTTGGACGCAATGACCTACTAACATCAAGAAATTTGTTTTTCAGTATCGCACCCAAAGTCTTTTTGCCGGCTTGTTTGTGGTGGGGATTCAGTTGCGTCCTCGTACAAGTGTGTACGTCGTGCAACTTTCTAATCATGAACGCCCCTTCTTTGCCACCCGTGTCAATCGCGTACATCCTCCAGTCACAGTTTTTTCTGGCACATTCAACTATGTATCTAGTTTTGTCAGATTTCGACGTGCGCCTTTCGAAACCCTCTTCCAAGAACTTAAGTCCGACCTGACTTGCCAAGAGATCCTTCGACTCGAATATCTGACCTACATGTAACATTTCACTGCGAATATAAGGTGTTGGTTCATAGGTTTGTGTCTGGGTATGGGAGTCTAGAAGAATAGGGGGCATATCAAAAAAGTCATTTATCTGACTACATGATTTTCTACTAGGGGTATATTCTTCGTGATCATCACTATCGGTGTCTGATCTGTTTATTTCAGAATTACCCGTTCTGAAAACGTGGGTTTCGTCATCAGCAACTCCAGCAGTACGCCCTTCGTGTGGTTGTGGTGGTTGTTGTTGTTGCGTCTCCGGAATACAGTCGTTAAGACCATATGAATGATCTAAATGAACCGTTGGGGCGTCGGACGCCTGAAATTGAGAATCAGACTGCTCTATTTGGAGGTCTTCGTCGTCACCGTCGTCGTCGTTTTTGTCGGGATACACAAAAAGTAATGGGGGCCTTTCTGAATCGACTGCAAAGTGCAGAAAAGTAGAGATATTGTAGATTCCAGATCCGTGCAACAAATATGAAATCGTAATGATAAGCAATAAGAGCAATGATTTCAACTGGTCATCCCTTTCATTAACTTTCAGAGAGAATATTACAATACAGTGTTGAAAGTAAAAGAGATGATTAACTTGTTTTTCCAAGCTAATCAACATTAAATACAATGGACCTGTGGTTAAAAAGCCAACGGCCCGTTCACTAAAAGGCTCTATTTTAAACAAATACATTTTAACCCTTGAACTTTAAATCAACATTAAAACCTGCTCTAACAATCTCCCCCTTTGATTTGAAGTTCGAGTTGGCGCTCTATATCTCTCCAGTTGAAGACATATCTTTTGCGGAGCGCGAAGTGTACCTCGAACAATCTGATGGCGCGGCGATAGTCGATGCGATCTTCAATCATTTCCAAGGCATTCCTAGCAGTTACTTCATTCGGATTCGGAACATAAGAATACCTTGGATTTTCAGACTCGTGCTGAATAATCTTTCGAAGAGCATCTCTGACCTTTAGGAGCGTGCCGTTGCAGAATCTTTCCACCTGACTGAAGCACATGAATTTCTTCTCTTTTTGCTCGTTGAGGTAAACAATCCCGAATTCTGGTTCCAGAAGCATAGCGTTCTCGGGATACATGTTTAACTCAGGTGCTTTCAGATTCGGCTTGATCAGATTTACCTTATTCGCCTTGTTCTCGATAGCCATTTGGAAGTCCGTTAGATAAGACATCATGATGGTGCGGACCAGGTATCGACGAACTGCTTCGAGTGCCTTTGTAATCTCTAGCGGTCGAATGGTTCTTATACGTAAGTCTTTCAGAATAGCCAGAAAGTCGAGTGGTCGGAGGTTCTTGAAATCAGCTTCTGAAAATTTCCATTCGTTCCCATCTTCACGTCGAACAATAAAAACTGGGTAGACGATCCTCATAATACGTCTTGAATAGATATTGATTACCTCTGTGATTCGAAGTTTGGTTCTGACCTGGTTGATTGGAAGACACCGCTGCATTGTGCTGATATATCGGCGTTGAAATTCTGGGTCAAGGTTGTAGATACCTAGACAGAAGGTCGGCTCGATCTGGCGAAGCTTGTGGATGAACAGTTTTTTCAAAGATTCCTCCAGATGAGGGATTAGTACCATGATCTTCTCCCAACGGATTTGTTGCTGTTGAGGAGTAGGAGGAAGATCAGAAGCTGTCGTGGGAGGAGTAGTTGTCGGAAGATCGGAAGTAGTAGACTCGGGTCTTGTTGATGGTGTTCCGGCGGGTTGAGCATAGTGAACGGGGGTTGCTCCATATAAATTTTGGAGCAGAAACTGATCGTAGTCAATATTGTCGTCCTCATCAGTAGGGAAGACCAAATTTACCTGGAGATTTACGGCACTAGCGGCTTTTTCGTACCATGCGTCTTCGGTCTCCGGGTTGGTCTCACACTCTGGATCTATCATGTCCAGTATCGGTCTGTCTTACGAGTCAAAATCAACCAGTTCCTGTGTTGAACCCTCGGGCTTTTCAACTGTCGGGTCTTCTTCATCTGAAATCTCCATATCTATGACCATATCTGCTAGTGGCAACTCGGCTTCGGGTGCTTCTGATGTAGTTGCCGCAGTTGGGGGTTCCTGTTGAACCACTATTGTAGTTTCGGCAGTCATGATCTGGGCGGTCTCGGTTTGGCGTAGACGGTTCTCCCCCTCACGGTGATCATGATCATCCTGGTCATCGTGCTTGCATTTGAGACCGCCGGCTTGACTCTTACAAGTGTCTTCTAGTGAGCGGACCCTCTCAGACAGCGTGGCGAGCGCTTTGTTGTAGTCGTTGAGGGTCGAGTCAATGGCGTCAAGGCGTGATGTGATAGATGAAGATGGAGCAGTGACCTGGGATCGAAGAACTGAGATCAGGTCTGCTTTAGTCGAGGCGGTTGTATTTGATTCCTGGAGTAGTTGGGCCAATAGCATCGTCTTTAAGGTATCCACCGAATAGATAGGTTGAGCAAATGTCGGTGGATGAGGTGGTGCGGTTTCGGTTTCAACGATCTTAGCTTTGCCTTTTATGGCTTTGGCGATCTCGTCGGTGACATGCTGTTCCAGTGCCTCACGGACAGCCTTGAGGGTGCTGTCCAGGGACCCTTGCGACACAAAGTCGGGGTGAATAACTCCGGGACCACTTAGGTTACCCATTGAGGCGTCTACCACAGGGGTAGAGCCACCTACGTTCACAGTTGGCGCGATGTTAGCTGTGGTAGGATTTCCCGCCGATCCTTGTGTTTCACCAAGAGGTGAAGACACTACGGTGGTTCCGGTCGAGTCACGAAGAGTCTCGACTTGGTGTTGCTCAGCTTCGAGTGTCCTAGCCAAAGATTGATCTATTACAAGTGGCTCTAGACTCGATGGTGCATGAAATGAAGTCGAGACCGGGGGCTGCTGGTCTCTTATTTCAACACCAGCACTCTCCGAATGAGAGGCCGGTGGAAGTTGTGCTTGTTCCCCGTGTAATATTGAAACATCCGTCTGTTGTGAGACGGATGAGTGGATAAGGGGGTCGTGCAATTGCTCCGCTGGGTCCACGGAGTCTTCTTCAATACCCCGTCCCAACAGATGAGACGGTGTAGTAGATGTGGCTACCCGGATATCGCTCGTTTGGGGTCGCTCAGGAGCCTCGTTATCTTTACGGCTCAATCTTTCCTGGTTCAACTTTGAACGCAGTTCTCTCCGGCTCGCATGTCCTAACTCCTCTACTTGTTCTCCCTCAGATGTCCTAATAGGTTCGGTTCCAGTATGTGGAGGTGAGTCAAGCGGGATTCCAACGGTAAAATCAGGGTTGGGTCCGATACCGAGAGGTATTTGTCTCAGGCGTACGTTTCGGTCGGTATCGGAGTCCGTGGAGTCAGATCCCACGTCTTCAACATGTGTACTGGGAGAGGGGGGTTCGGTGATGTATGGATCGGTTGAGTGATGTAGTCTCGGTCTAGAGGATGGACCGGCTTGGGCTGAGCTGGAACCGGGATGCGATTCCACTGTACCACCTACTCTCGTTCCCCTTCCTCTCACAACTAACGTTCCCCGCCCGACAGCTCCTGCTTGTCGGGCCCTTCCACCTCTTACTCTCGGACCCTCACGTCTCTCGGGTCTAACTCCCTTGGCAGGTCCCTCCGGCCCTGGCTGGACCATGGGATTACCTAACTCTCCCCTATATGCAACTACCCCTGGTGCAGTGGGATCGGCGATGGCCATTAGGGCTTCAGGGATGGGCATGGCTACCGCATCTGAAGCGTTGCGGATAACCATGAACTGGAGGTGTCTGATGGGGCATACCGGATGTGTTGTACGTCTTGGAATGGCTGGATTCGCATCCATGTGTTGACGAACTGCGAGCGATAGGAAACGCGGGTATGGGAGGAACTTCTTCTGTTTGGTTCCGCCAATGTGTCGAATGGTGGTCACAAGTTCACGCCAGATGATCATGGCGAAGTCGACGTGGCGGTTGTAGCACACGGCGTAAACAAGTCGCAGGAAGTCGTCGGTACATTGATCAATACCTTTCCATCGGGCGGATAGGCAGCGGTTGAGTATGGTGAAGAGCGTGTACCAAATTGGCGCCAGGAACTTGCGATTGAAGACAGATGGTCGTTGAAGATCGGAGTTGTATCCAAGGGCACGCATTTGTGCGCATAGTGTGACATCGTTAACGGCAGGATCGTACCGTTCATGGTTGTTGGCAGTGGCTTCTGGTAGAGAAAGTAGGCGGCGAAAGGAATCGGGCGTCAGAGTAAATGGGTGGTTGTCTATCTGCGCCGTGATAGTCTGTGTGTTGCCAATCGTACGGACTTGGGCCGTCAGCCAGACTTGTAGAACGTAGATCAAAGGAACGTCGGCGGTGCGAGTGAGTTCCTCACGGATGGGATGGCGCATCAGAATGTCCAGAATGACCACGTGTTGTGGGTTGGGTCTGAACAGCGCCGGGTCCAAGTAGTGATTGTTCGCTTCCAATTCGATGCCATGGTCAGGGTCAACCAAGGCAGCATCTGCAACTTCGTCGATAATTTCCTCCTCCTGAGGAATATGGTCCTTCGGGTTTTGTTGATCCGCCATGTATATATATGTCAAAACAGCACACGGTTAGGGACTTAGACGGAAGAACAAGTGTCGGTGCGTACCTTTGCGTTGAATGGCTCAATCTGAGACAGATCGAGGACTGGTATGGAGGAGACAGGTACTGAATGGAAACAACAGCAGAGTTTTCCGGATGAAAATGCCAAGGTGTCCGGATAACACATGGTGTCCGGGTAAATGGGTTTTCCGGATAAGATAAGCAAGTGTCCGGATAAAATTGGATTATCCGGACAGAGGTTCCCTGATATACTGAATTTCCGGATAAGATGGGAGTCCGAACATCACACTATCCGGTAGTTGAACTTACCGGAAACCCGAAGGTTTCCGGACAACTAGGTTTCCGGGAGTTTGATGTTGTCCGGATGGATATGCATAACATTGAATGTTCCCGGTAGAATCCGCATTGAGTTGAACGTGTCCGGACACGACGAATGTGTCCGGACGAAACCCTGAGGATTATAATCGACTAAACGGCCAGTGTGATTGCAGATAAATTTGACAAGGATCATTCTAGACTACACAGTGATAGCGAATCCTATCAGAATTAGCACGAAAGAACCACAAAACTTGTTGACCCGAAAATGAGTTTCGGATTCGAAGAACTCGACCAAATCGGGTCTGTTTGTGGTGCAATGTGGACGAAACTCGAGTGACAGTAGTCGAGATAGATAGAGGAGCAACATACCTGATTATTGGGGCTAAAAACACCGTGAATCGAGATAGAGAGGAGAGTCTGAGCGAGAGAGAAAAAAAACGTCGAGGGGTTTAGGGTTTTAGAACGTTTTCCGGATAATGAAAGAGAAAAGGGTCCGGGTGGCTTATATAACCCGGGTGTTGTCCGGGTTCTTGACCGACCCGTACACATCCGGTCCGGATACTGTCCGGATCCCTTGGGGTGTCCGGTTACTGTCCGGATACTTCAGAACAGCCCTGATTCTGTGAATTTTGCAGGAAACTGAACTGGAAGGGATCTTTCTCTCGCTCCCCCTCAAACTTAGTAGGGGATTTTCATTGCTCCCCCTCGGATAGTGCAGTAGGGTGCAGGGGAGGGGTCCGACACACAAAAAACTGTAAGCTTTTAAGAGAATACTTGTGTCGCTCCCCCTCAAGTGGTGACCATAACTTAGACATAGGAGTGCCCACACATGAAAACTTTTGACGTGTAAAGAAAAAACTGTGTGTGACGCTCCCCCTCAAAGTATGAGGAAACTTACCTGATATTGCATTGTGCTCCCCCTGAACACGAGAACATTTGGTGAAAGCACAGAGATAGTGAAAGAAAATATAGACGACAGTATTAGAAAATAGAAACACACGGAGAAAGAGTGAAAAGCAAATCGATATCTACCTAATAAATACAGAGACTAAATCTAGCGGTGTGACTAGAACAAGTAGAATACAAGTGCGAGGAAGTGTGTGCTCATGCATCAGGAGGGTAAACACCGGATGATGAGAAGACAGTTACTCGTATATGTATGGAACTTGTAACGGACACACAGTCGGATTAAGTCTTCAGATTTAGCATACCTAGCTTGAACACAAGAGTTTTAAAGCGTTTTTCGTCCAAGGCTTTGGTAAAAAGGTCTGCTAACTGATGTTCCGTATTTACGAAGTAGAGTTCGACTGTACCTCTTTTGACGTGATCCTTAATAAAATTATACCGAACGTCGATGTGCTTCGTCTTGTTGTGTTGGACCGGGTTGCTTGATATGGCAATTGCGCTCTTCGAGTCACAGTAGATCGGGACTTTGACATACGTAAAGTCGTAGTCTTTGAGTTGCGTCCTCATCCAGATTACTTGGGAACAGCAACTTGCGGCGGCTACATACTCCGCCTCAGCAGTTGATGTTGAAACACATTGTTGTTTCTTCGAAGCCCAACTTACCAGGATATCTCCCATGAACTGAATGTGTCCCGAGGTGCTTTTGCGGTCCAACATGCATCCCGCGTGATCCGCATCAGAGTAAGCGGAGAGGCCAAAACCTGTCTCTTTTGGGTACCAAAGGCCAAGATCAGCAGTACCACGTAAATAACGAAAAATTCGTTTAACAGCATTGTAATGAGACTCTTTAGGGTTTGACTGATAACAGGCGCAAAGAAATGTCGAGAACATGATGTCCGGTCTACTGGCAGTGAGGTACATTAAAGAACCGATCATTCCCCGATACAATTTGGCGTTGACAGCCTTTCCGTTAGGATCGGCGTCAAGCTTTGTATTGGTTGCCATGGGAGTTTTCATTGGTGAGGACTGGTCCAATTGGAATTTCCGAAGAATATCCCGAATGTATTTGGACTGGTTTATGAAAATTCCTGTCGACAGTTGTTTAACGTGAAGACCAAGGAAAAAGTTCATCTCACAAAGCATACTCATTTTAAAAAAATTTCCCATAAGAGTGGCAAAGTTCTTTGCATATAAAGGACTAGTAGAACCGAAAATGATGTCATCGACATATACCTGGACTAGAATTATGTGGCCCTTTTCGTTCTTGATAAACAGTGTAGAATCAATTGTACCTCGAGTGAACTCGGCTTCTAACAAGAACTTTGATAGTGTGTTATACCATGCTCGTGGTGCTTGCTTCAAGTCGTATAGGGCCTTGTCTAAGATGTAGACATGATCAGGCTTCGAGTCATCCACAAATCCGTCGGGTTGCGACACGTAAACTTCTTTTTGGAGGTCGCCGTAAAGAAAGGCTGTCTTCACATCCATTTGGAAGACTGTGAAGTTCTTGTGCGCGGCATAAGCGAGAAACATACGAATTACCTCGATTCGTGCTACCGGAGCATAGGTCTCATCATAGTCGATCCCCTCTTATTGTCGGTACCCTTTGGCCACAAGACGCGCCTTGTTGCGAACAACGATACCATCTTCGTCCTTTTTATTCTTGAAGATCCATTTGGTCCCGATTACCGTCTTGTGCTTAGGACGTGGAACCAGTCGCCATACCATTAGAGCCTCGAATTGATTTAGCTCTTCTTGCATGGCGATGATCCAGTCTGGATCTTCGAGTGCTTCGTGGACGCTCGTCGGCTCAATCGTGCTCAAGAACCCGGAGAATAGGCAGAAGTTGGTGGAAGCGCCTCGTGTCATCATAAAAATATTGAAACAATAAATCTAAATCAGAAGAGTCAGCATTCGATGAAGATGCATGATTCGGATTTACTGTGGCTTGTGCAGATCCCGAACTCGAAGGTCCGGAAGCTAGCACTCCAGTTAAACCGGGTTCTGAACTGAGTTGTTCGGAAGCCAAATCTGCGGATTCGTCGAATGTCACGTTTATGCTTTCAACAACGGATTTGGTCCGTTTGTTGTAAACGCGATACGCCTTAGCCTGCATGGAGTATCCGATGAAGACTCCTTCGTCCGCCTTGGGGCTGAATTTCCCAAGATCATCCTTGTCGTTTAGCACATAGCAAGTGCATCCAAATGCATGGAAGTAGCCGACGGTTGGAACGTGATTATTCATGATCTCGTACGGTGTCTTGTTGAACCGCTTGAGAAGGATTGAGCGGTTTTGCGTGTAGCATGTCGTAGACACCGCCTCAGCCCAGGGATACAGCGGTAGATTTGCTTGGGATAGCATCGTTCGAGCAGCTTCAACGAGGGTACGGTTCCGTCTTTCCACCACTCCGTTTTGTTGTGGAGTGCGTGCTGCAGAGAAAGTGTGTGTGATGCCCACCGTTCTCAGATAGTCATCCACTTTTTGATTCTTGAACTCCGTCCCGTTGTCAGTTCTGATGGACTGAACGTGTTGAAGCTTGTTCTGCTGGACAGTCTTTAGGTGATCAATAATGAGCTCCGGAGTTTCGTCCTTCGAGCGTAAGAACCTCACCCAAGTGTAGCGCGAGTAGTCGTCCACCATCACGAGCACGTATTTGCGTTTATTGATGCTCGGAACACGCAGTGGACCACACAAATCCATATGAATGAGTTCGAGAGTCCGGGTCGTGCTCGGAGTTGCCTTCGGCGGATGTGATGCGCGCGTCATCTTTCCCTTTTCGCATGCTCCACAGAGACGATCCTTCACGAACGGAAGTTGGGGCACGCCTCTGACGTGTTTGCCTAGCACCAGTTGATTTATACTTCTGAAGTTGAGGTGCGAAAGACGTCTATGCCAGAGCCAAACTTGGTCGGAGTCGGCTTTTGACAAGAGACATACTGGTTTGTCTGTCTTGAGAGCGGCGAGGTCAATGGTGTAGAGATTGGTCTTGCGAGTTCCAACCAGAAGTTCCTCGCCGTCGTTGTTGAGGATTCTACACCTTGTGGCTTTAAAGCTGACCTCGAGATCCTTGTCACAGAATTGACCGATGCTGAATAGATTGTGTCCTAATCCTGTGACGGGTGTCGAGTCCGGCAAATAATAAGATTTATAAAATTACTCCTATTACCTCTAAAACACAACAAATTGTGATAATGGTAAGTAGGGTCGTCTCCTCAGGAACTCGGTGTTAACCGTGAGTCCAAGACGTAATCACGTGCAAACTCATCGAAAACATTATATATAGAAAGGGGGTGGTTTATAAAAAGTTTAAACATGTAACAACTAAATAAGGATTTAAAAATTCGATAAAAAGAATTCTAGCAATGAGTAGAAATCAACTACTTGCTTGGATAATGTATTAGAGACTTAATCGGCAATATTATTTCAAAAGAATTCGAAGTAGTTTTAAACTATGATACGCACCAAAGTTATGTTGATTCTAAAAAAAACATGACTATCACGAGAAGCTTGATGACTAGCCTCTAGCTAGCTAAATAAATCAAGTCACGGACTTAGATTCAAATGCTAGCCGCATTAAAATTCAACCAACTTACCACCCTTGATTAATAATCGAAGTCGATCATTATGATCAAATTATGTAACCTTACAACACTATAATTCAATAAAATGTTGAATATAGATATTGGTTGCTACCTCCTTAAATCAATGAACAATTACGGATTCAAAGAATTAACTAGCCATTCGAGTTTAAATTAAAGAAAACGAGGGATCCAACTCGAAATAATTAACAAAAACTTGAAGAACAATGTAATCAAAGGTTACATAAACGAATTCTAATGATGTTAAAAATCTAATTAAATCTCAACATATCCAAGCTTTCGAGGTAGATTACATACCCATTGCTAGAAATAATAAACTAGCTACTCATATTTAACAAACGAAAATTGAAATAAAATTATAAAGCTTGAGAATTGGTGAAGTAATTATAAGATATTGAATGTATTTTAAATTAAAGAATGAGTATGGGTGTAAATTTTCCTTGAGATGGTTGTAGTGACGATTTGGTTAGTCACTTTGTAGTACGAATGTCTATAAAAAGCCCGATCTCTCAAAAGTGGATTTTTATAGACCGGTCCTACAAAGTGCCCGTAAAGTTACCATTATTAGAAATAATGGTAACATCCAAGTGTCGTATACTAATCTCAAGTTTAATTCACACTCACACCCAAAGAGGTGGTTAGCTCATACTAAAAGTAAAAGACATAATAAAAGAAAAGAAATACGAAGTAACTACTTTCATAAAGTTAATACGAGAAATAAAATATGGAAAGTAAGTACGGAATTAAATACAGAATTTAAAGTGTTACACTTCAAGCCTAAGACTTGAAGTGGTTTTTGGAAAGTAAGTAACTTGAGAAATGAGAAACGAGAAACTAAACTATTCTAAGAGAAACTGAGAAACTGCTAACTTTCACTTCAACTGAACGAACTTTCTTCTTCACCATGCACCTTCTATTTATAGTAAATGTAAGGATGGGCTGCCTCGTTATGCGTGCCTTATCCTATCTTCTCCATATCAACTTGATCAGCAACTTGACGATTTGCAGATTTTTATTTTATTATTTTTTATCTTTCTTTTTATGCAATAGACACACACGACATATATATATATATATATATATATATATATATATATATATGTTTTTTTTTCTTTTTCCTTTAACCTAAATCAAGAATATAATAAAACTTGGTTTTTATTTTCTTTTATTTATTCATTTTTCTTTTCTTTTCTTTACATATTATAATATGACTAACAATTAATACTAAACTTAATAATTTTGGGTATTTTAAGCATCCAACCAACATTAAGTTTAGGAAAATTCGATATAAAAATGTATGTAAAATTGGCACTTATCAAATTCCCCCACACTTAGATCATTGTCCGTCCCGGCAATGACTTAAGTTAGCACATGGTATAAAAATTGAATCCAACGGAAGTGTCAACACATATAGCATTTTTATGAACTCGAGATTTGCAACTTAGCATCAAAAAGTGAGCACACACAATCAAGTAGACACAAGCTAATCACCAGAACTCTCACGAATGGGATAATTGAAAGAACACTCAATTCACTCTTGAATCAAAGTGTATCACTCAAATCGTCACTACACTAGCATATACCTACCATAAGCTTGAAAAGTCTCTCACCCTCCACTACTTGGATATAATACATGCATATAAATCAAAAGGACTTTTACGGGTGTAATGTAAAATAAGGCTTTGGGTAAGGTAGGGATTTATTTGGGAAAAGTGGTTAAAGACCTTTCATCAATGGAGAAATCAGTTCTTCGACAATGATTTTTTTTTACGACAAAGGATTTTAGATATTTATCTTTGAAGCACATTTCTCTTTGGATGATAGGGGATAAAGATGAAACGTTTATAATCAACCATATCATCATTTCCGTCGTCTTACTTTATATATATATATATATATATATATATATATTTCTTTTCTTGACGTCATATTGTTTTTTTTCTTTTATTTCCCAACATATATGTTTTCCTTTCAAGCATATGGGGATACCAAGACATTCCATTGTTGGTTGGTCGGGTGAGTCGTGTTTGGTTTGGTTTATAATGTGGGTAGCAAAAGAAATAGGCTAAGGCTAAAAAAGGTGCACAAATTGGATAATAATAACATAAGGGTAGGCTTAAGGCTAATGGGCTTAGAATTAAAATGAGAAAATGATGGCCTTTATCATATTTATTAGCATGTAAATATCATGTAGTCTTAAGGAGAGACAAATCAAGTTCTAGAGGCGTATAACTAGGCATGACGTAATCACACAAGAAATGAATTAGAGACTAATATAAAATGTTTAGTCTAATAGGCTCAAAGTCTCACGGTGTTAAAGCTAGTTCAAGAGATTAGCAATAGTCTAACTTTGATCGGTATACTACCACAAATCAACTTAAGTGCTATCAATCAAGTTCAATCATGCTATACATGCCTCCAAACTCATTGTCATCAACCATTTACGCTCATTAAAAACGTGCTAACACATTTTCAAAACGGACAACGACCCACTTTTAAGCACAAATTTTGCAAAAAATGCAAAAAATTTACCCTAAAAATCGAGCATATACCCAAACCATGCAAAATCATGCAAATAACCCTACCCCCACACTTAATTCATACATTGTCCTCAATGTAATCAATATGTAGAGGACACTCTAAACATGAAAAGACGGGGAACAGAAAACTCCCCTGATTTAGTGAGTGGTCCCCCCAATGCATGAATTTGTGATGGTCGACGTGTCTCCTTGAGTTTCCAATGCCCTGGTGAGCCTGAGAAAATAGAGAAAGCTAGGAGCAAAAGTAGAGAATCTAACAGAAACAAACTAACTAACATAAAGCAATAAAAACAAGAAATGGAAATCCGTGGGTTGCCTCCCATGCAGCGCCTTTCTTTTAGGTCTTTGGCTAGACCACACTCAGTTCATTCTGTGTAGCTTGGCGTGTCCAACGCTACCCTCTCTAAGTCCCCTTCATTAAAGCCCTCATAGAACGGCTTCAGTCTATGGCCATTAACTTTGAAAATCTGCCCTGTAGATAGACTTTGGATCTCAACTGCACCATGCTCAAAAACAGTTAGAACAACAAAAGGTCCTATCCATCTGGACCTTAATTTACCGGGAAATAATTTCAATCTAGAGTGATAAAGGAGAACTTTCTGACCTTTAGTGAAAGACTTACGTGATATGCGTGAGTCATGAAACGCCTTAGCCTTTGCTTTATATATGCAAGCGTTCTCGTAGGCGTCATTCCTTATCTCCTCCAAATCTTGAATTTGAAGCTTCCTATGTGATCCCGCTTCGTCCAAATCCATATTGCATGTCTTCACCGCCCAATAAGCCTTATGCTCCAATTCCACTGGAAGGTGGCAAGGCTTATCGTACACCAAGCGAAAAGGTGACATTCCTATGGGCGTCTTGTAGGCTGAACGATAGGCCCTCAAGGCGTCATTGAGCCTTAAACTCCAGTCTTTCCGATTGGGATTTACAGTCTTCTCCAAAATGGATTTGATCTCTCTATTGGACACTTCAGCTTGTCCGTTAGATTGTGAATGGTAGGCGGTGGAGATGCGGTGGATAACCCCATACTTCTTGAAAAGAGCGCCAATGACCTTGTTGCAAAACTGGGTACCTCGATCACTAATGATGGCCTTCGGCGTCCCGAACCTGGAAAATATGTGAGATTTGACAAAATCTGCAACTTCACGAGAATCATCAGTCCGAGTGGCCTTTGCCTCAACCCATTTTGAGACATAATCAACAGCCAAAATAATATAGAGGTTACCAAAAGATGCGGGGAAAGGTCCCATGAAATCCATGCCCCATACATCAAAGATCTCGCATACTAGCATGGGAAATTGGGGCATTTGATTCCGGGAACTAATGTTTCCCGTCATTTGGCATCTCATGCAACTCTTACAAAATTGATAGCAATCTCGCATAAGGGTTGGCCAATATAACCCACACTCAAAGATCTTTCGGTACGTTCGTTTGTGGCCAAAGTGGCCCCCACAAGCCTCGGAGTGACAAAAATTTAATATTGATTGAAACTCTCCTTGGGGCACACATCGCCGAATCACTTGGTCCGGACAATGTTTCCACAAATATGGCTCGTCCCACATATAGAGACGAGCCTCTCTCTTGATTTTTTCTTTCTCGGGTCTAGATAAGTCACCTGGAAAGGTCTTTGAAACCAAGTAATTAACGATATCAGCATACCACGGGGTTTCTCCTGAGATGGAGAAAAGGTGCTCATCCGGAAACTCATCAGTGATCGGTTTTGGCTCTCCATCCGATACTAGGCGGCTAAGGTGGTCGGCTACAAGATTCTCGGCTCCACTCTTGTCCTTTATCTCCAAGTTAAACTCTTGGAGTAAGAGAATCCACCTTATCAATCGCGGTTTTGTATCTTTCTTCTTTAACAGGTATTTCAAAGCTACATGGTCAGAAAATACAATCACTTTAGTGCCTAGCAAATAAGATCTAAACTTTTCTAAGGCAAAAACAACCGCTAGCAACTCTTTTTCGGTGGTTGAGTAGTTGCATTGTGCACTATCGAGTGATCGTGATGCATAATATATTACATGAGAGTTCTTACCATTTTTCTGTCCCAATACCGCCCCAACCGCATGATTGCTAGCATCACACATGATCTCAAATGGCAATTGCCAATTGGGTGGTTGGATGATAGGGGCAGAAGTAAGCATATCTTTCAACAAATCAAACGAACTCTTACATACCTCATTGAAGTCAAAGTCTACCTCTTTTTGTAGGAGCTCACATAGGGGTCGAGTGATCTTCGAAAAGTCTTTGATGAAACGCCTGTAGAAACCTGCGTGACCGAGAAAAGAACGAACCTCTCTAACACTCGAGGGGTAGGGTAAGGATTTTATGACATTTATTTTTGATTTGTCAACCTCTATTCCCCTTTCTGAGATAACATGACCAAGTACTATACCCTGATTTACCATGAAGTGACATTTTTCAAAGTTCAAGACTAATTTGGTTTCAATGCACCTCTTTAAAATTTTGGTCAAGTTTTCTAGACACACACTAAACGAATCACCATAGACCGTGAAGTCATCCATAAAAACTTCGATAATGTTCTCAACATAATCATAAAAGATACTCACCATACATCGTTGGAATGTCGCCGGTGCATTGCAAAGACCGAAAGGCATCCTTCGGTAGGCGAATGTACCGAAGGGGCATGTAAACGTAGTCTTCTCTTGGTCCTCTCTTGCCACCGGTATTTGATGGAAACATGAATAACTATCCAAAAAACAATAATGAGTACGACCTGCTAATCGTTCTAACATTTGATCTATAAAGGGTAAGGGCAAGTGATCTTTCCTAGTTGATGCATTAAGCTTACGATAATCAATACATACCATCCACCCGTTTTGAACACGAGTGGGTACCAACTCATCTTCGGCATTCTCTACCACAGTAATGCCGGTTTTCTTGGGTACTACCTGTACGGGGCTCACCCACTTGCTGTCGGAGATTGGGTAGATCATGTCGGCATCCAAAAGCTTCAATATCTCCTTCTTTACCACTTCCATCATAGGTGGGTTCAACCTCCTTTGCGCCTCTCGAAAGGGCTTGTACTCCTCCTCTAGTAGAATCTTGTGTTGGCATAGTGACGGACTAAGACCCTTAATGTCAGCGATGGTCCATCCGATTGCTCTCTTGTGCTCTTTCAACACCTCAACCAATGCTCCTTCCTCTTGAGATGACAAGTTGGCGGATATAATCACGGGTAGTGTATCCTTATCTCCCAAATAAGCATACTTCAAATGGTCTGGCAATGGTTTCAATTCTAGCTCGGGTACCTGTTCAACAGAAGGTAGAAGTCTAGTGTAAGATAAAGGCAAATCTATTTTAGAGACCTCATACCTTGGCTTTGGTGCTCGCCCTTTTTCCATCCAAGACACCAATTCTGCAAATTCATCATCAAACTTGTACTCTTGAGCAAGCTTTTTCAAGCTTCCATTAGTCAAATCTCTGTCAAAAATCACTTCTAACGCATCCTAATTAGATAAATCAAACATAGTGTCAGACAAGGACTCAATAATATCAACAAAGCATAATGAAGAGACATCACTCGGATATCGCATGGCGTCGTATATATTAAACTTAATTACATCGCCATCAAATTCCATAGTCAAGTTACCATCATGAACATCTATCTTGGTCTTAGAGGTTTTCAAGAATGGTCTACCTAGCAAAATCATACCGTCCTTAGAGGTATTATTCTCCTCCATGTCTATAACATAAAAATCTGCTGGAAAGACCAATTCTTTCACTTGAACAAGTACATCCTCTAATACCCCTTTTGGGTAGACCGTCGACCTATCTGCTAATTGGATTACCACACCGGTTGGCTTTAGGGGTCCTACATTCAAAGATGAGTAAATGGCATATGGCATAACATTGATTGATGCCCCCAAGTCCAACATTGCTTGATTGACCGATACATTTCCTACCTTACATGGTATGGTAAACATGCCCGGGTCGTTACATTTTGGTGGTAACCGCTTTTGCAAGACGGCGGACACATTTTGGCTCATGCTTATCTTTTCATTCCCTTTTAGTTTTTTTATTAGTACAAAGCTCTTTTAAAAATTTTGCATATCTAGGAACTTGTTTTATAGCATCTAAAAGAAGAATGATTACCTGAACTTTTCGGAATGTGTCAAGGATCTCCTTTTCTTCGCTTTCCCGTTTGGTCTTCTCGAATCGGCTCGGGAATGGCGGTGCTTGAACAATTACTTCGGGTCCTTTCTTCTTCGTCTCGACATCTTTGACCTCCTTTTCACCCGAAGCGGATGCCCTGACCTCTAACTCATCTTCTTCTTCAATCGCCTTCTTGTTCTTTTCTACACTATCTTTGAGCTCTTTTCCGCTCCTCAAAGTGATGGCATTCACATTGGCTTTCGGACTGGTCTCCGTCTGGGAAGGCAACTTGCCTTTATTTACCAAATGGCCAACGGTGGCCTGGAGAACTTGAATACTTGCTTGTGTATCCTGTTGAGATTTTGCCATGTTAGCAGCCATAGATTTAACCACATCTTCCAATGACATACCTGAGCTACTAGGAGCTTGAGATGGCACTTGATGTTGCTGTTGGGCACCCGGTTGGAATGATGCCTTCGAATGGTGTTGCGGTTGAAAACCGGGTGGGCCTTGGAATGGTAGCAAACCTTCATAAAAATATTGAATTAGTAATTGCTCAGAAATGTCGTGTTGAGGGCAACTTACACAGAGGCGCTTGAAGCGCTCCCAATATTCGTAGAGTGATTCCATGTCCTTCTGCTTGATTCCGCATATCTCTCTCCTTAGCCCGGTGGCTTTGGATGCGGGAAAGAACTTGTCGAGGAATGCTCTCGCCATTTGTCCCCAAGTAGTGATCGAGCCTGGCGGTAGATAGAAAAGCCACTCCCTAGCTGCGTCAACTAGGGAGAATGGGAATGCCTTTAGCTTTAGGTTCTCCACGGTCGTTCCTTGTGGCTTCATTCCCAAGCATACCATGTGGAACTCGATCATGTGCTTGTACGTGTCTTCATTAGCTAAACCATGGAAACGAGGTAGTAAGTGAATTAAACCAGTTTTAAGTTCGGTACCTGCCTCTTCCGTCGGATATGTAATGCAAAGAGGTTGCTCATCAACGTTGGGTGCTGCCCATTCCCTCAAAGTGCACTCGGGATTTGCCATGTCCTCTTTTTCCTCTTCTTCGGTCTCGGTGACCGGTTCTTTTTTTTTTCCAAGTGAGGCTTTTCTTCTTCAAAATGAAGCTCCTCCTTATCGCTCTCTGAATCTGTAGACAACTCAATATCTTTCCAGATATTGAGCTCTGGTGAAGAAGTCGACTCGCCTTGCTTCTTTCGAAGCTTAGCTTGTTTCCTTAACTTCTTGGCGGTTTTCTCAATTTCTGGATCGATTGGGATTGGTGAACCTGCACGAAAAGATCTTGGCATAAACAGTTAAACTTGCCGAGTCCCCTGCAGCGGCGCCAAAAATTTGACGGGTGTCGAGTCCGGCAAATAATAAGATTTATAAAATTACTCCTATTACCTCTAAAACACAACAAATTGTGATAATGGTAAGTAGGGTCGTCTCCTCAGGAACTCGGTGTTAACCGTGAGTGCAAGACGTAATCACGTGCAAACTCATCGAAAACATTATATATAGAAAGGGGGTGGTTTATAAAAAGTTTAAACATGTAACAACTAAATAAGGATTTAAAAATTCGATAAAAAGAATTCTAGCAATGAGTAGAAATCAACTACTTGCTTGGATAATGTATTAGAGACTTAATCGGCAATATTATTTCAAAAGAATTCGGAGTAGCTTTAAACTATGATACGCACCAAAGTTATGTTGATTCTAAAAAAACATGACTATCACGAGAAGCTTGATGACTAGCCTCTAGCTAGCTAAATAAATCAAGTCACGGACTTAGATTCAAATGCTAGCTGCATTAAAATTCAACCAACTTACCACCCTTGATTAATAATCGAAGCCGATCATTATGATCAAATTATGTAACCTTACAACACTATAATTCAATAAAATGTTGAATATAGATATTGGTTGCTACCTCCTTAAATCAATGAACAATTACGGATTCAAAGAATTAACTAGCGATTCGAGTTTAAATTAAAGAAAACGAGGGATCCAACTCGAAATAATTAACAAAAACTTGAAGAACAATGTAATCAAAGGTTACATAAACGAATTCTAATGATGTTAAAAATCTAATTAAATCTCAACATATCCAAGCTTTCGAGGTAGATTACATACCCATTGCTAGAAATAATAAACTAGATACTCATATTTAACAAACGAAAATTGAAATAAAATTATAAAGCTTGAGAATTGGTGAAGTAATTATAAGTTATTGAATGTATTTTAAATTAAAGAATGAGTATGGGTGTAAATTTTCCTTGAGATGGTTGTAGTGACGATTTGGTTAGTCACTTTGTAGTACGAATGTCTATAAAAAGCCCGATCTCTCAAAAGTGGATTTTTATAGACCGGTCCTACAAAGTGCCCGTAAAGTTACCATTATTAGAAATAATGGTAACATCCAAGTGTCGTATACTAATCTCAAGTTTAATTCACACTCACACCCAAAGAGGTGGTTAGCTCATACTAAAAGTAAAAGACATAATAAAAGAAAGGAAATACGAAGTAACTACTTTCATAAAGTTAATACGAGAAATAAAATACGGAAAGTAAGTACGGAATTAAATACAGAATTTAAAGTGTTACACTTCAAGCCTAAGACTTGAAGTGGTTTTTGGAAAGTAAGTAACTTGAGAAATGAGAAACGAGAAACTAAACTATTCTAAGAGAAACTGAGAAACTGCTAACTTTCACTTCAACTGAACGAACTTTCTTCTTCACCATGCACCTTCTATTTATAGTAAATGTAAGGGATGGGATGCCTCGTTATGCGTGCCTTATCCTATCTTCTCCATATCAACTTGATCAGCAACTTGAACCATTTGCAGATTTTTTTATCTTTCTTTTTATGCAATAGACACACACGACACACATATATATATATATATATATATATATATATATGTTTTTTTTTCTTTTTCCTTTTAACCTAAATCAAGAATATAATAAAACTTGGTTTTTATTTTCTTTTATTTATTCAATTTTCTTTTCTTTTCTTTACATATTATAATATGACTAACAATTAATACTAAACTTAATAATTTTGGGTATTTTAAGCATCCAACCAACATTAAGTTTAGGAAAATTCGATATAAAAATGTAAGTAAAATTGGCACTTATCATCCTGCGACGTGGGATATCTTCTTGATTGTTATCTTGTCTTGTACGATGTCGCCGTAGCCCACGATCGGCGACTTCTCGTTATTCCCAAATCTCACGTCTCCGCGGTATTCTTCCTTGTAATTCGTGAGAAGCTCCCTTCTTCCGGTCATGTGCTTGGAGCATCCAGAATCTAAGTACCACACGTGACCGTTCTGCAAAACAAGATTAGTGACGTTTAGGTACCCAAATTTGTTTGGGTCCTGGGGGGTTAGATTTGGCACTGCCTGGTGAAATCTGCTTTGACTCAGCTTTCCCTTTAGGTGTAGATTTTACACCGTTGGAGGGAACTGGTTTTGGCACTTGTTGCCTCTTGGGTGCAGAATTTACACCTTTTGGAGGAACAAATTTTGGGGCAGATTTCCACCTGGGTGCCGGTTTAACCTCAGTAGGAGGAGCCCGTGTAGGAATGGGTCGGGTCTCCCGCTGTGGTTTCACCGTTTGATTGAAACCCTTATTTAAATGATGTTGTTGCTTGTTATTATGGGGTTTGCGCTTATGAAATAGGTTACCAACAAAGTAAGGCGCATACCAATCATTATTGTGAATATCATCAAAATCATTCCAACCACAATTAGAACAACATAAACAATCATGCGATAACTGAATCAATTGATTAAGTGATTTAACTTTAACAGGAAAAGAAACATCAAAATGGTTCCAATGATTCCAAACATAATTGTCTTTGTCTATTTTAGAATTGAAAACAGGTAGGGATGACTTTGACGCATCCTTCTCGACAGATTCCCTCTTTAGCCACTTTGGTGTTTCTTTATTAGCGCGACCATTTTTATCTGAAACAGCAGGGATAGTATGATCAGTGACTTTTGAGGAAACAGGAGTCTTAGTGGTCGGTCGTTCGGTCTTTTGTTTCGACTGTGACTGTTTTTGAGAGTTGGAAACATTTTTAAGAATCTTTATCACAGCCGGAGTCTTGGGTTGAGAACAGTCGCCCTTTAGAAAATTGACCGGGCGATTAACCACTGGAGACAAAAAATCAGGTTGACTTGGAGAAATAGTAGTGTTGGCAGTCAATGGTCCGGTAGCTTGCCTTGGCTGTGATTGCCTTTTGGAAACAGGTTTCGAGGTTGGTTTTGACTGGGAAATCTTGATCACAGCTGAGGCCTTTGTTTGAGAACAGCTTTCTTTTAAAGAATTAACCGGATGATTGACCACGGGGGATAAAAAATCACTGTGACTTGGAAGAGGTTTGTCGAAGGGAAACGAATCAAACTCTTCATCATAGGTACCTTCGGAGTTCATGTACTCTGAAAAATCTATCTTGGGAAGTACTGGACTAGGGTCAGGTGAGGAAGGCGAGGAATACTTTGTGTTTGTGTGCTTAGGGGAACTTGGTGCTGAAGCGTTTGAAAAACCAGAGTTTAAATTCCTTTGAGCACATTCGTCTTGAGAGACGTTACTTTCTTGAGAAGAGATATTTCCAATGAAGGCTTTACACGAGGATGTGTCAGATGAGTTAGAAGAAAGTTCAGGTGAAAATTGCTTCGCAGTTTGGAGCAAGTCAAGCGGCACTCGGAGTTGACTATTTACCATATGCTCTTTCATCGTTTCTCTTGTCATTTCAGACAGTTTTGATGAGAGCGTATTGATTTCCCACTGAAATTTTTCCTTTTCCTCACTTGACACACCGTCGGTTTTCTCAGATTTGAGTTTCTCAATCTCAGAGATGAGAACTTTCTTTTCGTTTTGAAAGGTGGACCTTTCTTTCTCAATCGACTCCTCCAACTAGACAATTTTTTCTTCCAAGATGAGAGGAGGAACATAGAGTTTAAACTCATCCGTCTCAGTCTTGGTTGCAGGTGCTACATCCTCATCCTTCTTGGAGGAAACCTTGGGTGTAGCTACCTTGTAGGGGTCGAAGTAGTCATTGGAAAGATACTTTTTGTCCTTTTGATACGAGTAGTTTAAAGGTTCATAACAAAATGGAAGTTGAATTCCTCGTTTGTGTGTGCGTTTATGTTCCTCGGTTTCCTCATCCTTTTCTGGTTCAAGAGGACCAGTCCATTGAATTGCGTACTCTGGATACTTTTTATCTAATCCATAGCAAGCAAAATCATACAGAGTAGGGACTTGATATCTTCCCTTTTTCAGATAATGTGGGTTGTCATATCTGATTCCCCATTCTTTGTTAAAGTACGTGAACTCTTTGGGTTTGTTCAAAAAAATGGTTTGATCAGTTTGACCCCTTTTGTGGAGTTTGGTTTCAAGATCTAAAATTTTGGCTACATACTCCTTGTGTTGAATTTGAAGAGAAGAACATTGATAAGTAATGTCTTCTTTCTCATTCAAGCACTGATCAAACTGACGTTGGAGATCAGATAATATGGCCCTTAAGTCTTTAGGTGCTAATGAAAGAATTTTGCATCTGTCTTTTAAATCAGCATTTTCAGACTTATACTTCTCAGTTAATTTCATTTGAACATTAAGCTTTTCAGTTATTGAAATAATTTCAAGCTTTTGTTCTTCATTTGTGGCCTTGAGGGAGTTTGCCTTTTCTGTGATGGTTTGCAGTTGGAGTATGAAGTTTTGTAAGCAAGAGTCACATACCTGATTTGCTGTTGCCTTGTCTTCATCCGTAGACGATTGATATCCCATGAAAGCATCAGCACCTTCATAATCTTCCTCATCATCAGATCTGCCTAGCCAGTACTCATTTTCAGCGAACATTACCTCCCCAGCCTCCTTCTGTCTGGCCAGTACAAGCTTAGCCTCATAATAGTGAGAGTTCTTCACTGTAGGTTGACGAAAGTCTTTAGCGAAGTGACCGAGTTTCCCGCAGTTGTAGCATTTCACAGGTTCATCTCGCTTCTTCCGGTCACCTTTCTCTGTCTTCTCCTTCTTCTCAGATCTATCTTGCTCTTCTACTTTCTTCTTTCCTTCATACCGGTCCTTACAGTCGTGACGCATATTGGAGGAGGTGGAGTAGCGTTGATTATTGGAAGAAGGCTTCTTGTAAAACTTTTGTTGTTGAAAGGATTTAGTCAGAAGGGCAATAACTTTCATTAAGTCTGATGCTTCATCATCATCATCATCACCGTCTTTCTCGTCTTCAAGTTCTGACTCGGAGGAACTTTGCTGTGGACCGCGTCTGGATTGACTGCTTGAAAATTTCCCTTGTTTGGAAGTGATGAGGGCAATTGGATCAGCAGATGGTTTTGGCTCATTCTTCTTCTCTCCCAGAAGCTCATTCACTTCATCTTCGTCTTGTAGAAGTGTCTCATACAGTTCATTGATGCTGATGTTCTCTATCAAGTTGTTGTGCTTGACATGAGAAGCATACACTTTCCATTCAGGTAGCAAGTTGTTGAGGAACTTTAGTGCATTCTCAGTATTGGAACGAACAATTTTATTCTTGTTCAGTTCATTGAGGAGTAGACAAAAACGTTCATAGGTCTGGGTATGGGATTCACCGTTGCGCTGCTTGAACCCATCGAACTTGGTTATCGCGCTATTTATCTTCAGCTGATTTCCTACAACGCTCCCTCGCATCATTTTGGCTACTTGGTCCCACATGCCTTTAGCCGTGTATTTGTAACTGTCTATGGCAGTGTAGATAGAGTTAGGAAGGGCTTGAATCAGATATCTCTTTGCATGCTTTTCACCTTCAGTCATGCCTCTTTCAAATTCTGTCATCTCAGCAAGAGTCTTCTTCTCACGTCGAGCTATTGCAGTTGCAGTTGCAGCTATGTCCATCATTGGCTCGGCAATTGGGCCATGATCCAGAGCTCTCTTGATGTACTCATAGTTGTCCTTGGACTCTTTGAAGATCATGAACCTATCTCGCCATTGGTTGTACTCGTTCGGATAGAGACAAGGTGGCTTGGTGTCAGTGCCAATTGCGAGAGCATCACGAGAAGTAGACATCTTCAGTTGCAACGGAGTGATCGTCAGACGTGTAGATTGATTCAAAAAGTAAACCTAACGCAAGGCACTAAAAGTGAAATCCTAACGCAGGGTCTACGAGTGATTTGACTAACCTGAACTTACTGGATAGGAATCCAAATAAGTTATCTGATCTGAAATTGTTCGGATCAGATTTGATGCAACTGGATCAAAAACCAAAAACAGAAGTATCCGGATAAGATGAGGATACCGGATAATAGAATTGTCCGGATATCTGTAAGAGTCCGGATATTAGAAAGAATCCGGACAGAGTAAGCTTTCCGGATAACAGATACCACACACTTTCCGGATAACTGAGGTTACCGGATGTGAACTGATTCCGGATGTGAAGTTTCCGGGTACAATGGAGTTTCCGGATACTGTGCAGTTTCCGGATACCACGAAGTTTCCAGATAAAAAATGGATTTCCGGATAAAATTGATTTCCGGATACTTTGAGTTATCCGGAACAATATTACCCGGATAGGTTTGAGATTATAAGATACATACCCGGATGGATGACTTACCCGGAAGAAACTGGTTGCCCGGAAAAATTGGAAGAATCCGGATGGAACCACAAACGTCCGGACAAAATGAACTTATCCGGAAACTGCGGCTGGGTTTGTCCGGACACTGCGGCTGTTTACTCAGTTCGATCGATTTCTCAACTAGGGTTACTCAAAATTGTTCCTGAAAGATTAGAAACAATACCAAACACAAAACTAACACTAACCCAATCGATTTCTAAGCAAAAAGAACACGTTTTGATGGAAAAAATTCGATTTTTGTTGAAGAACACTACCAAAATCTTTGATTTTAAATTGCTAAATTGACCAATCAAACGAATGAATTAGGATGTAAAAATTTGTAGAAACACTTATAACGATAATGCTAACACAACCCAATAAGCAAAAACAACCAATTTTGACTGAATCAAATATTCAAGAATTCAAGAATGGTCAGACGGGTAAAAGTCAAACTAACCAGAAATTGATGAATGAAGCTTTGAATCGAATCCGTCTGTCTGCTCTGATACCAATTGTAGATTCCAGATCCGTGCAACATATATGAAATCGTAATGATAAGCAATAAGAGCAAAGATTTCAACTGGTCATCCCTTTCATTAACTTTCAGAGAGAATATTACAATACAGTGTTGAAAGTAAAAGAGATGATTAGCTTGTTTTTCCAAGCTAATCAACATTAAATACAATGGGCCCGTGGTTAACAAGCCCACGGCCCGTTCACTAAAAGGCTCTATTTTAAACAAATACATTTTAACCCTTGAACTTTAAATCAACATTAAAACCTGCTCTAACAGATATCCCCATCGTTGGATAAATCCACAAATGACCTATCGCCATTTTTAAACGCTAACTTGCAAACAGCAGAAGGGTTGATTCCACATTTTTGCATGGCGTATGCAAGAAATTTCTGATAAGTATAGTTTACTGGCACTTTTACACCATGCTTAGATTTATAAGCAAAATTCCACTCATTGTTATCTTGCTCCCATTCACCATCAAAACAGAAATATAGCTTAGCTTTTGCAACAGATGAACTCATTTTTTCAGTAGTATCTCAAACACAAAATATTGCAGAAAGAAATCAAGAAAGAAGTATGAAATCGGTGTGTGGATTATGGATTGCATTTTACATCTATTTATCAATGAAACAACCAACATTGATGACAACCAATCTCTCATTTCATCCACAAACTGGTATTCCAAAAACACTGATTTAACATTGATGAAAACATGCAAATGAATTTCAACCACAAATCGGTCTTCAAAGTACAATAATTGTGGAAAAAAAACAGTAAAAGCATGCAAGATTCGTCTAAGTACAGGGGCTGAAAGTGTAAATTTTCAGGGACCAAAAGTGTAAATTTTCAGGGACCAAAACTGTAAAATTTTGGTCCATCGCGGGCTGCGATCGCGGGCAGGGGCCAAATGTGCACCGCGGCCAAAGTTGAGGGGCTCCGCGGGACACTTTTGGCCAAAGGTCGTGCCACGTCAGCCCTATCCCGCGATCGCGGGCTCCATCGCGGGCCATTAGGGCATTTTGGTAAACCGCGAAATTTTTGTGGCATTTTGGTAAGTGTTGGTCAAACTTTTGGCATTTTAATTAATTTCCCTTTAGTTAATATTGGGCTCATTTCGAAATAATACATTTAAATAAAAAAAAAAAGGTATCGACGAATAACAATATAAAAAAATAACGTAAACGTATGACATATAATAATATAATTAAATCAAAAAATATTCAATATTGGTCTCATTTCGAAGGTATCGACGAGACGATTATAATTGTATAACTTGTTAAAATTAAAAAAATCTTTTTTTAACGTATTTTAGTTAATATACGATTATATGTGTTAATATAATAAAGATGTAAAATGAAAAATAGAAAACTAAAATGTATAAAGTAAATTTATTAAATAAGTATAGGGGTGTAAAATGTAACTTTTAAATAAAAAATAAAAAAGTGAAGTGTGTGAGGGGAATGGTATACAAAATGGCAAGGGGGTATACTTAGAATCTCCCGTCATGATTTAGCAACGACTATTAACAAATTTATGTGGCTATAAGTATAGCTAAATCCATGGTCAGTGGCGGATCCAAGAATTCTAATGATGGGGCTCGGAGTTGTAGAGTTAGGTTGAAAAGATTTCGGAAAACATTACCATCATTATCAATTTTGGATGTTAGTACTTTTCTTTTAAAAACTTTTTAATTTGTCTGATGAACTAACAAAGCAAATAACAATTAGTCTCCAAAAAATTAACATAAAAAAATAAACAACTAACCATCAACTATAGACCAAGGATCGTGTGATAATAGAAGTTAAGATGAAAAGTGTAAGAAATTTGAATGTTAGATTCAAAGTAAGTCCCAAAATAACCCTGAATTAGCTTAGAAGTTGATTTTCAATTTGGATTGATCCAAGAGTGGAGATCCCTTCTTATTCTTCTCATACATTCTCAACGGAAACTAACTCTCAACTAACAAACTTTAACTCTAACAATTAAAGCCTAACAAAAATTAACTATTTTTGTATCGGGTAACAACTCCTAACCGTAACAATTAACAAAAGTTCACTATTCGGCGTCAACTAAGAACTCCTGATTGTAACAATTAATAAAAATTTGCATCAGTTAATAAACCCTAATAGATAATGATACAAAATTAATCACAAAACCAAAGAATTAAAGGGAAGAAATATATATATTTAGAATAATACATTGTGTGGAGAGTGAGAAACGGTCTTTCCATAGAAGCATGTAAGAGAGAGTAATAATGTGAGGAAAACCTTCAATGGAGTTGTAGATTATATATTGGGCTAAGAGAATTATGGGCCAAATACTTAAAGGGCTTCAAACTAATTACCTATTATGGGGTCAATTGGTCAAATCCTTTCTTTTAGGGGTCGAAACAAAAGAGTTTTTATAAAAGAAAGACAAAATATATACTACATGACTATTTTTTTAAAAGTTTTATGGCAAACAATAAGTGTACATCCACCCCTGTCCATGGTTAAAAACAAATTTATGTGGCAAAAAGGTAACCAATAGTCATGTTTTTAACAATCGAGTTTATGTGACTAATAAGTAGTTTATGGTCATGGTTATTATTTTGCATGATGAATAAGTAAGCAAAATAGCAACCGTTGTAAAATTTAAGCGATTATATATACCGAAAAGTAACCGGTAGCCACGCTTCTAAAAATTAAACATAACTATATGTCAACAAGTGGCCATGCACTACAAAGAAAAATGACATCCAAAAAGAAGGTTTTGTATTTGTATTTAAAAGTCTGAAAAGTTTCTCTAAAAAATAGAGAAGTTTTTCACTTCCGTTAACTAAAAGTTTTAGGGAGGGTTTTCAAAAAACCCGATAACTCAAGAAAGAAAGTTTAAGCTTAATGGACCCTACATTTACATATGGAGGCAAGTGTGGATCACTTTTAAATCTAACCATTACGTACTCTTAACCTGTAAAACTCTCTTGTTCAGGCATTTCACTGATAACTTCATATGCACTTAATTTCCTTGTCACAAGATTTAACAAATATCTCTCGTCTCATTGCATTTCTATATCTGATCGTGATGGAAGAGTCTAAGAAGAGCATTGCAATTTTATGATGACAACACATCGAAAGAAACAATTGAGAATTTTTGACTTTTTTAAAGATAATTCAGATAAGGAAATTACGAAAGACTAGTAGATAAATAAGAAGTAATTAATTTTTTTATATAACTAAGCTATCTTAAAAGGTTTAAGACATTTTTGTATAATTAATTTATTTTTTCTTTTAATTTACAATTAAGTTAATTTAAAAAATAAAAATAAAGAAACCATAAGATCCTAATAGAAATAAGAAATAGTTTATCTAAAAAAAAAAAGTTAGCTAAAATCAATTAATAGAAATAAAGAATAGTTTACTTAAACATAGTTAAAATCAATTAAAAAATTCAACAATCAGATGCTAGAAATAAAACCATGGATGCCACCTAAACACATCCAAACACTATCCAATTAAGCTAAGAGTAACTTATCCCATTAAAGTTTGATAAACACATATGTCTCTATATAAATTAGTTTCGTTGCACACTATTCAAATAAAATTAACAATAACAACATCGGTATATTAAAGCGATATATCTAACAATAACAAAGTAAAGAAATAAGAAACAAAACATAAATTGAACTCTAGTAAAAAGAATGAAGAGAATTAGCATAAATTGATATGTCAAAGAAACAACGAAAATGAACAAATAGAAGAAAGAAGTATAAATGTACAATAAACAACAAAAAAACCTCATAGATATTGCTAAAATCTTCTTGTGGAGGTTGAAATTTACTATTATGATTTTTACATAATTTTATTGCTTAGATAAGTTCTATAATAAATTTAAGTTTAGCCCTTTAATTTTAAAATATTGTAAACACTCTTTTATTTTTAAAAGTTTCATAACAGTGCTGTTACAATTAAAAATTTCATAACAATACCATTACATTTAAGATTTAAAAAACAAAAAATTGACAAACGAGGATCTTGAACCCGAGACCACTTAGAGAGGAGACATTGTTTAAAAACGTGGGTCTTAACGTCTCATATTCTTTTTTCTTTTGCAATATCCCATTGAGCAGGTGCATAGGACCCCACTTAACTCTTAATAGGTATGCTCCTGGTCATATGAGTTATAATGACTCATATTGGGCTATAATAAGTTATAATGGATTATATTGACTGTTATGGATTGTCACAAGTTGGGCTATAATAAGTTATAATGGGTTATATTGATCCATTATAACCCATTACAATCTAGTATGACCCATGACACCTCATATAAAGCACTACAATTAATCTAACCTAGTATGATGCAATATGACAAGTTATAACTCATTAAAACCATATAACCCTACTACGACTAAATATGACATATTATAACACAATATAACTCAATGTGACACATTCTAACCAATTACAACCCAAATGATCAATTGTAAATTATTACAGACCCAAATGGCCCAATATAACCCATTATAACTCATATAGGCCATTATAGTCTATTACAACCATATGACCCATTATAACTCATTAAATTATCATATGACCCGTTATAATCCATGTGGATCCCAGATTAGTGCAATACAGTAGAAATCACGAACAAATAATCAATAAACACGATATGATTTCAATTTGTCATCCCTCTTTCATTAACCATTCAGAGAATTTCAATAACGTGATTACAATGGTTATGGGACGATTTTAACGATTACAGTGCTAACCTAATTTCTAAGGCTTAGCAATCTATTTATACCTAGGCCTTTTATTATTATGGCCCAAGCCCATTTAACACATAAAGGCTTGTTACAATTAATAATTTTTTCTAATCTTTTCTTTATATCACTTTCTATATTATAGGACATTTATGGTCCTAACAGTCTCCCCCTAAAGTTATATAAAGGAAAATTGGTCTTAAAAACTTCAGATTTTGATCTTCTCTTCCTCTTGAATCTTTGAAACACTTTGGTGTTGCTTGTCTTCATTGCTTTCTAAGCTCCCCTTTAGTTAAACTCTTATTCTTCATATCTTCAACTTTATCACCAGATTCAGTGAACAATAACCTTGACTGAGTGCACAAAAACAACTTTCAACTGTAGAAACTCAACACATCGGATAAGCACACAGGAATGATAATGTGCGAGTTACGTGACATTCCACAGTGCGACTTCAGTTTGAAAAACAAGAATCTGTCTTTGAATCGCGAGTTGAATTTTCTTTCTTCAATTAGTTCGTAGGAGGAAACAACATGTAGCAGACAACACTTGATAAGGAATGAAAAGAAATGATCACTTGTAAAAACTTTGAACTCTTTTCGGAATTTATCAATCTCGGAACTGATCAAAAACAACAGTTACTCCCCCTCAACTTTTGCTAACTCCCCCTTAACATGATAAACGGTGTCTTTAAATCTGTATCATTTCTCCCCCTCATGATGAGTAGGATCATCTGGAGCATCATGTAATTTCAAAGACAATACCGGTGAATAGCAGAATATCAGATAAAACCATTAAGTAACCTATGTGGGGTATATATCTAACACAGAAACACAATAGTAACTGTTATCACACCAATTAAATTAATTGCGTGGCCTATGTTCAGAGTTGGCATAGGGGTATCTCTCATAGGACTTCCAGTTATCACTGAAGAAGAATTTTAAAATTTGCTTCTCAAACTGTTCCGGCAATATCACGAAGATATGCGATTGGAATCATAAAGACTCGTGCATGTGTGAAAGAAATAAATCATATCGATTTGGCTCAAAAATTGATTTAACCTGGGACGCAAGTTAAAAATCAAATGACACAGTGATTAGAATATGAAGTTCGGAGACCGGAGCTGATGTCTTCCTTTCTCAATATCTAAGACCTCCGAGTGAGGAATAGATAGATTATATGCTAAATCTCTGTGGATATATGAAACAAAAATCTGTTGTGAGATACTTGAGTGGCTAGGTAGGGTGACACGAGTTATTGACATTGGGTCCATGTCTGTTTCAATATTCATCTCCAAAGAATGAGAATGAATAGATTGTGTGGTTACCCGAATAATTGACTCGGTTTGGTACGGACCAATAAATCTTTTAAGTTCTGTCATAGCCACACCATTTTTCCTTTCACTCCAAACTCATCTATGCATCTACATACCTCACTGATATCTATGAATTGGATGTGTTTCTTGGGTAGGTCCTTCCGGTTCTGGATAAACCATAGAAACGATGTAATTACTAACACTCATTTCATGCATCGAGCAGAACGGTTTTAGTAAAGAGTAAATCACGAGTTCTAAACTAAAGTGTTTAGAAGTCAATACATTTAAGAACGAGTCATGATCTGAGATGATCAGAAGTCATTATAAAATCATTTGAAATATAGAATTTAAATAAACAGGATCAAGCGCTAAACAGAATGACTCAGTAAGCACTATATGTTCAAAAAATGAAACAATGATCAGAAAGTTTAATTGTGAAGAACAAGTCACAATTAATGTGTTAGATAAAAATTGAATCATTAATATGAAATGACGAACGATGCAAACAAATTGGAATTCAAGCAAGTGTATTTCCATCGAAATAAATCAACAAATATGTGAGACATGGAAATAACTAAATCAAGAAAATATCACATGTGGCAATTCTGGAATATAGAATCGAAGAAACAAACACGAGTAAGTTTTTCAGAATAAATTACCACGGTTCTTTAAATTCACTAAAAAACTCATGTATATGTCAAATACCTTATACTTTCCATAAAAAATGGCATAACCTTTGAATGCAGTCATGTGAAAAAAAATCTTCTGAACAAACGCACATGACATTCCTGCAAAATCTATTAGAAGGAGTTTGGTATCCATCCTTTGATGGATCCTTGACCGCTAGATGCCCTATTATAGTGAGGACCGAGGATACTATAAGTACCATACCAATGAGATTCATATTTTCGATCAACAAAATAATTCAAACCACATGCAGAACAACAAATATAATCATGAGAAAGTTGAAACAACTGTTGAATTGAGTAAACTCTTAAAGGAAACTTCACATTTTGTTCAACAGAAGTACGAGAATTAAAAGCATCATGATTATGATTGTATGTCCTAGCATGCGAAACTGACTTAAATGACTTTGTATTCGTTGTGCTTTCATTTGACTTTTTCACTACCCAAACTGGTTTGAACCTTTTTCTCCGACCATTATTATCTGAATTATCATTAAAGGTATGATCAGTAGAGTTTGAGTAGGAAGGATTTCTATCATTTGTTCGACCAGTCTTTTGTTTCGTCTGTGAACGTGTTTGAGAATGAGAATCGGTTTTAGAAACCTTCTTCACAGGCGGGATCTTGAGTTTTGAAGAACACTCGCCTTTAAGAAATTTGACTGGTCGATTTACTGTCTTAGAAAGAAAGTCGGTGTGGTTTGGAAGAGGTTTGTCGAATTCAAACTTAGCAAACTCTTCATCTGAACTTTAATCAGAATTCATATATGCCGAAAAATCAATATCAGGCAGGCACAGATGGACAATGACTGGTTGAGGGAGGTGAGGAACACTTTGAATCAGTGTTATTGGAAGAATTTGTTGCGGAAGCTTTTTAAAATTCAGAGTTAAGATTCTTTTGAACACAATCATCTTGAGACTCTTTTCTTTTCTAGAAGAAGTTTTGCCAATAAAGGCCTTACACGAAGATGTATCTGATGAATCCGAGGAAGATTCGGGTAGAGTCACCTTTTCTTTTTGAGTTGGTCAAACTTCTTTTGGAGTTGACTTTTACTCACTTGCTCTTGCATCACTTCTATTGCCAAGGCAGACAGTTTGGATGTGAGCCTATTGATTTCTACCCGAAGGAGTTCCTTGTCCTCAACAGATGCAGGTTCGGTTTTGGTGGATTTGAGTTTCTCAAGTTCAGTTAGAAGCTCTTGTTTTTCCTTTTGAAAGTTATTCATTTCCTTTTCGAGTGTCTTCTCAAACTTGACTATTTTTTATTCCAAAACGATAGGAGGAACATAGAGTTTAAACTCGTCCGTCTCAGTTTTGGGTTCAGGTGCTGAGGCCTCATCCTTTTTAAAGGAATCCTTGGGCGTTGCAACCTTATAGCCGTCAAAGTAGTCATTCGAAAGATACTTAGATTTATTTTTCCTATAGGAATAGTTAAGAGGTTCATACGCAAAAGGTAATTGCATTTTAGTGGTGTGTGCGCGTTTGTATTCCTCAGTTTCCTCTTCCTTCTCTTCGAGAGGTCCAGTCCATTTGATTTTGTATTCGGGAAACTTTTTTTCGAGACCAAGAAAGTTAAATTCGTAAAGAGCATGTCTCATTGTCAAAATCGTTTTCAAGTACTGTGGGTTATCGTACCCAATTCCTCATTCCTTGTTAAAATACGTGAATTCCTTAGGTTTGTTCATATGAATTGTCTGATCAGTTTGACCTCTTTTGTGAAGTTTAGTTTCAAGATCAGTTATTTTAGATACAAACTCTTTGTGTTGAACTTGAAGAGAGGAGCATTGATAAATAATCTCTGCTTTCTCATCCTCACACTGATCAAGCTTTGAATTTAACTCAGATATCTTATCCCTAAGATCTTTGGGTGCAATGGAAAGATTTGCACACTTTTCTTTCAGATCGGCATTGTCGGACTTATATTTTTCAGTGATTCTCTTTTGAACATCTAGCTTTTCTTTTAAAGAGTTAACTTCAAGCAGTTGTTCATTAGTGGAAGCCTTATAGGAGTCTATTCTTTGAACAAGTGGTTGCATCTGATCGACTAATTTTTGATAGATAGGGGCACATACCTGACAAAGATTTTCTTGATTTGGCGGAGGAGAGTGGTTGCCTATGAAAGCATCGGCATCTTCAGAATCGCTTTCGTCGTCAGAACGATTTAGCCAGTGGTCGTCTTCAACTAACAGTGCCTTTCCTGCAACTCTCTGTTCTGCTAACAGCAGTTTTGCCTTGTAGTATTCCACGTTACGCACAATGGCTTTCGGCAGTCTTTGGCAAAGTGGCCCAATTTGCTGCAGTTATAGCACGCGACTGGCTCATCCTTTTTCTTTGGCTCGGGCTTTCATTCGTTCTTCTCCTTGTGATCCGATTGCTTGTGCTCGTTAGACTTTCTCTTTCCTTCATATTTCTCTTTGTAATCGCGGTGCTTGTTGGGAGTAGTAGAGTAGCGCTGATTATTAGAGGAAGGCTTTTTGAAGAACTTCTTTCTTTGAAAAGACTTGGTGACCAGGGCCATTGCTTTCTTGATTTCAGTCAGCTCTGGGTCATAGTCGCTTTCCTCTGTTTCTTCAGATTCTGGTTCAGATTCACTGGACTTTTGGGTTCTCTTGGAGTGACGTCTGGATGACTTGCCGCTTTTTGAAGATACAAGAGCGAGGGGATCGACTTGTGACTTGGAAGATGATTTCTGAGTGCTCGTTATCTCCATGACTTCATCCTCGTCTTGCATGAGCATCTCGTAAAGTTCATGGATTGGAACGTTCTCAATCAGATTGTTGTGTTTGATATGAGAAGCGAACCTTTCCATTATGGCAGGAGATTGTTTAAGAACTTGAGGGCATTCTCCGTGTTAGATCGAGTGATCTTATTCTTGTGGAGCTCGTTCAGAAGAAGGTATAATCGTTCATATGCCTGAGTAATTGATTCGCCTTTGCGCTGCTTGAAATCGTTAAATTTGGTGATGCAACTGTTGACCTTCAGTTGGTTTCCTACTTTACTCTCGTTCATCATCTTCTCGACATGATCCCTAATACCTTTGGAAGTGTCCTTATAGCTGTCAATGGCCATGTAAATCTCGTTTGGTAGACTCTGGACTAGATATCTCTTGGCATGCTTTTCACCATCAAATCTGCATTTCTCCTCGTCGATCATCTGGATGTAAGTCTTGGCCGTAGGTCGAGCTTCAGCACCTTCTACTTGAGCTGGTACAGTTGTCATTGGAGTTTCTTGTGGGCCTTCAGTGAGAGCTTGCCAGATGTATTCGAAGTTATCTTTAGCTTCGATAAAGATGATGAATCTGTCTCGCCATTGGCTGTATTCGCCTCGATAGAGAGTCAGAAGCTTGGCGTTGTTAATGCCAAAAATCGCACCAAAGGAACAACTTAAGGTCGATGTGGACTTAAACAACTAAAGAAAGGATCTTTCGACGAGACGTACGACGAGGGAAAAATAAATAAGACAAAGGATTTGATGACGCAGGAAAAACCTCAATCGAGGAAAAAACCTGCGGATGACAGGGGATGTCGTCGCTGCACTATGGTCGCCAATCAGGGGCGATGTCCTTCGGTACTGATGTCGGTCGTACGATGGTTACAATACAAATGAAGGAAATGCTTCGAAATGTAAAGTACAAGTGTTTGAAATGTAAAACAGGTGTTTGTCGTGTGTGAATACAAAGTGTGAACTGTTGGTAGAAGGCTGTTGTCGTGCGTCGAGAGCTGTTCTTCGGGAGAAATCTCTTTGCTTCTGCTGTTCTAGAGTTCTCTATGTGCTTCTGGTCCTCAGTACTTGATTTCCAGAGTTTGAGTGTTCTTCTTTGTGAATTTAGATGCTTTTTCTGTGCTGTTCGATGGTATTCGCCGGTGTGCTCTCCAATGATCTAGAAGGATGATTTAGCTTGGTCTTTATAGTTTTCGGGAGCTTTAATTAGCTCATTGATTGCTTCATTTAACAGCTATAACGTCTGCAACGGTCTGTAACGGTTGTCGGAGTGAATATCCATGATGATCTTCGTCCGTTACGGTTATCGATCGTTGATGGTTGCGTCAGTTATATCCGTTGCTCCTTAATGAATTTGACTCCTGCATTAAATACTTAACAAAACGTAACAGTCATGGTTAACGTTAGTTTTGGTCGAGGTCGCATGGTCTTACGCGACGGTCGTGCGGAATAGGCGACGCTTACGGTCGAGCGGCGTAAGAAACTCTCGATTTACCTTTCACGAGGGACGACAGAGGTGTTCTGGGTCTTTGTCGAGACCTTATTGTTGATCCAAACCCTCAGTGATTTGATAATGACCCTCTCTTATATACTTAGTGAAAATTGTAAGTAAACAATATGTATTAGAGTTTCACTATCGCTGATAAGTACTAAGATCTTACAGTACCGCTGATAGGAACTCTCGCTCTTTAGATTAAACATTCAGCGAACACTGTTCACCATAATGCTCTGAGTCTGGTCAGTCCTTATGGTGATCGCTGATAAGGTAGTTGTTTACTTATGATCTCTGAAGACAAGTTTCACGTCAACATAGGTTCTACGCTGAAGTCGAAGATCAAGCTCAAGAACCAGCGACAAGTCTCCTAATGAACTGATGCGGATCAGCGAAGACTCAGATTTGTCCACTCAACGTGAAGTATCAAGTACAAGACTTCAGCTATCGCTGAACTTTATCATTCGCTGATAATATGATAAAGCTCTGATTCAACGAAAGCTGATCATGAAGTCCTCCGTACAAAATACTGTTGTCTTAACCTCCCTTGCACGACTCCGTACGAGATGTCAGAAAAAGAACCTTATTATCTGAAATCGTACAACCACTCTGATACTACACTGTTCATTCATGTGGCTATTAAGGTTGTCAACAAAGGTTAATGACATGCAACCAACCAGCTGATGACACGTGTAAAGTGTAAACTGACTTGCATTAAATGCATGCAGTATATAAGAAGATGAACTCACTTCATTTTGAAGTAACTTGCTAACTCTAGACAAGTTCATCCTTCTTATCTTGATATAGGTTATTATTAGTAATTTCCTTATCCTTCTTAGTGCAAGAAACCTTAGTGTTCCAACTTGTTTAGATTTAGGTTTATCCTTAATCTTGTTTCCGCAACAAGCTGTAAATTGTTAATGATTTATCAATAAACAATTTAGAAAAGTAAAAACTGTATGTTTGTATTCAACCCCCCCCCCTTCTACAAACTTGTATAGGCCTTCGGGACCAACAAGTGGTATCAGAGCGGATTTGTTTAATCTAATAAACAAGATCTAATCTATACTAAGATTTTTCTCTTCCTTGCTATTATCTGAAAATGGCTACCAACACAAACAATATCGACAATGGTTCTCTTGCAAAACCCCCTAGATTTTCCAGAGACAATTTTAATCTATGGAAAAATAGGATGATTCTCTTCTTAGAAGGTGTAGATCCTACTATGCCTTACTATCTTGAAAACGGTCCATACATCCCTGTAAGAATTGATGCTGCAGTTCCAGCCGCTGATAATAGACCTGCTATTCCAGAAAGGCTGGTCCCTAAGGAAATTTTTCAATGGACTGATGAAGATAAGAAGAAAGTGGCTATCGACACAAAAGCCAGATCCATACTATCCATGGCTCTTCCTGACGAAGTCTACCATTCCGTCATGAACCTGAAAACCTCAAAAGCCATGTGGGACACAATCTGTGTTCAGTATGAAGGTACCACTGAAGTCCAGGACTCTCGAAAGATCAACCTGGTAAGACAGTATGAAAGTTTCATTTCTGGTAAAAATGAAACTCTCTCTGAAGTTCACCAACGTTTTAACTGTTTAATTATAGATCTGAAAATGGTTGGTTTGGAATATTCTAACTTTGAAGTACTGACAAAGTTTCTAGAATGTTTACCTGAAAGCTGGGACAACTATTCAATGTGTCTCAAGCTATCAAAAGATCTCAAATCAATGAATCTTTCAACCTTATATGGCACAATGCTGAACTATAAGCAATCGTGTCATCTTAAGAAGAATCTTGTAAAAGATTCCAAAGGCACCCCTGTTGCTTTGATCTCAGAGGAACCTTCCACTCAGCGACCCTCGGTCACTATCACTGAGTTGGAAAGCAACTGTGAAAGGTCATCAGATTCTGACTCTTCAGATGCTGATGAATCTTTGGCTCTCCTAACTAAAAAGTTCAGGAGATTCGCCAAAGAGAAGATGTTTAGAAAGAACAAACCTTTTTCCATAACTGACAAGCCAAGATCATCAGCTCCTGTTGATAAGGCTACTGCTACTTGTTTTAACTGTGAAAAGATAGGACATTTCGCTAATGAGTGTAGGTCAAAGAAAGTTTCAAGACCCTCAGCTTTTCCGAAGAAATCCTTTGTTCCCCGGAATAAAGATGACAAATATGCAAAGCTGAAAGAAAAATATGCGAAGCTGAAAAGCTTCAAGAAGAAAGGCAAAGGCTTTATGGCCAACTATGATTGGGCTGCTTCTGATGAAGAAGAATCATCATCTGACTCTGAAGATGATGAAGCCAATCTCTGTCTAATGGCCAAGATTGAAGATGAGGAAGAAAGTTCAGACATTCCCTCCACTTCAACCTCTGCAATTCAGGTATCACCGTCTTTCTTTACCAATATTGCTAATATTGATGAAGCTGATAGTCTTCGAAAAATCGATCTCTTGACTAGAAGCTTATATGAAGCCATGAATGGCAAAACTGTAGTTGAAAATCAGAACCTTGATCTCGCTGAACAACTTAAAAAATGTCACCTTCAAATAGAAAGTCTTTCTAAAATTGAAGAAGATTTTAAAGATCAAGTTCACTTGAATCAACTAGTCAAAATCGAGCGCGAAGAAGCTATCGCTGCATTAAGAGCTGAAAAAGCTACTGTTGAAGGATGGTGTAATTCTTCAACAAAGATCACTAAGATAATTAAGTCTCAGATTCCTCTGAGTGATAAACGTGGTCTTGGTTACAAAGCTAATTCTCAAGAACCAACCACTGATCGTTCCACACTCTTATTTGGAACTTTCGTATCCTCAGTCGCTGATACTTCATCCTCTCAGTGCTCCTCGTCCCTTACACCAATCCCTGAGGAAACTCCTACCTCAAAAGATAAAGAGAAAATGGTTTATCCAAGACCTACCTCTGTCTCTAAAGATAAAGGTAAAGGAATTGTTTTTAACCAAAATCCTTAGAAGGGTACATTAGTACCTAAGCTGAATGCTTCTAAAGCTTCAGTGACCTACCCCTCTGGATCTAGAAATCAGATCTTTGGATCTATTCAGCGTGGATCTTTTCAGCGATCTACTCCTAGACTCAGAGTGGATGTCCTTGGTAAGAAATCTGAAGAACTGAATGTTCCTCCCATTTCTAAAGCCAATAGTTTATTTGGTGCTGGTCCTTCAAATTCAAAATCTAAAGCTCAGCATTCAAACAGTCCTAGAACTACTTTTAGTTATAGGAAATGTTATCACTGTGGACTTACCGATCATATTGCTAGTAAGTGCCCCACAGCCACCAAAGCTGAAAAGTTAGCTAAGGTGAAGATTGCCCCCAAGGAAAAGAAGACCAACCCTGGTGCAAATCAGGTCAAGGTGAATCCTACCACCGAGGTTACGAAATTAACCAAAGTGAAGAAAGACAAAGCTGAATCTTCAAATGCTGCGAAGACTGCTGAACCTTCCATTCCAACTACTTCCACTGACAAATGTGTATACATGGAAAAGTGGGTACCCAAGAAAAACTAATCTTCCTTTGTAAATGCAGGTTAAGAAGGGTATCTGGTATCTCGATAGCGGGTGCTCTAGACATATGACTGGAAAGAAAAGCCTGCTCGCTGAATACAAGGAAGAGAAGGGTCCCTCTGTGACTTTTGGTGGAAATGGAAAAGGACATACCCGAGGGTTTGGTGTACTCTCAAATGGTACAACAACCTTCAGAAGAGTCGCATATGTTGAAGGGAAAAAGCATAATCTTCTTAGCATCAGTCAGCTCTGCGACAAGGATAACAAAGTAATCATTACTAAGGAATCCTGCTTTGTCACTGACAAAAAGGAGAAGATAGCTCTCAGCGGTTATCGTTTGGAAAATGTTTATGTAATAAACATGGACTCAACAACCACTGAGAACTCTTGTTTCTTCTCAAAGGCCTCATTTGATGTCAACTGGCTATGGCATAAGAGGCTCTCTCATCTGAATTTTAAGACACTGAATACTCTTTCTTCAAAAGAGTTAGTCACTGGTCTTCCTCAACACTCATACGCCAAAGAGTCCTTATGTTCAGCGTGTGAGAAAGGGAAGCAGACCAAAGCAAGCTTTAAGTCAAAGCAAGTCTCCTCAGTGTCATCTTCTCTACAATTACTCCATATGGATTTGTTTGGCCCTGTTAACAAACAATCCATCGCTGGAAAGAAATATACGCTGGTCATAGTTGATGAATTCTCTCACTACACATGGGTGATGTTTCTCCGTTCCAAGAGTGACATCCCTGAAGAACTCATCACCTTTGTTCGGAAGATGGAAACCCTGAACAATTTGACCGTTCGCTCAATAAGGAGTGATCATGGGACTAAATTCAAAAACAGTTCTCTTGATTCCTTCTTTGAGAGTAAGGGTATTTCTCACAACTTTTCTTCAGTGAGAACACCGCAACAAAATGGAGTCGCTGAAAGAAGAAATAGAACAATTATTGAAGCTGCACGTTCAATGCTCAACGATTCTCACCTGCCTACTCAGTTTTGGGCAGAAGCTGTCAACACTGCTTGTTTTACGCAAAATAGGTCGCTGATAGTCAAAAGATTCAATAAAACAGCCTACGAACTTTTTCATGGGAGAAAGCCTTCAATTAGCTTTCTTCACATCTTTGGATGTCAATGTTTCATACTGAATAACAGAGATGCCCTTGGAAAGTTTGATCCTAAGGCTGATGATGGAATCTTTCTTGGATATTCTTCAATATCCAAAGCCTTCAGAGTCTTCAATCGTAGAAGACAAACTGTAGAAGAAACTATTCACGTCACGTTTGACGAATCCCGTTCAGCGAACTCTAAACCGTCCGCTGATACTGAAGAACTGAATCAATGGATGTTTTCTCATCTTGGCGATTCAGAAGATATTTCCACTCCTCGTGCTCATACAGTTGAAAATGATGGTCCTACTATCATTCCAAACATGCAGAATAGTGAAGCTGAAACATCATGGGTCTCAGCTATTCCTTTAAACACTATACCTGCCGCTGAACCAAATGTCTCAGACATTCCATCTATTTCTCAGCAATCAGTAAATGAAATGACAAATGCAAGTATTCCTCTCTTAGCTGATACTCCAGAAGTTGCTGAAGCCTCATCTTCAGCTCCTCCAATTCAGAATAAGTCAGCGACTTATGCTCCTGCTCAGCGATGGACTGTAAATCACCCAATCGATCAAATTCTTGGTGATCCAAACGCTGGTGTTCAGACTCGTCGAAGTGCAGGTAATATTTGTTTATTTGTTAATTTTATTTCTCTAACTGAACCAAAGAAAATAGATGATGCCCTCAAAGATCCAAACTGGGTCAGCGCCATGCAAGAAGAGCTGACTGAATTCGAAAGAAACAAAGCTTGGAAACTTGTTCGAAGACCAACTGACAAAACAGTGATAGGCACTAAATGGGTCTATCGAAACAAGTTGGACGAACATGGAACTGTAACCCACAACAAGACTCGTCTTGTTGCTCAGGGATACAGACAAGAGGAAGGCATAGATTATGACGAAACATTTGCTCATGTAGCAAGACTAGAATCTATTCGTCTATTCTTAGCATATGCTGTACACAGAGACTTCAAAGTATATCATATGGATGTTAAGTCAGCGTTTCTAAATGTAAAGCTGAATGAAGAAGTCTATGTGGAACAACCTCCAGGATTCTCAGATCCTAAGCGTCCAGGTTATGTTTATAAACTGGATAAGGTACTTTATGGCTTGAAGCAAGCTCCACGTGCATGGTATGACACTCTTTCCACTTATCTCCATATTGAACAATTTGAGCGAGGTAAAATAGATAAAACTCTATTTTTCAGGAAAGTAAAAGGTCATATCATTCTTGTTCAAATATATGTTGATGACATTATATTTGGTTCTACTAACCCTCAGCTTTGTACTCGTTTCGCTGATAGAATGAAAGATGAGTATAAAATGAGCATGATGGGTGAACTAACATATTTCCTTGGTCTTTAGATAAAGCAAAATGAGAAAGGAACTTTCATTAACCAGGGAAAGTATGTTAAAGATATGCTGAAGAAATTCGATTTAACTCAATGTTCAGCTATGAAAACCCATATGGCACCACCGCTGACACTTGATAAGAATACTAATGGTATTCCTTTAAATGTCACGTTGTACCATGGGATGATCGTCTCTCTTTTGTATCTTACAGCTAGCCGACCCGATATTATGTACGCAACATGTTTGTGTGCACGATATCAAGCTGAACCTAAGGAACCTCATATGATCTAACCGCTTATTCAGATAGTGATTTTGCAGGTTGCAAAATGGATAGGAAAAGCACCACAGGAGGATGTCAGCTCCTGGGTGGAAAGCTGGTGAGCTGGACAAGTAAAAAGCAAAACTCAGTGTCCACCTCCACCGCTGAAGCTGAGTATGTAGCCGCTGGAAGCTGTTGTTCTCAGGTCTTGTGGATGAGAAATCAACTACTAGACTATGACCTTCAGTTCTCAAAAATTCCAATCTATTGCGACAGCACAAGTGCCATCGCTATAGCAAACAATCCAGTGCTACACTCAAAGACGAAACACATCGAAATCAGATATCATTTTATCAGAGATCATGTGATGAATGGTGATATAGAACTTCATTTTATCCTAAATGATTATCAGTTAGATGATTTGTTCACCAAACCTCTTGATGAGACAAGATTCAACTTTCTCATCAGCGAGCTTGGAATGCTGAACTTTGAAGAGTAAAATCTTCAGCGATTCACATTTGATCAGCGATAGGATAAAATCAACTTGTATAACCTATTCCATCATCTTCTCTGAATAAACTTGATTCGCTGATATCAAGGTATGTTTTTCTCTCTCTGACAATCGCATGAAAATGTAAGATTTCAAAACAAATTGCATCGCTGAATATCTCTTCCTTAACAGCGATACTTTGAAATTTTTAAAACCTTCACTGATATTTCTATTCAGTGCTTCATGTTTTCAAAAGAGTCCCTGAGCTTTCAAAACCTCAGAGACATCCTAAAATAATATGAAAGGACAGTTGTGACGTCATTGCAACGTATAAGCCCTGGCACGTTCCTTTTTCTGACATACGTTTGCACGTTTCGTTTACCATCCAATCAAATGCAAACACGTGTCCGTGTCATGATGAAAAACTTTCCCGCTCAAGTTTTTCTCTCTCTAAAATCTCTCTATATAAACAACTTCTTGGTTTATATTTTCCTTTTACGCGAACATCTTCCTCCGCAAGAAAAGATTTCACTGTTGCATTTGTGCTATCAATATTTCCAGAACTGTTCATCATCTTCTTCATCAAACATCGAAGGTTAATATGTTCTTACTATTTACCAAATGCGTATAACTTGTTTCTGATCTTCTATTTGTTTTAACAAGATCAAACAAAAGAACTTCTCAAAAATGAAATCATTTCTTTCATGGTTTTATAAACACAACCTTTCATGGTTGTTCTTCAAGTTTAAATGCATAAATCTTAAACTTGTTCTTCATTCGTTTCCAGAATATCTTTCTTCAAAAGAAACTGGAAAACAAGACTAAATGGGTTTACATTTCGTTTTTCAAAAACAAGAAAAACCCTAATCTTCATTAAGACATTTTTGTCTGAATGAAATGGACAAAATTCGAACCATCTTATTGGAAAATCTTTCCACATTAAGATTATTCTTATTTGTTAACATCTTTGGTTGAACTGATAATACAGAAATGGCCTCTGCTGACATTTCTACCGCTGAGAAAACTGCTGCTGCTGCTGCTGAGGAACTAGAAATAATCAAGGCTCCTCAGGTCAAGTTCTCTCTGGAAGAACTGGATTGGACCAAGTCTAACAACCTGTATGCGCTTCTCGAGTTTCCTCCTCGAAAGCAAGTCACACATCTGGATGATGTTGTGAGCTTCCTGAAAAATTGTTGTATCTCAACAGCCCTGACCATAACACCTCCTGCCAATCAGCTATTACTATCCCAGTTCTAGTACTCTGCCAAACACTCTCAGCTACCATCCGCCAAAGATCCCTCGAAAACAATTGACTGTATTCTCTGTGATACAAATTTTGGCATGTTCAAAATCACCCCTGCCATACTTCGCAAATCCCTGAACCTTCCCATAGCCACAAAAGAAAAACCTTTTGTTCCTTTCCCTGACCACAAAAAACTCGCTGATAGGGAAGCCATTACCGCATTTTTTGATGCAATGGGCTACGTATGGGAAACTGGGAGAGACAAGAAGCCAGAGAAGAAGCTGACCCTCATTAAGAAATTGAAAATGCCCAGCGAGATGAACTTCATCTTCGCTCACTTAATCAGCTGCATGACTGCAAAGACCGGTTCCTCTGACCAAGCCGCTCAACCTCAGCAAGCAATGGGGTACGCTCTGCTGAAAGGTCTACATATAGACTGGGCATCAATAATCTATGATGACCTAGTGCAAAAAGTAGACTCTGCCGCTGACAGACCTCCATGGGTTCCATACCCACGATTCATCAGCGCCGTCTTCCAGACAGGCCTGAAGGACAGCTACCCACAAGAGGGTGACCTGAAACTCTCTCAGGTTGGCCCTAAGCTACTCGACTTCAAACCGGTGGAAAACGAGGTACGTCTTTCTACCCTTTTAACTCTTCTTCACTCTACTTCTTCTATTTCTGTGGCTACTTCAGCGACAATACCCATCACGGATACCCAAGACACAAAATCCTTTCCTTCAAGAAAAAGGAAACACTCTACAACCCAACTTGGTTCTAAAAGGATCAAGAAAACAAAGGAGCAAACCCCCCAGCAATCTCATGCTGAAGACTCCTCAGCTCATCTTGAAGAGCTGAAGGAAAGTTCTGTGGTACGCTCTGCCACACCTGAACAAGCTACCCATTCTATCCCAGCTTCAGCGTCTCTAAACGCTGAAGTTACAAACTTGGAAACTACCCAACCTCCTCCAGTCTCTCAAAAGACTGAAGAAGCGATTCTCAGCGAATCCAACGCTGAACTCCGCACCCAACCAAAACTCTCAACCTTTGCTTCTGCCTCCAATCTATTGGACTCTCCTCCAGATATCACTGGAGATACCATCATTCCTCCAGAAGCTAAAGCTGACGCTTCTCAAGTAATGATGACGACAGGACCTGCAGAACTGACCGTGCGTCCCCGTACTCTCGCTGACGACATGGAACACTTTTCAGGACACCGTGATTTCGACGAATTCATCGATCCTCCTGCAGGTATACACCAACCCATAAACACTGTAACTGAACCCCAAACTTCTGAGCTTTCCTCTGTTCACAAGTACTTATTTGTTACAAGTCCTAATTTGGGAGATCTCAACGATTCTCTGAAGAACGTGGAGACAAAGCTGACAGGTCTCACCACCACTCTTTCCGACAACTCTACAGCTGTAACAAACGCTGGAGAAAATCTTTCAAAGCTGACGAAAGTGGTGGAAGAAAAAGCCTCCAAAGTTGATTTGGAGAAGGTTGATAAAAGCCTCAGCGACTTCGCCAAAGTGCTCGCTGACATCTACACAGACTACCTCTCCATCAAGACTTCAGTTTCATCCATGTCCAGCGAAGTAACAACGCTGAAGACATCGGTTGGAAAACTCGAGGGAGATATGTCTGCTGTAAAGACAAATGTGAACTCTCTGACGACTGACTTAAGCTCTGTAAAGAATGACGTTGGTTCGATGAAAACTATGATGGAGCAGTTACTGAAGAACACGACCGCCCCTGTCCCTGCACCTGAAAATTTTACTGCGGCGGATCGTATTGAGCTCTTGAAGATCAATCCTGCTATTTCTGGCCTTGAAGACAGATTAGGAAAGATTGAAGTTTGTATTGGGATCCCTGGCCAAGAAGACAGGGAACACAAAACAGCTGCTGAGTCGACACATTCCTCCCCCATTCATCATGAAGAAGGAGGGGGGGGGGGGAGAAGAAGAACTCTGAAGACCTTCTCCACGATGAATCTATCGAGGAGGAGAAGACTCAAGACCTCACTCTTGCTGAAGAGAGTGAGAAGACAGCTGAAGCAACCACCGCTGGACCTCAGGGAGATGAAAACCCTGAGGAAACCGAGAAGCTCGCCTCTGTATCTGAGGGGGAGCAACTCGAAGAAGAAGCTGAAAAATCCGAATCTGAAGCTGAAGACGAAGAAGCCATCGATCTATCTGATTATGAACCATCATCTTCTCCAAAGAATGATGATGACTCCTTCATTGTCAAGCCTGCTCAGAGGACGATAGCTCTTAAGGGGATCTCGATAAAAGAACCTTCAGGGGAGCGGACCAAGACAAATCCCTCAGCATCTGAAGCTGACAAAGGCAAAGAAAAAAGCGTCGCTGAAGATGACAATCTGACGATCTTGCTCTCAGGCCGGTTTGTCAGGTACACTAAATCTTACTCCATCCCTCCTCTATCCATACACTATCAGTTCTCTACTCCACAACCTCTCAATACATAACCACATTCTTTTTCTCTCTTTCTACCCAAGGTCTTACTCGTAAGATCGCTGTGTTTCAGCTAGTCCTCTCCCCTGTTTGAGGATATCGCTGAAGTTCATAAAGCTGCAACTTCACCAATAATTCCAGCTTCCATCGCTGAAGAAATAATCCCAGTCTTGGATTTGATCTCTGAGACTGATGAACCTGAAGAACAGCTACTCTCGCACAAACGCAGACCTTCCTTGGTTCCTCAAAAACCAAGTGAAGATGTTCAGAGAAGAAGAGAAGAGATAATAAAGCAGTTCGAAGATCAACGAATAATTCTAAAGCGTGATCAACTTCCTTCCGTTCCTCCAAAGTTCAAACTTTCTAAAATGGAATACAAGGATCACCTCAGAGCTGAACGTCTATTCGCTGAAAGAAGAGAAGTTGAAGAAAAAGCCAGAGAACTCGCCATCCCGCTTTCTCGACAATCATTGAAAGACCCCAAGCTGAAAAGAGCTCCAATTGAAGTTCAACGTCAGCTGTGGGAAGACGCCCAGAAGATAACTGAAGAAAAGAGAACTGTGTCTCAGTCCACTTTAGCCTGGTGCAAAGAAAAGGTACATTTCAGACTCTCTCCTGCCAGAATCAACAAGGTACTCATCAGTGGAAGATCAACCCTGAAAATTTCAATCGCTGAAATCGAGATATTCAGAGACGATGACCAGTACGAAAAATTCTATGCTGAAGCTGTCACGCAGTACTGTCTCTCTGAATGGTTGGAGATCAGGTTAGCCATACAGAAGTCTCAGTCTAAGTACAAAGAACATTTCGAAAAGCTGATAAACAAGCATATCGACATGGTCTATTCTTGTGTGGATATTCCTCCTCCTCCTCCTCTCGAAAGTCAGAAAAGAAAGGCCTCAGCGAAGAAGAAGTCTAAATCTTCAAATGATGGTCCTGTCATTCGAAACGAAACAGGTATTGGTTTTTCCCGAGCTGAAGTCCTTGGTCCTGACCCTGATCTTTCCGGACTTGACACATCTCTTCCTCTTGGTAAGACTTTCATCCCTGGGAAAGTCATAAGCAATCCCTATGGGATATTCTTCATTGACTACGATGGTCGAAAGCGTTTTCAACGCATCTCTGAACTTCACATCACTCCCATCGAACAACTGAAAGATCTTATCTACTGGTGTGACTTTAGGAATGACCTTCAGGCAAGACATCTGAAACCCTTGATTTTTGAAGAAGCTCTGATCAAAAGAAAACAAGGTGTAACTGTTCCTGACTGGATGATTCCCACATCAAAGACCCTTGATAAACTTCTCATTAAGGAAGAACCTTTATAAGCTGATATGATCGCCCATTTCTCTATTGTATCAGTTATTCTTTTGTACTTGTAATTTATTTCGCTTGTACTTGTAATCTTTCCATTTCCCTTTGTAACCTGATTCAAAGTTTTAAAGGAAGATTTCAGCGAAAGTACTTTACTCCATCAGTACAGAAAAGATCCCAGAAAATAGTAAAAGGGACAAATATTTTATGAGTTCTTTTTATCCTTATGTTTAACAATTTTCTTTGTTGCTATGTCATAATCAAATAGGGGGAGATTATTGATCCAAACCCTCAGTGATTTGATAATGACCCTCTCTTATATACTTAGTGAAAATTGTAAGTAAACAATATGTATTAGAGTTTCACTATCGCTGATAAGTACTAAGATCTTACAGTACCGCTGATAGGAACTCTCGCTCTTTAGATTAAACATTCAGCGAACACTGTTCACCATAATGCTCTGAGTCTGTTCAGTCCTTATGGTGATCGCTAATAAGTTAGTTGTTTACTTATGATCTCTGAAGACAAGTTTCACGTCAACATAGGTTCTACGCTGAAGTCGAAGATCAAGCTCAAGAACCAGCGACAAGTCTCCTAATGAACTGATGCGGATCAGCGAAGACTCAGATTTGTCCACTCAACGTGAAGTATCAAGTACAAGACTTCAGCTATCGCTGAACTTTATCATTCGCTGATAATATGATAAAGCTCTGATTCAACGAAAGCTGATCATGAAGTCCTCCGTACAAAATACTATTGTCTTAACCTCCCTTGCACGACTCCGTACGAGATGTCAGAAAAAGAACCTTATTATCTGAAATCGTACAACCACTCTGATACTACACTGTTCATTCATGCGGCTACTAAGGTTGTCAACAAAGGTCAATGACATGCAACCAACCAGCTGATGACACATGTAAAGTGTAAACTGACTTGCATTAAATGCATGCAGTATATAAGAAGATGAACTCACTTCATTTTAAAGTAACTTGCTAACTCTGGACAAGTTCATCATTCTTATCTTGATATAGGTTATTATTAGTAATTTCCTTATCCTTCTTAGTGCAAGAAACCTTAGTGTTCCAACTTGTTTAGATTTAGGTTTATCCTTAATTTTTTTTCCGCAACAAGCTGTAAATTGTTAATGATTTATCAATAAACAATTTAGAAAAGTAAAAACTGTGTGTTTGTATTCAACCCCCCTTCTACAAACTTGTATAGGCCTTCGGGACCAACACTTATCTTAATACAAGATATAGTCCTTAATCGTACGTCTTACCTGTTCTAGTCACGGTCGTACGACGTGATTTTTTGCCCAAACAGTTTGCCCCCAAAATTTGAAAATTGAATGTCAAATTTAAGTTTTAAATTTTGATTGTCGAATGCTTAGACTTGTGTCCTGGGTTGAGGGACTTACCTGGTTGTCGTGGAACTAGACCGGTTCGCCTTTAACTGAACGAGAAGTTGAAAAGTTGTGACGTCATATTGACGCACGATTGTGCTTACCAGCTGTCGATGACAGGTGTCGACGATCCCTGCCGTCATAAGAAGGGGCGAGAGCACGCTGTGATCATCAAAGGGCTCGACCTGACATGATCGACTGCATAAATAAAGATTACGATCGATCTTTTCTTGTTTACGTTTTTAGAGGGTTGTGAGCGAAGATTTCTTTAGGGGTTTTCTTGTTGATTTTCGTTCGATTAAAACTTGCAAGAATCTCTGACCTAATTTAAGTTTTTCTGAGATCATATAAGATACAACTCTTTAGTTTGCGTATGCGTCGCAAGTCTATTGCTAGAAAGCCTAGAAAAAACTGGGATATCTGGGGCCTTTCAGAAGTACAAATCAATTTAACGGGGCTGGCAATGTCGACAGAGCCTAGAAGCACCATTAAAAACGAAGAAGATCTCGATGACTTTAGAAGTCTAGCGAGGATTCCCATGGGTATTACTGTAAGTAAGGTTGGCAAGGTTCGACCGGAAATGTGCCCCGAGGGGTACGTTGTTATATACGAATATCCGTTCAAAATAGGCTTTCATTGGCCATATTCGCCTTTAGTCAAAGAGTTTATGTGTGAATTTGATCTTTTGCCGGGGCAATTGATGCCCCAGTTCTGGCGAGTTGTCTTGATCATCGAACGACTTACCTCCAACTGGAATCCGCCGATGAATGTGAGGGACCTTCTGACGGCATATAAGGTCAAGAGTGACCGGTACTGTCGCTATAGTCTGTTTTCAAGGTTTAAGGGTGATCGTACCCTGGTTTTAAATACCGCGGTCAACGACCGTGGATGGAAGCAGAGGTATGTATTCGTGCGGGTGTCGACGCTGGACACTGATAGTGACTGGATTAGGGAGGGTTGGAATATGATGGGTGAGCCTTTGATTGTACGTTTTTATGTTATTCTGTTGCTCGGTTGTTTTTTCGACTGATCTTCTTTTTTATGCGTAGATATTGATTTCGATAAGGTAGAGCCGGACGATGCTTCCCGGGCTAAGGTCGAAAAGTTCTTGGAATTTAATACTGAAGACCGGTCATACGTCACGCGTCATTTGATAGACGAGGATGATGACATCGTTTTCTTGAGCGATAGAGTGAGGATGGGTCGAGAGGAGAAAGAAGAAGAGGAGGACTCTGAGAAGACTGAGGAGGAAGAGAAGAGTGAAGAACCAGAGGTGGAGATAATTGGTAAGTATCCTTTTGTCTTCTTTTCGCCTGACCTGGTCTTTCTCTGTTCTGAATCGTCTAATTTCTTTCTTTTTCCGTACAGGTGAATCTCAAGCGCAGGCGACATCTTTTGTTGCTAGGAAGATGGCCCAAGTCGAAGTAGCTCGCGAGGCGAGGGAGAAGGACGTTTCGACAACTGGGTCGGGGGTCCTGAAGAGAAAAGAGGCCCCGATAGCCGGGTCGGGCCTCTTAAAGAGGACAAAGGTGTCCATTCTGAGGGAACCGTCTTTGAAGACGGGTAACCCATCGAGGGTTGCCTTGTCCAATAAGGCGAAGACGTCGGTCGCGTTTGACACGACCGGCGAAAAATCTGTGGATACTGTGCAACTGGCGACGATGTCTCCTGTCGTCCTATCCGGCCCTTCATCGGCCGACAGGGGCAAAGGCGCGCAGAAGGGACCTGTGGGGGAAACGACGGTCAACTTTATGTTGCCATCGGGTTTTCTGGACGACAATGTCTTGGACGAGACGAAGTTGTTCCTCCATTTGGAAAAATATTTGCTTCCGTCTTTCAGGGAGCGTTTTGACGGGTTTTCTTTCGAGAAGAAAGAGTTCCATGCAGCTGGACTCTTATTCTTGGTAAGTCTTTCTTTCAAGACTTGTCGTTTGCCGTTGTCGTTGTATACTAATGTCGCTCATGTCATGATTCTCCAGGCGTTCCAAGCTTCCCTAGCATTGCAGGCCAAAACGACGAATATAGAGTTTTCAACGGCTTCTGTCACCAAAGATGAAGATGCAGCGTTAGCTAAAGAGAAAACTGCTTTGGAGCATGAAGAAGCGATGTCAGTGCGCCTTGACCATGCTCTGGACGAATTAGATGCCCTCAGTCATACAAGAGACGAGATAAACTTGCGTTTGAAAGAGTCCCTAACTTTGATGCGCGACCAGAGAGAGAAGCTGGAGGGGATGAAGGAATCCGTAACCGCGAAGAGGAAGGAAGTCGAGGGAATCAAGGCTAAGGTGATGAATTTGAAGAAGGAGTGTGATGAGTTGAAGGACGAAAATAAGTCTTTCTTTTCTTATGCTCGACTTACTGCGCGTGCGGCAGTTATGCGACGTCACCTACAGGGCAAGGAACCTTTGGCTTCAGCGTCAGATGAGCTGCGTCTCTTTTATGAGAGAGTCGGGACCGAGAGGGATCTCGACTTGGATGACGAGAAGGAGGTCAAGGAGGAGGTGGCTAGCGAGGGTTTTCATGATGAGGTATCGGACAAGGTTATGATCGATGCTCCTCCACAACCTTAGAAAAAATGTATTTGTTTGTTTGTGCTGCTCGACCGTTAGTGGTCGATTATGTACTCGATGGTTTATATAATGAATGCAACTTTTGTTTTGAATTGTATGCTTTATCAAAACCATGTTTAATTACGAATTTGAACATAGGACACATAGGAAATCATGCGACTGAGGCATACATTGTAATACGATGAGTAAAACAAATATGTGAACATGCGATTAAAGCATTTTCTAAGTTAAGAGACTTAGGGGTAAAATTGTTTAGACTTTGCGATCGTACGATTAGATCGTATAATGAGTTTGTATCATATGCCCCTATGGAGGGATGATCAAGTTACAGACCTGATCATGTATATCGTGCGACCTTGCGAATTTAAAGTCATATAGTAGACTTAGTGATTATTGTCGTGCGATCCTGCGATAAAATGATGTCGAGGGTTGGTCGTTGGCTCACCGACGACCCTCCGATGTTTAAGTCAGTAGTTGTTCATGAGAAAAAATCATATGAAAAAGAGTTAGGGAACATACCTTCTCAGACTCTCTCTATTTGCCCCCTGTCGTTTGTTACCTTATTCTTTTTGGCAGGAAAAGATAGGTTTTAAACGACAGAACGACACGGTGAACTGGTGAAATACTGTCAGTGATTGATCATGTCGTCGTACGACAGGACACCATAGCGACATTTTGACTCATTCTCGATCTTCGGGAGTCCCAATGGCATAGGGGATTTTAATTGACAACTTTTGCATGCTCGGGAGTCGACGGTCGATGGCTGTTAGCTGGAAGAACGACATCATCAATAATATCTTTGAGATTACCTTGTGGAACATGATATGCCAATTCCTTCTTGAGTGCGATACGATCATCTGTCGCATGACCATGGTCGACGTGGAAGTCGCACCACTTTGATTTATCCTTCTTAGCACCGTCCAAGTCAGGCTTCTTCGGCCACCGGATGGTTGCTTGGGTGGTCTTCAGAGCTTCGACTAAGTCTTTAGCTGACCCTTTGAACCCATAAGAGGAGATCTTGGGGTACACGGGGAATTTAGTCGTGGTCTTAGCTTCTGCCTTCGTCTTGAATCGAACGTTTGAAATCTGACGCGCTGACTCTATTCTAGATATGGCTTTCGGCTTGAATTCTGGCTTCTTGACACCTAACGGCTTCTTGTCGCCAGTGTGTTTACGACGAAAGGCTGCGTCGTCTTCGACCCTCATATATGATAAGGTTCGAGCTCGGACGTCTTCGAAAGTCTCTGGGGGATACTTGGTCAGATCGACATATAGACCTGAACTATCGTCTAGACCACGCTTATAAGCTTCGATCGCAGTTTTGATGTCACAATTGCGGATACTGATCATTTCGGCATTGAATCTATTGAAATAACTTCGAATAGACTCATTGGTCTTCTGCACGACATAGTACAGATCACTAGTCTGCTTTTCCATCTTACGACTGCTGGCGAATTGCCGGGAGAATTGGTTGACCAATTCGGCGAACGACCCGATAGATTTGGGTTTGAGATTGATCAACCACTGGAGAGCTGGACCAGTGAGAGTCGCACCGAAACTCTTGCATATGCATACTTCCTTGTACATGTGAGGAATCGAGATCGTCCACATGAGCTGCTTATACTGCGCGATATGCTCGGTTGGATCGGTCACACCCGAATACATGGGAGTGAAAGCAGGAATGTTATACTTATTTGGGACCTCGACGGTGGCGATCTCGTCGATGAAGGGCGACGCCTGATACCCCGAGCGAGGCTCGGCGTCGACAGGCACGGCTGCCCCAGGCAACTTGGCGAGCAAGGACAGGACGCGCTCATTTTGGTCTTCTAACATCTTCAAACGCTGGGCGACGGGATCGTTAAGATCAGGATTTGCCCCTGTCGAGGGATTGGTCCCTGGACTAGTGCCATCACCATGCGACGAACTATTGGTGTCCCCGTTGAACGGAACAAAATATGGCTGCGACCCATAGTGGAATTGCTGCAGTCCATTCTGAAACGATCGTGGTCCATGCTGAAATGGCTGCGATCTCTGCTGGAAAGATTGCGATCCTTGCTGGAAAGGTTGCGGGCCACTTTGGAACGACTGGGAAAACGACTGGGCGCCATCTTGCAATGGTTGGGATCTATTGTTCAAGGGTGGTGGTCGGATGTGCTGAGGGGGAATCTGCCCAGACTGGGGATTTGGAATGAACGGACCCGGCTGCTGATTCTGCACAGACGGGCCTGGTCTCGGACCTGAATTCTGGATGAATGGTCTAGGACCATTCTGGGATCCAAAAGGATTCCTTAGCCGCGCGATCTCTTTAGCTGCTCTGCAATTCTGCTCTGCCATTGCATTGAGTTGATTCCTGGCAACCTCGAGCTCCTGATACATCTGAGCGACGGCTTGCTGCGGATTTCCAAGGGCTGCCATTTTCCTGCAACAGAAAATAGAAAAAAACTCCAAGAAACTATTAGTAGAATGCACGTTCGTCGAGGATTTTCTCTAGATGTGGTCCCACGGATGGCGCCAAACTGTTAATGCCAAAAATCGCACCAAAGGAACAACTTAAGGTCGATGTGGACTTAAACAGCTAAAGAAAGGATCTTTCGACGAGATGTGTGACGAGGGAAAAATAAATAAGACAAAGGATTTTATGACGAAGGAAAAATCTCAATCGAGGAAAAAACCTGCGGACGACAGGGGATGTCGTCGCTGCACTATGGTCGCCAATCAGGGGCGGTGTCCTTCGGTACTGATGTCGGTCGTACGATGGTTACAATACAAATGAAGGAAATGCTTCGAAATGTAAAGTACAAGTGTTTGAAATGTAAAACAAGTGTTTGTCGTGTATGAATATAAAGTGTGAACTATTGGTCGAAGGCTGTTGTCGTGCATCGAGAGCTGTTCTTAGGGAGAAATCTCTTTGCTTCTGCTGTTCTAGAGTTCGCTATGTGCTTCTGGTCCTCAGTACTTGATTTCCAGAGTTTGAGTGTTATTCTTTGTGAATTTAGATGCTTTTTCTGTGTTGTTCGATGGTATTCGCCGGTGTGTTCTCCGATGATCTGGAAGGATGATTTAGCTTGGTCTTTATAGTCTTCGGGAGCTTTAATTAGCTCATTGATTGCTTCATTTAACAGCTATAACGTCTGCAACGGTCTGTAACGGTTGTCGGAGTGAATATCCATGATGATCTTCGTCCGTTACGGCTATCGATCGTTGATGGTTGCATCGGTTATATCCGTTGCTCCTTAATGAATTTGACTCCTGCATTAAATACTTAACAAAACATAACAGTCATGGTTAACGTTAGTTTTGGTCGAGGTCGCATGGTCTTACGCGACGGTCGTGCGGAATAGGTGACGCTTACGGTCGAGCGTCGTAAGAAACTCTCGATTTACCTTTCACGAGGGACGACGGAGGTGTTCTGGGTCTTTGTCGAGACCTTATCTTAATACAAGATATAGTCCTTAATCGTACGTCTTACCTGTTCTAGTCGCGGTCGTACGACGTGATTTTTTGCCCAAACAGGCGTCGGTACCGATTGCTAGCGTGTAGCGAGACATCGTGAAGTATGCACTAACGTGATCGTCAGACGGTAGGGTTGATTCAAGATTGGAAATCCTAACGCAAGGCACTACGAGTGACAATCCTAACGCAGGTTCTAAGAGTGACTTAAAGTAAACTGGTAAGAAATTAAATAAACAAAACTTACCGGATAGGAATCCGGATAAGAGAAGTGTCCGGATCTGGGAGTGATCGAATACGGGTGTGTGAAGTTTCCGAATAGCAGAGTAACCGGAGAAAATTAAGTTTATCGGATAACACAAGGTTACTGGATAAAACAAAAGAAACCGTGAAAGATAAGTGACCAAATAAAAAACTTACCTGAAAGATTGGAGAAACCGGATAGTAGCACTTACCGGATGGAATGTCCGGAAAGCAGATGTGTCCGGATACTGAGGAGTCCGAACAATGTTACCCGGGACTCGGTTGTCCGGGTAGATGCGGGATCCGGAAAGCTTACCGGATAGTCAGGTTATCGGGAAGTGTAAACAACCCGGATAGACTTGTCCGGAAAGTAGCGTGAATTAGAGAACTTACCGGAAAGAATAAGATGATCCGGATAGTGCGGCTGTGCGAGGACTTCGGACTTGGATGCGATTAAGGTTGTCGATTTCTTTCCTGAAAGGTTAGATTTTGACCAAAAACACAAAAACAACTACCCCCAAATCGATTTCTAAGCAAAAACAATGACTTTTGATGCAAAAAATTGAACTTTTTAAAGAACAGAGACTCAAACTTGGAAAATTAATTTTGCTTGAAAAACACTCAATCAGTCGAATTAAACTTTGAAACGATGCATAAACACTATCGGAAGCAATACTAAATGAATGCAATAAACAAAATCAATCAATTTCACCAAGAACAGAATGATGAATTTATTTGAACAACCTATCAGTCGACAGAAACACAAATAAACTTACTAGAAACCTTTGAATCAACCAGTCTGTATGCTCTGATACCAATTGTGGATCCTAGATTAGTGCAATACAGTAGAAATCACGAACAAATAATCAATGAACACGATATGATTTCAACTTGTCATCCCTCTTTCATTAACCATTCAGAGAATTTCAATAATGTGATTACAATGGTTATGGGACGATTTTAACGATTATAGTGCTAACCTAATTTCTAAGGCTTAGCAATCTATTTATACCTAGGCCTTTTGTTATTATGGCCCAAGCCCATTAACGCACTAAAGCCCATTTAACACATAAAGGCTTATTACAATTAATAATATTTTCTAATCTTTTCTTTATATCACTTTCTATATTATAGGACATTTATGGTCCCAACAATCCATTTCACCTCATATAACCCATTAATAAATACATCTGAAGTAAACACTCTAATATATATGTTGGTTCTGTATGCTCAAGAATGATTATAAAATGATATTACCAGTAATATATGATCCTATAGGGTCACACCGAACAACAAGTAGACACTAAATTGATATTTATAAGAATTTGATTCTTGATAAATATTAATTCTTGATGAATATTATTAATTATATTAATAAATATAATTCTTAATATAAAATGCAAATAAGAATTCTAGTTTATTAAAAATAACGATTTTAATATATATAACTAGAAATTGCTAGGAAGGACTAAATATAGTATGCTTAAATAGTTAAAATAGAGATTTTAACTAATATTAAACTAGGGGGACTTCAAGTGTAAAATTGCATGGAAGGCTCAAGTTCTATTGGTTCCTTTTGAAGGTCCAATAAGATTAAAAGGCTTTCTTTGTAAATAGAAGACTTGACTAGTGTTTTTGATACTTGATAATTAGCAAAAACTCTCTCCTCTCCCTCCCTCTCCACTTCGGCCGAAACCACCATCTTTGGTGGTGGTTTTGTGCTTCTCATTTCAAGTCTATTGTATACTTGAACAAGAAGTTCTCTTTTGCATTTTTCATCAAGAAGGTACTAGCATACTTTAGTGTTGGAGCTTGTCGGTGGACTACTCTAGAGGAGCTCTACTTTGGGTTCTACCATCTTCATCAACTTCCAACCTCCCAAGAGGATTCAAAGTCTACAAAGGTTGTATTGTCTAAACTCTCTTGGTTTGTTCTTATTTAATCTTTTCATGTTTATGCAAATGGATCCTTGGTGGGTGTTAAAGTTTTTAATGTTGTTCAAAATTTTAAGCTTCCGTTGTAAATATTATGATTTTCGAAATCGATTTTTGAACAAAACCCAACAAGTGGTATCAGAGCCTCTTTTGCATGCATGTTTAGATTTTTTGTTGATATGAAAAATGCTTGGTTTTTGGAAGCCATGGATGATTTTTCATTTTGTATGAAGAAGTTCATACATGGCATCTTTGGCAATTTTTTTAGTCTATAATTGTTATTTTATGTGACCAAAATTTTACATGCATTTTTGGTCATAAAAGTTGCCTTAGAAAAACAAAGTGTTTGTTTGTTTTATTTATTTTTATTGCATATGAATGATATGTATAAACAAGCCAAGACCCCTTGTTTTATGGTTGTAATTTTATTATTCATGTTGGTTTGTAATAGTAAATAGGATTTATTATTCTCCATTATTTTTTTTAGATTAGTTTAGAAATAGTTTTTTTTATTTTATAAACAACAAAGAAATGGAGATCAACATGGAGCATGAAGATGGAGCTTGGTGACTTCTTTGCATAGAGATGACAAATCAAGTGGGAGCATGAAGTTTTTTTTCTTTTTTGGTCCCTTAGGAATGGACTTGACATTCTTGTTTAGTTCACAAGAATTGTCATTAGTTTTTTTGGCTTGGTTTATACATTTTCTACATATTTTATATGTTTATATTTTATGTTGATATTATCATGTATGATTGAAATAGGTTCTTGCATGCTAGATAATATTTTGAACATAAAATAAATCATCTTTTGGAGTTTGGCTTTCAAAATAACATTTTAAAGTAAAGTGATAAAAATGAGTTTTAAATAAAAGGAGTTTATTTTAAAAGGTAACATTTTAAAAGTAAAATGGTTAAAATGGGTTTTATAAATAAAATGAGTTTTATTCTAAAAACCCATAAAATTTTGAAATGCCAAAGTAAATTAAAATGACGATTTTAAAAACTTTTACAAACTCCAAGTGTCATGTAATATTGGATGCATGCAATATACATGACATTATATGATTATAAAACTCTAGATTTTATTTGCTTTAAAATATAGGATATTTTAGAGGAACATAAAATTGGTTCAAAGGCGCTTATTTAAAGATCGTTTAAAATTGAAGCGACAAGTTTTAAAATTAGATTTTATGATGAACCTAGTTTTAAAATAGAGATTTTAAAATTAACCAAATTATTTAAAATAGAGATTTTAAATTTATTTTGAGAAATAGTTTCTTAAAAGAACACATTGATTATTGGATGCATGCAATAATATGGTACCATGAGTTTTAAAAATTAAAATTGAGATTTTAAATGGAAATTTCAAAACTCATACAAACTCATAGTCTAGTATTAATAAAAATGTTTATTAAGAGACTATAAATGGTTCTTATAGTGCTCAAACTCAAAAATTAATATTTGATATTAAAAATTGATGACACATACTTAGTTGATAAAATTAAGATTTTATTTAAACTAATAGGAACCATTTAATGAGAAATAAGTTTGTACCATATATTATTAAATGCATGCAATACTAAAATGTTTTTAAAACTAGAATTATAAAACATTATAAATCCCTTTTTCAAAACGCAAGTCATATGCCGTCCTTTTGAGAAACACTCAATACGTCACTATGACACCCTTGTGGGATAAAGGTCACCTAACCACTTGGATTGTCTTGTGATGGATGAGGTGATTCTTATGTCTTTGTGTAATAACCCAAAAAAAATAATATTTTGATTTAAATAGAAGTTAAGGGGTTTAATTGTCTATTGTGCAAAGATTGAGGGTGAAAGTTGGAACTTGGGAAATTAATTCCCTCTAGTGTGCAGTTTTTTTTAGTAAAGAGATTAGAAATCATTTTAGGGTTTTGTGGGTGACTCTTGCTGCTGCACATCGAGAGAAAGAGAGATGGTATTGTGAGGGTTTTGTGGGTGCAGCCGGCAGAGGGAGAGAGAGACGGCAGGGAGAGAGAGACTGCGAGAGAGAGAGAGAGAGAGCAGCGAGAGGGAGAGAGAGAGCATCGAGAGAGAAATGGAGTTGCGTGAGGGAGATGGAGGATGCGAGAGAGAGAGAGATAGACGATGAGAGAGAGAGGTGGTGGCTGGTTTCGCCGGCGACGGAGAAGGTGACCGGAGATGCGGCTATTGAGCGCCGGCGGTCGACCGTCGGCGGTGGTCAGCGGCGGCGGTATGGCTGGACAGCAACCTCCCTTTTCGTGAGGTTTATTTTGGGTAAGAAACGATTCCCTTGCGTTTTCTCTTTTGCAAGAATTGGTAGAGTTGTAAGTTGAGAAATCAATTATTGGGTATTAATAGAGTTTTGATTTTTTTTACCATATTGTCAAAGTAAATCAAATGTTTATGTGGGTTCTTGATAAGGGTGGTAATGGATCATAACACAAAAATTAGTATGTTGTCATGGTCAAATTTGATGTTCGATTTATTAATTTTAGATTTGAAATGGAAGGTTTGAGGTTGGGTTTAATAATTGCTTTTGATGGAAGATTAAAGTCTAGGTTTAAAACAGTTGACTTTTATAAAAAGTCAAACTGTTTTGGTTAACATTAAAATTGAGTCGTTGTGTGCAAAATTAAGGATTTAAATGGTATGGGTATAGTTATGAAAGGTATATAAAGGTGTTACAATAATCAAACCAATATTTTCTTATGGGTTAACGGATTTACAAAGTTAAGAAATGTTCAAGTTTGGTTCTTGGGCCGAGAAATGTTTAATGAAATTATTGGGCTCCTCATTCGAAAGTGTTGGGTCGAAAGATAAAATGGATGGGCCGGAAGATTTATTCTTCCTTTTGGGCTTAGGTTATTATGGAAGTCTATAATTATATAATAAGGGTGTGATAGCCTATTTATTAATTTGGGCCATATTATTAGTAACGTGATCCGGTTTTGTTATTTAGAATCAAGTGTTATAATTTTATGTTGAGAACCTAGAGTCGGGTAAATTAATGGATCCGGTGTAGTATGTCAATTGGATGGATAAACAAAGACCATTAGTTATGATTTTTGGACTAGAAGGTAATCTACCAATTTAGATAAGTTAGGGTTGAGTTCGGGATTTAACTCGAGTAATAATTGATCGGATTATGACGAACGCTATTAATATAATAGGTGTTCCGCCTAGAGATCGGAAGTATAAGTGAGGAGCTTTGGAGCAAGCTAGCCAGGTGAGTTTTCTAACTAAAATACGTGACCTTTTACGTGTTTTCGAAAGCGAGTACATGATGAGAAATGCCATGTTTTATTTTATGCTTTTGGCTGCATGAAAGTTGTTTACAGTTTTTAAATGAGATTTGTAAATGAATTATGGGGCGGACCTATTCCGTGTTTAATTTATGGGCCGGACCTATTCCGTGAATGCATGCATTATGTTAGACGTAAACTGGCCAAGACGGGAGAGTAGACCCGCCAGTACTCGTGCGAGAGAGTAGACCCTTTATGCCAGGGGAAGTGGCCCCAATATAAGGCAGCATGAGACTGACTCGTTGTCACCTTAGGGTGGCTTCAGGGTGTCAGATTACGAGGGGCGGATCTAATTCCGTGAAAGCTTTTATGTGAAAGTTTACGAAAAGTAAGTGAAAGTTTATATGAAAGATTTTGATGTTCAATTACGTGAAAGTTTGTAAGTGAAAGATTTTGATGTTCAATTACGTGAAAGTTTATAAGTGAAAGTTTATATGAAAGATTTTGATGTTCAATTATTTGAAAGTTTATTATTTAAAGTTTACATGAAAGTTTTGAAAAGTTTTAAAATGATTTTGATAACTGTCAGGAGGGACTCACTAGACCTCATGGTCTAACCCTCGCTTTTCAAAACCAAAACCCTTTTCAGGTAAGCGTTATATTGGAGGCTCAGATAAACGAGTAAGCAACAAGATAGAGTACGGAAGCAGCTAGTGATAGTGCAGGTGCCTCTAGTAGAAGTTAGATTATTCTCAGTTGTGTATAGGTTGTTTCCGCCAACCTTCGTTTGAGATTGATGTAAAGAAAAAATTTGAGACCAGTTTTCTAAATTTATGCTTAAATGCTATGGTTGTTCTGTTGTACTTTTGGGGTTGTTACAAATGGTATCGGAGCCATAGTTTAAGGGATTTAGGTGACCGGACGGGCCTAAACTTAAACTTGGGAGTAGAAATCACAACTGAGAATCAGGAAACGCGTTAGGATGACACTATTATAGTAATAAGACTAATAGGGTACTGAGGACTGTCATGTAAGGTAAGTTTGAGATTCCACCTGGCTAGTGTAATTGCAAACTTACAGGTACATGTACGTGCTTAACCTACCCTATTAACCCGCCTATTAACCCGGTGTTTATGTCGTGTTTCAGTACGTTAGAATGTCAACGAGATCTCTGAGGTGTAGACTGAGACCCCTTGTTGGGAATGTTTCATGAGAAATCTTTATGAAGTGAATAATGTATACATCGTAGAGGCGAAGCGTTGTTTAGAATGTTATGAATCATTTAGAGGTAGATCTTCGGGGGTTCAAAGAGATAAAATGATTGATTTTGAGTAGGACTCTTGTTTCTAGAAAGTCCCAGTTCTAGAAATAATGGGACGAGGTCAGTTAGAATGGTAAGGAATAACAGAGTTGAAATTTTGAACGTATCAATAGAACCCTGACTTCTTAGTCGAGCTTTTCAAAGGCAGTGTAAATGAAATAAGATACCTATTGTGAAATGAAAGCATGTAGAAGTAGAAAATGAGATAGTGATTAAAACGAAATAGTATGAAAGGGATTGAGTAAGTGAGATGTGGGAAGTGTGTTCAGCAAGTTGTTGCGTGACCGAGAGGGCGACCGTTGGTCGTAGGTAGAATGTCAAGGATAAGCTAAGGGAGTAAAGCAGTTGACCTTGTTAGAGTGAGTAGCCTTCAAATGCAAGTAGAGTCTAATGCATGGTGTCTTTTTTTATATAACATGAAATTTTCACGATTTAAGTTAAATATGTAAAGATAAATTTTGATCAAAAAGGAGCCAGGATGTGCACGCGTACGTTTAAAGAAAAATGTGATTCCATTCACATGGCACCACAAAGTTTCGAGTTTTATGATTTATAAAGTATTTCGCTCTTTTCATGATGAGTTAAATTATTGCAAAAGTCAAGAAAACGATTGGATGCAAAAACTTTTATAACCAAAATGAGTAATGACATGTTGAAGTTATTTACGAGTACGAAAAACCGACTGGTTTACCTGGTGTCGGTAATTTCTTTCAGGAAGTGGTCGTAAGAAAAGATTTTCACTTAATATATTTCCGTCGTAACAACATAATTTGGTGGAGTGAGACTAAGTTTGTGAAAAGTTGCATGCGAACAATCCTCGAGATTGTGGTGTAGGGCATTGAAGTTTAAAGAGTGATGGGGGCATGTGTACCCAATATGTTCTCAGGTGTTGTTTAATTGAAAATGATAAAAGGCGCGAAATGATTTATTTATTACGTATGTCATGCATGAAGGCTATAAACTCACTAGGTCATCGAGTGTTACATTTTAAAGCTAAGGGAGAACTCAGAGAGTGGAGAGTTGATGGTCAAATCAAGAGAGAACGTTGTAGTATCGGGATAGGTGTTCCGTCAGTAGTGGATTATAGTATCGGACGTAGGAGGGTTTGCACCCTTGTTCGGTAACTGGAGGTACGGTTGTCAAGGGACGGTTGTGTTCGGAGGGAGGGCTCGAAGTCTTCAAGGTGATGATTTTAGCGACTCGTTAAGAATAGTGCGGTAAGGAAGAATGAAATGTATGTGGTGTAGGAATGCGAGTCTCGAGGTGAGCTTTTAATGGTAGTGTTACCTGAGTAGGTTACGAAAGGAGGGAGACGGATCATGAAAATGATTCATTTTGTTGATAGCAGTAAGTTCCGTAAGGGAACCATGTTTAAGAATAAATTAAGAAAGTAGTTACAGGATTGTCAGTCGATGTAGAAGTCGACGGATGTGTACGTTGGCCGAGACCGAAGACTTGAATTAGAAAGTTGAGAGTTGATAGAACACCTTGTAGGGGTTTTAAGGGGAAGAGAAGTTATTGTTTGATTAAGCATTCTATTCCCGAAGAGAGGAGGGTTCGTAGGATGATGAGGTAAGTAACTTGGGCGAAGCGAGTGTGTAGATTTTAGCAGTTAGTAAGAAAAGTGGTGTGTCTTCATAAGAGCTCGGATCGCGAAGAGCTAACTAGAATGGTTGCGTGTGAGCTATTTGAGAACTCGTGGATTATAGTTCAACAAGTTGGGAAAGGACTACGTAGTGAGATAGACTCGATTGTAGTATACGGAAGAACATGAAGGAAAGTGAGGATTAAGAATGAATGACTATGAGAGGTTCGGTCCGCAGTGTGATGTATTGAGTGAGGAACGTACAGTTATGTAATGGCATTAATTGCCAAGCTATATGTACCCGCTAATATCGTAGTGAGGTGATGTTAGAAGAAGGGAAAGCATCAGATAGAAGCTTTTGGGGGTTTCAGATGAGACGTTCTATCTATTAACCAGATTTTTGGAGCATATAGGGTGTAAGTTGATTTTTAGTGTGTTATGTTCGGGATAGAAAGACAGAGTAGTGGTGTGAGGTTACCCAAAGGAGGAACCAAGTGTTTTTGGTTGCAAGAATCGCTAAGTAGATATATATTGGGATCATTGAAAGTTTAAAGAGGATGAAGAGTGTGTTGGTTAAATTGTGTAATAGTAAATGCTGATTTCTAAAAAGCATGAATTGTTTCTTAGGCGTGAGGGAATGATCCTAAAAGGAGACAATTGGAAATTTGGGTATGTGTAAAGAATGCCATGATGATGCTTATGCGTCGGAGTTGTAATATGGTCTTTAGTTGAGATGAAACGCCATGATAGATATATAATCCTTGGATTGGTTGATTAAGATATTAAGGATTTGACCAGTAGGGGCAATTGTTTGTTATTGAAGGATGTGTTACAATTCTATCGGGATTCTTACTAATAATTGATAAGAAAGAATCGATATGTTAAAGTAAGAAGTTGTTGATAGGATGATGGGATATGAAATTTTCAAACCATTTTGAAAATTGTGAATGGTTGGGTTACTCGGAGGGAGTTGGTAGTTAAGAAATCAGTTTAGACTGAGGAATCTTGTGATTTCCAAATATCGAGATATTGATATTAAGTTATTAAATATGATAAATTATGGTTAGTAGAAAGAAATGAACTGAGTTTCATTTAGAGTTTATCGTTTGAAGCAAGTTGATATTTAAAAAAAATAAAAAATAAAAAAAATAAAAATAAGATGATAGTGTTTTCCTGTTATGATCAGAGATTGTGAGTTCAATCAGAGTTGTACAGCTAGGGCGTGAAGGTATGTTACCATTGTTTTATTAATAATTTTCGCCAGTTGTCTTTGGAGTGAATTCCGGGACGGAATTCCATTAAGGAGGGGAGATTGTAATAACCCAAAAAAAAAATATTTTGATTTAAATAGAAGTTAAGGGTTTTAATTGTCTATTGTGCAAAGATTGAGGGTGAAAGTTGGAACTTGGGAAATTAATTCCCTCTAGTGTGCAGTTTTTTTTAGTAAAGAGATTAGAAATCATTTTAGGGTTTTGTGGGTGACTCTTGCTGCTGCACATCGAGAGAAAGAGAGATGGTATTGTGAGGGTTTTGTGGGTGCAGCCGGCAGAGGGAGAGAGAGACGGCAGGGAGAGAGAGACTGCAAGAGAGAGAGAGAGAGCAGCGAGAGGGAGAGAGAGTCGTGTGAGAGAGAGAGAGCATCGAGAGAGAAATGGAGCTGCGTGAGGGAGATGGAGGATGCGAGAGAGAGAGAGATAGACGATAAGAGAGAGAGGTGGTGGCTGGTTTCGCCGGCGACGGAGAAGGTGACCGGAGATGCGGCTGTTGAGCGCCGGCGGTAGTCAGCGGCGGCGGTATGGCTGGACAGCAACCTCCCTTTTCGTGAGGTTTATTTTGGGTAAGAAACGATTCCCTTGCGTTTTCTCTTTTGCAAGAATTGGTAGAGTTGTAAGTTGAGAAATCAATTATTGGGTATTAATAGAGTTTTGATTTTTTTACCATATTGTCAAAGTAAATCAAATGTTTATGTGGGTTCTTGATAAGGGTGGTAATGGATCATAACACAAAAATTAGTATGTTGTCATGGTCAAATTTGATGTTCGATTTATTAATTTTAGATTTGAAATGGAAGGTTTGAGGTTGGGTTTAATAATTGCTTTTGATGGAAGATTAAAGTCTAGGTTTAAAACAGTTGACTTTTATAAAAAGTCAAACTGTATTGGTTAACATTAAAATTGAGTCGTTGTGTGCAAAATTAAGGATTTAAATGGTATGGGTATAGTTATGAAAGGTATATAAAGGTGTTACAATAATCAAACCAATATTTTCTTATGGGTTAACGGATTTACAAAGTTAAGAAATGTTCAAGTTTGGTTCTTGGGCCGAGAAATGTTTAATGAAATTATTGGGCTCCTCATTCGAAAGTGTTGGGTCGAAAGATAAAATGGATGGGCCGAAAGATTTATTCTTCCTTTTGGGCTTAGGTTATTATGGAAGTCTATAATTATATAATAAGGGTGTGATAGCCTATTTATTAATTTGGGCCATATTATTAGTAACGTGATCCGGTTTTGTTATTTAGAATCAAGTGTTATAATTTTATGTTGAGAACCTAGAGTCGGGTAAATTAATGGATCCGGTGTAGTATGTCAATTGGATGGATAAACAAAGACCATTAGTTATGATTTTTGGACTAGAAGGTAATCTACCAATTTAGATAAGTTAGGGTTGAGTTCGGGATTTAACTCGAGTAATAATTGATCGGATTATGACGAACGCTATTAATATAATAGGTGTTCCGCCTAGAGATCGGAAGTATAAGTGAGGAGCTTTGGAGCAAGCTAGCCAGGTGAGTTTTCTAACTAAAATACGTGACCTTTTACGTGTTTTCGAAAGCGAGTACATGATGAGAAATGCCATGTTTTATTTTATGCTTTTGGCTGCATGAAAGTTGTTTACAGTTTTTAAATGAGATTTGTAAATGAATTATGGGGCGGACCTATTCCGTGTTTAATTTATGGGCCGGACCTATTCCGTGAATGCATGCATTATGTTAGACGTAAACTGGCCAAGACGGGAGAGTAGACCCGCCAGTACTCGTGCGGGAGAGTAGACCCTTTATGCCAGGGGAAGTGGCCCCAATATAAGGCAGCATGAGACTGAATCGTTGTCACCTTAGGGTGGCTTCAGGGTGTCAGATTACGAGGGGCGGATCTAATTCCGTGAAAGCTTTTATGTGAAAGTTTACGAAAAGTAAGTGAAAGTTTATATGAAAGATTTTGATGTTCAATTACGTGAAAGTTTGTAAGTGAAAGTTTATATGAAAGATTTTGATGTTCAATTACGTGAAAGTTTATAAGTGAAAGTTTAAATGAAAGATTTTGATGTTCAATTACGTGAAAGTTTATAAGTGAAAGTTTATATGAAAGATTTTGATGTTCAGTTATTTGAAAGTTTATTATTGAAAGTTTACATGAAAGTTTTGAAAAGTTTTAAAATGATTTTGATAACTGTCAGGAGGGACTCACTAGACCTCATGGTCTAACCCTCGCTTTTCAAAACCAAAACCCTTTTCAGGTAAGCGTTATATTGGAGGCTCAGATAAACGAGTAAGCAACAAGATAGAGTACGGAAGCAGCTAGTGATAGTGCAGGTGCCTCTAGTAGAAGTTAGATTATTCTCAGTTGTGTATAAGTTGTTTCCGCCAACCTTCGTTTGAGATTGATGTAAAGAAAAATTTTGGGACCCAGTTTTCTAAATTTATGCTTAAATGCTATGGTTGTTCTGTTGTACTTTTGGGGTTGTTACACTTTGTGGGATAAAGGCCACCTAACCGCATGGATGTAAGTTTCACACGTTGTTTCAAGTAGGATGACCTGATTGGGAAATCTTTTGTGATAAAGGTCACCTAAGCATTAGAAACCCAAGACATAGATGGGATCAAACACGCCAATTAACAAACAAGTTGTTAAAGATCCCATAATGCTAGGAATTACATTCGATGTAATCGATAAACGTTATCTACCTTGTTGCATTAAATGGACGGGATAAAGGTCACCTAACCGTTTCATTTGTTTTGCAATGTTGGATCGTAGATTTTTTGCAAATTAATGTTTTAGAAAACTAAAGGGTAATTAATTTGCTAAAAAAATAATATTGAAAATACTATATTAACCTTGTTAAATTTTGTAGATGGCCTAAAATGCAAACACTACAACTAACACATCCCTAAGACCTTTTCTTTTGGAAGAAAAGTTAACCACTTAGAACTTCCCAATTTGTTTTCAAAACATTGAGACGCGTTCTCAGACGTGAAAACAAATTATACGTACTCCTCGTACCTATTCCTCAAGAACCTCCTCTTACCTCCATAGAAGCTAACGATACTTGATTGAAACATAATGATGATTCAATCAATGTATCACGTCTTATGCTTGAAATCATGGTTCCAATCCTTACTAGAAAGAATGAAAACGTTTCCACTAAGGGCATTTGACATGGTAAACCGATTACCAAAATATTACCAAATGTATATAGTCCGTGAACGCTTCGATACAATTGGACAAAGACCAATATGTAAGCTCTCATATTCACAAAATGAGGACGCACCTTGACTATTTGGATAGACTTGGCTATCCTTATTCCAATGGGAGAGCCATAGATGTGATCCTCAAATCTCTCACCAACGCATTTGATGTTTTTTGTCAAGAATCTGAATGTAGTGATAGATGAGGCAACATTGGTCATAGAAGAGGAGATTGTCCTTCTGAGAAATAAATGTTTTCTAACGAAGGAAAGTCCTTCAGGTATCAATATTTAAGATAGAACTTTTACTTTTCTATCTTACACTTGTGTATTTGATACTAAGTGTAGAACTCACTTTTGTAATATGTTACAAATAATCAAGAAAGGTAAATGACTGAAAGACAAGCAAAATGGTGATCCATATAAGCAATGAAGCAAGATTGCGTACCAAGCTTATAGGAGATTTTATTATGAAACCATATGGCTTGTATTGTTAAACAAGTTTGTTTCGAACAATGCTTAAATTTAGTTTGACTAAATTATTATTTTTTCAGTCACATGTTTGTTGATTGAATGAAATTCACTTAACCGTTTTGGAAACGATTATATTCATATTCAAAATGAATTATTCTATTTCGAGAAATAGTTCTCTTAATTGAATAATAAAGTGAATCTCAAAAGCCTTCTAAAACATAATTCTATATAAACACCATAAGACTCAAATGTGATTTGAATCAAGTCTACACATGAAATAGTCAACTTAATCAAGAAAATTAAACGCATATCTTATTTTTTCAAAACTGTGGTATTTTGAAACTAAATATAAATATTTTCATTTGATATATGCGATCTTGATAAAGTTGAATATAGCTCTTTTCTCTAATTCATAGAGAAGAAAAAAAGTTTTTTTTGAATTGATGCATGTTGATGTATATGGTCTCTCAAAACCAAGTCTAGATATGGTGATAGATAATACCTTCACTGACGATTTCAATTGTTGAAGTTTATGGAACATAAAGATGAAGCATTTGATGTAATTCAAGTTGTTTCAAAGTGAAGATTAAGAAAACAACTCAGCAGGACCATTAAAGTCTTTTCTGATATATGAGGATAGTAACTAAACCAAGAACTCTTGGATCATCATAGAAATTGTATACATCCGAAAGGATGAACCGAACCTTATTAAATATGGTTCGCTCTATGATGAGTAGATGTACTATTCCTATATCAAATTCGGAATTATGCCCTAGTTAAAGTAATCCGTACTTTTTGACACCAACCAAAAGGTAGACAAAACACCTTATAAGATTTCGTATGAAAAGTTTTTTCATCCCTAATCTTAGTTGAAGGCGTGGGTTTATGAAGCTCATGTGAGACAATAAGCTTCAAGTAAACTCGACCCAATATCTACCAAATGCATATGTTGTAGAATATACTATAAATTGTTTTATATACCGATTCTACAAACCCACAAACAATAAAATTGTTTATTGTACCAAAGCCAAGTTCTTAGAAAGCAAGTTTTTTAATGGACAAGGCAAGTGGGAGTGTTAAGGAACGTGAAGGGAATCAAGAACTTCATAACCTAATGCACTTATTGGTTGGCACTAGTTATCAAACAAAGGTCGTTGAAAACTGAGCGATTTGATTGATCAAAAACTTAGTAAAAACACCAAGTGTTCGCAAATCTAGTAGAATCATTCAGAAAATTCGAGAGATATCAATCTCTCATAAAGAATGATGTATGACTGGGTTCTAGTAAACCCATCAACTGCTAAAAGTGCTATGTCAGATTCTGAATCTGGTGAGTGGCTTAGAGTCATGAACACTGAGATACAATCCATTCATGGATCAGTACAAAGTATCTCAAAACTGGAATCTTTATTTTAACAGGAAAATTAAAAGTTTAATTTTCATCAAAATAAAAGATGACTCATGTATTTACTAAAACTAGTGGGAGCGCAGTAAAATTCCTAAACCTATATGAGCAAGACATACTAGTTTTTGGAAATTAACTTTCCGACATAGCAAAACATCATGTTTCGGCTCGGACAGTATTTCCTCAATAAAAGACTTAGAAAGGGCTAATTTTATTCTTGGAATAAAAATCTTTAGAGATTAGATCAAGACGACTTATAGTTTTAAGTCAAAGTGCATATGTTGACATGATCTTGAAAGATTCAAGATGCAAGGCTCTAAAGGTAGTTTCTTGCAAATATGATATGACATCATTTTGAGCATGTCTCAATATTCTAGCACAAAAGATGAGCTAGATAAAATGATTAGTATTCCATATGCTTCGGCAATTGGATCTATCATATATGCCATGACATGCACTAGATCGAGCGTATCAAAATGCTTTAGAGCATTAGAAAACGATACCTACGAAAAACGAGGGAAGGTCATTAGATGACTATAAAGAACGATTTAAGGTACTTAGAAAGAACCAATGAAGTGTTCTTTAACTGAGGAATGGAAGAAGATCATAGCAAAATGTTGCACTAATGATAACTTCCATAAAGATTGAGAAGGTTCTCAATCACAAAAGGGGAAATGTCTTCATTGTGAATGAAGAACTAGTTCATTTGAAAAGGTTCAAGGCGAAGGTCAAATTGCATAATACACTACAAATAAGAACACACTGCCGCTTTAGAAGCCGCAAAAGAAAGATGCTTGGATGAAAGAGTTCATTGAAAAGCTAGGTAGATGCCTCCCATTCAGGATCATCTAGAAATCCTTTGTGAGAATATGGGTGCCATTACGCAAACTAAAGGACCCTATCTCACAACAGAGTACCAAGCATCTACTCCAAACATTTAACTATATTTGGAATAAAGTTAAAAAAGGAGATGTTAGTGTTCACAAAGTTTACCCAAATCAAGTTTCTGGATGAACCTATTCACGAAGCTCCTTATATAAGCTAAACTTGAAGGGTCATGTTTAAGCTTTAGGACTTCGTTTTTCTAGTGATGGGATTTGATTTGAATTTAGTATTTGGATATGGAACAGGTTAAGCAACAAGTATAGTATTTAGTTAGATATATAGGATTTGATCTTATTCATACTCGTTGTGTTCTATATTAGCATGTTTAAATCCTTGAATAAATTAATTATTCTAAATGTCCATAGTCGATCATAGTTGTGGGAGCAACTATGAAGTAAGACTAATATGAATTGGATTGGTTGACTTTTAAGAGTAAAAGTGGCAAAGTGTTGCAACCAAGTTCATAGGTACTTGTTAGGGAACGAGTACTGAACCTGACCCGCTTCAAGATCACCTCATGGATCGTCGTCATAAGTGATTCTTGAATAAAGGTAGTATCTTTGTATCCTTTGACCTGAGATGCATATTAGGGACTTGAGTGTAGGGAGTACTATGCTTTGATATGGTTAAACGCTGATCTTTAACAAGGCAGTTATAAAGACCATCATTAGGCATGGCATGAGCTGCATGAGAGGCGTATGTATTCAAGAGGGGATTTGTTCCTCTTAATGTTTTAAGAGTGTGACATCTAAGGCGCCTTACCAAAAGTTGAACAACAGATGAGAATGATAGCGATCCATGTCTCACGTTCAACATGATGTCCGAACAAAGGGATAACTGATACCACACCTAATACATCAATTGAAGCTATGAGCTCATGGGAATTGGATGTTGTTGAATGGCACTTACAATCATACGTTGCTGGGGGCAGTGAGATGTTGCTAGACGTCCACCACTGTCTATATTATTCTATAATACAATCTTGAGCAAGTGGGAGATTGTTGGTTCTATATACTCAAGAATGATTATAAAATGATATTACCAGTAATATATGATCCTATAGGGTCACACCGAACAACAAGTAGACACTAAATTGATATTTATAAGAATTTGATTCTTGATAAATATTAATTCTTGATGAATATTATTAATTATATTAATGAATATAATTCTTAATATAAAATGCAAATAAAAATTCTAGTTTATTAAAAATAATGATTTTAATATATATATAACTAGAAATTGCTAGGAAGGACTAAATATAGTATGTTTAAATAGTTAAAATAGAGATTTTAACTAATATTAAACTAGAGGGACTTCAAGTGTAAAATTGCATGGAAGGCTCAAGTTCTATTGGTTCCTTTTGAAGGTCCAATAAGATTAAAAGGCTTTCTTTGTAAATAGAAGACTTGACTAGTGTTTTTGATACTTGATAATTAGCAAAAACTCTCTCCTCTCCCTCCCTCTCCACTTCGGCCGAAACCACCATCTTTGGTGGTGGTTTTGTGCTTCTCATTTCAAGTCTATTGTATACTTGAACAAGAAGTTCTCTTTTGCATTTTTCATCAAGAAGGTACTGGCATACTTTGGTGTTGGAGCTTGTCGGTGGACTACTCTAGAGGAGCTCTACTTTGGGTTCTACCATCTTCATCAACTTCCAACCTCCCAAGAGGATTCAAAGTCTACAAAGGTTGTATTGTCTAAACTCTCTTGGTTTGTTCTTATTTAATCTTTTCATGTTCATGCAAATGGATCCTTGGTGGGTGTTAAAGTTTTTAATGTTGTTCAAAATTTTAAGCTTCCGTTGTAAATAATATGATTTTCGAAATCGATTTTTGAACAAAACCCAACAATATAGACATTGAGTTTCATTTAATTGTCATTATAATTCAATACGATGCATTATAACCCATTACAAACCATATGATCGATACAAACCCAAATGACCCATTAGATCTCATATGACCCATAATAACCCCATTAAAATGCATACCATCCATTATAACATATTTAAACCCAATATTGTTAGATCTGAAGTTTTGTCAATAAACCAAGTGTTGAAGATCTGATAAGAAGGTTCAGAAGTTCTGAGAAGAAGAGTCAGAAGTTCTGAGAAGAAGAGTCAGAAGTTCTGAGAAGAAGAGTAAGAGATCTGAGAAAGAGAAGTCAGAAGTTCTGAGAAGCGTGATCAGAAGAATGTTCAGAAGTTCTGAACTACCTGTTCAGAACTTATGACGAGTTTCGTTACTTAGTAATGTGTAAACTAATTAGGACACGTGTTTTGTTCTTATTAGTCTTTCTTATTTGTACTGTAGCTTTAATATATCCGTTACAGTATAAATAGAGTGGTTAGCACTACGTTGCTAACTGATTGATTTTCCCATATTACTTGTATTCATTCCTTGTAATCTTTGAGGTTATCTCTCTCTTAGATCTGTAATTCTGTGCATCATTGAATACAATTGGGCTTGATCATACAATTTCTCAATTACTTCTTTCTATATTGATTGTAAGAATAGATCCTGCACTTTCAATTGGTATCAGAGCCAATCAACAAACAAATTTGTCCAAGAGTGTGTTTGATCGCGTTCTTGAAGTTTCTTGATCAATTCGACAATTGATTCCGCTGCTGCTAACAATTCTTGAATTCCTAACAATTCTTGAATTCGTTTCTATCATTGATTCAAGAAATTTGAATTTGTCTTTCTGTTGAATCGATATCTTACAATCAAGTCATCCAAAGATTTTCTCTCTATGCTGATTAATTCTCGAAATTAAACAGAGATCACCGGTATGTTTTCGAAATTCTTGATTGGTTTCTTGATCAAAGTGATTATATCTGCTGCATGTTGATTAGTATTCATATTTTTTTGTTGAAAAGAAGATTTCATTAATTCATGTACTCTAACTGTTTGATGAAATGCATGTGACAGATTTGATTAATTCTTGCATGTTCTAGATTTGTGTTGATTCTCATTTTTGATCATAATTGATATTTGAATTTGTCATTTCATCATGCTTGAGATTGTTGAAGTTTTTGTGAGACCTGCAATTTCTATAACCAGTTCAGACAATTTACAAAAATTAAGTCCTGTAAAAGCAAAAGAAACAATTTCTGAACCAAAAACTGAGATTGTTCATTTTGAAAGCAAGATTGCTAATCTTCAAGTAAAACAAGACGAAAATGCAAAAGTTATAAAGATTTTGCAAAAAGAGAAATCTGATTTTCTAAAGGATTTTGAAAAGGTTCAAGAAAACATAAGATTGTTAGAAAAAGAGAATGTTGATTTGAAAGAGAAAGGAAATTTTAGAAGAAAGATGTTGACAGAGTCTGAAAATAGAATCAAATCATGTGAAATGAAAAATTGTCAACTCTTGAAACAGATCTATGATTTTGAACAAGTACTTATACTTGAAAGAGTGAAATTTGAGAAAGAGAGAAGAGACTTTCAAACTGAGAGGAAAGGTTTTGAAACAAAGTCTGTTGAATTATCTTTGAAAATTTCTGATTTGGAGAAAATTTTTGCAAAAGAAAGAAAAGAGTTTGAATGCAAGAAAAATGTTTTTCAAAAAGAAAAGAATGGTTTTGAGAAAAAGAAAACAGGAATGTTAAATGAGTTTTCTGTAAAAATAAATGAGTTGGAGAAAGAGTTAGAAGATGGAAGGAAAGAGACTGAAAAGAAGAAGGTAAATGGCTTTAAAGAAAAATGCTTAAAAGATGAGTTTGAGAAGGAAAAGAAAGTTTTTCATTTGGAGATAAGGAGGCTTATTAAGAAATTATCTGATTTATCAACTAAAATCATGATAGAGAGGAAGTCCAAATCTGATTTGCAGTCAAGGTTTGATATGTATGTTAAAAAGTTTAAAGAATTTGAAACAAAAGTTGTTAACAAATCAAATCATAGTTCAAAAGATCAGATTCGTTCTTCTAATCTGTTTTATGATTCTTCTATTGATAAATCTTATAATTGTTCTTTTAAAAAGATAAAAATGGAATGGAGAGTTAAAGGAACTACTTCCAAGAAAGAAGTGCCAAAATCAAAGGTTCCTAATTCAAATGTCAAGAAGAACAATACATTTCAAAGAAAATCTTTTGTTAAACCTGATGTGATTTATTCTGTAAATCAATTAGTCAGAATTGCACAAAAGAAACTTTGTTGTTCATATTGTGGGACTGATGATTTTGTGAACAAGAATTTTATTCAGCACTGGTATGGTTCTTATAGAATATCTGCATATACCACTGCACCTAACAAACCTGGACCCAAGTTCATATGGGTACCAAAGTCAACTTAATCTATTTTGCAGGTTATTCATGTGTATAGCTGAATGAATGATCCATACCGACACATGACTGAAAACATATGTTGTGCTTAATTGAGAATTTTGACTTTTGGACAATTCAGTCCAAAACTCGGTCTGAATGAAGTAGGTTGGACAGAAAGAGTACATCTGGTGCTTGTCACTTTTTGGGAGATAAAATAGTGAGTTGGGCATCAAAGAAACAGAACTGTGTATCCACTTCAACTGCTGAAGCAGAGTATGTTGCTGCTGCTGCTTCATGCTCTCAAACATTGTGGATGAGAACACAACTCATGGACTATGGATATCAGCTTAATAAGATTCCCATCTATTGTGACTCAGAAAGTGCAATTGCTATTACTCAGAACCCTGTTCAACATTCGAAGACTAAGCATATAGATGTGAGGTATCATTTTATAAAGGACTATGTGGAAAAAGGAACCATAGAGATGCACTTTGTGCATACAAAGTATCAATTGGCTGACTTGTTCACAAAGCCTCTTGATCACAAAAGGTTTTCTTTTCTCATATGTAAAATAGGAATGCTTAATCTGCCTAGTTGAAAATATTTTTTTTCTTAAAAATGCTAAATTTTTCTAAGTAAACTTGTCTGAGTAGTGTATTCAGAACTTCTGAGTCTTGAGTTCGGAACTTCTGAATCTTGAGTTCGGAACTTCTGAATCTTGAGTTCAGAACCTCTGAGTCTTGAGTTCAGAACTTCTGAGTCCTGAGATCAGAACCTCTGAATCTTAAGGTCAGAAATTCTGAGTCAATACTTCAGCAATCTAACTTTCAAAAATTTACTTTTGAGAAATACAAATAACTTCAACTGTATGGATTATGCTTCTTTGATTATCTTTTAATCTCATCTTTATGTATCATTAATACTCAAATGCATGCTCAAGTCAAGGGGGAGCATCAAAATTCTTTTGGAAATCATTTTGTGATGCTTAAAAGATTTGTTTTCATTTCTTATCTGTTCAAACCTCTTCTGAATAATCAAAATGTTTTATATTGGTCAGAAGTTGATTTTAAAAGACATTTTGGTTACAAGGCAAAATTCTTCTAAGTCATGGAATCAGAACATCTGTGCGTGTTACTCAGATTTTTGACTTGAGTCAAAATTCTATCCACTAACACGTGTCAGCTTCATATTTGTTTGACAATGCCACGTATTTCATTTAAATCCTTTGTGGTATTTCACATGTGTTGACTCCGTTATAACATTGATTTCGCTTTTCCGTTAAACCTTTCAACTTCACGGATTTTAAATAGGTCTTAAAATCCCTATTTCAAATTTCTTTCAAATTCCAGAGCGAAACGTGAGATACGAATCAAATCCAGAGTTCTTTGAATCTGTTTTCTTCTTAAATCATGTCTGAAATACGAAGAAGTGGTCCAATTTCTCTACATTCTACAAAATCGATAATGGATTCATCCGATTCGGAAAATGATGAAGTACAAAATAGAGTTGCAGAGGAAGGGGCAATAAGAAATGATGAAGAAGATGAACAAATGGATGAATCTGAAGGAAATGCGGATGAGGTAAACGTTAATATTGAACATGATCAGAGTGCTGCAGGTTCTATTATGTCAGATAGATCTATTCTAGTGGAAAGAGTTGTTCCTGAGAGTGAATGGTTGAAATTATCTGAAAATAACTGTATTATATTGTTTGAGGAAAGTCGTTTTAAGCCTGAACACAGAATTATCATGGAGTTATTCAAACATCATCCGTACAGAAAATGGTTTACAAGAAGTAAAAATGTGCCTGTTCAGTACATACAACAATGGTGGAAATATCTTAGGTTAGAAGATAATAAGTTTGTGTCTGAAATTGGAGGAGTGACATTTGTCTTATCTATCTCTGCACTAAGAGAAATGCTGAATCTACCAGAGAAAGATGATGTACAAAGAAGAACAGATTTTGAGGATTTACCCCTAACAGAGGAATTAATAGCAGAGTTCATGAAGTTGGGATACAATGAAGGATTGAGGACTCTCAGTTTGTTCAGAAGAAACAAATTACCACCTATTTGGGCTTGCTTCTTTCATGTGGTAAATAAATGTTTGTCAGGGAAAAATAGTTCTGCTGATCAAGGTTCTAAACAAATTCTTCAGATATTTCAAGGTTTAGTGAAGAATAGACATTATGACTATACTTTAATACTTTGGGAAGATATGAAGAATACATTTGAGAAGAATCAGAAAGCAATTCAGAAGAAGACAAAGGATGCTCCACTGACATACATTCCCTACATAAGGTACTGGCAAATTGTTATTTGGTATGCCATGCAGGAAAACAGAACAATCTCAAGAAGAACAAATGAAGAGCATGGTCCTACATTTTATTTGAGTAAGATGACCTCAGTAACAAGACTTGAAAATTATCCCAATCATAAACTGTTGCCAAAATCACTTAGGAATTATATTCCAAGGGAGAGTGAGATTTTAAAAGCTTATTGCACCTCTATGGGAATTGAATTACCTCAAATCCCTGCCCAAGAGGACCAACCTGAGAAGAGAGGTGAGGGGTCTAGTCGAATTAGAGAGGGGGAGGATGTTCAGATGGGTGAACATTCTGAGAGACTTGAGGGGGAAAATTCTGAGAGCTTGGTTAGACTCAGTGAGGAAAAACAGAATGAGAGTGGTGAGGATGAGAGATTGTTAACAGAGGTTCAAACAGAAAGAGATGCCTCTGAACCAGCTAATCTTGACCAGGTAACCACACATGCTATTGGTTCACATCTCTTGGTGTCCAATATTGAAACAAACACCATGGACCTAGTGGTGGATCTTGAACAACCCATCCATACCCACTCAGAAGCATTTCAACATGCTACTGTTTCACACAAATCCGGGGAACCATCCCAAACTCATTTGGAGGGAGGTGATAAATCCCAACTTATTTTTCAACACATTGAGTCTGAATATCACAGTCCTATTCATATTGAGCCTGAAATTCCTTTTGACACTTGCACAGATCAGGAATTTCGTACTCCTGAAACAACATTCATAGACATGCCTAATGTTGGGTGTCGAGGATTGGATGGAAGTCCTGGTGAGGTGAACATTACAAAAGCCTCATTCAAACGTGCATCTGTTGTACAAGATGACTGTGTGTTATCTACAGGCCATGAGCTCTCTGGGCACATGAAAACTGGACCATCTGTTGGTTCAGGTTCACTGTTAGAAACTTCTGAATTTGAAAAGATTCAGAAACAAAACAAGGAGATGGGGGAAAAAGTAGAAAATTTGGAGAAGAGGATGGAGGATCTGAATGATGAGGTATCAGATTTGAAAGATGTGTTGGAGAAAAAGTTAATTTCTGTTGAAACCAAGGTAGATGATGTAAAGAAATCCTTGGATTCTCACAAAAAGGAGATCATGGATATAATGTCTGGTTTTCAAAAAGATATGTTGAAACAAATGCAAGATATGCAGGATTCTATACTGAAAGCACTGAGTGTATCACTAGCTTCTACTTCAAAGCCTCTTGATCCTGTTCCTATTGCAGAAGCTGAAGCTGAAGGTACTTCTAATCAGAACTTAAAAAGAAAGTTTGATGATAATGAGCCTCATGATCATCAAAAGGGGGAGAAAAGACAAAGGTTAAGTTCTGATGATGACATTGGCATAGAAGATTTTGAGATAGCAGACATGCACTTAGCCAATACAAAAAGTTCAGAAGATCAGACACAGGAAAATTTAAAGAAGATGATTCAGATAGTACAGCTTGACAGTTCAGATACAGAAGAAATGGAGTTGGGAAGTATTGATAGTAATGAATCAGATAAAACAGAGGAATTGAACTTGGATACTGAGATGGAAGGAAACTCAGATGAAACTGTAGCTATTGAGGAATCTGATTTGAGAATAGAAGAAATAGTGGAAAGTACAGTGGTAAACAGGTGTACAGATATTGTGGTTTATAACAGTGAAAGGGCAATGGAGTCTGAATCAGAAGAAAGGAGGTTGAATGAAGAATTGATCAGAAGAATGCATAATGAAGTAGTCAGAGCTTTGAGTGTTCAGAAAATTCATAAAGGGATAAAAGTAATAAGACCTATTGATCTGATGGGTGAAGAAGACAGAACTGTTGATTATTCTCAGAATTTTAAGCATGAGTTCAGATATAACTATGCTGATGAGATGAACACAGAAGAAGAATATGAGAAACTAGAAGATTACTTCATGCCTTCTGAGTATGTATTCAGAAAACCAATTGAGATTTCCAAGATTAACTTGCAGACGTTAGAAGAACCCATATGTGATTTCATCCTGGAACTAAGTGATGTACCTTTGGCCAGACAATTTCATGATGATATTTTTCCTGAGGAAATGTATGAAAACCTCTACCACTCAGAAGGAGAATATGAGTTTTTAGAAAGTAATGTGGATGGTTTCATGGATGAAAGAGCTCAGATGATTTACACAGAAGCTTAAAACAGATTCAGAATTCCTGACTCAAGACTGCATATTCAGAAAAGAATTGAGAAAGTTCTAATGTTTCAAGAAGAAGAATTCAGTGGTTTGATGTTTGTTAGAATGGAAGTATTGAAAGAGAAAAATACAAAAGTTGCCATGTCCAGTTTTGATTTCCACAGACTAACACTTGATGATCAGATCTTTCTAGTCAAATTTTTCTCTGGTACTGAAGAAGCCTTGATGGAAATTGAATGCAGAAGACTTCTGGGTATCTATGTCAGAAACATGTACTTATATGATTTTCAACTAGCCATTGAAGGAAGAAAAGAGAAGTGCAATCTGAGGTCTCCAACAAATATTGCAGGATTTGATGTGTGTACAAAAGGATTCGTAAATGAAGGAATGGAATCTGAAGGGTTTGCATATAAAGTTCAAGAGAGACTTGAAATGTTCAAACTGAAAGAACTGGTAAAATATAGTGATGCAACTCTGAGTTGGTTACTGATTGAAATGGAAGTAAGTGCTAAAACTGAAAGAGAGAACTTAAAGAAAAGGTGTGTAAACTCTATGAATAGAAGGTTGAATCTCAGAAGAAAGATCAGAAGTTGTGGTGAATGGTTGCTATCTGAAGTTAATCCCAAGAAGATGTTACACAGTGATTTTGTGTTCCCTGCTGAGTATGAAGTGAATGAAATTTTGTCAGATGAAGTTGAAGAAGTTCAGGACACAACAGAGGAGGAGGAATATTTACAGCAGAAGAAACCATGTCGATCCGTTGATTGATCATTTTCAGGCAGATCAAATTCAAGAAAGTATCCATTCAGATCAATGAATATTTCATTCACTTCATACTCAGCAGGGAACACAAAATCAGGGGCGACATGGTTTCTTGAATTTGATCTGCCTGAAAACGTTAATATTGAACAATGGATACTTTCGCAGGAAAAACCTCAAAGCGAGGAAAAAACCTGCGGACGACAGGGGGTGGTCGCCAATCAGGGGCGATGTCCTTGGTACTGGTGTCGGTCGTACGATGGTTACAATACAAATGAGGGAAATGCTTCGAAATGTAAAGTACAAGTGTTTGAAATGTAAAATAGGTGTTTGTCGTGTGTGAATACAAAGTGTAAACTGCTGGTCGAGGGCTGTTGTCGTGCGTCGAGAGTGATTCTTCAAGAGATAGCTCTTTTGCTTCTGTTATTCTTGAGTTCGCTGTAGGGTTCTTGAACTTGGTCTCGGATGATAGCTTTCAGTACATATATCTCGAATTTAGCTTTGAATATTGGCTGCTAGATGTCCCCTCTGAAATGTTGATTGAGCTTGATATTTATAGTCTTCGGGAGCTTTGATTAGCTCATTGATTGCTTCATTAACAGCTATAATGGTCGCAACGGTCTGTAACGGCTGTCGGCGTGAACATTCATAATGACCTTCGTCCGTTACAGCTATCCTCAGGTAACGTCTTGCGTCGGACAACGGCTTGCATCGGATATAGCTGTTGCTTCTTTAATGTCTTTGACTCCTGCATTAAACACTTAACAAAACATAACAGACATGGTTAACGTTAGTATAGGTCGAGGTTATAATGATGTTACGCGATGGTCGTGCGGGACGGGCGACACTATGGTCGAGCGTCATGAGGGACGTACTACTTACCTGTTTTGGTCGCAGTCGTACGACGTGATTTTTTCCCCAAACAGTTTGCCCCCAAAATTTGAAAATTGAATGTCAAATTTAAGTTTTGAATTTTGCTTGTCGAACGCTTAGACTTGTGATCTGGGTTGAGGGACTTAGCTGGTTGTCGTGGGACTAGACCGGTTCGCCTTTAACTGGACGAGAAGTTGAAAAGTTGAACGAGTCGTGACGTCATTTTGACGCACGGTGATGCTTACTAGCTGTCGAAGACAGGTGTCGAAGATCCGGGTGGGCATGCGAAAGGACGCGGACGCGTGTTGATCATCAAGGAATTCGGTTTGTTCGTATAAGTAAAAGATACGACGAATCCTTCCTTGTTTTGTCTTTGAAAGGTTTATGCCGTGATTTCCTTGCCATTCTTCGCCGGATCCTTTCCAAACTTGTGAAATCCTTTGATGTTAGTAGGTTCTCCGAGGCCTAGCGCACCTATAAGTAAGGTACGATTTCTTTGATTCCTGTAAATTTGGTGTTTAGAAATGTCGAGGGATCCTGAGAGTGTTATTCGAGAGTCGTCAGACCTTCATGACTTTAGAAGGTTAGCAAAACTTTCTGCGTGGGTCGAATTGATCCGTCCAGGTCAGATCCGATCAAATGAGTATCTCGAGGGGTACATCGTAATCTATGAATACCCTTTTAAGATAGGTTTTGAATGGCCTTTCTCTCCTCTAACCAAGGCGTTTATGTTAGAGTTTGATTTAGCACCAAGTCAGTTGATGCCCCAGTTCTGGCGAGTCGTACGAGTGCTCGAACGTGCTACTAAGAAATGGGATTCTCCCATGAATGTACATGACCTCCTTTCGGCTTATCAGGCCAAGATAGACGGATGTCATCGTTGTAGCTTACATTCTAGGTTTAAAGGTGATCGTGTTTTAGTCTTAGGGACGGGTGTGAACGATCGTGGGTGGAAGACCCGATATGTATTCGTGCGTAAGTTGTCTCTTGACTCCGAGAGTGAATGGATTAGGACGGGCTGGAATACGTCGGGTGAGCCTCGTCATTTCATTTAGCGTGCTCTGTAGATGTTTTACGCATGATTTTTTTTTGTAAGTTGACAGCCATAAGATTCGAGGTCGTGAAGCCGGACGATCACTCTCAAGCGAAGATCAATTCGTTTTTAGAACTTAGCGTCGCCGAAAGGTCTTTCGTCGTGCGACATTCGGCGGACGACAACGATTTAGAATCTTCAGGAGAGAACCAGGGGGAGAGTGTGAGGAGAAAGGAAGAGAAGAAGAGGAAGAGAAGTCGAGAGGAAGGAGAAGGATGACGGGTAAGTTTTGCTTTCCTTTTCGTCCTATGTTACCTCGAGTCTTTTTCCTTTGCGTGCTTCGTGACATTTCTTTTTTCTAGGAGAGTCTAAAGTGTTGAATGTTTCTGCTAAGAGAGCGGCTGAGCTGGAACGTGCTCGTCAGGGTAGAGAGAAGAGGCTAAAAGCCATGGCTGCTGCCCTGTCTGTTGACCCTGAAATTCCGAAGAAGACGAGGACGATGACTCCGAGGGAGTCGTCTGCAGGGGTTAATGACTCATCGAGAGTCGCTTCACCCGAGAAAGTAGGGGTCGGGTCACCTAAGAAGGTGATTGTCGCGACACCCATTAATTCTGCGCTTCCGGCGAGAACGGTGGAATCCCAGTCTACCGCGTCGAATCCTTTGTCAGCCGACAAGGGCAACGAACACTCGACGGGAGGGGAGAAGGTCACGACGGTCAACTTTACGTTGCCGTCGGACTTTATGTCAGGTGATGTCCTAGACGGGACGAACCTGTTCCCTCACCTGGATAAATTCCCGTTTCCATCTTTCAGGGAGCGTTTTGAGGGGTTTCCTATCGAGGAGTCGGGTGCCCATGTAGCCGGCTTGGCATTCATGGTAAGTCTTTCTTTCAAGACTTGGTTTGTCTGGGCCCAGATTTCATTGTCGTTGTCGTTGTTTTATTTATCAATGTATGATTTCATAGGCACTACAGGCGTCTTTGGCTTTGCGAAGTGGAACAGCGAAGGTGAAAGATCTCTTGTATGCGTCTCGTGAAAGAGAGAAAGCGGCGTTGGACAGAGCGAGCGTCCCTGCAAGTCGTGCTGAGGATTTCTCGAAGCGGCTTGCCGAGGCTTTAAACCATTTGAAGGTCGTCCATCATGCCAAGGAAGATCTCAGTCATCGCCTGACGCAATCTTTGTCCATGACTGCCGAGCAAAAGGAGGAGATGGAAAAGGTTAAAGAATCCTTGGCTGCTGTTTCGAAAGAAGCTGAGGATTATAAGTCCAAGGTGGAGAGTCTGGAGAAAGAAGTGCAGGATGCAAAGGACGAGGGTAAGTCTGTCTTTGCCATAGCTCGATTGACTGCACGAGCGGCGATCATGCGACGACATCTGCTGGGGAAGGATCCTCTTGCTTTAGCAAAGGAAGAGTTGGACGTATACTTGAATGGCGTCGGGACCGAGAGGGATCTCGACTCGGATGATGAGAAGGATGTCGAGGAGGAGGTGGTAGATGAGGGTCTCCAAGAAGTGACTTCGGGGAAGGATGCGACGGATGGTCCCCTATAGTTTAAGAATCTTACTTTCTCTGTTTCTGTTACTCGACTGTTGGTAGTCGAGTATGTTCTTGACGATTTTATTTAATGAATGCACTTTTGTTTCGTTTGAACTTTATACTCTACTCAAATCATGTCAATTATGGAATTGCACATAAGGAGTGTATGAAATCATGCGACCACGGCGTAAGGCTAATATAAGAACGTGCGATCAAAGCGTCCATTCAGGGTATGGAATAAGTTAAGAAACTTTAAAGACAAGGAAACTTTAGAGATAAAGAAACTTTAAAGATAAACAAACTTTAAAGATAAAGTTTGTTTAAACTTTGCGATCATAAGGTTAGATCGTATAACAAGTTTGTATCGTATGCCCCTGTGGAGGGATGATCAAGTCAAAGGCCTGATCGTGTATATCGTGCGAACCTGCGAATTTAAAGTCATATAGTAGACTTAATGACTACTGTCGTGCGACTCTGCGAAAAAATGATGTCGAGGGTTGGTCATTAGCAAGCCAACGACCCTCTGATGCTTAAGTCAGTAGTCATTTTGTGAAAAAAAATCATATGAAAAAGAGTTAGGGGAGTTAGGGAACATACCTTCTCAGATTCTCACTATTTGCCCCCTGTCGTTTGTTACCTTATTCTTTTTGGCAGGAAAAGATAGGTTTTAAACGACAGAACGACACGGCGATCCTGTGAAATACTGTCTGTGATTGATCATATTGTCGTACGACAAGGAACCATAGCGAAGTTTCGACTCATTCTCGATCTTCAAGGTTCCCAATGGCGTAGGAGATTTTAATTGATAACCTTTGCATGCTCGGGAGTCGACGGTCGATGGCTGCTAACATTACCAATGATATCTTTCAGATTACCTTGTGGAACATGATAGGCCAATTCCTTTTTGAGTGCGATACAATCATCTGTCGCATGACCATGGTCGACGTGGAAGTCGCACCACTTTGATTTATCCTTCTTTGCATCGTCCAAGTCAGACTTCTTCGGCCACCGGATGGTTGCTTGGGTGGTCTTCAAAGCTTCGACTAAGTCCTTTGCAGATCCTTTGAATCCGTAAGAGGATATCTTGGGATACTGAGTAAACTTAGTCATGGTCTTAGCCTCTGCTTTCATCTTGAAATGAACATTTGAAATTTGGCGCGCGGGCTCTATTCTCGAAACAGCTTTCGACTTGAACTCTGGCTTCTTGACACCAAGCGACTTCTTGTTGTCAATGTGTTTGCGACGAAAGGATGCATCGTCTTCGACCCTCATATATGCTAAGGTTCGAGCTCGGACGTCTGCGAAAGTCTCTGGGGGATACTTAGTTAGATCGATATACAAACCTGAACTATCGTCTAGACCACGCTTATAGGCTTCGATCGCCGTTTTGATATCATAATTGCGGATACTGATCATTTCAGCATTGAGTCTATTGAAATAACTTCGAATAGACTCGTTGGTCTTCTGCACGACATATTACAGGTCACTATTCGGCTTTTCCATCTTACGACTACTGGCGAATTGCCGGGAGAATTGGTTGACCAATTCGGCGAACGACCTGATAGATTTGGATTTGAGGTTGATCAGCCACTGGAGAGCTGGACCAGTGAGAGTCGCCCCGAAACTTTTACACATGCATACTTCCTGGTACATGTGTGGAATCGAGATCATCCACATGAGCTGCTTATACTGCGCGACATGCTCGGTTGGATCGGTCACACCTGAATATTTGGGAGTGAAGGCAAGAATGTTATATTTATTTGGAACCTCGATGGTGGCGATCTCGTCGATGAAGGGCGACGCCTGATACCCCGAGCGAGGCTCGATGTCGATAGGCACGGCTGCCCCAGGCAACTTGGCGAGCAAGGACAGGACGCACTCATTTTGATCTTCTAACATCTTCAAACGCTGGGCGACAGGATCGTTAAGATCAGGATTTGCCCCTGTCGAGGGATTGGTCCCTGGACTAGTGCCATTACCATGCGACGAACCATTGGTGTCCCCGATGAATGGAACAAAATATGGCTACGACCCATAGTGGAATTGTTGCGGTCCATTCTGAAACGATTGTGGTCCATGCTGTGCCTGAAATGGCTGCGATCTCTGCTGGAAAGATTGCGATCCTTGCTGGAAAGGTTGCGATCCACTTTGGAACGGCTGGGAAAACGGCTGGGATCCATTTTGAAACGGCTGGGCACCACCTTGCAATGGTTGTGATCCATTGTTTAAGGGTGGTGGTCGAATGTGCTGAGGAAGAAACTGCCCAGACTGCGGATTAGGAATGAACGGACCCGGCTGCTGGTTCTGCATGAATGGACCTGGATGCTGATTCTGTGCGGACGGATCTGGTACCGAACCTGGATTCTGGACGAATGGTCTAGAACCATTCTGGGGTCCAAAAGGATTCCTTAGCCGCGCGATCTCTTCACCTGCTCTGCGATTTTGCTCTGTCATGGCATTGAGTTGATTCCTGGCAACTTCGAGCTCCTGATACATCTGAGCAACAGCTTGCTGTGGATTTCCAGGGGCTGCCATTTTCCTGCAACAGAAAATAGAAAAAACTCCAAGAAACTATTAGTAGAATGCACGTTCGTCGAGGATTTTCTCTAGATGTAGTCCCACGGATGGCGCCAAACAGTTAATGCCAAAAATCGCACCAAAGGAACAACTTAAGCTCGATGTGGACTTAAACAACTAAAGAAAGGATCTTTCGACGAGACGTGCGACGAGGATAAAAATAAAGAAGACAAGGGATTTGATGACGCAGGAAAAACCTCAAAGCGAGGAAAAAACCTGCGGACGACAGGGGGTGTCGTCGCTGCACTATGGTCGCCAATCAGGGGCGATGTCCTTGGTACTGGTGTCGGTCGTACGATGGTTACAATACAAATGAGGGAAATGCTTCGAAATGTAAAGTACAAGTGTTTGAAATGTAAAACAGGTGTTTGTCGTGTGTGAATACAAAGTGTAAACTGCTGGTCGAGGGCTGTTGTCGTGCGTCGAGAGTGATTCTTCAAGAGATAGCTCTTTTGCTTCTGTTATTCTTGAGTTCGCTGTAGGGTTCTTGAACTTGGTCTCGGATGATAGCTTTCAGTACATATTTCTCGAATTTAGCTTTGAATATTGGCTGCTAGATGTCCCCTCTGAAATGTTGATTGAGCTTGATATTTATAGTCTTTGGGAGCTTTGATTAGCTCATTGATTGCTTCATTAACAGCTATAATGGTCGCAACGGTCTGTAACGGCTGCCGGCGTGAACATTCATAATGACCTTCGTCCGTTACAGCTATTCTCAGGTAACGGCTTGCGTCGGACAACGGCTTGCATCGGATATTGCTGTTGCTTCTTTAATGGCTTTGACTCCTGAATTAAACACTTAACAAAACGTAACAGACATGGTTAACGTTAGTATAGGTCGAGGTTATAATGATGTTACGCGATGGTCGTGCGGGACGGGCGACACTATGGTCGAGCGTCATGAGGGACGTTCGACTTACCTGTTTTGGTTGCGGTCGTACGACGTGATTTTTTTGCCCAAACAGAACCCACACGCCAAATGTCGAACGTCTGATTCAAGACAAAGGCGGAAGCCAAGACCGCGACCAAATTTCCTCAGTATCCCAAGATATCCTCATACGGATTCAAAGGGACCACTAAAGACTTGGTCGAAGCCCTGAAGACCGCCCAGGCGACCATCCGCTGGCCGAAGAAATCTGATCAAGATGACGCCAAGAAAGATAAATCGAAGTGGTGCGACTTCCATGTCGACCATGGTCATGCGACAGATGATTGCATAGCTCTCAAAAAGGAGCTAGCGTATCATGTCCCGAAAGGAAATCTCAAAAATATCATCGATGACGTCGTTACTCCAGGTAACGACGTTCGACCGCCAACTCCTGAGCATGCAAAAGTCATCAATTGCATCACTGGTGGTTCCGACGTGTGCGGTCTGACGTTCTCCGCCGCCAAACGTCATTCCAGTCAAGCACCTGACGATCGACCTATCCCCCGTTCATCAAGACCCAAAGGAGATCTGGAGTTGGAAGCTATGAAGATCGTGTTCGACCAAGATGACCTCAGTGATTCATATCAGAAGCATCATGACGGGTTGATCATTCAACTCACGATTGGTAATTGTTTAACCCGACGAGTCTTGGTCGATGGAAGTAGTTCAGCGAACGTTATCTTCCTTGACACCATCAAGGCCATGGGAATCGATCGATCAGAAATCACCCAGCGTTCGACAACCTTGGTCAGTTTCAGTGGAGAAGCGACAAGTACCTTTGGAGAGATCATCTTGCCTGTCTATGCCGGAGGAATCAATAAGCATACCAAGTTCAGTGTTATTGACTGCTCGTCGGCCTATAACGTCATTTTAGGTCGACCATGGATCCATGAAATGAAAGCAGTCCCCTCGACGTACCATCAGACCATGAAGTTCCCTACGCCGTGGGGAATCCAGGAGATCAAAAGTGAGCCGAAAGTCGCCCGTGACTGGTATAAGACCACCCTGAAACCGCGAAAGTAGGTCATCCGGCAGTTACAGGTCGACAAAGGCATCCTAGATCAAAGCAAGCATGACCGGAAAGTCTCGACAGGTTCGTCTCTCGATCTCTACCTTAAAGACAAACCAATATCTTGTTTGCAGGAACATGTCGGTTGTTTTTGCCTAGTCGTGCGAAGAGAACAACGTGTCTACTATGGCGACTCACGACGGCATATCCTAGATTTCGCGTATCATGTTAAAGTCGCCACAGGGGGGAAATATGACATTCAAAAAACCTCAGCGCAAGTATCAATAACCAAGACATCCCACATAGCTGGGATGCGACACATCAGAAAAGGTATGTCTTCTAAGTCCTTTTCTATTTCTCATACGATTTTTTACCACGACGATTACTGACTTAAGCATCGAAGGGTCGTTGGCTAGCCAACGACCAACCTCTGACATTGTTTCATAGCAGGATCGCACGATATTGGCTACTAAGTCTTCTATATGACTTTAGTCCCGCAGGATCGAACGATATATATTACTAAACTTATCATACGACTTTAATCTCGCAGAGTCGCATGATATAAGTGCTCAAGTCTATGACTTGATTATTTTACCACAGGGGTTTACGACTCAAGTTTCGCCGTACGATCTAGTCGTACGATCGCCTGGTTTAGCGATCCATGATCTAAGTTTCTTAACTTAGACAAACTACATGTTTCGAATGAATGCTTTGATCGCATGTACTTATGTTTTCCAATATAATCCTAAAGTATGAAAACCCTATGGCTTATGTGTTAGTCTTGGTAATTATAATGGATGCTTAAGTCGCACGATTCCCTGTTTGTTCCATACTTAACGAGTTTTCACAACTGATATTATATCTATCTATGACATGTGTAAATCGACATCGTACGTAAGTTCGATGAAAAAGCAAAATTTCATTCATAAACGAACGATTACATCTAAAAATGACTCGACCACCAACGGTCGAACATTCACAAAAACAAACAAAATTCTCTAAGGATTAGAAGGAGCGTCAGCAGCATCCTTGCCCGAAGCTTCGCCCTGGAGGCCCTCGACCGCAACCTCTTCTTCCTCAGCCTCCTTCTCATCATCGGAGTCGAGATCCCTGTCGGTCCCGACCTTGGCTAGGAAGAAGGACAGCTCCTCAGTCGCGGACGCAAGGGGATTCTTCCCCGACAAGTGTTGCCGCATAATAGCCGCTCGAGCTGTTAGACGATCAAGGGCAAAGGTAGACGTAACCTCATCTTTGAGCTCCCTCACCTCCTTCTCCAAGACCGCCATCTTGGACTTGGACTCCTCGACCTCTTTCTCCTTCATGACCAAGGACGCTTGCATCCTGTCCAGCTCCTCTCTCTGATTTGCAATCACAGAGAAGGACTCCTTCAGACGAGAATTCACGTCGTCCCTCGCATGACTGACGGCTTCTAGCTGGTCCAAGGCATCGTCAAGTTTTACCAACATTTCCTCGACGCGCGCCAGGGCAGACTTCTCCCTCGCCAACGCCGCATCCTCTCTCTTAATGGCGGAGGACACTAGACCCTCGATCTTCATCGTCTCGGCCTACAGGGCCAATGAAGATTGAAACGTCTGAAATACATATGAAAACTCGTTAGTAAAAACATACGACAATGACACCGACAACGACACTGACACCGACAATGACAATGACAACGACACCGACAATGACAACGACAACGACACCGACAATGATAATAACAAAGAGAAACAAAGTCTTGAAAGATAGACTTACCATAAACGGCATTCCGGTGACATAAGCCCCCGAGCTCTCGATAGAACACCCATTGAAACGCTCCCTGAAAGAGGGGAGCTAAAACTTGTCCAAATGGGGGAACAAGCTCGTCCCTTCCAGGACGTTGTCCACCATGAAATCCGCCGGAAACGTAAAGTTTACCGTCGTTTCCTCTCCAAAACCCGTCTGCGTGCCCTTGCCCTTGTCGGCCGACGCGGGACCTGACGCGGCAGCTGGAGATCCCGTCGATTTCGCCGGATGCGCAGGATCGACGGGTGTCGTGTCGACCGTGTCGGGAGTCTTCTCGACGGATACGATCGACACCTTCGCCTTCTCAGGCGAAACGACTCTCGATGAGCCGCCCGTCTTCAAAGACGGTTCCCTCCTGACGGACGTCCTCGTCCTCTTGAGGACTCTCGACCCAATGGTCGGAGCCTCTTTTCTCTTAAGGACCCTCGACACAGCTGTCGGGGCTTCCTTCCTTCTTTCTCTCGCCTGGCGAGCCAGTTCGGCCTGAGCCGCCCTCTTAGCCATCGCAGACGACATCTTCGGCTGTGGCTGTTGGGATTCTCCTATGAAACAAAGAAAGAAGAACAATTAAGCGACTGAAACGAAGGGAGAAGCATGTCGAACAAAGTAAGGTACACTTACCAGTCATCTCCTCTTTCTGCTCTTCTTCCTCAGTCTCCTCGGTATCCTCAGACTTGTCCTCCTCTTCTTTCTCCCTTTCTTCTTTCTCTCTCTCCTCTCGACCCAACTGTATCCTATCGCTCAAGAATACCACGTCATCATCTTCGTCTATTAGGTGACATGTGATGAACGATCGGTCCTCAGGACCGATCTTCAAGAATTCCTCGATTTTCTCTTGAGAATCTTCGTTGGGCTCCACGCTATCAAAGTTGATGTCTGAAAGCACAGAGAAAGAAGGTTATCCAAAAAGAAAAGTAACAGATATATCCAATCACTGTCAGTGTCTAACGTCGCTACCCGTACGAAGACGTACCTGGTCTTCCACTTACGATCGTTGACCGCAGTTATTTGGACCAAAGTACGATCACCCTTATATCTCGAGAAGAGGCTATAGCGACGGTACATATCCTTCTTGATCTGATAGGCGGTCAAGAGGTCTTTCACATTCATCGGCGACTCCCAGTGTGAAGTAAGTCGCTCGATGACCTGTATGACCCTCCAAAATTGGGGCATCAATTGTCCAGGGGAAAGATCAAACTGGCACATAAAAGACTTCGCCAAAGGAGAGTAGGGCCACTCGAAGCCTATTCTAAAAGGATACTCGTATATCACGACGTACCCCTCGGTACACATCTCTGGTCGAATATTACCGGCCTTACTCACAGTAATCCCCGCAGGGATTTTTTCTAAAGCCCTAAAGTCGTCTAGAGCGTCCTGATTCTGGATGGTACTCCTAGGCTCCGTCGACATCGCTAACCCCGTCAACAAGATTTGACGCTCAGAAAAGCCCCAAATATCCCAGTTCTTCCTAGGTTTCCTAGCAATCGACTTACGACGCATACAAAGACCGAGAATCGTACCTTATATAGGCGCTCTAAACCTCGAAATCTTTAAACAAGTCGAAGATCTCTCGCAAGTTTGGAAAAGATTCGGCGAACAACAGCAAGCAAATCAAAGAAAATCTCCCTTATAAACTCTCTGAAATCGTAAAAGGAAAAGATCCGTCGAAGGTCTCTATTTATGCAAACAATCGTGTCAGGTCGAGCCTCTCGATATTCGACATGTGTCCTCGCCTTTTCGAATGCTCGACAGATTGTCGACACCTGGAAAATACAGCTGTTACGTACGATCGCGCGTCAGCATGACGTCACGACCTTATCCTCTTTTCGACTTCCCATTCAGTTAGAATTGGACCGATCCAGTTCCAAGGCAACTGAAAAGGTTTATTTACACGTGTCACGACCCTAGACGTCCAACTAGCAAAATTTAAAAAACTTTTGAAATTTGAATTTGCCACTCCACTTTTTCAAATTTTGGGGGCAAACTGTTTGGGCAAAATTTCACCAGTCTCGACTACGACCAAGTCACTAAGAACATTTATTACATTTCTCCCTAACATAAGTTAAATCATACGCATTTTACTCTTTGACCAAAGCCAAAGTCGAACGTACCTTTCGACCTCGACCGTCGTGTAGAAACACACGACTTCGGCCAACTAACGTACGACTCTTCTGTTATGTTTTCCACATTTAATGCAGGTCAAACGACATTTATGGCCAATGGACGAAACCGACAGAGCAATTATGAACATTAAAACAACAAAGACCATTGCGACCGTTACTAGAAGAATTCATGGAGTCATTAAATGCGTTTCGAAGACTATAAATCTGAAGGCAAAGTCATCATTTGAAGACATCGAACTTGGAATCACACACTGCGTATTCAAGAACATCTGAAGCAAAGAAATCTCTCTCAAGTGATCGCTCTCGACGCACGACTTATACCCTCGACCAACAGTCTTAGCACACGACACACTAGTTTTACATTCGATATACTTGTTATTTGTACATTTCAAGTCATTTGTATTGTAATCATTGTATCCCCGACACCTGAAACAAAGGCCATCGCCCCTGTTTGGCGATCATAGTGCAGCGACGACTCCCATAGTCGTCCGCGGGTTTTTTTCCTCGTTGAGGTTTTTCTCGTGTCACCAAAATCTTTGTCTCTTTTACATTTATTTCCATTTGTCGCATAGCTTTGTCGCAAGATTCCTTTCTTTAGTTGTTAAGCTCCACAATCAACCTTAAGTTATCCTTCTGGACAATTTTTGGCAGTAACAATAAGTAAGAATCAATCAATTACAACAAATATGGACTAAATCTCGTGTATTTGATAATAAGATGGTAAGAATAATATAGGGAGAATCACAAGTGTTTCAATGTCAAAGGTTCTAAAGGATCTACTAAGAAATAAGCTAACTCAAGCTATTTATACTTCAAGGCTAAGGTTACAAGATTGGTCCCTCAACTTGATACAATCATATATTCAACACTAACATTCTCCCCTTTTGTATCAAAAGTTGAGTATTCAGATAAGCTCTTTCGGAGGCACATATCTCTTTTGCATCCCAAAAATTATCTCAACCCTTCTCAGGGCATGTCTGTATTCAATCCTTCGATGAATTGATTTCAAAGTTCTATCAACCAGCTTTCTTGATTTGGGTTCCAACAACATGGTATTGTCATCATCCCTTTTGACCTGACTGTCAAGATGTAACTTCAGCAACATTAGGATTCCATCGGAATACTTATTTGTCTCATCAAATTTCAGAAACTTTTTCTTCTTTTTCTTGTTGAAGTATACAATCCCAAACTCTGGTTTCTCTAAGATTTTGTACAGAGGAATACCTTGAATGTCAGATATCCTCTGGTTGGGCTTTAAGATGTTCACTCTTGTCTGATTTGCTTCAAGTGACACCTGGAAATCTGTCAGGTAGGAAAACTTTATCAAGTTCTTCATAAATCTCTTCACAGCTTGGTAGACTTCAGATCATTCAATGTTCTTTTAAAGAGCTCGGGCAAGTATGTCTTATAAGGATGGGAAGTCATCTTTGGTAAGATTCTTGAAATCTGCTTCTGTAAAGAACCAAGGCTTTCCATCGGTTATGTATAATGTAAATTCGGGATACAACACATTCAAAAGTTTCTTTGACTCGATCTTACTAATCTTGATAATCCTCTTATCACTTTTCACCCAATCAATATCTTGATAATTGTTCTTCATCATGTATATGTACTTAGTATAACGAAACTGGGCCATTCTTTCCGTAGAGTACAATTGAACCAAGTTAATCAGCTGAACTTGTTTCACAAACAAACCCCTTTTCTCATCCTCCTGAATGGTGTTGTAATCATAACCCTTTGACATTTTTTACCTTTGCTGGACTAATTTTCAGGATTGACAATTTGTTGCAATTGTCTGACCTTTGCCTCTGAAACTAGATCTGGGATGCTTTTCGGTAAATCAGGAATTTCAGGTATGATAATTACTGGACCATCTTGTTGTAACACACTATCATAATCTTCATCATCATCAGCAGCAGGTTCAGTACCAACAGTAAAAACTTCATTAATCCCCTCTTTAATTCTAGTATCTAACCTCTCAGGTTCATCCTAAGAATCAACATAAACAATGTCTTCAAACATACTATCCACCAACCTCTTATCCTCAGTCCTTTTATCACTACCATCGGGCTTTTCAACTGTAGGTAAGATATCGTCAAGGATCTCCACGACAATCTCATCATCCTACCTTTCACCTTGTCCTCCCAAACCTTGTTCAACTTCCACATTGTCAATCAAAGTACCTGACCCACTGACTTCAGTAACTCTTTGTCTCTTTCTATTCTCGCCCTCATGGTGATCAAGATCATCCTGATCATGTCTTCTTTTGAGCCCTGAGCCTGTGACTTACAAGACTGTTCTAGAACTGAGACTCTATCTGATAAAGCTTTGAAACCAGAAGTCATTGCTTGGGTCAACTATTGGATGGAAGAATGAATACCTTGTAGATCTGACTTTGTCACCAACTGAGTCTGAATCTCCATCTGTTTCCTCAAGAGATCGACTAGTTCCACCTCTTCCGGATCTAAGTTTTCAGCTTCGACAAGTAATTTGGAAAGAAGTTGTGATTTAAGCTCATGTGTGGGTATGGATTTTTCTAGTTCAGGTTGATTTGGTTGGCTTTGAGTGGATGATGGTGTTTATGGTGGTGGTTGAGGTTCATTCTCAGGTGTTTTCACAACATATTTTCCTTTAATCGCCCTTTGCACATCAGCTGTAAATTTCTCCAACGCTGTTTTGAAAGTAACCGCTTGATTCTTATACGAAACATTCACAACATCCAAACTTTTCTTTAACAGTTCCATCATCACAATTTATGGCGGAGGCCTCATCAAAGGTCTAACGAGGGGAAAACCCGGACCACTTAGGATACAGGTTGTCACAGTGGTTGAATCAACCATGTGGCATGTGTTCAATGTTGGCGTGATATTAGCACTGACAGGACTTCCACCTGGTCCTCGCATTGCACCAACAAATTATTGCAACCCTCTGGGTGTTCTGGTTGGATCACGAAGATTTCCAACAGATGTTGTCACTACTGGAATAGTAACTGGTGGTCGTATCCTAAGAAAAGATATATATCCAAATGGCTCTAGACACAATGTGCTTTGAATTGAAGTCGATGGCGAGGGCAACGACCTATCTTTTTCAATATAAGCAGACACCGAGTGTGTCACTAATAGAGTATATGCTTGATCCCCATGTGAAAATGAAACACTAACTTGTTGAGAAGTTAGTGAGTGGCTGAGTGGGGTTGTGCATTGTGTGTGCATTGCGTAACTGGGTCCAATACGTCTTTTTCAATTTCAGACGACAACGAATGCATGTCGGTAGTAGATGTGGCTACCCGGCTAGACTTAGTTTGGGAAGGGTCAATATTTTCATTTCTTTATGACCCTGTCTCACTCTCTGCATTTTCTTTTCTCCTTATCTCTCGGCTCACATTCTTTTCTGTTTCGACTAGAACTCCCTCATCCGTCCTTATATCTCCCTGAGAACTGATGTTCTCAATGTTCCAAATAGAATCAGAACTTTCAGCATCTGGCCTCGGGCCAACATGCTTTGGTATACGAGAAACCTCACGATCATGGTCAGAGTCTGAGTCACCATCTTAATTACTACCAGTTTCAGGACCACCAGTTTCAATATCTGTTTCGTCATCGGTACTTGAGGCATAAATTAATTTTTTCGGATCATCCAGAGAATCAAGTGATATATCATCGCCATCATAAAATAATGATTGAGATGCAGAATCAGCAACACCCCCACCTCCTGATCCTCTTACCGGACTGTTTTCTCTCAACTCAGCCCGATCAAGAACCTCATGTCCTTGATCATGCTCAATGTTTTCTTGACCCTCACCACCTAATTGGTTTGCACCCTGGGCAGGTCCCTCCGATTTTGAATGGACCATAGGTGCATTGTCTAACTTATAAGCTATCACAAATGGTGATTGTTGGTCTGCATATGCAAGAACTGCTTCTGGAATAACCAAAATAAAATCAAAGTTGACATTGTAAGGTACCTTCAAATAATGCATACATTGTTCTGGACCTTGGATGGCTCTCTGTCTTCTTGGAATGTCATCATTTGACTCCATTATGTTGTCAATAAGTGTTTATAGAAATCTCTGGAAAGGAATAAATTGTTTTGCTTTGTTCGGCTTAGATTTGTCTGTTAACAATTCAATGAGCTCATTCCACAGAAGTACGGCAAAATCAATGTGGCGGTTAAAAGCTACAACATGGAACATCCACATAACAAATATATTGCATCTGTCAAGACGAGTGTGCTTTGGGTTCATACACCTATTCAAAATACTGAATAGAGTGTACTGGATAGGTGGTAGAAACTTCCTCTAAAAGGATGATGATCTGGTCAGTGGTCCTTTTACTTTATCCTTGTAGCCCAGTGCCATGATATCTCTACATAAATCTTCTCCAGAGATAAGATCCTCAAAGTTCTCTTGTCTTGGCAGCTCCAAAGCATTTCTCTGTCTTTTCAAAGTCAATCTTGTATCAAAATGGTCCACCTTGGCTGTAAAGAATTGATTTCTTTCATTCATCAAAAGAAATTTGATGGTCTGCCAGAAGTGCTGCAGGTAGAACATTGGAACTTGAATAGTCTTGGTAAGTGGAATTCTTAGTGAGTGGCCTTTCCGAATCTCCAGAATTATCTTGAAATCTACATTCACACTTAGGTCAAGTGTGTGATTATTATGCATTATCTTGAAAGAACTAAGCTCTTGTGAGAAGCACATCATTTGGATTTCTGGCATTCACAGACGGGTGTGATGATCTGTGGAATGGCATGGGAGTGTTCTCATCTAAGGAATTGCCATCATGTTACTCAACAAAGGCCATAGTGACCATGTATTGTGAAAAAATAGCCAAGAGTTGACTAATTGACTTTCTGAAAAATTTCCCCCAAAATTCCTAAGTATGTGTCTTATCGCATGACATAGAAAACTTCTTGTCGCATGATGAACTTGTCGCATGAAACTTGGGCGACAAGATCTTGTCGCCCAAGGTATGTGCGACAAGTTTGTGTTGGTCCTGAAGGGTTATACAAGTTTGTAGAAGGGGGGGGGGGGGGGGTGAATACAAACATATATTTTTATCTTTAAAATTGTTTATTGATATATATCAAACAGTTTATAGTTTGTTGCGAAATAAGATCAAGTTAAAAACCTAATCTAAACAAACTATTAGAATCACACATAATTCTTGCACTTAGAATAAGAAAGAAAGAAGTTAAGAAAAGCTAAGGATAGTTTTTCATGGCACTAAGAGTTCAGGGATAGGAGAATGAGCACTTCAGAAATGAAGTAGGGTTTCCTATTTATACTGCATGCATTTAATTCAAGTCAGTACAACTTTACATGTCGCAGCGTCTGGTTGGTTGCATGAATTTGATTTTAGCAAACATCCCTTTTGGCCGCATGATGAACAGTGTAGTTGCAGAGTGGTTTGTACTATCTTGGACAAGGGATGTCCTTCTGACAAATCGTGCAAAAGCATGCAAGGAGATAAGACAAAAGTTGCTTGTAGATCAGGCTTCATGATCAGCGAACGCTAAATGTACCTTTATCAGCGAATGGTAAAGTTCAGCTCTCGCTGAAGTCTTCTACTTAAAACTTCGCGTGAAATGGACAAGTCTTGTCTTCGCTGATATCCGCATCAGGTCACTAGTAGACTTAGTCACTCGTTCTTCAGCTTGGTCTTTGATTTCAGCTTTGAACTTAGTTGTCGCGAGTCTTGTCTTCAGGGATCATAAGCAAACAATTATAAGATGAACTTTCAGCGATCATCAGTGAGGCTGAACATGCTCAGGGCTCACTAATGTACAAGTACCGCTGAAGTATATATTTAAGGACAGTAGTTTCTCATCTGTGATACTAAACAGACTTAGTATATTTTCTTAGATGGTGAAACTCTAATATATATTGTTTACTTACAATTTTCAATAAGTAATTCTCAGGGTCATTATCAAATCACTAAAGGGTTTGGATCAATAATCTCGCCCTATTTTATGATGACTAAGCAATAAAGAAAAATTGCTAATTTAAAAACATAAGGATAAAAAGGACACATAAATACGTGTCCCATTTACTGTTTTCAGGGATCTTTTCTAGTACTGATGGAGTAAAGTACTTCATTGAAATTTTTCATTAACTTCGTAAACAAGATTACAAGGGAAGTGGAAAAATTATAAGTACAATGAAAATAATTACAAGTACAAAAAGTTACAAGTTGATAAAATAGAAGAATACAAAAGGTGATTCTATCAGCTATTCAGGTTCTCCCTTGAAGAGAAGTTCACCAAGGGTGCCAGTCTGTGGAATCATCCAATCAGGGACTGTTACTCACTGATCCCGTCTTCGTTTGGGTTCACGGTAGATCTGGGGCTTGATGAATCTTCCAAGAAATGAGCGATCACACCAATACAAGAGGTCTCTGAGTTGTTCGATAGGAGCGATGGGCAACTCAGATATGCGTTGAAAGCATTGGCGACCATAGTAGTCAAGAAAAAATATGCCATAAGGTTTACTGACTACCTTTCCAGCTACGAAATCTTCAGCGGGAGGTTGTGACATGTCAAGTCCTGAAAGATCAACATCTGGACCAAGTACAGCTTCACAAGAAAAGTCAACAATGATAACACCAATTTTTGGTGTTATTTTCATGCCACTTTCCAAGTTAAATTGTTTATTTCCAAGTAAATATAGTGGTATTTTTATAGCTTAAATCAAGTGTTTCAGGAATTGTTGATGTATTGAGATAGCCAAGAATGCATGCAAAAACTAAAGTTTTCCGAGTAAAAAAATCGGTCGCTAAGCATCACCAAGATCCAAGCTCGAAGGATGTCCGTTTTGAAAAGTTAAAGTGCCAAAAATGGGATTACAAAACAGTGTCTAAAGCAACTTTCAAGCGGGTTGCTGCAGTCAACTAACTTGGCAACTGGCCAGAGGAGAAAGAAGGGCGACTTACAAGCTAGTTAGCTTAAGTGAACTAGTTGTCAACTAGCTTTAAGGGTGTTGGACGTTTTTTAAGCATTTTTCTGCTAGGGTTTTCATCATCATCGGATCTATCTTCATAAGGACGACTAAGGACTCACTTGGGGCGATTTTGGCAAGGGAGAACCACCGAATTGAAGCGTGGAAACATCTGGGGAAGAAATTTCAACATCGATTTCTTCCAAATCTTCGTTGGTGTAACACAATCAATGAAGTTTTATGATCCTAGAACTTTTGAGAGAGTTTTTTCCTAGAACTATGGATTCTTCTTTTGCTTTGATGTTGGGGGTTGGTTTGAATATGGTTTAAGCATATGAACATGTGATTTGGGATTTTTATCAGTTTTCCTAATTAATGAAGTATGTGATTTGGGTTTTAATGCTTTTGTAAGTCTGGCCAACTTTCATCTGATTTGTTTGTGATCAATTAAGCTCGAGAGAGTTAATTGCTAAGTAGAACTAGAATTGCATTCCTAAGGTGAGAAATTGGATAGAGATATACCAAGTAAGCCTTAGTCCTATCAAAATCTTGATTATAATGTGTTTTGAATTCCATAGGTTGAGATCGAGAGATAAAACTTGTGCTTTCAAAATAAAATCCCTGGTTGCTTGAGAAAGAACAACGGTGATTTTAGAGATTGGACATTCATTAAAGGGAATACATGGTAATTATTTTGAGTCAAGTGTTTATACGTGAAAACCATATGATTTCCAACCCTCAACTATTTTCTCCATCCAAAGTTTTCCTATGTTGTTTACTGTCTCGTTCTTGATTTATTGCTAGTAGTTATTTAATTTAATTCCAACAATTCATCTATTGAACCGTTCAGTTTAGGGGTGCTCACGGGTTGGGTTGATCGGGTTGAAGGCATTTCGACACATCAACCCAATGTTGGCGGTTTGTAAAAATTTGAACCCAACCCAACCCAACCCGTTCGGGTTGATCGGGTTGTGTTTATACAAGGTAAAATCCAAATTAGAAACATAAAAATAAAGAAAACATGTCTTTAAAATATAACCGATAATTCATACAATATTTAGATACTACATATAAAAATGTCTAAACCAAATATGATCAAATAACTTGACGTCTCCAATTTGCATATTTCTTAAATCTTAAACATATCGTTATCAACTGTTTTTCTCAATTTGCATATATATATATATATATATATATATATATATATATATATATATATATATATATATATATATATATATATATATATATATATATATATGTGTGTGTGTGTGTGTGTGTGTGAAGGAGTTATATAGAGATGGATAAGAGATTGAATATCTATATATATGACGATAATCAAATGAGAACCACAAATATGTTACAAACCCGTGAGAACCAATGTAAAAATTTTTGTTTACATGATTTTTTTTCATCAAAACCTATGATTTAAGATATTGGTACACATATGTTCGTGTTCACCTTATGAAAAGTTTACTTGTGAAAAACGAATTTTGTTTCACCTAGTGAAATGAAAAATACTCGTAAAAAATATTCACATGGTGAAACAAATTCATGTGAAACTATCATATTATGAAACACATATATTTGAAGTAAAATATAATAAATCTTAGCATTTGATGAAAAAATATAATGTAAAAAATATTTTTTATATCGGTTCTCACGGTTTATAACATATTTGTGGTTCTCATTTGATTTAACCCCCACACACACACACACACACACACACACACACACACACATATATATATATATATATATATATATATATAGAGGGAGACTAATTTGAAACCCTCCAAAAGGTTGAAACCAATGCAACCCATGATCTCACCATTGATTAAATATTTAACGGTTGAGATCAACTTGAGAAATAACTACCGGATCCACTAAGCTTAATTTTAGGAGATGATTTGGTTAGATCAACGGTTGAGATGAGGGTTGCATGGGTTTCAACATTTTGGAGGGTTTCAAATTAGTCTATCTCTCTCTCTCTCTCTCTCTATATATATATATATATATATATATATATATATATATATATATATATATATATATATATATATATATATATATATATATATATATATATATATATATATATATATATCGGGTTCATCGGGTTGGGTTGGGTTGATCAGGTTGGTCGGGTTTTTGAGCACCCCTAGTTCAGTTAATAGTGAATATAGTAATTGTGATACTCAGTTCCTAGTTCCCTTGGTTCGATAGTCGTACCTTCAAGTACTTATTACTTGATTCGACCCGTACACTTGCGGTTAGATTAGGGGGTGTAAACCCACCTATCAAGTTTTTGGCGCCGCTGCCGGGAAACTAGTTTACACTGATAGCACTACCAGCTATAAGCACTATTACATTGAACATTTGTTTTTATTTTATTTTATTTTATTTACTTTTATTCATTTTATGGATTACTAATTTTGAATTACTTTCATATTCAGGTACTAAGTGGTTTATGCCAAGAAGGACCCGAGGAAAAGGTATAGAACCGATAGATCCAGAGATTGAAAGAACTGCATGTCTGTTACGAAGAGCATCTAAGGTTAGAAAGCAGCTGATAATGGGCGACGAGGCTCCGCCTCCTCCGGAGAGACGTCCTAGGCGGTCTTTTGCCAACCCAAATGTGGCAGCCGCCCGCATAGGCGTGCAACCTGCCACAACGGGAGCAAACTATTTCGAGATAAAACCAAGAACTATTGTTATGGTACAACAACATCAGTTTGGAGGAGCACTGACCGAAGATCCTCATGGACATCTCCGTACTTTTGAAAGGATCTGTAATACCTTTAAAATCAACGGAGTAAATGAGGATGCAATCAAATTGCGTTTGTTCAACTTTTCACTCAAGGGCAGAGCAGAAATCTGGGAAGAAAGTCTGCCAACAGATCAGATCAGAACTTGGGCAGACCTGAAAGCCGCATTTCTTCAGAAGTTCTTTCCACCGAATAGGACAGCCCAGCTTATGGCTGATATTACCCATTTTGCTCAGTGGGATCAAGAGACGTTGTACGAAGCATGGGAGAGATACAAGGACATGCTAAAAAAATGTCCTCATCATGGGTTACACGGCTGGGTCATTATCCAGACGTTCTATTGGTGGCCTTCACCCGCAATTTAAGAATGATATCATAGCTGCAGCGGGTGGTGCTCTCATGAATAAGACGTACGAAGAAGCGGTTGAGTTGATCGATAATCTAGGCGAGCATAGCTATGTAACTCTGAGGTCTGCAGTTAGAAGACTTGCAAGTGTTCAAGAAGCTGATTAGTTAAGGGCAATAAAAGCACAGTTAGCCGCCATCACCAATCAGCTTAAGGGGTCCTCTATTCAACCTTCACTCATGAACGAGGATGGCATTCCTGACTTGTTTCCCGCATCCCAAGAACCTGAACAAGTTCAATTTTTATAAAACCAGAACAATCGTCGAAGTAATGACCCTTTCTCTAATACCTATAATGAAGGATGGAAGAGGCATCCCAACTTCTCATGGGCTCAACAACAAGGTCAACCTAAAGAAACCACGGGATAGCAGCAACTGCAATACGGTATTAACACTAACTTTTCATCTTCTTCCCAATCTAATAATGTTGATCGTCCTCCAGGTTACAATCAGAGAAAGTTTGAGGAAGGACACTCTGGAGAGAAGAAACCGGGGCTAGAAGACATGATGATGAAGTTCATGTCAAGGGTGGACAGCATGGTTGAAGGATTAGCAAGCACGGTGGGTACAGTAAAAGCAACAACTGATCAAAACACCGCCTCCATCAAACTCCTTGAAAGGCAAGTGGGACAAATAGCTGACACCCTGCAATCGCGAGTTCATGGTCAATTCCTGTTAGGTCACGTTAGTGGAATAGAAGTACAGGGACTGAATATGTCAATTCTTGTAAATACCTTTTGGGTATAAATAGTTGGCTAATCCTAGTTTTAGGGTTTATTGATCATAATTTGTGTTTCAATTACTTTGTACGGCTACTGCCTGATTACTCTTTCTGTTCATCATAATACAAGTGAGATTTATGACTTATATGCTTATTGTGTTGATTTCATTGTGATTGCTTATTGAATATGGGATCCACAATTGGTATCTGAGCAGAAGGACGTCTGATTCAAAGGTAATTCTCTTTTCTGATCATTCAAGTGTTTGTCGACTATTTCATTCAAAGGATTTTTTCTTTGCTTTGATTTTGGCGTAAAATCTGAAATTGAGGCTTGAAGAATCATCCTTATAGTGTTTCTAAAATCATATCGAGTTTTGGGTTGCTGTGATTGAGTAAAAATCATCAATTTTAGAGTTTTGATTTCTGGTTTTATTACTCCCAGTTCTTGAGAAAAACTCAATTTTGCTTCAAAAAGTGCTTGTTAAATCGATTTGATTAATTGTTTTTGCGTTCCCTAGTTGCTTGTTTTGGTTCTAAAGCGTTTGCAGATTTTTTCCGAGTCAAAAGGTGCAGAAAAATAGATTTCCAGGTTAGTATTTCGAGTTCCAGTGTTTAATTTCGATACAGGTCTTGTGTTCCAGTACTGGTAACTTCCGGATCCCATTGATTCCGGATTCCCTTTACCGGATTCTAAGTTCCGGATCTAGTCTCTTCCGGTATTGATTTTATTTCCGGATCTTTAAGTTCCGGATCCTGTTGCTTGCTATAATTCCGGTTCCTTATTCTCAATTCCGGATCTTTTTATGTTCCGGATCCTCTTATTGATCAATTCCGGATCTGAGCTGCATTCCGAATCTGAGCTGCATTCCGGATCTTAATTTCCGGTATTTGATTCCGGATTACATAAATTCCGAAACTCCTATTCCGGATCCTTCTCATCTGCACACTTATTATTTTTCTTTCAGTTTCCATTCTTTTTCCGGTGTTTCTTCTATTCACTCCTGATCCCTTATAGGAACTGCTTAAGAATATCACTCCCTTCGGATCTTGCGTTAGATTTGCGTTAGATTGTGCGTTAGACCACTCCATTACCTTTGAATCACTCTACACGTCTTACGATCACCAAGTTTTCACAATGAATGCTCAAGACACACTTGCTAGCGGATCGGAATTCAAGCCACCGATCTTGTACCGCGGGGAGTACAATGTCTGAAGGGATAGATATATGTGCTTCATCCAGACAAAGCCTCTTTATGTAGAAATTCTCCGATCGCTGAAGGAAGGTCCGACTGTTCCACCAATGATGGACGTTCCTGCTCAAGAAGGTGGACCTCCAGCCCACAAAGTGCCCAAACCATACGACAGGTTGACGGTTGAAGAAAAGCGTAAAGCCGATGGAGATACGCTGGCAATGACTTATCTAGTATAGAGTCTTCCTAACAGCATTTACTACAGCATCGACATCTACAAGGGCACGACTAAAGGTATGTGGGACCAGCTTCCTAAGATTATGCAAGGTAGTCGTGAAGGTAATCAGATGAAAATCACAAACTGCCTCACACGCTACAAATCCTTCAAAGCCAAAAGAGGAGAATCACTCACTGACACATACGAGCGTTTCTGCACTCTACTCAACGACTTGCACAAGAACAACATCTTCAAGTCAAACCTCGAATGCAACATCAAGTTTCTTAACAACCTTCAACCTGAATGTTAGGGGTTTGTTCTACATGTCCGCCACAATCGATCATTAGAGAATGTTCCGCTGCATGAGATCTACGAGATGTTGCTCCAGGATGAAGATGACGTACGTGAGCTGATGGGCGATCAAAAGTCCAATGAGAAGACGAAGGAAGATCCTCTTGCCCTGATGTCTCATAAGAAAGAAAAGCAAGCTTCACGCAGTTCTCATAGACAGGAAGCACCAAGTGAATCTGAACATGAAGATGACGACCCAGAAAGTGATTCTGATCCCGAGTTTGACGGTATCAAGAAAGCTGTTGCATTGTTGTCCCGTGAGTATGCCCGGAAGAAGTTCTTTAAGAAGCCGACTAACAACAATCAACGATACTCTACAAACACCAAGCGTCGGGATTATAAAGACAAGTATAAAGGCAAGCGAAAGACTGAGGATGGAAGAAAGAGGAATGATGAAGGGAAGCGATCTGAAGGAAAGTCCGATGATAAAGTTGATGATGAACCCCTGAAATGCTACAACTGCGGGAGGCGAGGTCACTTCGCCAAAGATTGTCGAAATCCTGTAGTACGTAACGCTGAGTACTACAAGACCAAGATGCTCCTGTCAAGGCAGAAGGAAGCAGGCAAAGCGTTGTTAGTGGAAGATGATCACTGGCTCCTTCAGACTGATGAAGAGAATGAAGACGAGGAAGCACATATGTGTTATACTGGTCTCAATCCGGAAGAATCTGATTCCGAAGATGACTCTTCTGAAAAGAAGAAAGACAAGCACGAATGCCAGGTATGTAGTTCTTCCAATGCTAACTTAATCAATCAGATGAAAGAAATGGCGCGTACCTTAGATTCCTTCAAACTTAAGGTTAAGACCAGAGACGCCCAAATCTCAAAGCTTGAAGCCGAGGCTAAGGTTAAATACGACACCATAGGCAAGCTAGCCATTGAAAAGGCTGAGGACAGATGTGTGATAGAAAACTATCAAACTGAGTGCTCGGCCATTTCAAAACGAGCTGAAATCCTCGAGACTCAAATATCTGAATATACTCAAAAGTTAGAAAAGTCTCAGGAGGAGTACTCTAAAAGTGTTTTAGTTCAAGAGAATGTTCTAAAGGAAAATGAGATGCTGACCACTAAGCTTAAGGATCTTGAATCCAAACTTTACAAACTAGGTCAATCTGAACAAACCATCCACTTGAACAAGCCAAAAGAGTTTAAATATTACAACTCACAATGGGGACTCGGATATGATAATCCGTGTTACCTTAAAAAAATCTTTTCTAAGGTCCCCAAGCTTTATGAATTCAACTTCATGGGCCTAGACAAGAAATATCCACAATACAAGATTAAGTGGACCAAGCCATCTCCGGAAGATGAGGAGAAAGAGGACTTTAAAAGAAAAACAGGTATACCTCTACCACCAATTGAGGTTAAACCTAAAACTGATAGTCCTAATTCTGAAAAGAACACAAAATCGGAAGATGGGCCACCTAGGAAAAACATCAACGTACAGATTTCTTTCGTGTACGAAACGCTTAATGCGTCATATTTAAAAAACAAAACCCCTTATCTCTCCAACGATTATTTTGACATCTGTTTGCTTGCCAAAACGGTTGAAACTCCGGTTCCCGTTCTGGCAACACCAGATGACAATTCTAAAGAGAAATCAGAGTTCAAACGTTATGTTCCACCTCTGATTTTGGAAAACATCATTTTCAAACTTAAAGAATCGATTGCGAGAGATAAGGTCAAGTATGAAACCGAAAGGATTGTACTGTTAGATTCTATCGAAAAGCTCAAACAGACCAAACCCGAGACATTACCCGAATCTGAAAGAGCGACCTATCGAACTGAGATTGCTAAGTTGGCATCTCAACTGAACGCTTTGGCGACAAAATCTTTAACGCTGACAATGGCTAGGGGAAATCTAGTAGATACCCCGATGACGACGGAGACTCCTGAATCAATCTCGTTTGATTCCGCTCCAATTTATTCGGAGAGTTCATCGTGTAAAGCTTTTATAGGAGTGTCTGATGACACAACTGATTCGAATTTGAGCTTTAAAGATAAAGGTAAGGCCATCCAACCCGATTCAGTTCAGAAGAATCTTTTTCCAATTTTTGATAATCCGTTTGCGGATAACTCCTCGTCCGACTCAGATGGTGAAGCCCCTCTAGATTCTGCATGAAGATTTTCTGAGTTTATGAATTCCACGGCTTGTCATGATGATGAATTTTCTAAGATTGATTTTGCTCCAAAGCTTAATAGTCACACTCAGTTCTTAGAAAAAATGCCCGAACTGGTTAATTTCAAAAAAGGTGAAAGTTCTAATTCTAAAACCGTTTCTGCGTCCAACTCCAAATCTAAATCTAAACGTCGGTAAAAGAAACGTGCAAAAACCGGTAAGAGCTCTTCCAAACAACAAGTTTACTCTAGCTCCTCTGACAATAACTCTAATGCATTTTCAGATAGAACGGGTCGGGGGAAAGCGGTTCGGGGAGAGTGGGTAGAGACGAAGGCTAAGACATGTCCTGAGAAGAACAAGTCATTTAATTCTTTTTCGCATAATAGGAAAGATAACAATAAACATGGTTTTGGTTTGTATAACTCAGTTGAACATGGTTTTAAATTTCCGATTAAACTTGACAATGTTCATCAGTTGATTGATTTTTCGCGTGATTATGTTTGTTGTTCTGTGTGTGGATTGAATGACTTGATTGATTCTAGACATGCATCTGATTGGTTTAGTTCATACCATGTATTTAGTTCTAATGCTTCTCGTAAGTCCTCTAAGAAAAGACCCAGATCTAAACGGGTCTCAAACAAAGGTGCTGCACCTAACACCCAAGGACCCATTTACAGATGGGTACCTAAACATTCTTAACTTTGTTTTTCAGCCCGGTCATGTGTGGTTTCTTGATTCTGGATGCTCCAAACACATGATTGGTAAACGGGAGCTACTCACCAACTTCTAGGAGAAGTATTGTGGTGATGTTCGATTCGGCAATGATAACGTGGCCCCGATCATGGGCTACGGCAACCTAGTTCAGGACAACTTAACGATAAAGCGTGTGTCCTACGTTGAAAGTCTTGGTCACAACCTCTTCAGTATCGGCCAGTTTTGTGACAAGAATCTTGAAGTCCGGTTCAAGGCGAAGCGCTGCAGTATACGTGATGACGATGGAACGGAGATTCTCGCCGGTACTCGACGAACGAACCTCTACACCATAAATCTTGCCGCCGTGAATACCGACAAAGCCGTATTCCTTATGTCCAAAGCCACTACTCAACAGAACTGGCTGTGGCATAGACAGCTCTCTCACTTGAACTTCAAGAACATCAATAAGCTGGTACTGGGTGGACTCGTCAAGGGTATGCCAGAACTAAAGTTTGCAAAGGAACATCTCTGCTCCGCCTGCGAGATGGGAAAAATGAAGAAGGTGTCCCACAAGCCAAAGCCGGTTCCTAGCACGTCAAGACCTTTAGAGCTGATCCACATGGATCTCTGCGACCCAATGCGCGTTCAAAGCATAAGACACAAGAAGTACGTCTTAGTGATGGTGGACGACTATTCTCGATACACTCGGGTCAAGTTCCTTTGGTCTAAGGATGAGACTCCTGGTGTCATAATCAACCACCTGAAGGGAGTTCAGAACAACTTGCAGCTGACTGTAATCGCGATTTGCACGGATAACGGAACTGAATTCAAGAATCGCATCATCGACGATTTTCTCACATCAGCGGGAATTTCGCATAACTTCTCGGTAGCCAGAACTCCACAACAAAACGGGGTGGTGGAACGACGCAATCGCACTTTGGTGGAAGCGGCACGCACCATGCTGACATAGTACGAACTTCCTATGTTTTTATAGGCCGAAGCTATCGCGATAGTGTGCTACACTCAGATACGGTCTATCATCCACAAGCGTTTCAACAAAACGCCATACGAGGTCATCAACAAGCGCACCCCCAACAGCAGCTATTTTCACGCGTTCGGGTGCAAATGCTTCGTACTGAATGATAAGGATGATCTCAGCAAGCTCAAGCCGAAGGCGGACGATGGGATTTTTATTGGCTACTCGACATCTTCGAAAGCATACCAAGTCTTCAACAAGAGGACTAAGAGCGTGATTGAGAGTATTAATGTGACCTTCGACGAATTGGTCGATTTGGCTTCTGAACGTAACAGTTCAGAACCCGTGTTTACTGGAGTGCTGACTTCTGATCACTCTCGATCGGAACCCAAGCACACAACAGTAGATCCTTCGTCATCCAATACGTCGAAATCACAACCATCTGAGTTAGATCTACTGTTTGAGAATTTTTATAATGATTTTTATCTTCCCCAAGTTTCTTCTGATGCTTCTTTGAATGCATATGGAGCTGTTATGGTGTCGACTCACATCTCCGGTCCTCCGCCTACCCCCAACACTACATCGTCGGAGGATACGCCCATTTCATCTATGTTAGCAGCGACACCATCATCATGTCCCACGACGGCGACCGTGTCTCCCTCACCAGTGGTTCAACCCACTCCATCTACCCCCGGAGCAAGCAACAGTACTGACGCAACTGCTGAATCGTCGTCAACCGCTATTGTTTCTCAACCTGCGACCGCTGCACACTTACATCCGGTTCCATCTATAGAAGCGGCTCAGAATCTACCCCCTGGGTCCTACATAGATGCTGACAATTCAGAACCTCAATCGGACCCGCTACCTCACACCCGGAAATGGACTCGAGCGCATCCCCCGGAGCAAATTATTGGAGATCCATCCGCTCCTGTACAAACCGGAGAAACGACGGACGCTGGAGATGAATCCGCCCCTGCACTGCTAAGCAATACTAAAAAACGGGCGGCTACAGGAAATGAGTGCCTCTTCTCCATTTTCCTGAGCAATGTCGAACCGGCGACGGTGAAAGATGCCTTACATGACCTGGACTGGATAATGGCCATGCAAGAAGAGTTGAACGAATTCGAGAGTCTCAAAGTATGGCGTCTGGTCCCTCGCCTGAAGCACCGAACCATCATCGACACCAAATAGATATTAAAGAATAAGAAGGACGAGAACGGGGTCGTGGTTCGCAACAAGGCTAGATTGGTCGCTAAGGGGTATCGACAGCAAGAGGGGATCGAATACGAAGAGACGTTCGCACCTGTTGCCCGAATTGAAGCTAGTCGGATGTTCCTCGCGTACGCCGTTCATAAAAACTTCACTGTCTATCAAATGGATGTGAAGACGGCGTTTCTAAATGACGATCTCAAAGAGGAAGTGTACATCTCCCAGTCGGAAGGTTTTGTATATCCGGATCATCCTAATCATGTGTATCGCCTCGACAAGGCGTTGTATGGACTCAAGCAAGCACCGAGAGCCTGGTATGTTAAATTGTCAACTTTTCTCACTAATTCCGGCTTCTCGAAAGGTAAGATCGACACAACCCTTTTCATCAAAAGGGAAGGTGAGCATATTCGTTTAATTCAGTTCTATGTCGATGACACTATTTTCGGCTCTTCTTGCCCTCAATACTGTCGCAACTTTTCACTCCTCATGAAACAATATTTTAAAATGAGTATGATAGGTCAGATGAATTTCTTTCTTGGTTTTCAAGTTCAATAACTGTCGACCGGGATATTCATCAATCAATCTAAGTACATCGCGGATATTCTTCGGAAATTCAAGATGGAACAGTGTTCACCCATGCGTACTCCCATGTCACCGGGTACGAAGTTACATGCCGATCCTGACGGAAAGGCCGTGAATACGACTACCTACAGAGGAATGATCGGTTCACTGATGTATTTGACGGCAAGTCGGCCGAATATAATGTTTTCAACCTTTCTGTGTGCTAGATTTCAGTCTAACCCGAATGAGTCAAACATGATAGCAGTTAAGCGTATTATTCGATATTTGCAAGGTACTGCTAATCTTGGCCTTTGGTACCCTAAGGATACAGGTTTCGAGCTTACAGCGTTTTCTGACACGGATCATGCGGGGAGTATGCTCGACTGGAAGAGCACTACGGGGCACGTCCAGTTCTTGGGCGACAAATTGGTTAGCTGGGCCTCCAAGAAGCAGACTTGCGTCTCCACCTCCACAGCGGAAGCGGAGTACGTGGCCGCGGCTAGTTGCTGTTCTTAAGTAATCTGGATGCGGACGCAACTAAAGGACTACGTGTATAACTACTCGAACATCCCGATCTACTGTAACTCCAAGATGCAAGCGCACACCCCACCTAGCCACTCCGTTTCCTCTCAAAAGGATACGGTTTCATTTTCACACGGGGACTAATCACAACTTCCACCGGTCTCTCTCTTGAAGAGTTATGGTGTTGAAATAAAAGAACATCAGCTCCAGTTCTCGGCTTCCTTCGATGCACGATTGAGTCTAAATCCACTTGTTGAAACTATTCCTTTGGCTAGGACACATGTCGCTGCTAATGCTATCGTCAAGAGTCTTCGTGCCTCGACCGGAACGCCCAGAGTGAGTCTACCTTTCGGTAGCTTGCAAGGACAGGGCGAAAGACCTGCCACAGCTAACATTAGGCCAACTGTGAGCGCAGGCGGTACTGCGGTGCAATCCACCACAGCTACTACAACGGAAAGGCTAAGTTCCACCGGAGTTATTCACCCGGAGTTCGTCTCTAAGGAGCAAATGGATGGGGCCTTAAAGGCTGTCTAAAACGAGATTATGAAGAAGCTATCCGATGACATAGATTTTATCCGAAGGGTCGTCGCGGGTAAAGGCGTGGCTACTGAAACTCCCCCAGGACAACCACAGACCAGAATGCCGCCGCCGACTCCGACACCGAACATACAGAATATGAGGGTCGAGGCTCTCAAAGCCGCCCTTCTGGATAAACTACTTTCACATTCCAACATCGACGCCTCATCGGAAGCTGATCTAGTGAGTATCTTACGCTCACAATCCCAACCACCACCCCCGGTCACACCGACAGATGCCCGACTTGATACACTTACAGCCGCACTAACTTACGTAAAGAAGGCCCTCGAAGCTCTAACCGAGAGGGTTTCCAGCCTTGAAGACACGTGTAAGAGTCAGGTACAGGGTTCGAAGAGAAGACATGAGGATTAGGACGATTCTGATCAGCATGAGGGGGAGAAAAGACTACAACTGACCGAGCTGTCAATCGCAACGACAGAAACTACAACAGTTACTCCAGCTGAACCAGAATCACAGCAACAAACTACAGACTCAGAAATGGTTCAAGACATGGAGATTTCTACACCGGTCAGGGAAACAATGCCAGAGTCAACAGACCCAACGGTTGAATAGCCTGAGGGTTAATCAGAGGACATCTTAGTGCTGACAGTTCCGGAGCGGCCAGTCCTAGAATTGATCGATGAGGACTCCGCTGGCGATCCGGAACAAGAAAGTGAATGGAGAGAAAAAGCCATAATAGCCATCAAGACATAGACAGATGCTTTGTGGGATTTCGATGACGTAGATGAATTCACGAACGATGACGACTATGACCAGTTCCTCCTCTAGAGCGAACAGGTATTGGCTATTCAGCATGCTGTACACGATTCTGCAGGTACTTCAGAGCTTCCGACTCCAAACCCGGAAACGGCTCTGCCTCACCCAACTCAACCAGCTCGTTGGGAAAGAGTCCGGATCCTGGTTCCTTATCTGGAGGAAACATAAAAGAAGATTTTCGCTCATTGGATCAAGCCTCTCGACCCGGTAATGTGTCATGGGATCTCGTACTTGAAAGATACGATCCGAGCTCAGTATTTGGAGGTAATGAAGTGCAGCAAAATGATCCACCAGGTCCGCACGCGACACAGGATTATAGAAATTATGAAGATCGTGTCCGACAAGATTCTCAGTGTATGGTTCCCGGTTTTCACTGTGAAACGGGACGACGGAAATGAATGGACGTTCTCGGAAGCCGACTTCAAGCATTTATACCTGAACGACTTTCCGGTACTGCTTAAAGAGTTAAAGACTCGCATCATTCGTCTGTTACCCTACACGAAAACCCTCGAGACGATCAAGAGGTTTATGAATTGCACGATTACGCTCGCCTGCATCAACGACTTTTAGTTGGGCTTAGAAAGCAACCAGAAACAGGTATAGTGTATCTGAACAACAAAGGGGAGAAACGGTACATGCGAATCAGCGAGTTGCACAAGTTCAGTGAGGGTACCTTGATGAACATACAAAACGTGCTAAAGAAGATCATCAAAGAAGAAGAGTCGTCAGAGAACTTCGCCAACGTCAGGAAGTATCTTGCAGAAGAACTTCTCAAAGCTATTGAAGAACGACTAGAGTTCAGAAACTCCATTCGACATTTTGAGATTATTTTCGCTATTCGAAAGCGATATGTCCCTAACTGGCGTGACATTGAACTTCAATTCCAAGGGGGAGATTGTTAGGCCACGTTAGTGGAATAGAAGTACAGGGACTGAATATGTCAATTCTTGTAAATACCTTTTGGGTATAAATAGTTGGCTAATCCTAGTTTTAGGGTTTAATGATCATAATTTGTGTTTCAATTACTTTGTATGACTACTACCTGATTACTCTTTCTGTTCATCATAATACAAGTGAGATTTATGACGTATATGCTTATTGTGTTGATTTCATTGTGATTGCTTATTGAATCTGGGATCCACAATTCCCTTGTCAGGCTGAACGAAAATCAAGGGAGGACTACAATGCCATCCATCTGAGAAGTGGAAGGGAGCTCATTAAAGACCCTACCCGAGAACCTTTGTCTAATAACACTGCAGCTAAGGGTATTGAAGTGGATCCCATAGAAGTAGAAGAGGTTGAGGCAAATGATGGGCGGGAGATAGAAAGGACAAAGAATAAAGATAAGAGGAAGGAGAAAGAGAGCACTCCATCAAAGGCGATAGTCGACCCATATGTGCCACCACTACCTTTCCCGAATCGGTTGAAGGCACATAAGGACGAGGAACAATTCAAGAAATATTTTGACATTTTCAAGAAGTTACACATCAATATCCCATTTGCAAAGGCACTGGCACAAATGCAAACTTATCTCAAGTTCATGAAAGACATATTGTCCAAAAAGAGGAAGATGAAGATCATGCCACAATTGCACTTACTGAGGACTGTAGTGCTATAATCCAACACAAGCTTCCCCCGAAGCTTAAGGATCCAGGGAGTTTTACTATCCCTATTCATATAGGAACTTCTAAAATCAGTAATTCATTATGTAATCTTGGTGCAAGTATTAATTTAATGCATTAATCCGTTTTCAGGAAACTTGGCTTGGAAGAAGTGAAACCAACAAACAAGAAACTTCAACTTGCAGATAGATCGGTGAAGTACCCTTGTGGAATCATTGAAGACGGTTTGATAAAGGATGGAAAGTTTTATTTTCCCGTTGATTCGTAGTCCTAGATGTGGAAGAAGATGTTGAGGTGCCATTGATTTTGGGAAGACCGTTCTTAGCCACAAGCAAGGCTTTCATAGATATGGAAGAAGGTGTGATGACATTCAGAGTTGGGAATGAAAAGATAACCTTTCATGTTCTCAAAAGAACAGAAGATAAAGGTGAACCGAAAAGGGGGCAGATTGGATCAGAAACTGATGAGAATGAGAAAAGCGGGAACAACCGTATGTGCGGACGGTTCAATTCCCCAAGCGATACCGAGCCAAATTAAGAGCCACACAGTCCTGCCACGACTTTAACTAAGGCGCTAGGTGGGAGGCAACCCACCCGGTAATTTTTTATTTTTTTATTTTAGCGTTTTCCCTTTTTTCGTTGGATTTTATATTGTTTTTTTTTTCAGATCTCTCGTGCTTCCGGGATGCTCCCACGTGTAGAAAAGGTAAGTTTGGGTGTATGGTTTCAATTAACAAGGGTAATGAGCTAGATTGTGTCACCAAAAGCCGTTTGTTAAGCCTTGTGGACTCCGAGTAAATTGGGAGAAAAAGAGGGATGAGGAAGATATATATATATATATATTAAGGGAATTTTACTTACATTTTTTATAAAAGAAAAAAATACAAAAAAATAAAAAATAAAATAAATAAATGACAAATAAAAAACATCCCAAACAGTCCTTAGGGCAAGTTGTATGCTAGTTTGGACCCCCAACTAGCTTCCCACCGGCTTTAGACACTGTTGGTTCATCCTTTCATAATATAAAACAATGCCTAGGGAGACTTGATCGCAAGTTTGGGGTACCTAAAGTCGCTAGAAACCACCCTTACCCATTGTTTCCTACGCACCAAACAGCCCCTAGGGCACCTTTTCCGCTAGTTTGGGTTGTCCAACTAGCGGTTAACTAGCCCTTATCAAAACAACCCTTAGGGAGACTTCATCGCCGGTTCTCTTCGACCTAACTAGCGACCAAGTAGCCCGCACATCTTCTCCTTAGCCACTCTATCGTAAGCCAAGCAACCAAACAATGCCCACGACGACCTTGTCGTCAGTTTCAACTTGCCCAACCAGCGTCAAACTAGCCCGCCCCCTTCTTATTCACTGCCTCTAATTCCAAACAGCCCTACAACATCTTCCACGATTTTTTTTCACATTCTCTCAAGTTCTTATCAATCCAATCTTAAGGTATGTTCCTCCTTTTTGTACTTTCAATTTCATCATTGTCGGGGTAAGTAAGATGTTCTTGATTTTTTTTTTCTCATCTTGAGTAGTATGTTTGAATATCTAGGTGAATGTGGATGTGCCATTTGAAGTGATATGCTCTTAATTTCTATACGTATCTCGTATGTGGAGTTTTATGTGATAAATAAATTTTTGGGGTTTTTTACCAAAACCCTTGGTTTTTGGTTTTCACTTTTAATTCAAGAGTATGATAGTGCACACCCTACATGCACTGTTGATATGAAGCCATTGTGAATGTGGGGTTAAGGATTGCACACATTCTCTCCCCTTCATTGTAACGCTCTTTATGGCTTTAAAGTGAGACTTTTAGATTGCAATTTTATTCTTTCAATTATAAGTTCACATTCATTGTTGGAGCTTACCTTTTTTTTTGCAATTCTAATTAGATAAGGAAGGTATGCACTCTTCACTACATAAACTATTTTGTGCAACCGTTGCATGTAGTTGTGTTTTACCCAACCTAGGCCACGGCCTAGGTTTGGGGTGGGCGTTGTGATGACCACTTATGCACAATCCCTCCACCTAGACCACGGTCTAGGTTTGGGGTGATACATGCGTTGTGAATTTATTTGTGACTCACGAATTGTGCATGGCCACCCATACTTGGTAACTTCCACTTTTGACCTTTCGGAAAGACGGCATGATATGACACCAACCTATGTTCCGGCATAGGTTTGGGGTCGTCAACCTTTATGCTTTAAATCCGTTGTGCCAAGAGCGAACCTAGGCTCCGGCCTAGGTTTGGGGTGGCCATCTTCATGTGCTTTGAACTAATAATTCCTACGTTGTGCAGGCATGGCACGCCACAAGTACGCCACCACCACACTAGCGAGTTGCCAACCATGACAGCCGATTCACGACATTCTCAGCCAGCTAGAGCACAAGTTGGATTCTGTGATCATGGAGATAGGAGATATTCGGACGTGAGTGGAGCGCATTGAGGTGACCTTACCAGGCCACTCGACAAGCAATGCTCACCCAGCCAAAAAGTGTCGCCAAACTGCCTCATCCTCTTCTCGTCGACCCACTAGAGCTCTTAAGATCTTGAATTTGATATTTTGTGATCGTGATGTTTGTTGTTTTTGGGATATCAGATAACTGTATTAGTTAACCTTACTAATATGCACCACGGACACTGGTAATATCTTCTGCTTTATTTTTGTGCATGATTACTCTATTCTTATTTGCATCTACATGTATTTATAACTTAAAACCAAGCCCACACATTGGGGACAATGTGTCGGTAAGGTTTGGGGTTGTAGACCTGGGCATACTGATCGAGTAGAACGCATGATTTCACGTTGATTGCATGAAATTTGTTACAGGTTTGTCAAGCAAAATTTTCTTTTTTTAGGACTTTGGACACTGGAATTCATGAATCACTTAAGTATAGACAACTTTACATTGTTTAGAGAATCTAAGAACGAAGATATAGTCCTAAAATTGATCCGAAAATTGCATGAATAGGGGACATTAGTGGAGACCACCCGAGAGAACTTTGAGCCCAACTTTGCACGATTCATTGTGAGAGAATTAAACACTTAATCATATACACACACTCTGAATCTCTTGTCGTGATTATAGCAGGATCTCACAATAATATTGCATCAAGTAACAAAGACGATCATCGGGATATTAAGTGGGGATTTTTGTTTATCTAATATATAGACCGTAAGAGATGATTACCGGCATTGTGTGCTAATTAATTATTGATTTTAGCTTGCTTACCTTTCTAGTGTGTGCATCCGAGCCCTTTTGCAGCCATACAGTAATAATTCGTTTCATAACCCATTCAACAGACCCCAGCCTAATTTAAAGCCTACCCGTATCCGAAGATGTGTTTAGTAATGAATGAACGGTAAGGGACAGTTAAAAGGGGTCGATAAGACGAAAGAAGAAACACCCAATCATGGGTGCCAAATATATATATGACCAAATGGGTCTAGTAGCTGCCAAAAAAAAGTGTTAGCGACATGAACAAACATCCTTTAAGGAGAGTTGTAAGCTAGTTAAAAAAAGGGCAGAAAATAAGCAAAAAGGTTGGCAATCTCAACCGGATGAATATGGCTGGAAGTACAATGAAAAGGGTAGGAAGGAAAAGGAATGAAGCTGGGTATTCATTACAAACACATTGAGGATATTTGATCCTTTTTACCTTCATTTCTTAGCCATGAGCCCAGCCCCATTACAACCCTTACAAAGACTTGGATGATCTTTTGGAAAATGTAAAAGGATAGACTTCTAAGAATCCCACTAATAGTCCTAGTCTTGTTACTTGATTCCTTCTGAGATCACTTCATTGTACATTTGTGCGTTTTTCATGATTAGTTGTTCATGCTTATATCTCGTGAATTTTTGTACATAAACTCCAAAAACATGAACAACATGTGTGACAACCTAGGGTTCGAGTGTAAAGAGAGCTTTCCGTGAGGTAGGGTCGAGGCGAAATCCACCCCGAAAGTGTAATGACCGAGTTGGTTTTAGGTATGGCGTCGCTGTTTTTAGTTTGATTATCAATGTTTATGACTCGAGTACTTAAGTTGAAGACTGAATATCGGTTGTGTCGTCCTCCTATGTTTTTAGTTGTTTGACACCCTCTTTCGTTATCCGATAAGTGTTGGTCTTTTCTGTATTTGCAGCTTGGTTTTAAGCCATTTTATCTGTATTAAAGCTAATTTGCTTGGGGACAAGCAACGCTTGGTTTGGGGTTGTTGTTAACACCAATTTTTGGTGTTATTTTCATGCCACTTTCCAAGTTAAATTGTTTATTTCCAAGTAAATATAGTGGTGTTTTTATAGTTTAAATCAAGTGTTTCAGGAATTGTTGATGTATTGAGATAGCCAAGAATGCATGCAAAAACTAAATTTTTCCGAGAAAAAAAATCGGTCGCTAAGCATCACCAAGATCCAAGCTTGAAGGATGTCCGTTTTGAAAAGTTAAAGTGCCAAAAATGGGATTACAAAACAGTGTCTAAAGCAACTTTCAAGCGAGTTGATGTAGTCAACTAACTTGGCAACTAGCTAGAGGAGAAAGAAGGGCGACTTACAAGCTAGTTAGCTGAAGTGAACTAGCTTTAAGGGTGCTGGACGTTTTTTAAGCATTTTTCTGCTAGGGTTTTCAACACCATCGGATCTATCTTCACAAGGACAGCGAAGGACTCACTTGGGGCAATTTTGGCAAGGGAGAACCACCGAATTGAAGCGAGGAAACATCGGGGGAAGCAATTTCAACACCGATTTCTTCCAAATCTTTGTTGGTGTTACACAATCAAGGGAGTTTTATGATCCTAGAACTTTGAGAGAGATTTTTCTTAGAACTATGGATTCTTCTTTTGCTTTGATTGTTGATTCCCCCAACATGAACTAATCTTTAGATGTTGGGGGTTGGTTTGAATATGGTTTAAGCATATGAACATGTGATTTGGGATTTTTATCAATTTTCCTAATTAATGAAGTATGTGATTTGGGTTTTAATGTTTTTTTAAGCCTGGCCAACTTTCATTTGATTTGTTTGTGATCAATTAAGCTCGAGAGAGTTAATTGCTAAGTAGAACTAGAATTGCATTCCTAAGGTGAGAAATTGGATAGAGATATACCAAGTAAGCCTTAGTCCCATCAAAATATTGATTTTAATGTGTTTTGAATTCCATAGGTTCAGATCGAGAGATAAAACTTGTGCTTTCAAAATAAAATTCGTGGTTGCTTGAGAAAGAACAACAGTGATTTTAGAGATTGGACATTCATTAAAGGGAATAGATGGTAATTATTTTGAGTCAAGTGTTTATACGTGAAAACCATAGGATTTCCAACTCTCAACTATTTTCTCCATCCAAAGTTTTCCTAAGTTGTTTACTGCCTCGTTCTTGATTTATTGCTAGTAGTTAATTAATTTAATTCCAACAATTCATGTTTTGAACCGCTCAGTTAATAGTGAATATAGTAATTGTGATACTCAGTTCCTAGTTCCCTTGGTTCGATACTTGTACTTCCAAGTACTTATTACTTGATTCGACCCATACACTTGCGATTAGATTAGGGGGGGGTGTAAACCCACCTATCAAACACCAGTCTCGTTCCTTATGACAGGGCCTGAAGACGGTGGATGCTTTCTCTTTGGAGCGGTTCGTTTTGGTTTGATGGATGGAATTGGCAGATCAACAGCTGACGATTAGCCTATTAATAGCGTCTTCAATACAACACTTGTAGCTTGATCGAGATCGCTGGATTGCGACCCGAATTTCCAAACATTCGTTCAGTCCAAGCTTATCCAACTCTGAGATATAGCAGGTTCTTGACACTCCGTTTTCCCTGATCATCTAGACATCAACGATAGCAGCACCTCTGACAGTCTTCCCCCTCTGGTTTACTTGTTTTATTCTTGCTGGTAACACTCTGAAGTGGAGTTTCTTCTTACACCAGGCAAGGGTGTTATCAGCAATCTTTAAGCAGTTGTTGCTGGACTTTGAGAGGAAATTTCTTCAGCTTAGGGTCCTTTACTGAACATTGAGCAATTTCAAGAGCAAAGTTTTTATTAGCGAGCTCACTCTTATGTTGTTCAGTGAGGATCTTCTCAGCCTTGAGATCTTCAGCGATTTTCCTTAGAGCCAGACAGTTTAGATGGGCAGGAATGAGTCGTTGACTTTCGAGCTTCTGGATCATCGCTGCTTTCCTTCTTCGTTCATCTTCATATGACATTTGAGGAGTCAGAGAAGGTCTTCTGGGGTGGGAAAGCAGTTCTTCTTCAGCTTATACTTCAGTCTCATCCAAAACAGAGACTGGGATTATTTATTCTTCAGCGTTGAGCGCTGGGATTATTTGGAGTGGGGTTGGTGAAGAAACTTCGGCTATAGCCTCAAGCAGGGGAGAGGACTAGCTGAAACAAAATGATCAATGGAGTTAGATCATTTGAAGGTTTAAGAAAAGATAGAAAAAGGAAAGGCTTAAGTGTTTAGAGGATTTATGAGGAGTAGGGTAGAATTGAGAAGGAGTAGAGGAGAGATGCAGTGTATGGAAAAAATAGATAGTAACATACCTGACAATTTGTCTTTTTGAGGAGTATAGCCAAGTTGTCTTCAGCAAGGCCTTTATTCTTGCCATGCTGCGTCTTCTTAGGAGATTTTGCAGCGGTCCTCTCCCTTGGTTCATTAATAGAGACCCCTTTCAGAATTGGGGCCTTGATCACTTCGGGATGAAAGACGAATGGTGGATTATCATCATCATCGTCGTCATCTGGAGAAAACTTGGATGATGGTTCATCGTCACTAATGTCGATGTCTTTCTCATCTTCTTCTTCTTCCTCCTCATCCTCAGACGAAAATTCCACAGTGTTATCAACTAGAGAATGAGGAGGGTCTTCGCCTCGCTCCCCTTAAAAGGAGAGGGACTTTCAGCGTTTCCCTCAGGATTATCACCTTCCTGAGGGTCTTTCTCTTGGTTTTCTTCCTCCCCCTCAACATTTCGGGGGAAGTCTTCAGCATTCTTCTCCCCCTCTTCCACCGAATAGGGGGAGGTTGCAGTATCGTCAGCGGCAACCATATCTAACATATCTAACATTTATGATGAATTCCACAACCATATCTAACATTTCTACGGTTATCCTTAGAAAAGCGAGATAAAGGGGTAGTGGGAGCTTCCAGGCTTTCAAAAATTCGGGTGAGCAGTGTATTGGAGTCTGAAACTTTAGAGGACAGACTGCTCACCTCGGTCTTCAGCGTTCCAAGTTCGCTGGAGAGATTGGAGTAGTTGTTTGAGAGATCGTTGATGGAGGCCTGAAGATTTGAGATGGCGGTGGTGTTGTTGGTGACGCTGGTTTCCAAGCTTGTCACTCCCCCTCTCAGTGATGAAATATATGCAGAGGTGGCCTTGTCAGTAAGGGAGGAGGTGACAGTCTTCAATGATGCTCCAGCATCAGTGATGGCAGTTGTGTTGGAGAAGAGATTGTTGGAGAGAGAATCCACTTTACCAGCGATATCCTTGAGGGAAGTGCTGATAGTGCCCAAGTTTGGACCTGAAAAAGAAATTAACTTGTGAGCGAAGGAAAGCTCAGAAGTTAGGGGTGCAGAGAGGGATATGGATGGTGTTTGGATACCTGTAGGATTAGGATTGGAGAAGGTGTCGAAGTTACGAGTGTCGCTCCAATGTTCCATGTCATCCTCTAGGGAATGAGCAGGGATAGTTGTCGAGGATCCTACAGGTCCTGTAGCGTTGCACCGGATGAAGTCTTGTAGAGCTGAGGCGCGTGTGTCCATCAGTGGGAATGATGGCATGGTTAGTGCAATACTGTAGATGAAAGAAGGTGTAGAAGCGACGACTGAGAGAGGTGGGATTGCAACTTCAGCATTGGTGACACTGGAAATGACCTCTGCAGCGCTTTGAAGCACTGAGGATGTTGGGCGCTCATCCAAGAATGCCTTAGAGAACTGAGAGTCTGAAATGGTTATAGAATGGGTGGCTTCATCGGATGTGGCGGAGTGGACCACGAAACCATCCAACGTTGCCTATGAAGAGGCCAACGTGGAGTCTTGAGCCTGGGTAGGCTGAGGTTGCTCCTTTGAGGTCTTTTTGGACTTATGGGTGCCAAGTGGGGATTGAGAGGGTTTCCTGTTTTTCAGAGAGGTAGTGGTTGCAGCCTGGGTCACAGCGGGGGGTTGTACCGCTGCAGGGATAGTCGCAGAAGAAGAAGAATTGGGGCGGAGAAGAGAGAGAATAGTAGAGAAACTTACCTCACCTTCGAAGGGTTTGAAGTCGAGTACTTTGGGGCCGACTTAGGAGAGCTTGTAGTCTCCGTTTTGAGGGTACGGGGAGTCGAGAGCCATTTTCAATATGGCTGAGATGAACCTTGGGTAAGGAACGGTTATGAAACATTCAGGCTGCTCTATTCGATCCATAAGGTCTTCAAAGATGAAGAGAGCATAGTCAACATGCAGGCCTTTGAGAAGTGCGTAGACCATAGCAACTTGGGGTTTGCTGGCTTGATCAGTAGATCCATTCTTTGCCGTCATGCAGCTAATGACGTGTGCAAAGATGAAATTGAGTTCGGAGGGCATCTTGTTCTTAAGAACTTTTGTCAGTTTCTTCTCTGGTTCCTTGTTGCGGTTTGTATCCCAGCGGTAGTTCATTTGATCAAGGAGGTTGATCAGGGTTTGTTTACCTTCAGGGGTATTGGGGTCATTGAAGGTTACGAAAGGATTGGCCTTGGTGCTTCTAGGTAAGTTTAGTGTTGAGTGAACGGTAGCAGGGGAAATGCATCCATGACCCAGTTCGGTTTGGAATCCGATTACTGAGTATTCTTTCCCTGACTTTTGGGAGATGACAGTGGTTCGGTGTGCAGTATACTAGAACTGTTGTAGCAAGTTACGGTGTGCAGGAGGTGTTATGGTTATGGCGGTTAAAAGAGGACATGTTTTGAGAAAGTTCACTGCATCAGTGAGATGAGGAGCAAGCTTCTTTTTGGGAAACTCCAGCAGGGCATAGGGATTGTTGGATGCAAAGGTGATCTGGTTCAGCTCATATTTCATGTTGTCAGCATTGGTCATGGTGGAAGAAGCAGCAGTGGTAGCGGGAATGTTGGAAGATGCCATATCTTAAAATGGAAATAGTTATCCAAAATAAGGGTTTTTGAGGTTTTTAAGGTTATACATTTTCTTTTTAAGGAAAGAAAGTGCAAAAAAATGGGTTTTCTGGTTTTAAAGAAGTTTAAAACTAGTGAAAAACAATGTTTTCCAGTTTCCTTTTAAGGAAAGGGATTCTGGAAAAACATATGAATGTTTAAGTTTAAGATTTTTATTTTAAACCCAAAAGAAAAACTGTATTTCAAGATGAGATTCCTTAGGTTTTGCCCGAAATCTAGCACAAAGACACGTAACAAACATAATATTTGGCCTACTCGCAATTAAATACATTAAAGATCTAATCATACCTCTATAGTTTCTTAGATCTACATCCTTACCATCAGGACCGAGATCAATCTTTAAACCCGGTGCCATCGGGGTATTGATTGAAATGCAATTTTCCATTTTGAATTTCTTCAAAATGTCAAATATGTACTTTGACTGGTTAGTAAAGATCCCAGTTGAGAATTGCTTGACTTGCAATCCGAGAAAGAAATTCATCTTTCCCAACATGCTCATCTGCTATTAGTTCAGAAAACCACTTGCAATATGATGGATTAGTAGAGCCAAAATAATGTCATCTACATATATTTGTACTAAATCTATATCTTTACCCTTTCTCTTGATGAACAGAGTTGTATCGATTTTACCTTTTAAGAATCCAGAATCCACTAGAAAATTGGATAGGACGTCAAACCAAGCGTGAGGAGCTTGCTTTAATCCATACAAAGCTTTGTCAAGAATGTAGACATGGTTTGGCTTTGTTTTGTCTACAAACCCTTCATGTTGAGACACATACACTTCCTCCTTTAGAACTCCATTGAGGAATGTCGTCTTAACTTCCATTTGAAATACCATGAAGTGGTGAGCAACATACACGAGAAACATTTGAATTGCGTCAATACGTGCTACTGGAGCGTACGTCTCATCATAGTCAATCCCCTCTTGCTGACGATATCCTTTTGCCACAAGCGTAGCTTTATTCCGTACAACAATGCCATTCTCATCTTTCTTATTTTTAAACACCCATTTTGTTCCGATTATGCTTTTATCCTTCGGTCTGGGAACTAGCCGCCATACCTTCAATGCTTCAAATTGGTTGAGCTCTTGCATAGCTATCACCCAATCTGGATCTTCTAAAGTTTGTGAAACAGTCGTCGGTTCAATATTACTTAAGAAGACCGCGAATAGACACTCATTAGCCTAGCCGACCTTGTTCGCACAGGTTCAGATACATCACCAATGATTTGATGTATCAGATGACTTCGAGTCCATTTGGTTGAGGGTGGGTGTGGGGAAACTAAACTTTGATTGGGGTCAACAAAAGATTGTACTTCTTCAGGTGGTGGCTCATTCACCAATGGAACATCATATTGAGGCACTCATTCGTCGTGCTTTCAGTCTAAACATTTTCTTGTGGAATAGCCTCACTTGAAGAAACATTATCATGTGTTTGTTAATCTGACAGTGTAGATTGATCTTTTTAATCATTTGGCAAAGACTCGGGTACAGGAATTGTTGCACCAGAATCCATACTAGTTTGCTCCACTGATGGACCAGAAATCGTTGCTAGTTCAGCAGGTTGTGCAACGATTTTCCTGTTAGAGACATTACAATTTGGATTGTAAGTTCCAAAATGTTCATCATAATTTTTTTTCAATTAAATGATAAAGTTCAGTTAAATGAGAATTAGATGTAGAAGCTTCATCTTTATCAGTTTTTTCAGGTCCTGGACTGAGATGTTGACACGAGGTTTTGACACCTCGCGTATCTTACCGCAAGTGTACGGGTCGAAGTCAAGTAATAGTACTTGGAAAGTACGAGTATCGAATCACGGGGAACTAGGAACTAAGTATCACAATTACTATAAGCTTTATTAACTAGACTGTCGAATTTGGAAGATGGGTTTTAAACTAAATTCTAGCAAATCACAACTTAAACGCAAACAAAGCAAAGAACAAAATAGGAACTTCGATAGAGAGAAAAGTTGAGGGTTGGAAATCCTCCGGTTCTACACATGCGCACAAACAACTCAAACAATTACCAGTTTATCTTCTTAATGATTCCCAAATCTTTTAAAGTCACCGTTGTTCTCTTTCAAGCCACAACGGGTTTTACTTTGAAAATGATAAGTTTAATCTCTCGATCTCACCTATGGATTCCAAAACACATTAAGTACTCGATTTATGTTAAATTGGCTAGATTTTATCTCTCGATATCAACCTAACGATTTAATTGGGACTAAGACTTATTCAGTATATCTCTATCACTGATTTATCGTCTTAGGCATGCAATTCCTAGTTCTATTTAACAGTTAATTCTCTCGAACTCAACTGGAAATAATAAATCAATTAAAAGCTAGCTAGACTTTCAAAGGCATTAAACACAAAATCACATGCTTCATTAATTAAGGAAAAACTGATAAAAGTCAAATCATCTGGTTACATGCTTAATAAACTGAATTCATTCCAACCCCCAACACGAACCGGTTAGTTCATGTCGGTGGTGGATTCAAACACAAGAGAAAAAGATACGAAAGTGTATGTAAACATGGTAACGCGTAAAAGGTGAAATCGTAAAGAATGTAATGGTAACTCCCTTCTCTCGTGCTCGTTTCTACGTTACGTAATGAATGTCTCCGTGATCGGCCCTCTAACGTGACTCCGACTGCTCCGAAAAGTCGCTGGAAATCGCCCCAAAATCGCCTCTGCCTGTCTCGTGAAAGTTCGATCCCGAACGAATGACCTAAAATCGGATTTTGTAGCTGAAAAACGCGAAACAGTGGGTTACGCGACTTGTTGCACGACTTGCAAGTCGCGTGGCAAGTCGTGCGTGTCATTTTTGCTGCGTGGGTCGATTTTTGGTTCGCGGTTCGGGTCCTGGTTCGGTCGCGGGTCTTGGGCTTGACTTTTGGGCTTTCGTTAGGCTTCGTTTGGACTCGTTTTGGGCTCTTTTTAGCTTCTTTTTTCGAGGAATGCCACCTTTTAGATAACCTGTGTAAATCACTAGATAAACCGTAAAATACACGCCTTTTTACTTGAATACAAGCCAATATCATTGGTTTGAGACCCGGAAATAACGCCAAAAAGTGGCGTTATCAACAACCCCAAACCGAGCGTTGCTTGTCCCCAAGCAAATTAGCGATAAAACAGAATTAAAGCGCATATCAGTGAAAATATAATAACTACACAATTCCCAATCGGTACCAAGTGATGCATCGGTGATTTCCCATACCCGTGAATATCTATCTCACTCTCGCCTCATTCTCATTTCGTTTGACCTATGACCTTCCATTGGGAGTTGAACTCGTGACTGTTCTGATCACATCAGGGTTAGACTAAGTCTGAACATACTAGGGAAAACATTTCGCCTCGACCCTACCTCACGGGATACTCTCGTTTCGCTCTCGAACCTAGGTTATCGCTCGTGTTGTCATGTGTATGGAGTTTATGTACAAGCACATGCAGCAATTACATGACAACTATAAAGAAAGACGCACAAATGTCCAAACTTTTGATCTCAGAAGGAATCAAATAACAAGACAGGGAATATCGGTAAAGGTGGTCATAGACTCTAATCACGTTTTCCAGAAGATCATCCAGGTCTTTACACGGGTTGTAACGGGGCTAAGGTTAAGGTTAAGAAACGAAGGGTATAAAGGATCAAAAATCCTCGGCGTGTCAATCATTGGCAATTCCGAACTTCTCGTTGCTTCACATTTGCTCACTTGGTCCTTTCTCGTCACTATTGGAGTTACTTCGACTCACTTATTATGCATCTCTACTAGAGACTATCTAACTAACGGTATTTTTTTTTATTTTTTTTATTTTTTTTATTTTTTTTTATTTTTTTTATAATGGGACTTCATTGGTCCTCTTTATTTGATTGGGGCATCATTGGCCCTCTTTTCTATTTCTTGACTGGCCTGATTTCTTTCTTTTCCGCTCTATCTCTCTAAGTTCATTACTTCTTCCGATTGACACACTTTCGGATTGGGTTGGCTAAGGCTTATGGCTAAGGGTTTAATGATGGGTTTAGAAACGAAAAGGTGAGTGTTTGGCTGCAAAGGGGCTAAGGGTACACGCAGAAGGGTAAAAGGTACGATAGCTAAAAACAGGTCAAATAAAACGCACAATGCCTGGAATCATATCTTAAGGTCCACACGATATGGTCTACTATACCCTTACCTAATATCCCGATGTTCGTCTTTGCTACTCAATGCAATAATGTAGCGAGATCATTCTACATTCACGACAAGGAATTCGAAAAAGTGTATATGAATTTAGTGTATGAATCCCTCGAAATGAAAAGCGTCTTTTCAAGGCTCAGAACTCACTATTGGGTGGTCTCCACTAATGTCCCTAGTCATGTCCTTTCCCGGTCTTTCCTAACGGTCACGTCACTATCACAAGATTCTTCCCACAATGGTCGGTCTCAATCATTCAAAACAAAAATTTTAGCTACTTTGATCTAGACACTCAAAAGTGTAGGAATTCTACGTGCATAACTTGGGCCCGATTGGGCAACCCCAAACCTTACCCACAAATTGTCCCCAATGTGCAAGTAAAATCGCAGGCGATGCGACGCAGTCATTGTGCAGTTATTAAGAAGAGCAGGCAAGGCATCATATAGCATAGCATAAAAAGACTACCCAAAGTTTCCAAAAATAGGCACCCCAAACCTAGGCCGTGGCCTAGGTTTGCCAAATAAAAGCCAACCCCAAACCTCGGCAAAACCGAGGTTTGCACAGGGTCTAATGTGAGTGTGTAGATGGTTCAAAAATGAGGCACCCCAAACCTAAGTGAAACTTAGGTTTGTTGCATCTCGTGCAATTAAAATAGAACAACACATCAAACACCACTCTTTTAGCAGAGAAATGATTCGAACATACCTGTTTTTCCCGGCCAGAGGAGATTCTTGAAAGATTGAGCATTTGGAGAAGGAGGGGAGAGCACGCACACACAAAAGAAACAAACAACGACGAAAGAAAAACAAGAAAACAGAAACACACAAAGCAAGAAAGGAATAAAAACTGCACGAAAAACGAAAAACGAAAAACGAGGCAAATGGGACTCCCGCGGTTTAGCCCGCGACTTGCAAGTCGCGTGGCAAACCACGTAACCCTCTGTTTCAGAAAACCAACAGAGGGCCCCGCGACTTGCTGCGCGGTATGCAAACCGCGTGACAAGTCGCGTATGTCCCTGTTTCAGCCATTTTTGACTTTTTCGATTTTTCGATTTTTATGGCTTTTTCATTATTTAAACACACTCAAAAATAAAAATAAAACTAAGCGCGCAAATAACAAGGAAAACAAACCTTGGTGGGTTGCCTCCCACCCAGCGCCGTATTTAAAGTCGTGGCACGACTATGTGGTTTCAGCTCGGTTTAGTATCCGCAGAATTGTACCGTCCACACTTACGGTTTTTCGCGGACTTCTCTACTCCTTCCTCTCTTTCACCACTTCTTCTTTCCAGCAACTTGAACCTCACGTTCTCACCGCCAACTCTGAACGTGATCTCACCCTCTTCCATATCAATCAAAGCTTGGCTCGTGGCTAAGAATGATCGTCCCAAAATTAACGGGACCTCTTCATCTTCGTCTATATCGATCACCACGAAGTCTACCAGGAAGTAGAACTTACCAACTTTGATCAGCACATCTTCAATCACCCCGTATGGATACCTTATCGATCTGTCCGCGAGCTTGAGTGTCATGTATGTTGGGCTGACCTCTCCCAATCCGAGTTTCCTGAAAACAGATAACGGCATTAAATTAATACTCGCCCCTAAATCACATAACACTTTATTAAAACTAAGATCCCCAATTTGAATAGGGATTGAAAAACTCCCTAGGTCTTTGAGCTTATGGGGAAGCTTATTCTGGAAGATGGCACTACACTCTTCAGTGAGTGTAACTGTGGATTGATGATCGATCGCCCTCTTTTTGGAAAGGATCTCTTTCATGAATTTCATGTAAGAGGGCATTTGGGTGAGAGCATCTGCAAAAGGGATATTGATCGTTAGCTTTTTAAATACTTCAATAAATTTAGAAAAATTGACCTGATCCTTATTTGCTTTCAGCCTGCTCGGGTAAGGTACTCTCGGTACTGCCGGCTTGACCGGTGGTGTCATTTCTTTCTCCTTCGGCTTATCTTTCCTCATACGCTCTTCATCAGCCTCTAATGCATCCATGTCAATGATCACCACATCATTCTCGGCTTCCTTTGCTGGCTCCTCATTCAGCTCCTTGGCATCTCTCAGATAGATGGCATTACAATTCTCTTGGTTCCTCTTTTCGGTCATGCTTGGAAATGTGCCAGGTGGTCGGTTTTGTAGGGCCTCAGAGATCTGCCCTACTTGCCTCTCGAGGATCTTGATTGCAGCTGTATTCTGATCAGTTACGGTTTTCACCGTGTTCACAGTGCTTGCTAGCTCTCCAACCGTGCTGTCCATTTTCAACATGAACTTCATCATCATCTCCTCTAGCCCCGGTTTCTTCTCTCCGGTTGGTCCTTCGTTTCTTTGATTAAAACCTGGCGGACGATAAGCATTATTAGCATTAGAAGAATTTGAAGAGTTAGAAAAATTACCTGGCTGTTGACCGGGTTGACTCCACGAGAAATTTGGGTGCTTTTTCCACCCTTCGTTGTACGTGTTGGAGAACGGGTCGTTTCTCGGCTGATGATTCCGGTTTTGCATATACTGGATTTGCTCGGGTGCTTCCGGAATTCCTCTATTCATCTGATTTGTGATGAATGCCAGTTGAGCTTTCAGTTCATTCAGCTCATTACTCTCTTGGACACTTGCAACTCGTCTTACCGCTGATCTCGGAGTGGAGAAACTATGTTCGGCCAAGTTCTCAATCAGCTCGCACGCTTCCTCATACGACTTGTCCATTAGTGCTCCACCCGCGGCAGCCGTGATGTCGTTCTTAAATTGCGGGTGGAGTCCACTGAAGAAGGTCTGGATGATGACCCAGCCTTGTAGCCCGTGATGAGGACACTTCTTTATCATGTCCTTGTAGCGCTCCCAAGCCTCATATAATGTTTCCTGATCCCATTGAGAAAAATGGGTGATTTCCGCCATTAGTTGGGCGGTTCTGCTCGGTGGGAAAAACTTCTGGAGGAAGGCTGCTTTCAACTGTGCCCAAGTAGTGATCTGATCTGACGGTAGGCCTTCTATCCATATTTCAGCTCGACCTTTTAATGAAAAACTGAACAGCCTCAGTTTGATTGCGTTCTCCTCCATCCCGTTGATCTTGAAGGTGCTACAAATGCGCTCGAAAGCCCGGAGGTGAGCGTGAGGATATTCGGTCGGTGCTCCTCCATATTGATTTTGCTGCACCATTACGATGGTGCTCGGCTTTATTTTGAAATAGTTAGCCGCAGTGGTAGGTGGTTGAATGCCTATCCGTGCGGCCACCACATTAGGATCGGCAAATGACCGCATCGGAACTCTTTCCGGAGGTGGTGGTGGATTGTTGCGGCGAGGTGGTCTCTCGTCGTCGGACATCTCGAATTTCAGATTCCTTTTGGCTTTCGCTTCCTTACGCAGCCGACGAGCGGTTCTTTCGATCTCCGGATCAAATTGTTCGATCTCTTTTCCTCGGGTCGTCCTTGGCATAAACCAAGTGGTACCTGAAAAGAAGACAGTAAAGTCAATAATCCGAAAACTGAAAAGGATGGGAAAAAAAAACAAGAAAAGAAAATGTCCAATCTAATAGCGCGTATAAATGGTAGTGCTATTAGTTACAACTAGTTCCCCGGCAACGGCGCCAAAAACTTTACACGAGGTTTTGACACCTCGCGTATCTTACCGCAAGTGTACGGGTCGAAGTCAAGTAATAGTACTTGGAAAGTACGAGTATCGAATCACGGGGAACTAGGAACTAAGTATCACAATTACTATAAGCTTTATTAACTAGACTGTCGAATTTGGAAGATGGGTTTTAAACTAAATTCTAGCAAATCACAACTTAAGCGCAAACAAAGCAAAGAACAAAATAGGAACTTCGATAGAGAGAAAAGTTGAGGGTTGGAAATCCTCCGGTTCTACACATGCACACAAACAACTCAAACAATTACCAGTTTATCCCCTTAATGATTCCCAAATCTTTTAAAGTCACCGTTGTTCTCTTTCAAGCCACAACGGGTTTTACTTTGAAAATGATAAGTTTAATCTCTCGATCTCACCTATGGATTCCAAAACACATTAAGTACTCGATTTATGTTAAATTGGCTAGATTTTATCTCTCGATATCAACCTAACGGTTTAATTGGGACTAAGACTTATTCAGTATATCTCTATCACTGATTTATCGTCTTAGGCATGCAATTCCTAGTTCTATTTAAAAGTTAATTCTGTCGAACTCAACTGGAAATAATAAATCAATTAAAAGATAGCTAGACTTTCAAAGGCATTAAACACAAAATCACATGCTTCATTAATTAAGGAAAAACTGATGAAAGTCAAATCATCTGGTTACATGCTTAATAAACCGAATTCATTCCCACCCCCAACACGAACCGGTTAGTTCATGTCGGTGGTGGATTCAAACACAAGAGAAAAAGATACGAAAGTGTATGTAAACATGGTAACGCGTAAAAGGTGAAATCGTAAAGAATGTAATGGTAACTCCCTTCTCTCGTGCTCGTTTCTACGTTACGTAATGAATGTCTCCGTGATCGGCCCTCTAACGTGACTCCGACTGCTCCGAAAAGTCGCTGGAAATCTCCCCAAAATCGCCTCTGCCTGTCTCGTGAAAGTTCGAAACCGAACGAATGACCTAAAATCGGATTTTGTAGCTGAAAAACGCGAAACAGTGGGTTACACGACTTGTTGCGCGACTTGCAAGTCGCGTGGCAAGTCGCGCGTGTCATTTTTGCTGCGTGGGTCGATTTCTGGTTCGCGGTTCGGGTCCTGGTTCGGTCGCGGGTCTTGGGCTTGACTTTTGTGCTTTCGTTAGGCTTCGTTTGGACTCGTTTTGGGCTCTTTTTAGCTTCTTTTCTCGAGGAATGCCACCTTTTAGATAACCTGTGTAAATCACTAGATAAACCGTAAAATACACGCCTTTTTACTTGAATACAAGCCAATCTCATTGGTTTGAGACCCGGAAATAACGCCAAAAAGTGGCGTTATCAACAACCCCAAACCGAGCGTTGCTTGTCCCCAAGCAAATTAGCGATAAAACAGAATTAAAGCGCATATCAGTGAAAATATAATAACTACACAATTCCCAATCGGTACCAAGTGATGCATCGATGATTTCCCAAGCGTGAGGAGCTTGCTTTAATCCATACAAAGCTTTGTCAAGAATGTAGACATGGTTTGGCTTTGTTTTGTCCACAAACCCTTCATGTTGAGACACATACACTTCCTCCTTTAGAACTCCATTGAGGAATGTCGTCTTAACTTCCATTTGAAATACCATGAAGTGGTGAGCAACATACACGAGAAACATTTGAATTGCGTCAATACGTGCTACTGGAGCGTACGTCTCATCATAGTCAATCCCCTCTTGTTGACGATATCCTTTTGCCACAAGCGTAGCTTTATTCCGTACAACAATGCCATTCTCATCTTTCTTATTTTTAAACACCCACTTTGTTCCGATTATGCTTTTATCCTTCGGTCTGGGAACTAGCCGCCATACCTTCAATGCTTCAAATTGGTTGAGCTCTTGCATAGCTATCACCCAATCTGGATCTTCTAAAGTTTGTGAAACAGTCGTCGGTTCAATATTACTTAAGAAGACCGCGAATAGACACTCATTAGCCTAGCCGACCTTGTTCGCACAGGTTCAGATACATCACCAATGATTTGATGTATCAGATGACTTCGAGTCCATTTGGTTGAGGGTGGGTGTGGGGAAACTAAACTTTGATTGGGGTCAACAAAAGATTGTACTTCTTCAGGTGGTGGCTCATTCACCAATGGAACATCATATTGAGGCACTCATTCGTCGTGCTTTCAGTCTAAACATTTTCTTGTGGAATAGCCTCACTTGAAGAAACATTATCATGTGTTTGTTAATCTGACAGTGTAGATTGATCTTTTTAATCATTTGGCAAAGACTCGGGTACAGGAATTGTTGCACCAGAATCCATACTAGTTTGCTCCACTGATGGACCAGAAATCGTTGCTAGTTCAGCAGGTTGTGCAACGATTTTCCTGTTAGAGACATTACAATTTGGATTGTAAGTTCCAAAATGTTCATCATAATTTTTTTCAATTAAATGATAAAGTTCAGTTAAATGAGAATTAGATGTAGAAGCTTCATCTTTATCAGTTTTTTCAGGTCCTGGACTGAGATGTTGACACGAGGTTTTGACACCTCGCGTATCTTACCGCAAGTGTACGGGTCGAAGTCAAGTAATAGTACTTGGAAAGTACGAGTATCGAATCACGGGGAACTAGGAACTAAGTATCACAATTACTATAAGCTTTATTAACTAGACTGTCGAATTTGGAAGATGGGTTTTAAACTAAATTCTAGCAAATCACAACTTAAACGCAAACAAAGCAAAGAACAAAATAGGAACTTCGATAGAGAGAAAAGTTGAGGGTTGGAAATCCTCCGGTTCTACACATGCGCACAAACAACTCAAACAATTACCAGTTTATCCCCTTAATGATTCCCAAATCTTTTAAAGTCACCGTTGTTCTCTTTCAAGCCACAACGGGTTTTACTTTGAAAATGATAAGTTTAATCTCTCGATCTCACCTATGGATTCCAAAACACATTAAGTACTCGATTTATGTTAAATTGGCTAGATTTTATCTCTCGATATCAACCTAACGATTTAATTGGGACTAAGACTTATTCAGTATATCTATATCACTGATTTATCGTCTTAGGCATGCAATTCCTAGTTCTATTTAACAGTTAATTCTCTCAAACTCAACTGAAAATAATAAATCAATTAAAAGCTAGCTAGACTTTCAAAGGCATTAAACACAAAATCACATGCTTCATTAATTAAGGAAAAACTGATAAAAGTCAAATCATCTGGTTACATGCTTAATAAACTGAATTCATTCCAACCCCCAACACGAACCGGTTAGTTCATGTCGGTGGTGGATTCAAACACAAGAGAAAAAGATACGAAAGTGTATGTAAACATGGTAACGCGTAAAAGGTGAAATCGTAAAGAATGTAATGGTAACTCCCTTCTCTCGTGCTCGTTTCTACGTTACGTAATGAATGTCTCCGTGATCGGCCCTCTAACGTGACTCCGACTGCTCCGAAAAGTCGCTGGAAATCGCCCCAAAATCGCCTCTGCCTGTCTCGTGAAAGTTCGATCCCGAACGAATGACCTAAAATCGGATTTTGTAGCTGAAAAACGCGAAACAGTGGGTTACGCGACTTGTTGCGCGACTTGCAAGTCGCGTGGCAAGTCGCGCGTGTCATTTTTGCTTCGTGGGTCGATTTCTGGTTCGCGGTTCGGGTCCTGGTTCGGTCGCGGGTCTTGGGCTTGACTTTTGGGCTTTCGTTAGGCTTCGTTTGGACTCGTTTTGGGCTCTTTTTAGCTTCTTTTCTCGAGGAATGCCACCTTTTAGATAACCTGTGTAAATCACTAGATAAACCGTAAAATACACGCCTTTTTACTTGAATACAAGCCAATCTCATTGGTTTGAGACCCGGAAATAACGCCAAAAAGTGGCGTTATCAGATGTCCAGAAGCTAAAACGCCTGAAATTGCGGGTTCTGAGCTGCTTTGCACAGAAGCCATGTCTTCAACTTCGTCAAAAGTGACATTAATACTCTATATATGCCTTCGAAGAAGATGAATAACCAATGAAAATGCCTTCATTTGCCTTCAGACTGAACTTATTCAAGTTCTCTTTGTCATTCAGCACGAAACACCTGTATCCAAAAGAATGAAAATGTTTAATGCTAGGTTTCCTATAATTTATAATCTCATATGGAGTTTTACCAAACCACGTATGTATGATCGATCAATTTTGGGTATAACACGCAGTTGAGACAGCTCCAGCCCAGAAATATAGTGGTAGATCACATTGGGATAGCATCATGTGCGCGACTTCTACCAATTTCGGTTGTGCCTTTCCACGACACCATTTTGTTGGGGGGTTTTGGCAGCAGAAAATTGATGAGTAATTCCATTTGTCTCCAAAAAGTCACCAAGAACCTGATTCTTGAACTATGTGCCATTATCTGATCTTATCGTCTAAACTGACATTTGTAGATTTACTTGTAATGTCTTCAACAAGGAGATGATTAACTATGGAGTTTCGTCCTTTGAACGAAGAAATTATATCCACGTATATCTCGAGTATGTAAGGTCGGTAGCAGTTACAATATCATATTCAAGTGATTTACGGTCCCAAAGTGATATCAATAAATCACGTTGCACCCAACCGAATACAACAAATGCGGAATAACGAGATCTAAATATTGTATATTTTGGTCTGTTGATTCATACCGATCCACACGTAAATTTTAGCAGTTATAATATATACGATAATATTATGACAAAGCAGCAAATAAATCGAGACAACAAGATTTAACGTGGTTCCACTATCGGTGTGATAGTGTACGTCCATAGCGAGAGATGAGTTCGATATATTACCAACCGGGAGAAAGTTACAACGTGTTTACAAGATTCTTGGATCAACAAATCAGCTAACGAAAATTTCCTCACGAACGAGATATATTTATATACGTGTATATATATATATATATATATATCGAACAAGATTTTATATATATATCAAAGATATATATATATATATATATATATATATATATATATATATCAACAAAAGGGAAATAAAAGGAAAAGAAAGGGAACTGGGTTGTGTGGCTTGCTCTCAAAATTCAGTCGATGGCATGCTATATATATAGCATGTGCATGTCTTCTCCTTCAAGACAAAAATGGTTCCAGCTAATATATATGTGTCTTTCTCCTTTTTTTCTTCTTGCTTCCAATCATGGACGTGGACTAATGTCCACCAAACAAATTTCCTTTTTCCTTTTTCCTTTTCTTTTCCATGCCAAAAATACTTATTTACTAGTTGGTGATTTGCACAATAACAAAGAAAAACACTAATGTTTTTCAACACTCCACCATGATATGCAAATCACCCGACGAATCCAAAGCATGAACCAATCCACCGAAAATGAACAAATAGCTGATAGAGATTGACATGAGGTAACATAATGCACTTTGACCTTGACGAGCTTCGGCTCGGCCATCACCCGTCAAAATCAAAAGCAAAAACCCTCAAGTGAGCAATCTCAATAAACGAATGAGTTAAGCAACCTAAAAACACGTGCCAAGTAATAACTCCCCAAGATGTCGCTATGTCATATGTAGCAATATTTCTCATCTCCCCCACAAAGTGCCGAACGGCACTAACACAATCTGAGATGGATCAAATTCGAGCAATGCTCGAATGCGGCTGACGGTAACGACTTGGTGAACATATCGGCAGCATTATCTTTAGATAATATTTTCTTCATATACACAACCTTTGCGTCGTGAAAAGCTACCAGAAATGCATCACACACACTAATGTGCTTCGTTCGAGAGCTGAATGCCAAATTTGTAGCCAAGTGAATAGAACTCTGGCTATCACAATTAATACGGACAGTAGAATGCTTCCAGACCAAACCAGTCAACAGTTCCCGTAAATAAACTGCTTCTTTAGCAGGCTCGATCGCTGCAATAAGTTCAGCTTCGGTAGTCGATAATGCAACAACAGACTATAATCGAGATCTCCAACTGACAGTTGTTCCACCTAATGTAAAAACATAACCAGGAGTGGATTTCCAACTGACACGATCACCTGCGTAATCTGAATCGCAGTATCCAACAATATCACAGTTGTTTTGCATACCATAAATGAGGCTGTGAGTTTCCGTACCTTTCAAGTAACGAAATACAGCTTTCACCGCAGCCCAATGCGACTTACCTGGGTTCGATAGAAACCGACTAATCACTCCAACGTAATGATCAGGATCTGGACGAGTGCATACCATAGCATACATGAGGCTCCCGACTGCACTGGCATACGAAATCTTTGCCATCTCAGCCTTTCCAGCATCGTCTACCGGACAATCGTCTTTTGTAAGCTTGATGTGACTCGGAAGTGGCGTAGACGCCGACTTTGCACCATCAAGATTAAACCGCTTCAAAATCTTTTGAATATAGCTCTTTTGTGTTAACTTGAGAGTACGAGACTTTCTGTCCCGAACAATTTCCATGCCGAGAATAACACGAGCTTCACCGAGATCCTTCATTTAAAATTCTGATTTCAACCTATCTTTCAAACGGTTGATTTCAGATCGATCCCTGCAAGCTATTAGCATGTCATCAACATAAAGAAGTAGATAAGTATAAACGCCATCGCTTGATCTATGATAGACACAAGCGTCTTTCTCACTACGCTCAAAACCCAACGAGAGCATAAACAAATCAAACTTCTTGTACCACTGACCGTGAATCGCCACAAGGGCCAGAAGGACCCAGATAGATGTGTGTCGAACCACAGACGCGAAGATATCGTCATACTCGATACCCATCCACTGTACAAAGCCTTTCGCAACCAGGCGAGCCTTATAACGCATATCGTCTTTGACTTTATAGACCCATTTTGCAGCCAATTGCTCGACTGCCTTTCGGTAATGGACAAAGCTCCCAAGTATTATTTTTCGATAGAGCTTCCATTTCCGCCAGCATAGCTACTAACCACTTATCACAATGGTTTGAAGCTAGTGCATCCGAAAAGCAAACGACTCATCTTGTACAACATGCAAAGCATACTCAAGCTAGTCAGTAAAACTCATATTTGCAAAATCCCAATCACCATACCTATTAGGAGGACGGATAGTTCTTTGGCTCTGCCTCGTAGGTACTGATACTGGAATCGTATCGCCTTGACCTCCACCATCATTCAGAACTTCTTCCTGAACTGAACTAACTGGATCAGAAATAGATGTCTATGGTGGACTAACATCTTCTTCAGATTCTGACCCCAACGAAAAACCTCGAGCGGATGAGTTGGGTACAATAGGACTGATAATTATCTCATCTCCATCGGCAGTTGGAGAAATAGAAGAGATAGTTTTCGGTTCTGGAGCGGGTTGTCGATTATGATTAGACTTGAACATACTCGACTCATCGAAGGTCACATGTCGAGAATGAATCACCTTTCGGGTGACCGGGTTCCAGATTCGGTAACCCTTGATTCCATCTGTATAGTCGAGCAAAAATCCCTTGGTGGCTCTGGGATCCAGCTTGTCCTGACCTGTCACATAAATATATACACAGGACAACCAAATACACGTATGTATTTCAAACAGATATCACCTTTACCCCTCCAAATTTCTTCCAGAATTTTCCCCCCAATGGCTGAACATGGTAACCGATTCACAATGTGTACAGCAGTGTGAAGTGCTTCAGCCCAAAATATTTTAGGGAAACCAGATGTAACTAACATACATCGGACTTTATCTAACAAGGTCCTATTCATCCATTCGGCGACTCCGTTTGATTGCGAATCGCCATGTGTGGTGTAGTGTCGGTGAATACCTCTATGTGAACAAAAGTCTTTAAAGTTACCACTAGTGTATTCACCACCATTGTCAGATCTTAGCACTTTTAATTTTCTACCAGTCTTGACTTCGACTAGTGCTAACCAAATTTTGAATATTTAAAAAACATCTGACTTTAACTTAATCCATTACACCCAAAGTTTATGCGATAAATCATCAATAAAAGTAACATAGTACTTACCTCCACTGAGAGACTGTGTCGAAGATGGTCCCCAGACATCTGTATGAACATAATCGATGATCCCTTTGGTGTTGTCTTTTTCAACACCAAAAGAAACACACGTGTGTTTACCCGAAACACATTCTGAATAAAAGTCCAGACTCGTAGGCGTGTCAACTGCAATGAGTTTCCGCTTGCCCAGAATCTACAAATTCTTTTATGAAGTGTGCCCCAGTCACAAACGGGTAGCATCTAAACTTTTCGACCTATCCACGACAAACGCATCAGAACTGTCTGTTTCACATACCAGATGAAACGGGTTATTTTCCGCCTGTTCACCTTTCATCACAATAAAGTTCCCTCTGGAGATGCGCATACTCCCATTCTCAATCCGAATCTGACAGCCAAGTTTGGACAGTTGTCCAACAAAAATTGTAATAACCAGGTATATTATTTATTTAATTTGATATTATTAATTTTAGTTAAGGTGGATTTAGGAAAATTTCTAAGTTAAAGTTAGTTAAAAGTGTATTATGGAGTTAGAAGTAAAGAGGTAAGTTTTAATTATTATTTAAAGGTTGGAGGGTTAAAGTTGCCAAAAGAAGAAAGTATGGGGTTTGTTTGGTGAATGTGAAAATATCTTTCACATCCACCGTCTCTTTTAGCTAGAAAGGGGTAATGTGTCTCAATTAGAGAACACCTAGCAAAACTCCTAATAGTGTGTGTGTGTGTGGATTTCGGCAAAAAGAGAGAGAGTGCGTGAGAGATTGAAGAAGGATCAAGAAGGAGGAATCTGATAAATTACTGCTGAGTTCTAGAATCCACATCAGGATATTAAAGGTATTAATCCATACAAATCCTTACTTTTGTATGTAATAAGTTTATATGAGTTCTAGAAGTGGGTGTTGGTAATTTTAGTAGGATATGAGAAATCTGAGCTTATGGGTAGATGTTATTTATGTTCATAAACATATCTGCTAAATATCAGAAACATTCATGGGCTAAAACTTCGAATTTATGGGTTTAGATGAACTCAGTTGGCTGAGACATTCATGCATGTCGCAACAGTGGGTTGCGACATGGTTGAATGTTGCAATCTTCATGGATGTCGCAACCTTGAGTTGCGACTTGCTCGTGAAGTCGCAACGGTGGGTTGCGACTTCGTACTATGTCGCAATAGTTGGTTGCGACTTGAGGGAGTTGTCGCAGTAGTTGATTGCGACTTGGTTCAGTGTGTTGCGACATAGGGTATCTCAATAGTTGATTGCGACTTGAGTCGAGGATTTCAGGATTTTAGAGATTTTAGTCTTTAAAAAAAATATTTGTATTTATGTGGTACAGATTCCGTGAAACGGGACTGAAGAAATTGGAGTGCTTGGTAATAGCTTGGGAGGATTTTGGAAAATAAGCGAAACAAGTGAGTTTTTATTTAAAATGTTTTCAAATGGAATACATGTATGTGAATGAATGTAATATTGTGCATATAGTGTTTATATGAGTATTACATTGCATGAGTGCTAGTTGGCCGGGCTTAGGACCGGTGAAAGTTGGTTGTACAGAGGGACAGTGGTGTTGGCTGTATTTAGTACAGCGGTGTAAAATAAATAATTGGCTTGCTACCAATTAATATGGCCAAGAGAAAGAGAAAGAGAAAGTGATGGAAAGTTATATGATGCATGAGTCATAATTGGTATTCTTATGTGAATTATGTGTATGATGTTGTGCAAATGTTTTTCTTTAACTAACGGGGATTTCTCACTAGACCTCAAGGTCTAACTCTCATTTTTGTTTTAAAATATGTATTCCAGGTCGAGGAGCAAATAAGGACAAATGATAGGTTTATCATGTCTAGCTTATTGGAAGATAATTGATTATGAAGATTCAAGATGTGTTTTGTATCTGTTATGACATCTTGTACTTTATTGTAAAGAAAATGTTTGTAGTTGAAAGACCTATTTGTAGAAGCTAAGGGACCGTAAATGAAATATGATGTATTATTTTGTGGTGAAATATATGTTATTTGTATGTTGGGAATCCGGGTTGTTACAGATGGTATCAGAGCCCTAGTTTAAGGGATTTAGGTATTAGTATCTGTACCTAGACTTAAACTGCATGCGAAGTAGGATGTCCCTATTATTTTAGAACCTTGGGATGTTAAATATAAAAAGGTAGAAGGAACATCATGTAAGGTAATTTCAGATTACACCTGGCCAGTGTAATTATGATCTTACAGGTACATGTTTGGACTGGAATACCTTGTTATATGGGGTATGTGCTTACATGTATATTAACCTTGTCTGAATCAACAGAATGGCAAGTGGGACGAGACAAACGAATCGGGAAGGGGAAGGAAATCCGAATAGATCCAATCCAACAGCCGGAGGAAGGGGAAGAGGGGGAGAAAGAGGCAGAGGCAGGACTGGGGGCAGAGTACAGGGGCGAGGCATAGAGTTTGTTACGAGAGACGACTTAGCGGCTGAAATGGGAAGATTACAGGCAAATATCCAGGCTATGTTTAACCAGACTCATAATACGGAAACGGAAAGACCAGATCCTAACTTTGAAAACGAGATGCCTATCACACCTACTGTCACATCAGTACCAAGAAGGTGTGACTATAAAATGTTTTTAAGCTTTAAACCACCAACTTATGGAGGGGATAGAGATCCAGTAAAGGCGATGCGGTGGCTGAAGGAAATTGAAGTTGTATTTAAAACCAGCAAATGTGCGGAAGAGGATAAAGTGTTATACGGAACTGCAATGTTGAAGCCAGATGCTTTATATTGGTGGGAGGCCTTTATTGACTCTAAGGGATCTGATGTATACTCAACCTTTACTTGGGGTGAATTCTCAAGGGCATTCAAAGAACAGTTTTGTCCTCAAGCAGCAGTCAAACAATTGGAGGAGGAATTCCTGAGCCTACAACATAGGAATTTATCAGTCAGAGACTATACTGCCCGTTTCCTAGAAAAGTCACGTTTTGGAGAGTATTATGTTGCCACGGAGAAAATGAAGATGGAAAGGTTCATATTCGGATTGAATTCGGAAATTCGAAAGTTAGTGACTGCAACGAGACCTGATACCTTCTCAGAAGCAGTAAACGCCGCGGAAAATGTGGAGCGGGATAATAAGAGGGATGCCGGTGATAAGAGTGTGGGAAAGAGAAAATGGGAAGGGCCACCACACGATCCGAAGAAGTCCGGGTTTCAGCAATTTGATAATCGTCCACCTTTCCGATCAGTTGAAAGACCTTGCCCAAAGTGCCACCGTTTTCATCAAGGAAGCTGTCAAGTAGATCCTAGAAACTGTTATAAGTGCGGGAAGATCGGTCACATTGCTAAGGACTGTCGAGTGGTTAGATTTTGTTATTCGTGCAATTCTCCTGATCATCTTCAGTCTGATTGCCCATTGGGGAGAATACAATCGGGTGGTACGTCAGCAAGAGCAACGGGTGTTATAACAGTAGTACCGAGGTTAGAACCAGCAAGAACAAGAGGTCGTTCATTTCAGATGACAGCAAAAGAAGCGGAGGAAACTCCGGACGTGGTTACAGGTACAATCCTAATAAATTCTACACGTGCTAAGGTGTTATTTGATTCCGGTGCAAACCGATCGTTTGTGTCTCCTTCATTTGCTGCTTATATACATTTAAAGCCTAAAGTGTTAGATCATGCTTTAATGGTAGATACTGCAAATGATAATCAAGTGTCGGTTAAAGAAGTATTTGATAGCTGTGTGATAGATATAGAAGGGTGCGGAGTACCGATCCAGTTATTTCCATTAGCCCTGGTCGAGTTTGATGTGGTAGTGGGAATGGATTGGTTAGCTGAGAATCAAGCTAACATAGTTTGTGATAAAAAGTTAATAAATGTTGTGTTACCTGAAAAGGGGCCGGTAGTGATTTATGGTGATCGTAGAAATCATCAGTACTGCCTTATATCTTTGATAAAAGCCCGTAAGTGTGTTAATAAAGGTTGCCCGAGTTACTTAGCTTATGTGATAGATACTAAGCTAGAAAAGAGTAAGTTGGAAGATATTCAAATTATTAGTGAATTTCCAGAAGTTTTCCCCGAAGACTTGAATAGCCTTCCGCCCGTTAGACAGGTAGAATTTGGTATAGATCTGATTCCTGGAGCTGCTCCTGTTGCCCGTGCACCGTATCGTCTGGCACCTCCAGAGATGAAAGAAATGATGGCACAACTGCAAGATTTATCCGATAAGGGTTTTATCAGACCGAGTTCTTCGTCGTGGGGAGCACCAGTTTTGTTTGTGAAAAAGGAGGATGGTTCAATGAGAATGTGTATCGACTACATGGAATTGAATAAGCGTACGATCAAGAACAAGTATCCGCTGCCTAGAATTGATGACCACTTCGATCAGTTAGTTAGAGCTTGTTGTTTCTCCAAGATTGATCTAAGATCCGGTTATCACCAGTTGAAGGTCAAAGAAGAAGACGTTCTGAAAACTGCTTTTCGCACAAGATATGGTCATTATGAATTCTTAGTGATGCCGTTTGGTTTGACGAATGCTCCAGCTGCCTTTATGGATTTAATGAATCGAGTATGTAAGCCGTATCTCGATAAATTTGTTATTGTATTTACCGATGATATACTTATCTATTCTCGGTCCAAAGAAGAGCACGCGCAACATCTTCGTTTGATTCTGGAGTTATTGAAGAAAGAAAAGTTGTATGCTAAATTTTCGAAATGTGAATTCTGGCTACGAGAAGTTCAAATTCTGGGGCATGTAGTTTCCGAAAAAGGTATACAAGTTGATCCGATGAAAGTGGAAGCAATTGAAAAGTGGGAACCGCCAAAGACAGCAACGGAAGTACGAAGTTTTCTGGGTTTAACCGGCTACTATCGAAAGTTTATAACAGACTTCTCCCGTATTGCCACACCTTTGACTAAGCTAACTCGAAATAATCTGAAGTTTGAATGGAAAGCAGAACAGGATGAGGCTTTCCGGGTACTGAAAGAGAAACTCTGTAGCTCGCCGATACTAGCATTACCTGAAGGTTCTGAGGACTTTGTGGTCTATAGTGATGCTACTAAGTTGGGATTGAGTTGTGTATTAATGCAGCGTGGAAAGGTTATTGCTTATGCTTCTCGTCAATTAAAAGATCATGAGAGACAATATCCTACACACGACATGGAGCTTGCAGCGGTTGTCTTCACGCTAAAGATTTGGAGGCATTATCTTTACGGCTCTAAATGTCAAATCTTTACCGATCATAAGAGTCTCCAACATCTTTTTGATCAGAAGGAATTAAATATGAGGCAAAGAAGATGGCTAGAACTGGTGAATGATTACGACTGTGAAATTCTTTATCATCCCGGAAAGGCGAATGTGGTAGCTGATGCACTGAGTCGTCAAGAAAGGAGTGGAACAATAAAAGCTATTTCACTAAGGGTTGAACTCTTGCCTAACATCTTTGACGAACCGCTGAAGTGTCAAATAGAAGCCTATCATGAAGAACATTTGAAGTCAGAACGGTTAGTGGGAATATCAGCATTGCTTGTGAAAGATGACCGTGGGTTGTTGTGTATGGGGAACATAATTTGGGTGCCTTGTTTAGGTGGTTTACGTAATCGGGTACTTCAAGAAGCTCATCATACTAGATTCTCTATTCATCCTGGTACAAATAAGATGTATAAAGATCTGAAGCAATTTTATTGGTGGACGGGAATAAAAAGAAGCATTGCTCAACATGTGGAAGATTGTACTACCTGTAAGAAGGTGAAGATTGAACATCAAAAGCCGTTTGGTCAGTTACAACGACTAGAAATACCTATGTGGAAATGGGATCAGATTACTACAGATTTCATCACAAAGCTACCAAGGACTCCGAAGGGATTTGATTCTATTTGGGTGATAGTCGACAGGTTGACGAAGTCTGCACACTTCCTACCGATAAAGGAAACTGATTCATTGGAACGATTAGCTAAGTTTTACATTGATGAAATAGTAACTCGTCATGGAGTTCCAATTTCAATTATTTCTGATCGTGATAGTCGTTTTACTTCAAGATTCTGGAGAAGTTTTCAAAAGGAGATGGGGACGCAGATAAAGTTAAGTACAACTTATCATCCTCAAACTGACGGTCAGAGTGAACGAACGATTCAAACATTAGAAGATATGCTCCGGGCGTGCATTGTTGACTTTGGGGGATCGTGGGATAAACATTTACCGTTGATCGAATTTGCCTACAACAACAGTTATCATTCCAACATTCAAGCGGCACCGTTTGAAGTACTGTATGGTAGAAGATGCCGAACGCCTCTGTGTTGGAATGAAGTGGGAGAGAAACAGTTAGCAGGGCCAGATATAGTATAGTTAACAGCAGATAAGATTACTCAAATTCGGGAAGGATTGAAAGTGGCTCAAAACAGACAGAAAAGCTATGCCGACCAACGCCGGAAACCGTTAGAGTTTCAAGTTGGAGATTTTGTAATGTTAAAAGTCTCACCTTGGAAAGGAGTCATTCGATTTGGAAAGCAAGGTAAACTTAGCCCGAGGTATATTGGACCGTTTGCAATTACGGAAAGGATAGGTGAAGTAGCCTACAGGTTAGATCTTCCGCCAGAGTTGAGCAGGATTAATAACGCGTTTCATGTATCGAATTTTCAGAAGTGTTTGATTACGCCAGATCAGGTAGTCTCTCTACCAGATATACAAGTGGATGAAAAGTTGAACTATGTGGAGGAACCGGAAACCATTGTTGATCATAAAGTCAAAGCTTTGCGGAATTAGGAGATCAGACAAGTGAAAGTTCAGTGGCGACATCATAGAGGTCAGGATGCTACATGGGAATCAGAGTCGGAAATGAGAGCCAAATACCCTCATCTTTTGGCTTAACTGAATTCCGGGACGAAATTCTTTTAAGGGGCAGATGTTGTAATAACCAGGTATATTATTTATTTAATTTGATATTATTAATTTTAGTTAAGGTGGATTTAGGAAATTTTATAAGTTAAAGTTAGTTAAAAGTGTATTATGGAGTTAGAAGTAAAGAGGTAAGTTTTAATTATTATTTAAAGGTTGGAGGGTTAAAGTTGCCATAAGAAGAAAGTATGGGGTTTGTTTGGTGAATGTGAAAATATCTTTCACATCCACCGTCTCTTTTAGCTAGAAAGGGGTAATGTGTCTCAATTAGAGAACACCTAGCAGAACTCCTAATAGTGTGTGTGTGTGTGGATTTCGGCAAAAAGAGAGAGAATGCGTGAGAGATTGAAGAAGGATCAAGAAGGAGGAATCTGATAAATTACTGCTGAGTTCTAGAATCCACATCAAGATATTAAAGGTATTAATCCATACAAATCCTTACTTTTGTATGTAATAAGTTTATATGAGTTCTAGAAGTGGGTGTTGGTAATTTTAGTAGGATATGAGAAATCTGAGCTTATGGGTAGATGTTATTTATGTTCATAAACATATCTGCTAAATATCAGAAACATTCATGGGCTAAAACTTCGAATTTCTGGATATAGATGAACTCAGTTGGCTGAGACATTCATGCATGTCGCAACAGTGGGTTGCGACATGGTTGAATGTTGCAATCTTCATGGATGTCGCAACCTTGAGTTGCGACTTGCTAGTGAAGTCACAACGGTGGGCTGCGACTTCGTACTATGTCGCAATAGTTGGTTGCGACTTGAGGGAGTTGTCGCAGTAGTTGATTGCGACTTGGTTCAGTGTTTTGCGACATAGGGTATCTCAATAGTTGATTGCGACTTGAGTCGAGGATTTCAGGATTTTAGAGATTTTAGTCTTTAAAAGAAATATTTGTATTTATGTGGTACATATTCCGTGAAACGGGACTGAAGAAATTGGAGTGCTTGGTAATAGCTTGGGAGGATTTTGGAAAATAAGCGAAACAAGTGAGTTTTATTTAAAATGTTTTCAAATGGAATACATGTATGTGAATGAATGTAATATTGTGCATATTTTGTTTATATGAGTATTACATTGCATGAGTGCTAGTTGGCCGGGCTTAGGACCGGTGAAAGTTGGATGTACAGAGGGACAGTGGTGTTGGCTGTATTTAGTACAGCGGTGTAAAATAATTAATTGGCTTGCTACCAATTAATATGGCCAAGAGAAAGAGAAAGAGAAAGTGATGGAAAGTTACATGATGCATGAGTCATAATTGGTATTCTTATGTGAATTATGTGTATGATGTTGTGCAAATGTTTTTCTTTAACTAACGGGGATTTCTCACTAGACCTCAAGGTCTAACCCTCATTTTTGTTTTAAAATATGTATTCCAGGTCGAGGAGCAAGTAAGGACAAATGATAGGTTTATCATGTCTAGCTTATTGGAAGATAATTGATTATGAAGATTCAAGATTTGTTTTGTATCTGTTATGACATCTTGTACTTTATTGTAAAGAAAAAGTTTGTAGTTGAAAGACCTATTTGTAAAAGCTAAGGGACCGTAAATGAAATACGATGTATTATTTCGTGGTGAAATATATGTTATTTGTATGTTGGGAATCCTGGTTGATACAGAAATCAAAGAATGAGTCATAGACAGTACAAATTTAACATTTAATAAAGTTCGAATAGTACCGTCAAACATTTTGATTCTGACCGAACCGATGCCCCGAGTGACTGTAACACCCTAAAAATCATGGTAAATTTAAACCTGAAATAAAAGGGTTTACGCATCTAATATCCATAACATAAACATTCATAACTAGTGCAAGTAATTACAAGAGTTAATTTACATCAACTAGTCTTCACCATAAACTCTTCACTCATCCCATTACTTCCCTGAGCTCATACCTGGTAAGAAAATATAATTTGAAACGATTAGGCTAACGCCTAGTGAGAGCATTCAGTTTCAAAAATAATACTTTTAAATCAATGTAAACAAGGTTTATCAAACTTGACTTACTCTCGTTCTTACCATACACGTACTCATCTCATAATAATAGAATCATACTCAATCCAATGAGTATAACTATCCTTCAAAAAGTCGTAACGCCATATTCAATAGCCTACTACGAATCATCACAGATTCTAGTTTATAAATCAAGCCTACAGACTTACATTCAATCGCCATAACCTCCTTATATATATATTGCCTATTTTTAATCCGCCGAAAACACGGGAAAACAACACTTACACTTCGTCTAATTCATTTTTCCACATCTCAAATACGAATAGCAATTATACTTCGCCTATTCGCTACAATCAATATGAATAACAATTATATCTTGCCAATTCCTTCATTTCTACATGGATAGCGATTCTATTTTGCCTATCCAATCCTTTAACATGAATATCAATTCTACTTTGCCTATTCAATTGTAACGACCCGCAATCCCACGCATAGTTCATATAGCATAAATTTCATAACGTCGTTATTTAACTAAGATACATCACATTACAACTTCGGTCCTTTAGTCATAAACAAAATACATAATTTCATTACAAACGTTTCTTTTGCTAAATACATTACAACTAATAACAACATGACTGTAAAACATGCCATAATCTTCAAAAACACACTTCTTCCAAAAGATATCCATCGATTACCATTCCTACTTGTCCTTACTCGATCCACGACCTGGAATACATAATTTAAAACAAAAATGAGGGTTAGACCTAGCGTCTAAGTGAGAAAACCCCTGTCCTTTCACAATCATTATAAAACCCATTTATATAAAATCCTTTATATAAACACATATATATCATACGTAATTAAATACCAATCAAGACTCGTGCACTGTGTTCAATTCATCCTCATTCTCGTTCTCATTTCTCCTGGCCATATCAGTTGGTTGCGAGCCAACAACACCGTTGTACGACAATTACAGCACCCTTGTACAACAAGTACAGCAAACACCGCCGACCATAGTTTCGGCTAACATATAATTGTGTAGTGTAATGCACATATAAATACAATATATATCTCAATATATCATATTGTCATTTATGAACACCTAATCACATTATCTATCACCTTTTCAATCTACACGTATATGTATTCCAGTTTAAAAACATTTTGAAGAAAAACTCACCTGTTAGCTTAACAAAATGCTTCCAAGCCTTTTCCACAGATTCAGTCCTTTACTCGGGATTCACAAAATCTGTAACAATCAGATACAATATCTCTTTACCAGATAGAACACATAACTCTTTAGCAACTGAGAATCCTAATTAACCTATCAAACTCTTATCCTCAATTGTTCCCCTATGACGACTTAACACGGGGGTTCCGCTACCCGGTTAGCGGATGAGGTCAAGGGGTAACGCCCCTGCGGGGTCTGGGGGCGGCCCCCCAGGAAGTTTTCGGAACAACTTAACTCAAAATACATTTGGAAACTATATCCGGACAATCAAAAGTATCCGAAATCACAAAATTGGTCAAACAGCTAAAGTATCCGGATACCACAAGTTATCCGGACAACACTACTTTTCCGGACAGCATGACTTTTCCGGACAACATGACTTTTCCGGACAACCTATACAATCCGGACGTCATCCGGACACCAAAGTAATCCGGATACCATCCGGTATCCAATTCTATCCGGAAAACATAGGAAAAAGGAACTTACCCGGATAAAAGACTCGTTCGGACACCTTTAGAACACTACCCGGACATCACCAACAAAACCACCCAGACACCTTCATACTATGTCCGGACACCTCTGTCGGTTTCATCAATTTCGACCCAGAATCAACAGAAATTACTACTGGACGTGTAATCGGTTATTCTACTCCGATAGAAACTATCTATTGGTAATTACAGACATAAAACATACAAGAAACATACCTTAAATTACTTCCAAGCAAGTCAATTTGAACCTTTTAGCTACAAACCCTTCTTTTCTCTTTTGGTCTCAAACCCACAAACACACACTCTGATTTTCGGGATAATATCTGACTTATGAAATATCTGATTTCATCAAGAGGTAATATCAACCTATTTTACTACTTTAGTCCTTGAACTTATCATTAATGACCAAAACACCTTTAAACCCCTAAATTAACCAAACTTACCCTAAATCTTAATTATATAAAGTTAACTAATTTTAACGGAAAGAGGGTTTAACTAACGAACTTACCCTGGGTATTACATCAATCATTCATCATGAATAACAATTATACTTTGTCTATTCAATCATTCAACATGAATAACAATTATACTTTGTCTATCCAATCATTCATCATGAATAACAATTATACTTTGTCTATTCAATCATTCAACATGAATAACAATTATACTTTGTCTATTCAATCATTCAATGATATACGGGAATAACAATTATACTTTGTCTATTCCTCCTTTTCAAGGATACACAGGAATAACAATTATACTTTGTCTATTCCTCCTTTCTACATGCATAGCAATTCTACTTTGCCAATTCAATATTATAAATAGCAATTCTACTTTGCCTATTCATTTCATTCCAATACAAATAGGAATAGCAATTATATTTTGCCTATCCTACGTTATCAAATAAAACTAGTGTATATGGATCCATTCCACTTATTCGTATCCGTACAGAATAATGCTTAATATGAATTTATCATATTATTTAGTAAAAGCAAACCTCCTTCATAGATCCCTTATATCACTCAGTATGAGCAAATCACATTTAGTATGTCAATTTCTCATAATATACGTCTAACCATCAATATCATCACCTACGAGTCCTTGATATAACTTTATATACACAATTTCCCATTAGCACAAATAGTTAAAGCTCGTATAATCGTCCATCCAAAACTCATTCAGGAAATACTTCTTTATAAAAATATACCTTACCGTAATTTAGATACTTTATAAAAGGGTAAGGTAAGAATGAACTCACCTTATAGCAGTAGCGTCACTCTTACTTTACTTCTTAAAGTTGTAAGGAATTCCGTCACCAAACTTCACAAAGTCTGAAATACCCAAATACAGATAGTATTTATATCAATCTACTAAATAGGACTCTTAAAAGACTAAGAATCCTAAATAACCAAATTTCTCGACACTTATCGCAACCCACTAATTGCGATAACACTTGTCGTAACCTACTACTTGCGACACAGTACTTGTCGCAACCCATTGTTGCGATATCTCCTACTTATCGCAACCAACTGTTGCGACATGTATCTTATCGCAACCAACTGTTGCGACATGCAACTTATCGCAACCAACTATTGCGATACTATCACTCTTGTCGCAACCCAAAGTTGTGACATTCATACTTGTCACAACTATCATCTTTATCGCAACTCACTGTTGCGATGTTCATCTTCGTCTCAACTCACAGAAAACGTATTTAAGCCAGAAATCTTACTTTTAAGCCATAATAATTTCTACAAAAGTGCAGATATGTTTAATATCATCTTTAGAAACTATTCATGAGTCCAGATTTCTCATAGCTTTCCAAAATTATCAAAACCCATTTCTAAACCACTAGAAAGTTTAATACACATAAGGAGAGCAATTAATATGAAATCATACCTTTGATTCTCACAGGTTACACCTTAATTCCCCAGCTGAATAATTCAGCTTTCTTCTTCTTCTTTTTTGTCTTTCTTTCTCGGTTCTCTCTCTCTCTTTCTCTTTCCGTACCAAACACACACACACACACACACACACACACACACACACACCAAGATACAAAAGTAGATATAAAACATCTCTTATCCACACACATATGTTTATAAATGAGGCGGTGGATGAAACGACTTTCATCACTTTAACTAATCACACCCCAATCTTTCCTTAGATGACAAAACATACCCTCGAACTTCTAAATTAAAATTAAAGTTTACCCCTTGGCTTATAACTCCGTAAAACAAATAACGTAACTTACTCCGGGATAAACTTTAAAATTAATCTATCAAATAAATATACTCAAATTATTTAATAAACCAAACATAATATTTTATATAGAAAAATCGAGATGTTACAATACTCCCCAACTGGAAAATGATTTCGTCCTCGAAATCAAAGCTAGACAATTAAATGAGGATATCTAATCTTCATATCCTTTTTCGACTCTAACGTCACATTAACACTTCAATGATACTTCCATTTTACCTTTAGCATAACTCCATTCTTAGGTCGTACTTCTTAACCGATCTTTCTAAAAATCGCTTTCGGTTCCTCCACATAACGACTCTTCTTATCCACTCTTACTTCAGTAAGTGGAATCACATCATATCAACATGATATATGTCGTGTGTCCCTTCAATTTCAAGTCTTACATACTTAATCACAGTTAAAAGTCCAAGAAGAACAAGGACTCAACTTTCTACATTTTCTGGATCTTATATCCTTTAACATTACCCGCTCCCCAACTTAAAGTTTAGCGGATCTCCTTGGGGTAACTATACAATTATCAAATCTTTATCAAACTATAACTTGATCTTTCAAAATAACAACTGGTATAGCTAACCTTTACTACAGATTGAAATACAAAAGACAAGTTAGCACCACGATCACATAATATACACCCATTTATATCATTAACAAGGATTGTATCATAACTACGTCTATCCATTCCTTACGTCTTCCATCGTCATGTGAAATGTTCAACCCGTTGATGTTGGGGTGTTGAGTTTCTTCCCTTGATCTCTGCTATCTTTCAACTTTGGGCAATCCCTCCGATAATGACCAAGCTTCTTACATTCATAACAAGTCGGTCCTTGAATGGGACAGTTCTCTATTTGATGACCACTCTTTCCACACTTAAAACATTCCCTTGACATCACACGACACGACCCAAAATGTTTATTCTTACAATTCTGACACCAATCAGGTTCCGGTCGAGTCTCAAAATGAGGGTCCTTAGTAAGGGACTTCAATCCTTGCGAAGATTCTGATCGACTTTCAAATTTTATTTTCTCTCCCATTTGAGCTTTCTCCGCTTTATCTTTTGCATAAACTTCTTCCACAATCTTTGTTTCATCAATTGTTTCCCTCAGTGTTGAAGCTTTTGAATTCCTAACTCGGGACATCATATCAGCTGGCAAACGCTTCAGGTAAGCCTTGATCTTCTCTCTCTCAGTTGGAGCCACATGCCCAACTAAATTAAGCTTTTCCATAAAGGATTAAGTGTACTTCTGAACAGTCGAAGTACCCTTCTTAAGAGTCTGAAACTCTTCTTCTATCCTATCCATTTCGTTCTCATTACAATATTCCTCCAGAATCTTTTTCTTAAAAGACTCCCACGTCATAGCATCTAAGACTGGAGCCGTTATAGTAGACGTCACTATATTCCACCAAGTCAATGCATTTCCTCGTAACATTTGAGACCCAAATTTGACCTTTGATTTCTCATCACATTCACAAGCTCGGAAAGCTTGTTCCATCTCTCTGAGCTAATTCATACACGTCACTAGATTGTCTGCTCCGATAAACTCTGGCGGTTTACAGCTTAGAAATGTTTTATATGAGCAGACTCTTTCCACCCTTCTGTTTATATCTATCACAGGATTACGAATTTGATTTATTACCACAGTATCAGTCTCCGTTCGACGTAACTCCGAACTTCGATCATTCAACGCTTTCATAAACATTTCTGTTTGTTGTGCCATTGCCGTATTCATCATTCGTGTCATGTTCTCCATCATACGAGACTCCACCGTCGATTCCGGCGTTTCTTGGTTGGCGGTACTGGTACTCGTTCTGTGTACCTGACTGTCCGCTCCTCCCATAGAAGATAACCTCGGCGGACTTTCATGTGTCCCAACCATCTCCGGTCTCTTTTCCACTGACCAATCAATCACGACCCTATCCCTCGAAGAAATAGGGGACATTGGTGGCATATTCACCATCGTTCTGATATAGCACAAGGAAATAACCATAAGAAATGGTTACACATAACCAGATACTCAGAACGTACTTTACCGTTCATTAGTCACTGTAACAATTTAGAAACAAGTATGCTTGTGTAACAATATATTCATAATAACAGTAGCGAATTGAAATTGTGAACATACTATTACATGAGTATCCTCGTTACCCTCGTTACAGTACTAATTTCACGTATTTCCGTCGACTCTAAGACTATCCCGTCTTAGTACTTCTACCCATATCTCACGAATCATAATTTAATTCATCTCAGCTTAAGTCTAGGTATCTCACTATCATACCTAATTCACTTAAACTAATGCTCTAATACCATATTGTAACACCCTAAAAATCATGGTAAATTTAAACCTGAAATAAAAGTGTTTACTTATCTAATATCCATAACATAAACGTTCTTAACTAGTGAAAGTAATGACAAGAGTTAATTTACATCAACTAGTCTTCACCATAAACTCTTCACTCATCCCATTACTTCACTGAGCTCATACCTGGTAAGAAAATATAATTTGAAACGATTAGGCTAACGCCTAGTGAGAACATTCAGTTTCAAAAATAATACTTTTAAATCAATGTAAACAAGGTTTATCAAACTTGACTTACGCTCGTTCTTACCATACTTGTACTCATCTCATAATAACATAATCATACTCAATCCCATGAGTATGACTATCCTTCAAAAAGTCATAACGCCATATTCAATAGCCTACTACGAATCATCACAGATTCTAGTTTATAAATCAAGCCTACAGACTTACATTCAATCGCCATAACCTCCTTCTTAGAATGGATACAGAAATAGCACTTACATATATATTGCCTATTTTTAATCCGCCGAAAACATAGGAAAACAACACTTACACTTCGTCTAATTCATTTTTCCACATCTTAAATACGAATAGCAATTATACTTCGCCTATTCGCTACAATCAATATAAATAACAATTATATCTTGCTTATTCCTTCATTTCTACATGGATAGAGATTCTATTTTGCCTATCCAATCCTTTAACATGAATAGCAATTCTACTTTGCCTATTCAATCATTCATCATGAATAACAATTATACTTTGTCTATTCAATCATTCAACATGAATAACAATTATACTTTGTCTATTCAATCATTCATCATGAATAACAATTATACTTTGTCTATTCAATCATTCAACATGAATAACAATTATACTTTGTCTATTCAATCATTCGTCATGAATAACAATTATACTTTGTCTATTCAATCATTCAACATGAATAACAATTATACTTTGTCTATTCAATCATTCAAGGATACACGGGAATAACAATTATACTTTGTCTATTCCTCCTTTCTACATGAATAGCAATTATACTTTGCCTATTTAATATTATAAATAGCAATTCTACTTTGCCTATTCATTTCATTCCAATACCAATAGGAATAGCAATTATATTTTGCCTATCCTACGTTATCAAATAAAACTAGTGTCTATGGATCCATTCCACTTATTCTTATTCATACAGAATAATGCTTAATATGAATTTCTCATATTATTTAGTAAAAGCAAACCTCCTTCATAGATCCCCTATATCACTCAGTATGAACAAATCACATTTAATATGTCAATTTTTCATAATATAAGTCTAACCATCAATATCATCACTTACGGGTCCTTGATATAATTTTATATACACAATTGCCCATTAGCACAAATAGTTAAAGCTCGTATAATCGTCCATCCAAAACTCATTCAGGAAATACTTCTTTATAAAAATATACCTTACCGTAATTTAGATACTTTATAAAAGGGTAAGGTAAAAATGAACTCACTTGATAGCAGTAGCGTCACTCTTACTTTACTTCTTAAAGTTGTAAGGAATTTTGTCACCAAACTTCACAAAGTCTGAAATACCCAAATACAGATAGTATTTATATCAATCTACTAAATAGGACTCTTAAAAGACTAAGAATCCTAAATAACCAAATTTCTCGACACTTATCGCAACCCACTAATTGCGATAACACTTGTCGCAACCTACTACTTGCGACACAGTACTTGTCGCAACCCATTGTTGCGATATCTCCTACTTATCGTACCAACTGTTGCGACATGTATCTTATCGCAACCAACTGTTGCGACATGCAACTTATCGCAACCAACTGTTGCGATACTATCACTCTTGTCGCAACCCAAAGTTGCGACATTCATACTTATCGCAACTATCATCTTTATCGCAACTCACTGCTGTGATGTTCATCTTTGTCTCAACTCACAGAAAACGTATTTAAGCCAGAAATCTTACTTTTAAGCCATAATAATTTCTACAAAAGTGCAGATATGTTTAATATCATCTTTAGAAACTATTCATGAGTCCAGATTTCTCATATCTTTCCAAAATTATCAAAACCCATTTCTAAACCACTAGAAAGCTTAATATACATAAGGAGAGCAATTTATATGAAATCATACCTTTGATTCTCACAGGTTACACCTTAATTCTCCAGCTGAATAATTCAGCTTTCTTCTTCTTTTTTTGTCTTTCTTTCTCGGTTCTCTCTCTCTCTTTCTCTTTCTGTACCAAACACACACACACCAAGATACAAAAGTAGATATAAAATATCTCTTATCCACACACATATGTTTATAAATAAGCCGGTGGATGAAACCGCTTTCATCACTTTAACCAAACACACCCCAATCTTTCCTTAGATGACAAAACATACCCTCGAACTTCTAAATTAAAATTAAAGTTTACCCCTTGGCTTATAACTCCGTAAAACAAATAACGTAACTTACTCTGGGATAAACTCTAAAATTAATCTATCAAATAATTATACTCAAATTATTTAATAAACCAAACATAATATTTTATATAGAAAAATCGAGATGTTACTGTGACACACGATGTACTAATTCCCATATAAATATGGTTACCTTCGAACTCCTAGAAAGTAGTGAAACAGTCCCGAAATGGTGTCATATGGCACGAAGCTCCGGTATCCAACACCCAACGCCTGTCGCCTTTTGGTGATGTAACCGTTGCTGAGAAACATGTGTCTCTTTCGGTTGCAACTGCTAAGTATTATGCTTTGTTCTTGTCCTTGTTTTTCAAACTAGGACAATCTCTAACCCAGCGACCTGGTTTGTGACAATAATTACAATTGCCACGTTGCATAGATTTCCCGCGAAAACCAGGTTTACGAGATAGGGAGCGGCCACGATTTCTTCCTCTGAGCTGATCGTCTTGGTCTCTTTCGGCAGATAGACCTTGACTGTTGTGGTTGTTATCTCGTGAACTGTTACCGATTTTCATCTGAATTCTTTGTTCTTCACAGATCATCCCTACTTTCACGTCAGACAAAGAAATGGAATCTCTTCCATAACTAAAACTATTAGTGAACTGGGAGTATTTTTCGGGAAGTGAATACAACAGAATCAAAGCGAGCGCCTCATTATTTGTGGCAAAAATAGACTCTGTTGCCTTCAACTTCATTATGATATCTTTGAATTCAGTCATGTGGGCCTGAATGGTAGTACCTTCCTTCATTTCGAAGAAAAGGCACGACCTCATCAGTAACAGTCGGTTGGTCAAAGTTTTCCTGAGATAAAGATTCTCAAGTCGTTTCCAAATCCCTGCGACTGTCTTTTCAAAAACGATTTCAGAAATAACATTTGGACCCATAGCCATTTGTAAGGTAGTGAAGGCCCAAGCCTCCATTTCCTTAGCTTCTAAAGTGGACATATCCGGATCTTTTTCTTCCGGAGCAAAGACTACGGGGTGAACATCGTTTTTCCTAAGTGCTGCAGCAGTAGTAAACTACCATTTACCAAAATCGTCTTCACCGTTCCATTTTTCTATTTAATCCCGGACCCCGATAATTTAAAAGAACCTTTTTGATAAACATTTGAGTTCGGGTCGGAAACGGTACTGGCAAGCACTTATCGTGAAACTAAAAATATACAATTTAAGTCCAATTTAGATCTAGCAAGCTCTGATACCAATTGTAAGGCCGGTAGCAGTTACAATATCGTATTCAAGTGATTTACGGTCCCAAAGTGATATCAATAAATTACGTTGCAACCGATCGAATACAACAAATGCGGAATAACGAGATCTAAATATTGTATATTTGGTCTGTTGATTCATACCGATCCACACGTAAATTTTAGTAGTTATAATATATACGATAATATTATGACAAAACAGCAAATAAATCGAGACAACAAGATTAAACGTGGTTCCACTATCGGTGTGATAGTGTACGTCCACAGGGAGAGATGAGTTCGATATATTACCAATTGGGAGAAAGTTACAACGTGTTTACGAGATTCTTGGATCTACAAATCAGCTAACGAAAATTTCCTCACGAACGAGATATATATACACGTGTATATATATATATATATATATATATATATATATATATAAATCAACAAAAGGGAAATAAAGGGAAATAAAGGGAAAAGAAAGGGAATTGGGTTGTGTGTCTTGCTCTCATAATTCAGCCGATGGCATGCTATATATATAGCATGTGCATGTCTTCTCCTTCAAGACAAAAATGGTTCCAGCTAATATATATGTGTCTTTCTCCTTTTTCTTTCTTCTTTCTTCCATGCATGGACGTGGACTAATGTCCACTAAACAAATTTCCTATTTCCTTTTTCCTTTTCTTTTCCATGCCAAAAATACTTATTTACTTGTTGGTGATTTGCACAATAACAAAGAAAAACACTAATGTTTTTCAACAGGGTAATCATCTACCACGACCAACACATACCTTTTAGCGTTTATGCTTTGAGTTCTCATGGGTCCACAAAGATTCATGTGTAATAATTCCAACACGTTCTTTGTACTTGGTTCCGGTTTAGGCGGATGATACATTCTCTTCATTTTGCCTTTCTCGCAAGCACCACAGAGATGATCTTTTTCAAACATCAAGACACGAAAGCCTTTAACTAACTCACCATTAACTAGCTTTTCCATGTACCGAAAATTCAGATGAGATAAACGCCTATGCCACAACCAACTTTCACCATCAAAGTTTTAGACACTAGACATACATCATTCTTGGGTTTGACATTATATAGATCAATTGTGTAAAAAATTGTCTTTCTCGTCCCAACAAGAAGCTCCTTTTCATCCTCGGTTCGCACACGTCATCTTCTTGCTTTAAAATTAACTTCCAAATTCTTATCATAGAATTGACCTATACTAAACAGGTTATGTCCTAAACCCTCCACATAATTCACTTTCTTGATTGTGATGTTGTCTTGCACGACATCTCCATAACCAGAATCGGCGAGTATTGATCATTTCCAAATCTGACACATCCTCCATTTTCTCAATGTAATTGGTCAGAATGTCTTTTCTCCCAGTCATATGCTTTGAGCAACCAGAATCTAGATACCATATATGACTGGTCTACAAATGATCAGATTAGTTGGATTTAGGTACCCACTTGTAAATGGGTCCTTTCAGGTTAGTAGGGAGAGTCTTTGGTACCCACTTAAAATAAGTACCATTTTTTCATTTAAAAACAGTTTCTTTCATGCCATCAGAAAAAAAATGAGAAGAACGAGGAATATCCTAATGAAACCAATTAAATGGATCAGACTTACATATGAAATCATCCAATCCATAAAAAGAACAACAAATTTGGTCATGTGAAACTTTGATTAATTGCTTCACAGAATAAATCTTGGAAGGAGTTATTAGTTTTGTCTTATTACAAGCATTTGAGTTTATTTCAACACAATCAAAGTTATTTTTCTTGGTATTAACAAAAACATTGGATGTTTTCACATGCTCCACATTCTTTGTGGACAGCTTAACCCTCCACTCAAGCTTTAAATGCTTTCTCAATTGACTATCTGAAAAGTTAGAAGAATTAAAGTCATAGGTCTTGGAGTCATGAGATTGAAACTGTTTTGATCTCCTAGCTTGTCTCCTTTTCTTCTGCGATGATCTTTTGGATTTGTTTTTAGAATAATAATCATCATCAGAAGTTTTCTTGTTTGATTTTGAAGTTTCACCTTTGAAGAAATTCTTCTTTGGTTCATCTTCTTTGATTAAGAAAGCAGAATGATTAGGAAGTTTAGCAACAAAATCAAATTGATCAGTGCATTCATCTAAACTTTTTTCTTTCTTGGTTTTTAATGTTTCACTATCACAATCAGACGGACATTCATCATCCAAATCTTTTGAAGCACAGGATTTTGGATATATAAAATCCTTAAAACTATTGTCACATTCTTTTTTATGTTCAGTCTTTTCGAATTTTTTAGGATCAACATCAAAATTAAAAGATTGATTTTCCAAATCCCACTAATCTGAATCAGATTGTTTACAAATTTGTTTGCTTTTGAAATAAAATTTTTCATGAAAGCTTTGCAAGAAGAAGCATATGAATAAGACGAAGTCTTTTCGTTTCAAATAGTTGATTCAGAATTATCTTCAAGTTTGGAACATTTTTTAAGATTAATCTTCAAAAGCACGGTTAACATGATGTCTTTTTCAATCTCTAAAGCAATTCTATCATCATTCCGAATATCCTCAATTTTTTCTTCGAGTTCAATAATTTTCTTTTCGAGAATCAAAGGCGGATAATAAGTTTTGCCTTCAAAAACCTTTTTGGTAAATTTTCATTTGGTTTCTCGTCAGAATAGCATTTGAAATACACATTTTACAAAACTTGTTTTGGATTTTTAGAATACTTTTGGTTTTCTTCAATACAACAGAAAGGAAGTTGCATCTTAACCATGTTATTTCTTTTCAAATCTTCTTGTTTTTCAACATCATCTTCTGATTTTGTCCATCTGATTTTTTAGTTTTCATTTGTTGAACCAAGTTCTAAGAAATCAAAAGCATACAAAGTAGGAACTTTGGATAACACATTCGTCAAATAATGAGGATTGTCATATCCAACTCCCCACTTTGAGTGAAAATATCAAAAATCTTTTGGTTTGTTTAGGTGAATGGTTTGATCTATTTTATAAAGCTTCTCTTCCAAACCTTTCACTTTTTCAACCAATTCTGTGTTTCTAGCCTTATATGAAAATATATAATTTTAAACTCAATCTTCTGTTCTTCAGTAACTTCAAGTTTCTTTGATAATTAAGTCATTTGTTGCTTAAAATACTTTTTGTTTTCGTCAAACTCTTGTTTTTTATTTCTTAAGGAACCAACAAAAATTTCCTTTTCAACCCGTTCAATATTGAGTTCCATAATAGTTTGATGTTTAAACGCAACTTTGGCTTTTTCCTCTTTTAGTTTATTTTGTAAAGCATCTAGCTCAAGCATCATAGAGTGCATCTTAACTATAAAATCAGATTCGAAGAAAGATGCTACCTCACAGTTGGTTTCTGAATTGCTCTGTCCTTCGATTCATCCTCATCATTCTGCTTCTTTCCATGAAGCACATATTCGCAAACTCTATGTTCTTCTTCTCCTCCTCATCATCAGTTTGATCCAACCAATATTCTTCCTTAGCCATTAAAACCTTGCACGACTCTATCTGCTTTGCCAAAAGCATCTTGTTCTTGTAATATTCGGAATTCCTCACAACCGGCTTTTGACATTCCTTTGCAAAATGGCCTGGTTTTCCACAGCTGAAACACTTTGGATCTTCTATTTTTCTTCCCTCAATCCTCTTCTCCTCTCTTTTCCCTTCAAACTTCTTTTCCTCACACCTTTTCTTACCCTCAACTCCGTCTTTGTGTTCAAAGTTCTTTGAACCTGACGAATACCTCAAGTTATTTGCTCCAGTTTTCTTCCCGTAATGCTTTTGGAATTCTCTAGTCAAAAGAATCATGCTTGTTTCAGAGTTTCACGATCATCAGATAAATCACCCTCAACCTCATCACCTTCTTGATCGGTAAATTCTTTTTCCTTTCTAGACATATAGCTACCACTGGAAGAATTTCTGTTAGACACAAGAGCTAAATGATCAGCAAGTATTTTTCCTTCTTTCTTTTCCTTCTTTCTTTTCTTTCTTCTCTTTCTTCTCTTTCTTCTTTCTTTTCTCTCTCACTTCCTCTTCATCTTGTTTCAAGGTTATAAACATCTTATGGCATGGCATTTCATGAAGATTTTGTGTTGCTTCATTCTCGTGCTATATTTCTTCCATTCTGGTTGAAGCACACTTGAAAATTTGACATTATTTTCTATTAGGGACTTTGTGATCTTATTCTTGTTGAGCTCATTAAGTAAAGTCACAAACCGATCATAGGTCACTTCTAATGCTTCACCTTCCTTCTATTTGAAGTCTTCATATTTATTAATACAACTTGCAACCTTCATCTGGTTTTGAATCTTTGAGCCCATCATCAACTTTTGAAACTCATCAAACATCCCTTTTCCAGTCTCCTTATGACTATCTATCATCAAATACACTTCATTTGTCAAACTCTAAATAATCAAAGATCGGGATTGTCTGTCAGCATTATACCTAGCTAGCTCTGCATCTTCATATTTTTTAAACGCTTTATTTTAAGTGTTGCTTTCGCATTATTCTTAGGTTGTGCAGGAACTGGCATCAAGAGTGGTTTCATTGGAACTTATTTCTAATGATATTCTAATATTCTCACCATTATCATGACGGTCAACGTAATCAAGGAACCTATCCTTCCATTGTTCAAATTCCCCCGGAAACAAGACAGGAGGTTTGTCCTTCGAATAAATAACCAACATATCTGTAACACCCCGATATTTGGAAGGTATCGATATTTTTAAATAAATATGAAAAATAGGATTTTGGATTAAATCCAAGATTTTATAGTCTTGTTGGATGGAAAATTCAAATACGAGTCCAACGGATCTTTCCGGAGCAACATCGGAGCTAAAACGAAGAAGTTATGGTCAAATCAATTTTCGGTACATTTTGTGCTATAGTGCCCGCAATTGTGACACTGTCACTATAGCATGTCACAATCGCCGGATGCCAAAAAAAACTCTCGATACATTCTGTGCTATAGTGCCCGTGATTGTGACACTGTCACAATCGCATGTCACAATCGCACACGGGCACCTGAGCCTTAAAAAATGCGATTTTCAATCCCATTTCGCCCCTTTTCTCTCCGAAACCGAAACCCTTTGCCTCCATAGATGATTTTGAGCCTTTAAGCCCCAAGATTGGATATTTCAAGTGTTCTTTCTTCATCTAACTTGGTTATGGAAACTAAAGCTAGAATCTTTTCACTATACCTCCTTCATCAAATTTTCTAGAGTTTCCTGCAACCCTTTTTCTCCATTTTGAGGATTTGGAGTTTGTGGTTCGTTTTGGTAACTCTAGAGGTGTTTTGGTTGGTGGATCCAAGTTGTGGTTAAAGTAATCTTCTATTTTCTTCATCTATGGAAATTAGGGTTTTGATATAAGTTGAGATATTGATGTAAAGTGTTTGGGGAACGATTCCAAATGGTTGAATATGGATATTTATGGTTGGAAACTTGTGGATCTAGGTTTTTGGATGATTTGGCTTGAGGATTCAAATTTCTGCAAAGGAGCTCAAGTTGGGGGAAAATCTAGATTTAGCTTAAATCTAGCAAGGTGAGTTCAAGTTGATTTTTGAAAACGTTGTACATGTCAAAAATGTTATTTTTTAAATATTTGTGTGTTTTACATAAAATTATCAATGGATTGAGTTATTTGATAGGTTTTGATCACTTGAAGTGTTTAACTTTATAAACTTTGCAAATCACCCATATTTGGGATTTTTGGATATTTTGATAAATAAATATCATAAATTTGTCCTTTAACGATTTATTGTTCAAATGAGGTCTATTCAAGGGCTCTTGCATTTTTGGTGTAATTGACTTTATAAAATATTCGAAAATGCACATTTTCGTGTTATGAGTCATGATGGAATTTATAAGGGTATGAGTTTATTTGAAAAATAATATATCTCGACCTATGTCGAGTTTTGGGTTAATCATGCCTTTATGGTATACGTTTACATAAGTGCCGTCTAAATGCATTTTACATTATGAGGATCGTTATTTATTGGTCTGATGGATTTTGAGTATTTAGCTCGGTTTTTACTTTAAAAGAGTCTTGGGGACATCTTGTTCGATTTTGATGTCTCAATGTAGAGTCCTATTTTACGGTTTGCATTTATTGCAACTTATTGCATATTATTAGTATTTACATGCTCGAGTGCATTAGTCATTCTTGTGTAGTCATGTAATCTTAGACTGTGTTACATTGGATCCATAGGCACGTAAGTCAGTCTTTATTTGATGGTATGCTGGGTGTTGCGAGATTTGACTCGGGCCCCATGTTTTATGACCTTTACCTTGCAAGGGTACACTAGGAGGACTGAGTCCGGTTATGCTATCACGATTGATAGGCGTTTGGGACCTCCACCATATCGGGGCAATGCCATGGTTGTAACCCCGCATAGACCGGGCCTTTGGTGGTATTCATGGTAATACTTGCTAAGGTCAGTTGTCTCTTTTGGTGTATCTTGAAAGAAGTCGTAGGGACACTTGGGCTTTCATGTCGTGGAGTGTCATATGATTAGCGCTGTATGAGTGGCATACTTTTGTGTTCCTCCACTCTCAATGGATACGGGTCTTCCCCGTTGTCGGCCAACACTATTTCGGATATTAATGTCCTTACTTTCTTATCGTTGGTCTTGGGCGTTTGGCTGCAAATGATAACTTTATTATTGGATTTCCCTCCATGTATATTAAGGTTTGAATGAAGCATGTCATTTCCATGTTTTGGTGTTTGGAGTTTGCTCCCTTTTATTCTCGCCTGAGTAGCGGATTTTATCCGTATATTCGGTAACATTTTATGTTTGTTTGGATTGTTGTCCATGGTACATGGGCCGAGCATTATGCCTCATCCATGATTGAATGATTTGAATAATAGAGATTTATTCACGTTTATATAATTGAGATTTAAATGTTTATTCACGTTTTGAGTGAGTTTGGATCGGAATTCATTTTGGAAAACGCTATATACATTTTGGGAACTTTCATCATGGAATTTGTATGCATTGGAAAAGAGTTGTTTACATTCTTATCGTAAACCCTTTTGGAAACCATGATTTAAGAAGCACTCTTTCATTTAACAAATTATTTTGATCATGATGTAAACTCTTGAACTCACTAGGCGTTAGTCTAACCTTTTTATTTGTCGGCATGTGCAACAGTTTCGGTTGGGAATTATTTCACTGGGAAGAGTTGAGAGCTAGATGTGTGCTCAAGGAGTGAATAGCTTGGTGAAGTCTTACGCATATGGAATAACAACTTTGTATTTGGTTTAAGTAACACCCGACCTTGCGTAGTCTTGGTGTATGACATAAGTTGATGAACGCTGAAAGTTATTCATATGTTTTAAAGTTGAGGTATTTCTAAGTTTGGATTTGTAGAAAGAATTTTATAATTTATTTGTTCATTTTATTGATGTTTTATTTAGTTGCTCTTTCCAAATTTAGGGGTGTTACAAGTTGGTATCAGAGCTTAAGTTTGAGAGAATTAGGTGTTGATTTTTGGATACCTAGACTCAAGCTAGCGTTCTTTTAAGTGAATGAGAGTGAAAATTGCACCATTAGGCACTTTAAGATAGGATATTTTAAGGTTGATGGAGTCACTAGAAACGAAAATCGCGTCTAGAGTAGCAAGGATGATCATGTATGTTACGTTCATAATTGCACCTGGCCAGTGTTATGGTGAACCTATAAGTTACATGTGTATACTTGGACTACTTTGATGTGATGACCATTGGGGTAGTGAAGCAGTTTTTATGCGAGTAGTCGTTAGAATAGGTTGATAACTTTAGCCTTTGCCACTTGGAGTGACAGTAATGTTGGTCCCGGAGGGTTATATAAGTTTGTAGAAGGGGGGGTTGAATACAAACACACAGATTTTTACTTTCTAAATTGTTTATTGATATAATCAAACAATTTACAACTTGTTGCGGAACAAGATTAAGGATTAACCTAATCTAAACAAGTTAAGAACACTAAGTTTCTTGCACTAGAATTAAGACAGAAAGGAGATAAGAATACTACGAGTAATATTCTAACACTAAGAGAGAAAGAAGAAGATGGCCGAGCACTTCATTTCAGATGTAGAGTTCTTCTTATATACTACATGCATTTAATGCAAAGCAGTATAACTTTACACGTGGCAGCAGCTGATTGGTTGCATGGTTTGACCTTTGTAGACAACCTTAGTAGCCGCATGGTGTACAATGTAGAATCAGAGTTGGTTGTACGATTAAAGACAAAAGGGATGTCCTTTCTGATAAATCGTACGGAGGCGTGCAAGGGGGAAAGACAAAAGTAACTTGTAGAGGAAGACTTCATGATCAACGATTACTGAACAATACTTTATCAGCGAGTGACAAAGTTCAGCGATAGCTGAGGTCTTCTACTTGTAACTTCACGTTGAGTGGACAAATCTTGGCTTCGCTGATATCCGCATCAGTTCATTAGTAGACTTGTCGCTGTTCTTGAGCTTGATCTTCGACTTCATCGTAGAACATAGTTGACGTGAAACTTCTCTTCAGGGATCATAAGTAAACAACTAAACTATCAGCGATCATCAACAAGACTGAACAGGCTCAGAGCTTATGGATGAACAATTTCGCTGAAAATCTAATCTAAAGAACATGAGTTTCCTATCAGCGGTACTGTAGAGTCATAGTACTTATCAGCGATAGTGAAACTCTAATACATATTGTTTACTTACAATTTTCACTAAGTGTTTCTAAAAGAGTCATTATCAAATCACTGAGGGTTTGGATCAACAATCTCCCCCTATTTGATATTGACTTAGCAACTGAAGAAAATTGCTAAATATGAAAACATAAGCATAAAAAGAACTCATAAAATATTTGTCCCTTTTACTGTTTTCTGGGATCTTTTAAGTACTGATGGAGTAAAGTACATTCGCTGAAATTTTTCTTTAAACTTCGTAAAGGTTACATAAGAAAGTAGAAAAATTACAAGTACAGCAAATAAATTTACAAGTACAAAAGATGTAAGCTGATAAAGATAGAAGAATTTATAAGAAAATCTATCAGCCAGAAGGGTTCTTCCTTAACAAGAAGTTCATCAAGGGTTCTTGTAGAGGGAATCATCCAGTCAGGGACTGTTTCACCAAGATTTCATCTATTCTGAGCTTCATCAAAGATTAGGGGCTTCATGTATTGTCCTAGAAGATCATATCTGAATCCGCACCAATATATGAGATCCCTGAGCTGTTCAAGAGGAGTGATGGGAAGCTCAGAGATACGTTGAAAGTGTTCTCGTCCATCGTAGTCGTGAAAGAAGATACCATACGGTTCGCTTAAGACTTTTCCAGGGATGAAGCGTTCACTAGGGGGCAGGGAGGTATCAAGCGCTGAGATATCAGGTTCAGGACCAAGTATTTCAGCACGTGAGAAACCAATACCTGTTTCGTTCCGGATACGAGGACCTGAGTCTGAAGATATTATCTTTTTCTTTGCAGAGGCCCTTCTTTGTTGAGTTGGATTTGTGGGAGGAGGAGGAATATCCACAACAGATGAAACCAAGTCGATCTGAGAATTAATGATTTTCTCGACACGGCTCTTATGTTGTGAGCTAGATCGCTGAATGGCTATTCGCATCTCCAACCATTCAGAGAAACCGTACTTCTTGATCGTAGCAGCATAGATGTTTTCCTTGGTACCGTTTTCTTTGAATAAATCGACCTAAACAACTGGAACACCTAAGGTCGTTCTTCCTCTGATGTTCACCTTGTGAATTCTGGAAGCCCGATATCGATAGTGCAGTCTTTCTTTGCACCATTCCAAGGTAGAATCAGTTACCTTGGTCTTTTCTTCAACGATCTTCTGGGCGTCTTCCCATAGTTAGCATTGAACCTCGATGGGAGTCTTCTTAATTGAAGGATCTTTCACCGATTGCTGGACAAGCTGGATGGCGTACGCTTTATCTTTTTCTTCAGCTTCCCTTCTTTCGGCGAGTAATCTTTCAGCTCTAAGGTGATCAACGAATTATTTCTTTGATAACCTGAACTTTGTAGGAACAGGGGTGACTTTGGAGCGAGGGAGGATGATTCGCTGATCTTCAAGCTTCTTGATCATTGCATCTCTCTTTTTCTGATCCTCTTCACTTGGCTTTTGAGGAGCTAAGGAAGGTTTGTTTTTGTGAGAGATCAGCTCTTCTTCTTGTTCTTCAGTCTCAGTGGTGAAATCCAAGACTGGGATTATTTCATCAGCTCTTGTGGCTGGGATTATTGGAGTTGTAGCAGGAGAGACTTCAGCAGGATCCTCAAGCAGGGGAGAGGACTAGCTGAAACACAACGATCGTTTTAATAAGATCATTTGGGAAGAAAGAGATAGAGAAAAGAATGGGGTTTAAGTGTATAGAGGTTTTATGGAGAGGAGAACTGAGATTGAGAAGGGATAGAGGAGGGATGCAGTGTAAGGGAAGAGGAGATATTGTACCTGACAAACTGGATTGCTGAATAGAATTGTCAAGTTGTCTTCAGATGAAACACCTTTGTTTTTGCCTTTATCAGCTTCAGACGCTGCAGGCTTTGTCTTCTCCCCTGATAGTTCGTTTATCGAAATCCCTTTTTGAGCATGGACCTTCTTGGGCTGAACAAAGAAGGAGTCATCATCATCATCGTCATCTTCATCATTATCTTTAGGAGATGATGATGGTTAGTCGTCCTCAAGGTCGAGGTCTTCATTTTCTTCTTTGTCTTCCTCAGCTTCAGATTCTTCCTCATCAGCATAGGGTACGGTAACGTCAGCAGCAGCTTCAGTTTCCTCATCGAGTTGCTCCCCCTCAAGTGCAGAGGGAGTTTTCTCGGTTTCCTCAGGGTTTTCAACTCCCTGAGATCTAGCGGTTGTAGCATCAGCAGAAACAATACCCTCCCCCTCAGAATTACGGGGAAGGTCTTCAAGATTTTCTCCTCCCCCTCAGCATTATGGGGAAGGTCTTCAGTCTTCTCCCCCTCTTCCACATGATGGATGGGGGAGGAAACAATATGATCAGCAGCAGCAGTGTTCATTGGGTCCCTGTCTTCCAGGCCAGAGATCCCAACACATGTTTCAATCCTACCTAATCTGTCTTCCAGGCCAGATATAGTAGGAGTGATTCGTTGAAGTTCCTCTCGATCCACCTGAGTAAAATACGATGGAGCACAAGTAGCAGCATTCAGGCAGTCGAGGATCTGCTGTACTAGAGTCTTCACCGAAGTCAGTTCAGACTTTACAGAGGTCACCTCTCCCTGAAGATTATCGACCACTGTCTTCAATGTTGTGACTTCATTGGACAGGTCCTTAAAGTTGGTGGAGAGAGTGATGTTGGCGGTGGAGTTTTCAGCGAGGGTGGTAGCAAATTGACCAATGCTACCATCCACCTTCTCCAGATCAGCGCTGGAGGCTTTGCCTTGGATCTCGGTGGTCAGCTTCTTAAGTGCATCTCTAGCGTCTGTAACCGCTGAAGAGTTGACAGTTAGAGTGGAGGTCAGAGATTCCACCTTCGTTTCCAAGCCTTTCAGGGAGGTGTTGATATCTCCCAAATTAGGACCTGAAAAAGTTGAGAACTTGTGAATAAAGTAAAGCTCAGAAGTTTGGGGTTTTGAGAGAGGAGTGTTTGGAGTTATGTGTATACATGCGAGATGGTTGATGAAGTCCTCGATATTTCGATGACCAGTCAACGTCTCCATGTCGTCTTCCAGTGTACCTTTACGCTGGGAAGTGCCCACAGGTCCTATGTTGGACTCCTTCATTCGTCATATTTCCTCAATAGATGAGTCACTCAAATGAATGACTTTCATTGTAGAGAGGGGAGGAATAGATGGAGTGACCAAAGAAATGGTGGGAGGAGTGAAGGTTGAGAAGAGGGTGTAATCCCAATGTACAAGTAATATTATCAAGATCTACTCAAAGTTCTGTCCATCTCTCATTATCAATCAAAGCAAAAGGTTACAATATTGAGAGAAACTCATAGAGAGTTCTAAGGATGAATATTTCAAGTGTTGTGTAAAAAGAGAAAAACTAGGCTATTTATACCTAGACACACTTTTACAGAAATAGCTCTTCAACTTGAATACAATATATAAAATTGACACTAACATTCTACCCCTTTGTATTCAAGTGAGTCAGTAGCTTTAACCATGAAGTTCTTCCGGTGGAATGTATCTCTTTCTGATCCCAAAGATAATCTCAAATCTCCTGAGTGAATCCCTATAATCAATTCTGTCTTGAATGGCTTTCACAGCATTGTTAATCATAACTATCTCTTTCTCCTTCAGAGGTACCTTTCTTTGTTCATCCAATCTTAGCCTTTCATTCAACATAATCTTGATCATTCTGAGCGTCCCATCATAATACAGATTGACTTCAATGAACCTCAAGAACTTCTTCTTCTTTTGCCCATTATTATAAACAACACCAAATTCTGGTTTTTCTAACACGATATATAGAGGAATACCTTGCATGTCGGGTACGCCTTTGTTTGGCCTTCGTTTGTTGACTCTGATTTGTTTACATTCCAATGCCATCTGAAAATCGGTTAGGTATGAAAGCTTGATCAGGTTCTTCATGAAACGTTTTAAGGCTTGATAGGCTTCAGAGTAGGTAATATCTTGTTCGGCATCCGGGCAAGAATGTCATACAGCCTGAAGAAATCTGCACAGGTTAGGGATTTGAAGTCGGCTTCACAAAAATTCCATTCTTTTTCATCTGATCTGAGGACGTAGAACCTCGGATAAAAGACTTTTAGAATCTTCTCCGATTCTATCTTCACTGAGCTATTGATCTTTGTCACCCATCATATACAAGTATTCAATCTGTTTTGGACGTGGAAGTTTTTCAATAGAATACAACTTTACCTTGTCGATTGGTTGAATCTTTTTCACAAACAAGTCACTCCTTATATCTTCTTGAAATGGAGTAATGATTCTTGTTCGATGAGCACGTCTGGCAATTAAAGCTTCTCTATTAATTAACATCTGTAGATTATGTAATTCTTCCTTGGAGACTTCATCTCTGATTTTGCCTTCAGGTAGATCAGAAATTACCGGAATTTGTATCCCTGGATCAGGTAGATTACTTTCTTTCTCGGAATCAGAATCAGGTTGTACATTTCCACCATCAAGTACATCATCCATCTCCTCTTTGATCGTTACCACAGTTTGATCCTCATCTGAATCAATGTAAATCAGATCCTGTAAGAAATCATCAGCCATAATTTCTTCATCAGTTCTGTTATCACATCCTTGAGGCTTTTCAACCGTAGGATTGATATCATCCAGAACACCAACATCAGCACTTTGAACCCCTTGTGTACCACCAACATTACCGGTACCCGTTTCCTCAGTAATTTCCACATTTTCAGTAACATGAACACCCGAACCACTGCCTTGTTCAACCCTTTGTCTTACACTTCTCTCCCCCTCATGGTGATCATGATCGGGATCTTGATCATCATGCCTCCGTTTGGTGGTTTGGGCTTGAATTCCACATTTTTCTTCCACCGCTTTGATTCGGTTAGATAGTGATGTGAAGCCAGAAGAGATAGCATCGGTTAGGTTGTATATGGATTTTTGAAGGGTATCAAGTGAATTTGGTAAAGTGTCTTGTATTTCGGTTTGGCGTCTAAGTAGACCAAGAATATCTACTTCTTCTTGAGTATTTGCATCGCCTTGTTCTAGTAAACGGGTTAGTAACTGGGATTTCAATTCGTGTAAAGGTAGAGTATGATGTACCTTTGGGTTCGGCTGAGATTCTGGTTGAATGTCGGATGGTGCAGATGAAGAATCAGCAACAAACTTTCCTTTAACAAACTGTTGTACTTCGGCAGACAGTTTCTTAACAATATCAGTCAATTCGGGCACCTGACCTTTATGAGTATTGGAGAGAGACTGGATGGCCATTTCAAGTAACTTCTTAGATACATAGTTGTGAGGAGGAGGACCCACCAAAGACTGAATATCACGCGCTTGTTCCAAGGTAACACCCAGACCACATAGGTTACTGGTTTGCATAGCAGTCTTAGAGACTGTATGACCTACGTTCAACGCTGGCATAATGTTGACGTTGGTAGGACTTCCGCCCGGTCCTCGTGAAGCACCAACAAATGGCGGCAACACTCGGGGCGTTCCGGTTGGGTCACGCATAACACCAACATTTTGTGTCACCATAGATGAAGTGACAAACGGTCTCCGTGTCCTAGGAAAGGAAGTAAAATCGAAAGGTTCTAGACTCGATCTGTGAACAAGTGAAGGTGGTGGCCGGGGCAGTTGCCATCCGGTTTCAATACCAGCCGACACCGAGTGTGTCGCCGATAGTGTTTGTGCTAATCCCCTGTGAGAAGATGAAACATCAACTTGTGAAGAAGTTGATGAGTGGATGAGTGGGGTTGTGCATTGCATAGCTGGGCGGACTATGTCTTCTTCAATGTCATGTGGCGACGAACGCGCACCGACAGTAGATGTGGCTACCCGGCTAGACACGGTTTGGGGAGGATCATTAGTTAAAACTTTTGTTGATCCTGTCTCACACTCACCATCTTTTTTTCTTTCCTTCTCACTCAACCTCACTTGTTTTTCTGTTTCAACTAATACTCCCTCATTTCCCCTTATTACTCCTCCATCACCACCAGAAGTAGTAGTGACGACCTTTTCAATTACAGTATCAAGATTCTCCATGATTTGATCATTGTTGTTATCATCATTGTCATCATCAGAACTATCATCCTCTTTTTCATCATCAGCATTCGCATCATCACCATTTGAACTATAAACCAGATTAGCAGGATCATCAATATCCGCATCAAGATCCTCAGAGTCTTCTTCAGTATCATCAGAACCAAGATCTGAATCATCTTTTTAGATTTGGACGATAGACCAAGAGCACCCCTATCTCCTATTCCCCTTACATCGCGTTTACCTCTCAACACACCCTGTTCAGGTACCCTAGTATCCTGAACTCTCTTTCTAACATTAGAACCCTCACCACGCTCACCTAATTGGTTGGCACCTTGGGTAGGCCCTACCGGATCTGGTCGGGCCATAAGTGCATTCTCTTCTCTATACTCACTCAAGTATGGTGACTCTTGGTCAGCGTATGAGAGTAGTGCTTCAGGTAGTACCATGATAGTGGGGAAAGAAAGACCTTTCGGAAGTCGAAGATACTTCATGTAATTAGTAGGACCAAGAGTTGCTCCGGCACGTCTGGGTATTGACGTATTCGTCTCCATGATAGAATGTATAATGAGCTGAAGATACCTTTGAAACGGTACAAAATATCTGGCTCTTCCAATCTTGGTTTTATCAGTAACCACCTCAATAAGATCATTCCAGATAGAAACGGCAAAGTCAATCTTCCGATCAAATACAATGGCATGGAACATTCTGATAACTGAAATGCTTGCCGTATCCACTCCCGTGTGTTTAGAAGTCATACATCTATTAACAACACTAAACAGTGTGTAATAGATTGGCGGTAGATAGTTCCTTTTCAACTTTGAAGTATTTGTCATCACTCTAAATTGCGGACGTGGATCATTATAACCTATCAGCATAATATCTCGGCACAAGTCTTCTTCAGACATCATATCTTCAAAATTCGGAGAATAGGGAAGATCTAGAACTCTTCGCAACCTCTTCAAAGTAAGTTTGGCCTCAAAGTGATCTTCTTTCAGAGTAAAGTAGCCAGATGAATCTTCTCGAGTGACATACTGAAGATTATTCCACACTTGTTGCAAATAAATCTCCGGAACTTGAATAGTCTTTTCAAGAGCAGTGCGAAGTGGATGACGTTGAAGAATTTCCATGATGAGCTGATAATCCATCTTGACTCTGAAATCTAGAGTATAATTGTTCGGTTTTAATTCCTTTTTGTCTTTTGGTAGAATCAGTTCAGCATCTAGATCTCTGGCATTTACTGACGGATGTGAAGAACGATGAGAAGGAATCACCGTGTTTTCGTCAGAAGAATTACCGTCACCCTGCTCTTGCAAATGTGCCATGGTCTATGATTGACAGTGTAAGACCATATGGATATCAGTACTTTTTTCGCCAAAAACGTTTTCGCCAAAAACTTTTCAAACATTTCCTAAGTATGGGTTACTGTCGGATGCTACACCAAGTCGCATGACACAAACTGTCGGATGAAGCTGTACGACCAAGAGTTGTCGGACAAGCTTTGTACGACAGTTATGAGTTTCAGTTTCTTGCGACAGTTATGAGTTTCGATGAACACAGTAGCTTGCGACAGTTATGAATGTTCGAACGAAGATGAACAGTCAAACCCAAAAACCTAAGATTTGTCAATGAAAGCATGTCAAACTAGTGTCCTATGTTCGGTTTTCTACCAGGAGTGCTAATCTATCTTCTTTTATTATTAGCTCTAACATACAAATCAGAATTCGAAGGGTTTTCTAAAACCCCTTTTCGACTTTTCTAACAATCAATCAAATCAGATGAAATAAACGATGAAATGCGATGATTAATGGTAAACGATGATACCTGAATCGATTCTAATCCACGAGATCAACGAAACAGCAACAAAAGATTCAGAATCGAACACTAAAGTTGTGAGAGAGTCGGATGAAACAATAGTCGGAAAATGAAAAGACTCTCAAGCTCGCACTATATATGGATCTTAGGTCAGAGTGACACGTGTCAATAAATGATTGGTCCAAAGTTTGACCGACACGTGTCAGGTAGTCGTACGAAACAATGTACGAGTACCTCGTCTTAGTCGTATGAAACAGTGACCGACTAAGGTGGAACCAACTGTCGTACGATGCGGACACGACTAGGATTTCTAGTAGTTTAAGGCATCTACGACTTGCCATGAGGAACAGTAACTGTCGTACACAACTCATACGACTAGGATTGCTAGTCGGACAAGAGTCGTGCGACTGTCGTGTTGGAATAGTAACTATCGTATAAGAGTCGTGCGACAGTCGTGTATGAACAGTAACTGTCGTATACGAGTCGTGCGACAGTCGTGTATGAACAGTAACTGTCGTATACGAGTCGTGCGACTGTCGTGTATGAACAGTAACTGTCGTATACGAGTCTTGCGACAGTCGTGCATGAACAGTAACTGTCGTATCCCTCTTGTACGACTTCTTTCCAGACTTGAACTTTTTCAAGTTTTCAAAATGTGAACTTTTCAGATTAAAAACTTTTCAGATTTAAAACTTATCAGTGTTCAAAGAAATCTTTTTCTCCCCCTACAAAGATGCATAAGATTTAACAAAATTATTTTCACCAAGTAGGGTTTGCGAAAATCATTTGAGTTAGAACACATACCTTTGTTGTTTAGATCGAACACCTTTTCTTTGTGTTATGATCCCCCTTGAAACATGCTCACCATCAATTATTTAGCTCCCCCTAAACTCATGAACCACACATAAAACTGCACAAGTAATATTTATTGAACAACAAATACGGTAAAAAGAATAAAATTGAAATCTAGCTTGTAAACTACTGAAAGAAATTTAAATTTGAACAAATTATAATGATTATTCAATATTATGAAAATAAGTATTCTTCACTCAAATTTATCAATATTTGAATGACTAAGAATTATTTTCAAACAATTGAATAAAGATTGTGATTTATCAAACTTTCAAATTCAACATGCCTAGCTTTGAGACGAGAAAGTTGAAACGTTTCTCATCCAAAGCCTTGGTAAACAAGTCGGCTAGTTGAAATTCAGTAGAAACAAAATAGAGTTCAATTGTACCTTTTTCGATGTGATCTTTAATGAAATGATACCGTACTTCGATGTGCTTGGTTTTCGTATGTTGAACCGGATTCACAGATATTGCTATTGCGGACTTGCTATCACAATAGATTGGAATCTTTTCATACTTACATGCAAAATCCGTCAGTTGGGTTTTCATCCAAATAACTTGCGAGCAACACCTAGCGGCCGCGACATATTCTGCCTCCGCCGTTGAAAGTGACACACAATTCTGTTTCTTAGATGCCCAACTTACCAACTTATCACCCAAGAATTGGATGTGTCCGGATGTGCTTTTCCGGTCCAATAGACTACCACCATGATCCGCGTCGGAGTAGGCTGTAAGCTCAAATCCTGTGCCTTTGGGATACCATAGACCAAGGTAGGGAGTTCCTTTGAGATAACAGAAGATACGTTTGACGGCTCCAACATGAGATTGCTATGGATTTGCCTGAAATCTAGCACAAAGACAAGTAGCGAACATAATATCCGGGCGACTAGCGGTTAAGTACATTAAAGATCCGACCATACCTCGATAGTGTCGTATATCAGTTTCCTTACCATGAGGATCCGGACCTATCTTTGATTGTGTTGCCATCGGTGTTCCAATGGAAGTACAATTTTCCATTTTGAATTTCTTCAAAATGTCAAATATATACTTTGACTGGTTGATGAATATCCCCGTGGAAAATTGTTTGACCTGTAATCCAAGGAAAAAGTTAATCTCCCCCATCATACTCATCTGAAATCTAGTAGTCATCAGATCAGAGAACCATGTACATAAACCAGGGTTAGAAGCACCGAATATAATATCATCTACGTATATTTGTACTATTACCATCTCACCTTCTTCACGTTTGACAAACAAAGTCGTATCAACCTTACCTTTTTCAAAGCCCGAGACGAGTCAAAATTGAGATAGAACATCGTACCAAGCGCGCGGGGCTTGTTTCAATCCATATAAGGCTTTATCCAAAATGTAAACGTGATTTGGATTCTCCTTGTCTACAAAGCCTTCGGGTTGTGAGACATATACCTTCTCTTTTAGTATTCCATTAAGAAATGCTGTCTTTACGTCCATCTGATAGACCGTAAAGTTTTTGTATGCCGCGTACGTCAAAAATCTTCTGATTGCTTCAATGCATGCGACTGGAGCGTAAGTCTCATCGTAATCTATCCCTTCTTGCTGTCGATAGCCTTTAGCTACAAGTCTCGTTTTGTTACGAACTATGATGCCATCTTCATCTTTCTTGTTTTTGAACACCCACTTTGTTCCAATGATACTTTTATCGGCTGGTCTTGGAACTAACCTCCATACCTTTAACGCTTCGAATTGATTTAGCTCTTCTTGCATAGCTAAAATCCAATCCGGATCATTTAAGGCTTCTTTTATTGTGAGTGGTTCAATGTTACTTAAAAACACTGAGAACATGCACTCATTTACGGTAGCACATAAAGCAGATGAACGAGTTTGAACTGGTGAACTTGGGTCACCGATTATTTGGTTAATCGGATGAGCCTTCGTCCACTTGGTTGTATGAGGGTGAGGAGCATAGGATTCTTGAACATTTTCAAGAGTAGCATTCGTCTCTTCTTCGGTTGGAGAAGCCAGTGGTTCAGCACATAGAAATTATGTAGGAATACTAGAAGATTCCGGTTGTGACTGAGAAATGATTGGTTCAATAACCGAAGAACTTGGATTTTGTGTTGATCCTTCCACTGTACTTGTAGTCTCTTGTTGTGGAATAACAACTTCTGGTTCTTGAGCATTCTGAACAGGAGTGTACACATCAACCGGTGTTGAAGTAGATGCACCATTTTGAGTAGTTGTCGCAGCGGAAATAGTTGTAGGTGCTTGTTCCATCCTGTTAGAATTAGTAGAATTATTGTAAGTACCATAGAATTCATCATAGAATTCATCAAATAATAAATCAAGATCAGTTAATTGAGATTTTGAGGTTGAAGGTTGATCCTGATTTGAAGTTGAACCAGGTTCTGAACTGATATGTCCAGAAGCTAATATTCCGGTTATTACGGGTTCTGAATTGTTTTGGTCAGAAGCCAATTCGTGATGTTCGTCGAATTTGACATTGACACTTTCCATTATACTCCTGGATTGCTTCAGATATATCCTATATGATGCCGATGAGGAAGAGTATCCAACGAAGACACCATCAAACGCCTTTGGACTAAACTTGTTTCTTTGTTCTTTGTCATTCAGGACATAACACCTACAACCAAAAACACGAAAATGTTTTATGTTAGGTTTCCGGTTATTCATTATTTCATAAGGAGTTTTATTAAACCGGTGGTGTATGACAGGACGATTCTGTGTGTAACATGCGGTTGCCACTGCTTCGGCCCATAAGAAGAGAGGTTGCGTAGAATACACCAACATTGTTCTCGCAGACTCGACTAACGTTCTGTTTCGTCGTTCTACAACACCGTTTTGTTCAGGAGTTCTAGCGGCAGAAAACTGTTGCATAATCCCATTTGATTCATAGAAATCACCTAGGACTCTGTTCTGGAATTTTGTACCATTATCCGAACGCACGATTTTAACTGAAATCTGCATGTTGTTCTGAGCTGCCTTGATAACACCAATGAGAAGTTCTGAAGTTTCATCTTTTGACCTTAGAAACTTAACCCATGTGTATCTTGAGAAATCATCGACAATTACCAAGACATATTTCCTCCCACTTATGCTTTCCGTCTTCATTGGACCGCACAAATCCACATGCAATAATTCAAGTACACTCTTCGTTGTCGGTTCCGGTTTAGGCTTGTGAGGAACCCTCTTCATCTTTCCTTTCTCACATGCATCACATAGATTTTCAGCATTGAATTTACAAAGTTGGAAGTCCCCGAACTGAATCTCCTAAAACCAGCTTTTGAATGTATCGAAAGTTTAGATGAGATAACCTTCGGTGCTATAGCCAACTTTGTTCTTCGGAATCTTTGGATAAAAGACACACTTCATTGGTCGGTTTGATGTTTGACAAGTTCATTGTGTAGAGGTTAGATTTGCGAGTCCCGACAAGAAGTTATGTTCCTTCCTCGGTTTTGACACAGCATCTTGTCTTCTTGAAATATACCTCCAAATCCTTGTCGCAGAACTGACCTATACTGAAAAGATTATGCTCTAATCCTTCAACATAGTTGACCTTTTGAATCGTGAGATTATCTTGAATGATACTCCATAACCTTTGATAGGAGCAACCTGATTGTTTCCAAACCTTACACGACCAAGATCTTTCCCCACAAAATTCTTTAACATGTGTCGTTGTCCTGTCATATGCTTCGAACATCCCGAATCTAAATACCATAACTTATTTTTCTGCATCAATCAGGTTGAAACATTTTTAGGTACCCATTGAGTTTTGGGTCCTTTTTTATTAGCTTGAGAAACTTTGAATTGAGACTTTTGTGTCCTTTTCTTTTTCTTCAAATTCGTTTTTCTTTTAACATTTGGAATAAAGAAAGAATTATCCCAACAGCAAGAACCAGGCAAAGCAAACATACTTTCATATCCACAAACAAAACAAAAACATTCACCATTTTTAAAATCCAACAACTGGTCTTTCGAGTCTACTTTGTGAGGCTTTACAAAAGTATTTTTATTACTCGCACCAACTGGTTTATTCTTTGAAAAACTACTGTTTTTGTCATTTTGTTTGGATGACTCAGATGTTGTTTGCTTTACCCGCCATTCTTGCGCTTTCTTCTTCAGATTCACAGAATTATCTGAAATAACAGAAAATTTAGAATTAGAAACCTTAGAACTTGGAATTTGCGATTCCTTTGACCTCTCATTTTTCTTTCCTTCTTCTAAAGGTGAATTCTTTGAGTTTGAACACTCACCTTTATAGAAAGTACTCGAAAGTTTTTCTTTCTTTATAAAAGAAACAAATGTTATCAAAAGTGGACTTTCTAGAGATGATTGAAATGAATGACTACCACATTGAACACATTCTAGATTCTTTCTTGCAAGAATCAAAAAATCTGATCCATAGGTTTTTCCACACATACAAGAATTATTGTCTTTAGGTTCAGGAGTGGTATTCAATTCATTCATCTTAGAAATCTTTTTCAAATCATCTTTCTTATCACATTTTTTCTTTTCTTCAGAAATAATAAAATCAGTATGGTCCGGAAGTTTCTTTGAGAAATCAAATGCACAAGCTTTTCCTTTTTCTTTTTCTATTGGTTTTGACTTGGTTTCAAACACCTTCTCATTTGGATCAAAATCACAATCAGAATCAGAATCTACATTGTGAATTTCAAAATCCATTTTGGAATCTGGTGAATTCCAACTATTAAAAACTTTTTCTTTTCGTTCTTTTTCTAATTCCTTTGCTAATTCATTCACATCTTGAAAAAGAAAAGCTATTTCTTCTTCGATTGATTTTCTTTTATTCTCAAAGCATTGTTTTTCTTTTTCAAAATTTGCTTTTTCGAATTCAAATTGTGCTCTTTCAAGATTGAAAGCATTGTCAAGATCAGACATTGTATTTTGTTTTCCTTCTTTCAAAGATTTTTCCAATGTCATCACTTTTTGAGAAAGTTCACAATTTTGTTCTTTAAGAAAGTTGCTTTCTTCAAGATTAAACCAATTCTTCAAAGCAAATTCTTTTCTTTCATTTTCTAACACAATCTCTAAATCAGTCTTTGTTTTTAACAACTCAGTCAATTTCACTTCAAATGAATTGATTTGATTTACAAAATTGACTTTCTCATTTTCCAAATTGGTATGCTCAGAAAGAAGAATATTCTCAAGATCCACCACTTTCTTTGAAAGTTTGATACATTTGCGATCAATCTTTGGTTTTGAATCAAAGATACTCTTTGTTGATTCAGAAAACTTTTTGATCAAACCATGTTCAATTCTACCAGTTTCCTTTTTCACTTCGTCATTGAAACTAGAAGATATTTCCTTAAAAGTAGTTGAAAAAATAGTTGAAAGGAGATCATTTTCATAATCAAATTTGATCCTTTGTTCTGCAAGAGAGATTTCCAGTTCAACAATTTTCCCTTCAAGAACTAATGTAGGAACATATTTCTTTGTTTCAACAACTTGATTGTTGGTAACTGGCTTTGTAGCACATATATCAAAATAGTTATCTGGAAGTGGTTTATTCAGATTTTTGAGAATCTTCTCCGTCTCATTAGTATAACAAAAAGGAAGTTGAATATGAGTTGTTGAAAATCTTTTTCCATGTTCCTCTAATTTTGTTTCCTTTTCACCAGTCCAAAATATTTCAAATTCAGGCCAATATCGTGCATATCTCAAGCATTCGAAATTATACAGTGTTGGCAGTTTACAGCTAGCTTTGGCCAAATGCTTTGGGTTTTCGTAACCAAGTCCCCAATACTTGTTAACATTGTTTACAAGTCTTGGTTTATTCAAGAAAATTTTTTGATCAGTTTGATCTCTCAAATAAATCTTCTTTTCCAATTCTTTGATTTTATCTGATAACTCTGAATTCTTATCTGAAAGAGTTGTTAAAGAAATTTCACTTTCTTTGTTCTTAGATTCTAAATCTTTGATTATTTTGTTCAATTCAGATAATTGAGAATCAAGAATCAACTTTTCTGATTTAAATTGATCATGTTGAGCATTGAGATTATTAAAATCAGAACATTTTTCTTTAATCTCAAATTCAACATTATCAATCTTTTGTTTCAATTCATCATTCTTCTTTCTCTCGTCTTGTAGATTTTCTTTTAACGTTTCAACATATGGTGTGAACTTTTCATAACTACTAAATAAATTGGCACACTCTTCTTTAGAACATGCTAATTCATTTAGTGTATCATTCAGTTTATTACGCAGATTTATTATTTCTTGATTTTCTGATTCAGAAAAAGGAAAGGAATTTACCTGTGAGGAAGTGTCAGACTTATCCTCATCATCATCATCAAATTCAGCTTGGCACATATTTGCATATTCTTCCTTTTCTCCTTCATCATTAGAGTAGTCAAGAAAGTACTCTTCCTCCACCATGAGAGCTTTTCCATCTTCTCTTTGTTGTGTAAGAAGTAGTTTTTGCTTGTAGTACTCAGTGTTCTTGACAACCTTCTTTCTACATTCTCTTGCATAATGCCCAGGAGTACCACAGTTGTAGCACTTTTGAATCTCCACAACTTTCTTATCTTCAAGCTTTTTCTCTAAGTTCTCATACACCTTCTTTCCTTCGGCTTTCTCCAATCTTTTATCAGTATTTTCAACTCTTTGCTCTCCAAAAGGGTTCCTTTCATAATTGTTCTCTAACTTTCTCGAACCAGATGTATACCTCAGATTGTTGTTAGTTGAAGAGGGTTTGTAAAACTTCTTTTGAAAATGCCTCGTGAGAAGAACCAAAGCTTGATGTAGTTCAACACCATCATCAGAAACATTTCACCTGAACCCTGTATCAAACACTCCAGATTCATAAATACCAAAGTTATTCGGTTGTACTTCGGCTTTTAGTGCAATCGGTTCCTGAGAGAAATCTTTCTTCTTTTTCTTATTCTTCTCCTCTTTTGTCTCATCTATTTCCTCCTCATCTTGCAACATTGTCTCATACAATTCATGTAGAGGCATCTCGAATAATCTCGGATTTTGTTTCATCTTTCTAGCCACACTCTTCCATTCTGGTTGTAGTGGAGTAAGAAATTTGACATTTAATTCAATCAGATACTTTTTGATTTTGTTTTTACGTAATTCATTAAGTAAAACCATGAATCTGTCATATGTGTCATGAAGCGATTCATCTTCCTTAGCTCTAAACTCTTCATACTTGTTGATGCACATTGTTATTTTCATCTGATTTCCAATCTTTGACCCTTGTAACATCTTTTCTAATTGTGTCCACATGTTGTTGGTCGTGTCTTTGTAGCTATCTATCTTTTTGAATACTTCATTTGGAATTCCCATGATCACAAAAGATCTTGCCTTTTTATCTGCCTCATATCTAGCCTTTTGTTCAGCACTGTATTCAGATATAGGAACCAACTTAGGCATTGTGACATTTGGATTATTTGGAACTGGAATATTTACATATACGGGTTGCATCAAACCATTGTGAAGAGAAGCTAACATGTGAACACCATTCGATTGTCGTTCAAGAAAGTCTTCAAACCTTTCCTTCCATTGCTCATATTCTTTTTCAATCAAAATTGGAGGTCTCGTATCGGATCCCAAAGAGTTCATGATATCATTTCGGTTCATCTTGAAAAATTACTTGACTTGATCTTTACACAAAATTGAACTTGTGAAAAAGTTGACAAACTGTCGGGCAATTGGGTACGACTGTCGTATAGAACGTATGCGACAGTTGGATTGAACAGTAACTGTCGTATGAAACGTATACGACAAGGCTTCGGTAACAATAACTGTCGTATGAAACGGTACGACTTGGATCAATTGTCGTAAGAAGCTTATACGACTTGGATAGTGAACAGTAACTGTCGTATGAAACAGATACGACTAGAACTTGTGTACAGTAACTGTCGTATGGTACACGTACGACTAGAAGTAGTCGGGCTAACTGTCGTATGATACTTGTACGACTAGAAGTAGTCGGGCAAGAAGCGTGAGACAGTTATGATGCTAAGTAGCTTGCGACAGTTATGAACACCAAGAACACTTATACGTACGACAGTTATGAGTTTACACAGAAAATTTTTCTAAGTATCCAAAAATCTTCAAATCAACTCCAATTGATCTGAAACTTCGTAGGGTTGATCGCAATCACCTTTTGAACACTTTTAATTCTGCGAAAAACACCAAGAACACAGCAGAAGAACACCTTTCGATCTGTGCAGTAGGTTTTTCCAAAACTCAAAAAAATTCCTCTAAATCCTTCGATATTCTGTTTTTTGATCTGTTAACTTGTACGAATTGATTCAGTATATCAATTCGTTCAAATCTGAGCACAAACACGAACCAGAAACTCACTAAAATCGCAGAAATGATTCATACTTCGAAAAACCCAAAAAAAATGCCCAAAAATTCCGAAAATTCTTCACAAATTCTTCCTGCTAGGCTCTGATACCACTTGTAATCCCAATGTACAAGTAATATTATCAAGATCTACTCAAAGTTCTGTCCATCTCTCATTATCAATCAAAGCAAAAGGTTACAATATTGAGAGAAACTCACAGAGAGTTCTAAGGATGAATATTTCAAGTATTGTGTAAAAAGAGAAAAACTAGGCTATTTATACCTAGACACACTTTTACAGAAATATCCCCTCAACTTGAATACAATATATAAAATTGACACTAACAGAGGGATTGGTTAAGAGGATCAGCGTTGGATTCGCTGGGAAATACATCTTCAGTCCACAGAGAGTCGGAAGGAGGTGGATTCTGTTCCAAGTTTATATCCTCAGCGTTTAGAGACGCTGAAGTTGGGATGGAAGGTGGCTTGATCAACTGTGGCAGAGCGTACCACTGAACTATCCAACGGCTCTTCAGAAGAGTGAGCCGCGGAGTCTTCAACCTGTGAAGGTTTGGGGGGTTGCTCCTTGGTTTTCTTGATCCTTTGAGAATCAAGTTGGGAAGTAGAGTGTTTCCTTTTACGAGAAGGAGTAGAGGGTGCAGCCTGGGTATCAGCAGTTGGGATTACCGCTGAGGTAGCCGTAGAAGTAGAAGAAGGAGGATTAAGAATAGATAAGATAGTAGAAAGATGTACCTCGTTTGGCATGGGGCTGAAGTCGAGCACCTTAGAGCCAACCTGAGAGAGTCTCAGGTCACCCACTTTCGGTAATTCATTCTTAAGTCCGTGTAGAAAGAGAGCACTGACAAACCTTGGATATGGAACACATGTTGGTCTGTCAGCCATGCACACCCTGAACGCCAGATCGTCGTAGATGATTGACGCCCAATCAACATGGAGACCCTTCAGCAACGAGTATCCCATGGCCTGTTGGGATTGGGATGCTTGGTCAGTTGACCCAGTCTTCGCTGTTAGGCAGCTGATCAAATGAGCAAAGATGAGGTTCATCTTGCTGGGCATCTTTGACTTCTTTATGGTAGTCAGTTTCTTCTCAGGAAGTCCATCTCTCCCTGTGTCCCACGTATAGTGCATTGCATCAAAGAATGCAATCAGGGTTTCCCTATCGGCAGGGTTGTTTTTGGGATTTGGTAGAGGGACAAAATGGTTTTCTCTGGTACTGTCAGGAAGGTTTAGAGCACGCCTGATATGATACGGGGTGATCTTGGAAGTTCCATGTTTGGTGTCACAGGGATGACATCAACCTTCTGGCAGTATACTAGAACTGAGCTAGAGGATATCGATGTGCAGGGGGTGAAATAGTAAGAGCTGTGGACAAAGGACAGGTCTTGAGAAAGTTCACAGCGTCATCAAGATGTGTGACCTGTTTCCTTTCAGGGAATTCGAATAGAGCATAGGGATTATTTTGTTAAAATGTAACTTTCTTGAGATCGAACTTAACCTGAGGAGCCTTTGTGAACTCAGTAACCTCAGCGACAGTGGGAGACTTCGCAGTAGGAGTGTCAGTAGTAGATGCCATTTCTGTATAACACATATAACCACGAAGAAGATGAACAAAAAAATGTCTTAATGTGGAGGATTTTCCAAATAGATGTTTTTGAATTTTGTCCATTTCATTCAGACAAAAGATGCCTTAATGAAGATTAGGGTTTTTCTTGTTTTGAGAAAAGAAATGCAAAACGTAGAGAGCATTTGTTTTCCAGTTTCTGTTTGAAGAAGTGATTCTGGAAAAACATATGAAAAACAAGTTTAAGATTTTTGTTTCAAACTTGAAGAACAACCATGAAGATTGTGTTCATAAAATCATGAAAAGAAAATGATTTCATTTTAAAAAAGGTTTATTTTGTTTGATCTGTTAATAACAAGAATAAGATCAAAAACAAGTTTATTTAAAAGATAAATAATAAGAATATTAACCTTAGTTGTTGAAGACGAACAATTTCTGGAAAACGAAGAGTTCGAAATGCAACAGTGTTCTTGCTTGAAGGAGAAGTTGTTTGCTTAAAAGTAAAAATATAAACTCGAATGTGTTTATATAGTGAGAGTAGAGAGAGAAAAACTGTGAGCGGGAAAAATATTGCATGATGACACGGACACGTGTTTGCATATGATTGGTTGAGGAAAACGAAACGTGCAAACGTGTGTCAGAAAAAGAACGTGTCAGGGTTTATCCGTTTGATTACGTCATAAACGTCCTTTCATATTTTAGGATGTCTCTGAGGATTTTAAAACTCAGGGACATTTTTGAAAACATTAAGCACTGAATAGAAATATCAGTGTTAGATTTAGAAACTTTAAAAGTATCACTGAAAGGAAGAGATATTCAGCGATGCAATTTGTTTTGATATCTTGCATTCAGGCGAACGTCAGCGAGTAAGAGAGAACATACCTTGATATTAGCGAATCAATTTTGTTCAGAGAGAAGATGATATAAAGGGTTATACAAGTTCATAATACCCCTGATCAAATGCGAACCGCTGAAGATTTTATTCTTCAAAGTTCAGCATTCCAAGCTCGCTAATGAGAAAGTTGAATCTTGTCTCATCAAGAGGTTTGGTAAATAGATCAGCTAACTGAAAGTCAGTAGGGATAAAATGAAGTTATATATCACCATTCATCACATGATCTCTGATAAAATGATACCTGATTTTGATGTGTTTAGTGTTTGAATGTAGCACTGGATTATTGGCTATAGCGATGGCACTTGTGCTGTCGCAATAGATTGGAATTTTTGAGAACTGAAGGTCATAGTCTAGTAGTTGATTTCTCATCCACAAGACCTGAGAACAACAGCTTCCAGCAGCTACATACTCGGCTTCAGTGGTTGAGGTGGACACTGAGTTTTGTTTTTTACTTGTCCAACTCACCAGCTTTCCACCAGGAGCTGACAGCCTCCTATGGTGCTTTTCCTATCCTAGTTGCAACTTGCAAAATCACTATCTGAATAGGCGATTAGATCAAACCCTGAGTCTTTGGGATACCAAAGACCTAGGTTAGGAGTACCCTTAAGGTAACGAAAGATTCGCTTTACAACGATCATATGAGATTCGTTAGGTTCAGCTTAATATCGTGCACACAAACAGGTTGCGTACATAATATCAGGTCGGCTAGCTGTGAGATACAGCAGAGAGCCGATCATCCCACGGTACTTCGTGACATTAACAGGTATTCCAGAAGGATCCTTGTTTAGTGTCAGCGGCGGTGCGATAGGGGTTTTCATAGCTGAGCTCTGAGTTAAATCAAATTCTTCAGCATATCTTTAACATACTTTCCCTGATTGATGAAAGTTCCTTTTTCATTCTATTTTATCTGAAGACCAAGGAAATATGTTAGCTCACCTATCATACTCATTTTATATTCAGCTTTCATTCTATCAGCGAAACGAGTACACAAGTCAGGGTTACTGGAAAGTCAAGGTCATAACACATGAATACCGGGGTCCCACCCTGAAATACTTAACCGACCATTACCAACGACTGACAGACATGACCAAGGATCCAATGCAAAACAGTCTACCAACAACATGCCTATCCCAGAATGACTCACTTACCCAACATGTAAATACGCAACGTGCAATAAGTGCAAAACTGTGCATCAAAACAACCCATCAACAAAACTTCACATCGAGCCATTAAAAACCGTGCAATTGACCCATGACTATCTCAAAGTCAAAACCGAGCAAAATGCTCCACGCTTGTTAGACCCATAAGTCGGTCAAAAAACGCGTTTAAATAAAGTTTAAGCAAGCAATACTCTAAAATCAACATTAGTCCCAAACTCAACACGGGTTAAACAAAAGAGTTTTCCAAAAGGACTCACACCCTTAAAATTCTCAAAATGACACATAACACTTAAAAGCGCATTTCCCAAATGGTTTACAAAATCATTTACAAAATGTTTTCAACGTCAAGATTTTTCATTTCAAAAAGACCGTAAGCAATAAAACTACTATTACCAGGTCGGTAGTTACGCAAAAATGGACACGCTCGTCCCACATATGAAAATCATTTCATTGCAGCTTAGTTTACTCACAAAACGTAAGCGAAATAAATAATTTCTTTGAAAATGAACCGTCACGGTTCTAGTATGAATTGACTCATGACATGTATTTAAAGTAACCGCTCGACCTTACACCGATTGCGACAAAAGTGTGCACATAATTTCAAAATCAGTCCCACGACGTTTGACCCCAACATTTCTCTTTTTAAACATAAAATGTCGTGGCACAGGGTTTACCAACAAATTTTTCGCGCGTCGGCTAGTCATACAAAACGATGAAACGGATTACAAATATATTTTTTGTTAAAACACAACTGTCTCGTGTAAGTTTCAAACTTAAAGATAAAAACCAATTCGTTTCCATCATTTGAAAATATCGACTAAAATCTCATAAAATCTCAAAATGTGGGGTTCTTTAAATTGATTTCCCATATTTCCCCAAATGGTCACATAAACAAATAAGATATGCACCTCGTGAAATTAAACTCACACGACTCAACATGCCGTAAAACAAAACTTATTTTAACCAAATCACTCAAATAGCTTTATACAGACATCGTGGAATGTAACTTTCCGTCTCAACTCTAACATATATGGAGGAGTTCCAATGTTAAAGTCTCAAGCCGTAGTCACTTGCCCGACATTTTAAACACCACAAAACACGGATATCATCTTACCCGAAAGAACCGTTGGAAAAATAACGAAATGAGACAAATTCTAACAAAGTTTGCACTCCCGTGATAAAACGATTTCATACACTTTCAAAACCATATTTCAAATCTTGTGTGTGTGCTGAACATTTCCCAAAATTCCAAAACACCATCCATAAAATGATTTGAAACACAAGAATTTGTTAATGCAATCTATTTCAAAAAAAAATCAAACTTTGTGCGTGACTTAGTCGGCATTCTACGCCTCGAATCCTACTCCTCCAAATCTCTCCGGTCCACTAACGTCATCCGGACATTCAAACCTTTTAGGCAAGTTGGGAAATTACGTCAAATAATCCCTACGATTTTTCCTCAAATCAAAGTCGGCTCTTTAAGCCTATGATTCTAGCACAATCATCAATCTTGACCCGAAACGGTCTACTTAAAACACCTATTAGATCAGCAACCCCATCCACAAGTGGACAGCCTAGCCGTCCTATACTACGGCCCAAACGCTCACTACAAGTGATTAATACTAGAATCGTCCTTTTATTCCAACGACTACTAATTTATAACCTTCGTCACTACCCCAACGATCATCACCTCAAGTAAAACAAGTACCCATCTGCACTAGTAGGTTCACTATTGTTGTTCCTCCTTGTGATGGCTATTCAGGGTAGATATTACAAAGAGTTATTATCACATAATAACTCACACTAACAACGCTCACGCTCACTCCTTGGATTCCTCATGACTTTCCCCGACTCGAGCATTGATCCTGTGTTTCCAATAGTAGGAGCTCTACTACTACCGTCCACACCTATCATCACTCGTTCCGAGTTCCATCGGATGGGTCCAAGTAGTTTCTCGCCGATAACTACACACATATGCCCGCACCGGCATATGTACACGCTCTTCCTAGCTCCCTAGGAATAATCATAATACCCCACTACCCTTGCTAGGGCGGAACCCCCACTAACCCTGACGAGTCGCCTCGTAAACGCACAGTTGTATACAGTGGAAACCAGATAGACATTCAAATATAAGATTCTATCCTACAACGGTTGGACTCAAACAAGAGCTGCGCAATAGAACTAAATCCAACATTCTAAGGCTATTCGGTTCCTACCGCATACAACCTATAGTGCATTCGCTTAACAACCTATCAAAGTTAGCATAAGTCCCTAATAGCAAGTAACAACCATACAATACAGTGTATTAAGCACCAAGCAATCTAGCATACATACTCCTATGTTCTAGAAAGCAATTTTGCATACGTACTCATATGTAAACGCTATTCCCAGCTCACTAGGAATTTCATCTCATCCCACTACCCTTGCTACAACGGAATCCCTGTTAGACATAACGAGTTGCCTCGCGAATACCCAGTCGCATGCAGCGTGAATCAAATAGACATTCGAATACAAGATTCTATCCTAGAACGGTTGGACTCAAACAAGAGCTGCGCAATAGAACTAAATCAAATATTCTAAGGCTATATGATTCTTACTGCATACAACCTATAGCGCCTTCACTTAACAACCTACCATAACTAGCATTGATTCCTACTAGCAAGCAATCATCATACAGTACAGTGTAAACAACATATGCAATCTAGCATGCATACCCTATGCCTAGAAAGCAATAAATACACTAAGTACTGTACCTTCCCACATAGCGTCGGCTGACTGTACACACTGCGCCCTCGATCACCGTTTCCCAAACGGGTTTTCCTTTTTCCTTTACTCTCAAAGATTTTAGTAAAAGAGTTTAAAACTTCCTAGCCGCAACTTGAGACCAAACACACCGAGATGTGTTTGATTCACTCAAGCTGTGCTCTGATACCAAGTTGTAACGTCCCAAAAATTACAAGGAATTTAAAATTTTAAAAATAACGCATTTCGTTACAATCAAACCATAAGTTAACAAATCCCATTACAATAAAAATAAACGTCGTTAATTAAAACCGTCAAATGAAATTTAAGCAGCGGAAAAGTTATATAATTAAATACCCATTTAAAAAGTTAAACTTAAACAGCCTTCGCCTTGTGTCCGTGTGTACCGTCATGCCCGACTGCTACTCGCACCTGAAATCATAAGATATTGGGAAGGGGTAAGCACGAAGCTTAGTGAATTCCACCACATGCGCAGATAGGAATTATATACACATCACCCCTATCCGCACATAAGCAACAACTCCACAGTTACATAAAACGAGTAAACATCTACAAGTAATTATGTATCCAACACCTCGGTCCCACCGAGCCCTCGGTCCCACCGAGCCCTCGGTCCCACCGAGCCCTCGGTCCCACCGAGTTGTAATGTAACACACTCGTCACACCGAGTTCCCACAACGTTTCTTTTCACTTCCTCGGTCCCACCGAGCCCTCGGTCCCACCGAGCCCTCGGTCCCACCGAGTTGTAATGTAACACACTCGTCACACTGAATTCCCACAACGTTTCTTTTCACTTCCTCGGTCTGTTGGGAACTGAAGATTTGCTAAGTATGGATAATACTGCCAGAACAACATTACTACTTCCAGAACAAAGTTACTACTGCCAGTAAAGGTTAGTACTGCTTGTCAAGATTAATACTGCTGGAACAAGGTTAGTACTGCTGAGTCAGGTTAATGCTGCTGGAATGAATTAATGTTGCTGGAGAATATTAGTACTGCTCATGTTGAATAAAGTTAATACTGCTGATGTGATAAGTTTGGTATGCGAAGATTTTGGAGATAAAGATGGAATGGATGAAGATATGCTTAAAGAAGATTCAGAAGATCAATTTATTTTTGATAGTTATCTTGTAACTATTTAGTATAAATAGATGTTGATAGATAGCTATTCAAAAATACGAAATACGCGATATACGAGAGTTTTTTAGAATACATTCTGTTTTAGAGAGAATTAACCTCAAGGTTTAGAACCCTATTTCTAGAAAAGTAGAAGTCGTCTTGATTGAGCCTGTTCATCAAGATTGAGGTTTGGTTGTAAGCTTGTGAGTTGAATCAGTGAATACAAACAGCTGTGTGTTTTCTGATATATTGTTCTTTGATTGTGTGAATTAAAGTTCTATTCCGCAGATTCTTTAATTCTGAGTTCTAAGTATTTTTAGTCTTGTTAAGATTCGATCCTGACAAGTGGTATCAGAGCTTGTGTTTCTTAGAACTCAACAATGGACAATTCTATTGAATCAAACAGTACTCTTGTTTCTAAGGTTCCCATGCTCAGACCCAATGAGTTTGACATGTGGAAAATTAGAATCAAGCAGTATATTCTGCTTACTGATTATTCCATCTGGGATATCATAGAGATTGGTCCATGTGCTGAAGGAAGAATTGGACCAGATGGCAAAAGACCTCCTCCAAAGACTGATGCAGAGAGAAAAGTCAGACAAATAGAGATGAAGGCCTTAAGCACTCTGCTTTTGGCTATCCCCAATGAATATCAGCATCAATTTCATCACTGCACTGATGCTCAGACTCTGTGGAATGCATTGGAAACGAGATTCACTAGCACTAAAAGCACCAAGAGGAATCAGAAGGCAATTCTCAAGCAGCAGTATGAAAACTTTACTTCTACTAAGAATGAGTCTATGACTCAAACTTTTGATAGATTTAATAAGCTGATTGGAGAATTGGCTACAGTGGGAGTCAAGATGGAGGTTGATGATGTTAACAGAAAGTTCTTAAGATCATTAGGTGAAGAGTGGACAATGTATACTGTGTCCTTCAGACAGAATGACCAATTGGAAGATAAAGAGCTTGATGATCTTTACAATGATCTTAGAGTCTTTGAAGCAGAGGTTGAAGCCAAAAAGAAGCCCTCTGGATATGTACATAATGCTGCACTCCTTTCAGCATCACCTGATTCTACTGCTAACCCTGAATCAGTTAGTGCTGCTGGAGGAGTCAATCAGGAAAAGACCAATGATTCAGTACTAGAAGCCTTTTTTTCTAGTCATGTTAATTCCTCATTGATTAATGATGACTTAGAACAGATTAATGCTGATGGTCTTAAAGAGATGGATATCAAGTGGCAGATGGCTATGCTGTCTATGAGGGTGAAGAAATTCATAAAGAGGACAGGGAGAAACAACTTTTCCCAAAGAAGAGAAGATGGTGCTGGATTTGACAAGTCCAAAGTTGAATGCTACAAGTGTCACAAGATGGGACACTTTGCCAGGGAATGCAGAGGTGGAACATCTCACAACAACCATCAACAAACTCAGGCTGGAAGTTCCAATCAAAACAGAAACTCTATTCAAGCTCTTGTCGCTCAACAAGGAATGGGATTTGATTGGAGTGATCAAGCTGAAGAGGCCATCCAAAATCAAGCACTTATGGCTGAAGTTTCAGATCTTCCCACTGAGGTAAAATCTAATCTCTGTACTCAAGCTTGTATAGACACTGTTAAAAGGTATAGAGATCACAATCAGAGAATGTGTGATGACCTTAAGAGATTAGAAAAGGACAGAAAAGACTATGTAGTAATTGTTGAGAAGTTTGAAGAACAGATTAGGGCTTTTCAAGCCAATGAACTTCAACACTCCTATGATACAAACTACTGGAAATGGGAAAAAGATGGTCTAGAGTTCCAGCTTAGAGAATCCAGGGAAGAGTGTGAGAAACTAAAAGGAGAGCTTGAGAAAGTTAAACTTGATGTAGAAAAGTTTAATTGTGCCTCTAAAGTCATGGACAACATAATCAACTCTCAAATCCATAGTAAGTTGAAACCAGGCATAGGGTACAATGCCACACCCCCACCCTACAACAACAACTACATCCCTCCTAAGTCAGACCTATTAGAAACCAAGGATAGGAAGGACTTACCTGAAGGAGCCACTGAAGTAGATCCATTAGATAAAGTAGTTGTTAAGGATAAGACTGAAAAAGAAGGATCTGATGAGAAATGTGTAAGTCCATGTGTTAAGAACAATGAGATGAAAAGGACTGGAAAGGGAAAGGGAGTTCATTATACACAGACCACTGTTGTGAACTCTAATACTTGTGAACATTGTTCTTGCAAGAAACATCAAGAGAATAAGCCCCAAAAACATGATAAAAAGAGGGGAAATCAAAGAAATTGGAATAACCAGTGGGCACAAAAGCAAGGAGTTGATCTGCAAAGGATTAACAGACCAAAACCTTGTTTTATTTGTGGCAAATTGAATCATCTTGCCAAACACTGTTATTTCAATCCTATTAACCAAAAGAAAAGTTTTCAAAGAAGTTTTCAAAAATCTTCTGGTTATAGGAAGCCTGCAAGGAATAATGTGGCTAAGAAACAAGCTGAAACCAAAAGCCACATGAGAAAACAGACTGAAAAGGAATGTGTCAATATATGGGTCCCCAAAAGCACTAATGTTAGTACTGCTACCTCAGATAGTACTGCTGACAAGGATAGTGCTGCTAGAAGCAATACTAAAGACAATACTACTGCTAGCAGTGTTAGTGCTGCTAACACTGTTAGTACTTCTTTTAAAGACAATACTGCTGCTAGCAGTGTTAGTGCTGCTAACACTGTTAGTACTGCTTTTAAAGAGAATACTACTGCTAGCAGTGTTAGTGCTGCTAACACTGTTAGTACTTCTTTTCAAGAGAATGCTGCTGCTAGCAGTGTTAGTGCTGCTAACACTGTTAGTACTTCTTCCAAGGTTAATACTGCTTCTAGTTTTTGTGCTGCTAGACCAATCATATTGACAAAGTACTCCAGTTCTGCAGTACCTAAGTTTGAAAATCTCATCAAAACCCAGTGCAAGTACTTTGATGAGCAAGGGAGACCCAAGACCACTTCGGCTTGGGTTCCCAATAAAAACTAACTGATTTATCTGATGTGCAGGGCAACCAACAGCTCAAGGGGAAGAGCATCTGGCATGTTGATAGTGGTTGTTCCAGGCACATGACAGGTAACATGGCATGCCTCAAGAATTTCAAAAGAATTGATGGAGGACATGTTGCTTTTGGAAATAATCCTGCAGGAGGTAAGATAAGTGGTAAAGGTGATGTGTCAAAAGGTAAGATGACATTTGAGGATGTTTACTATGTTGAGCAATTGAGATACAACCTGTTAAGTGTATCACAGGTCTGTGACAAGAAACATAGTATATTATTTACTGATTCTGAATGCATTATTCTTGCTCCTGGATTCAAAGTAGTTGATGAAAACATGATACTATTGAGAACTCCTAGAAAGGATAATGTGTATTGTTTAGATTTAGAAAGTGTTTCATCTGATTCATCTCTAAATTGTTTGGTTTCAAAAGCTTCAATAGATGAATCTTCACTTTGGCACAGAAGGATGTGTCACATGAATTTTAAAACAATGAATAAACTTGTTAAAAATAATCTTGTTAGGGGTTTACCATCAAAAGTCTATTCATGTGATGATCATTGTGTTGCATGTCTCAAAGGCAAACAACACAAAACTTCTCATAAGTCCAAAGAGATAAACATTATCTCAAATCCTCTTCAGTTGTTGCATATGGATCTGTTTGGCCCAACAAATGTCATGAGCATTGGCAAGAAGTCATACTGTTTAGTTATTGTTGATGATTACTCTAGATTTACTTGGGTATATTTTCTGAGAACTAAAGATGAGACAAGTGGACTGATCAAATCTTTTATTCTTAGAATTGAAAACCAATCAAATCAAAAAGGGAAAGTCATTAGATCAGATAATGGGACTGAATTTAAAAACTTTGATCTACACACCTTTTGTGAGGAAAAAAGAATTGAGAGACAATACAGTGCTCCTAGGACTCCACAACAGAATGGTGTTGCTGAGAGAAGGAATAGGACACTGATTGAGGCTGCTAGATCTCTGTTAGCTGATTCAAAATTACCCACTACTTTTTGGGCAGAAGCAGTTAATACTGCTTGTTATGTTCAAAACAGAGTCTTGGTCATAAAGCCTAAAAACAAGACACCTTATGAGCTTTTTCTGAAAAAGAAACCATTTATTGGATTTTTCAAACCATTTGGGTGTCCTTGTACAATTCTCAATACCAAATCTCACTTAGGTAAGTTTGATAGCAAAGCAGATGATGGCTTTCTTGTTGGTTACTCATCTCAGAGTAAGGCTTACAGAGTGTTTAATACCTCTTCTAGAATAATTGAAGAAAGTGACAATGTCAAATGCAATGAGCACACACCAAATCCTATTGGTTCAGGTCCTGATTGGCTATTTGACATTGATTCACTCACTAATTCTTTGGGTTTCAGTAGTGATGTGAATGCAGGACAAAGGGATGCACCACCATCAGATAACAGTATTCAGTCTGTGATATTTCCACTCCCTACCATTGATCCTGTTGACTTCTGTGAACCAGAAAAGGAAGCTGAACCCATTCAGAATGAAGAAGAGAGAAGAATAGAGGAAAATCATACTTCAAGAGAGTCTGAAGTACTTGAAGAAGCTGAAAAAAATCCAGACTTAAATGAGTCAAATCTGGATGGGAACTTAGTTGAGGAACCTGGTCATCCATCAAGAACTCAGAAAAATCATCCTCCTGAGTTGGTTATAGGAGACATTGCTTCTCCCATGATGACTAGGAATCAAAGCAGACTTCAAGAGCTACAAGATCAGCAGAATACAGTTAATACTGTACTTACTTGCTTTCTATCCCAAATTGAGCTCAAAAAGGCTTATGATGCTATGAAAGATCCAAGTTGGATAGAAGCAATGCAAGAGGAGCTGCTACAGTTTAAATTACAAGATGTTTGGGACTTGGTGGACCTTCCAAAAGGTCATAGAGCAATTGGTACCAAGTGGATTTTCAGAAACAAGAAGGATGACAGAGGAATTGTGATCAGAAACAAAGCAAGGCTGTTTGCACAAGGGTATACTCAGGAAGAGGGCATAGACTATGAGGAAGTCTTTGCTCCAGTGGCACGGATTGAAGCAATTAGGCTATTTCTAGCCTATGCCTCATTCATGAAGTTCAAGGTCTACCAAATGGATGTAAAAAGTGCTTTTCTGTATGGAAGTATTGATGAAGAAGTATATGTCTGTCAACCCCCTGGATTTGAGAATCCATTGCACCCTGACAGAGTGTACAAGTTGAAGAAGGCACTTTATGGTTTACATCAAGCCCCAAGAGCATGGTATGACACCCTGTCTACCTATCTCTTGAAAAATGAATTTGAAAGAGGAGTCATTGACAAGACCTTGTTCATTAAGAGGAGAAAGAAAGACACACTACTTGTTCAGATCTATGTGGATGACATCATCTTTGGATCCACAAATGATCACATGTGTAAAGAGTTTGAAGAGTTAATGCACAAGAGCTTCAAGATGAGTTCCATGGGAGAACTTACTTTCTTCATTGGGCTTCAGGTGAAACAGAGGAAAGATGGGATTTTCATAAGCCAATCCAAATATGTGAAAGACATCCTGGACAAGTATGGTTTAACAGACTCAAAGACAGCAAGCACACCAATGGAGACACACAAACAGATCACTGCAGATCTTGAGGGGGAGGTTGTGGATGTCCATCATTACAGATCTATGATTGGATCACTCATGTATCTCACAGCCTCTAGACCAGACATTATGTTTCCTGTATGTGTTTGTGCCAGATTTCAGGTTACACCTAAGCAATCACACCTTCATGCAGTCAAAAGAATTTTTAGATACCTAAGAGGGCAACCTAGATTAGGTCTTTGGTATCCTTATGAATCTTCGTTTGACTTGCTTGCATACTCAGATAGTGACTTAGGTGGAGCTAACATGGGTAGGAAGTCTACTTCAGGTGGATGTCAGTTTTTGGGTGCAAGACTTGTATCATGGCAGTGTAAGAAACAAACCACAGTGTCCTTATCTACAACAGAAGCTGAGTATATAGCTGCTGCAAGTTGTTGTTCTCAGGTGTTATGGATTCAGAATCAGATGTTGGACTATGGGGTAACATTTCTTCACACTCCAATCTTCATTGACAACAACAGTGCCATTAGCATTGTTAACAATCCTGTCAAACACTCAAAAACAAAGCACATAGAGATCAGGTATCACTTTATTAGAGACTGTAATGAAAATAAATTGATTCAAGTTGCTAAAGTTCATACCAATGACCAGTTTGCAGATCTATTCACAAAAGCATTTGATGTGGGTAGATTCACTTTCTTGGTAGCAAGTGTGGGCTTGATCAACCTTGAATAAATTCATGATTTTTAATTTTTTATACCTGTATTTCTTTGTATATTTTGTGTTACTAACTAGTTTTCTCAGAACCTCAGTATGACTCAGATTGACAAGTGCTGCAAAGTGTAAGTATAGTTACTACTGCCAGTGCAGAATTACTACTGCTAGTACATATTTTCTACTGCTAATGTGTAGTTAATACTGCTTTGTAGTTAATACTGCTTAGTAGTTAATACTGCTTAGTAGTTAATACTGCTTTGTAGTTAATACTGCTTAGTAGTTAATACTGCTTTGTAGTTAATACTGCTTTGTAGTTAATACTGCTTTGTAGTTAATACTGCTCAGTAGTTAATACTGCATGTGTAGTTAATACTGCTTTGTAGTTAATACTGCTTTGTAGTTAATACTGCTTTGTAGTTAATACTGCTTTGTAGTTAATACTGCTTAGTAGTTAATACTGCTTGTGTAGTTAATACTGCTGTGTAGTTAATACTGCCTTGTAGTTAATACTGCTTAGTCGTTAATACTGCTAAGTCGTTAATACTGCTTCTAAAGAAAATCAGGGCTAGTACAGCTATAAATACTCTTTCAGCCCGCCAAAGTTCATAACGTCTCTTTGCATTCAATTTCTCTCTCTCGTTCTAACCTTTTCTCCCTAGAATCTCTGTGTTCTCTATCCAAATCCTCGGGAAGAATGACGACAATGGAGTTTGTCGATGAGCACAATGAGATTGCGATGCTTCAGAAGCCAAAGCAGGCCGCAGGATTTCATGATATGGTGGATTTTCTCAAGTCCACACACATCTCTCATGCCCTAACAGTGTGCCCAACCATATATATTGAGCATCAAAAGCAATTTTGGGAGAATGCCACTGTTATATTCGAAGATGGGCAGAAAATCATTCGAACAAGGGTTTGTGACAAACCCTTGAAGGTCACAGAGGAGGTTATTCGCATCACTCTTCACTTAGATGATGCCTCAGGTATAACCTATCTCTCTAATGATGAACTTTTCTCGACCTTACCAAGAATGGGGTATGAAGGTCCCATTGGAATTTTTAAATTCTACAAGTCAAAGTTTTTCACCCAATGGCGATTTTTTGTTCATACTCTTATGCACTGTATTTCAAAGAAAACAACTGGATGGAGTGAGTTTAGCAGTACCATTGCTTATGCCTTGGTCTGCTTAGCCACTGCCAGAAAGTTCAATTTTTCAGCAATGATTTTTAATGATCTTATGGCAAACCTAGAATCCAAAAAGCGCTTTTACATGTATCCCAGGTTTGTCCAAGAAGTAATTAACCATGAATTGATGGATTTACCTCAGTCCGCTGAGGTATATGTGCCAAAACCCCCTAAAGGGAAGGTTTTCTCAAATATGAGAAGAATTCCTAGGGACTCGGAAGGAGTTGACACACCATTGTTCTCTACAATGATGGTTGTGTCCCACACCACTGAAGGTATGGCATCAGGGTCAAGGCCCCCATTAGACACACCCACTGATGGCCAATCCCCACCTTCCATCACCAAAGAAATCCCACAGTCCATTCTTTTAAGACCCACTCCAAAAATCACCAAGAAGTTTGAAAGAAGAAAGGTACACAAGGTTCCTTCCCTTGATGTATCTCCTAATAGCCCAAAGCCTACAAGCCCTCTATTGGAGCATTCTCCAATAGAGAATATCAAAAGGGTAACCACAGGGGTGTCTCCCAACCCCAAGAAGGTGCTCTCTAAGGAGAAGGATGAGAATGTGGGCTGCAAGGCTGCCACTACTTCTGCTAGCAAAGAGAAGGACAGTGGTAACATCACTAAGACCTTCCCCACGGCAACTCAGAATGTGAAAACATTCAGAGGACCCAGGCGCCAAGAAACCATGGGAGTAGGTTGTACTTTTGCTAGGCAAGAGACACCTACTAAAACTTCCTATGATCCTGCAAGGGAGGTAAACACTTCTAAACCAGGTGAGGATAGATATACTTATGAGGAATTGATGGAAACCATTGCCAACATCAACATTGATGTCATGGATCAGCAGAAGGAGATTGATGAGCTTAAGAAGGTGGTTCTTTATCAACACACCAAGATAGAGAAGAATAAGAAGATGATCACCAAACTGCTGCAAAGAAGGAAGAAAGCTCAGTATGTTCTGAAAAGGAGAAGCTCAACCACTGATGCTTCCAAAAAGGGGGAGTTAGAAACTGAACTAAACATGGAGGATGCAAAGGTTGAGGGGGAGAATGAGCATAAGGTTGAGGGGGAGGCTGCAGTATCTGAGATTGAAGCAGCAGTAACTGAAATTATGAAGAGTCTTGTTGATGCAGCAGTATCTGAAAGTGAGAAGGAAACAGTATCTGTATCTACAGTAACCAAATCTGAGATTGAAGCAGAGGTATTTGAGATTGTGAAGAATAGTGTTGAAGCAGCAGTATCAAAGATTATAAAAGAAGCAGTAACAGCTAGAGCAGCAGAAATGGTTAATGCTGCTAGTCAAAAAGCAGCAGAAACCATTCAAGCATCAGAAATGGTTAATGTTGCTGAAAAACATAAGGCAGCAGAAACCATCCCTAAAGCAGCAGAAACAAAGGAAACAGCAGAAACGATCCCTGAAGCAGCAGAAACAAAGGAAACAGCAGAAACGATCCCTGAAACAGCAGAAACAAAGGAAACAACTGAAACCATTCCTGAAGCTGTTAAATCACTCAAAAGAACCAAGATGGTGTCAAACAAAAGACCTAGAACAAAGTCTATAGCTTCAAAGAAGAAAGTTGTAAAGAAGCCTAGGGTGGAACCCATTGTAGAAGAAGCTAAGGAGGAAGTTGTGAAAGAGAAAGCTGATCAAAAAGTTGCTGAAGAAGAAGTGGCAACTCCATCAGGTCAACCAAGCAATGTACAATCACCAACAAATGCTCAATGTGATATGTATATTACTGTGGTTGATACTAGTCCAATCAAAGTTAAACCATTAGCTTCTATGGCTCCTGAGATCATCTTCTGGGATACTTTGAAAGATCAGAGAAAGGAGTACATTAGAGTAAAAAGAGCAGATGGGAAGTTTGAGGTCAGTTCTACATGGGGAAGACTTATCAAGATGTACTCTAGATCTGACATTGAGGAGATGTTCAAGGTAGGAATGAAGCTTTATGGAAATATGCTGACTGAGAATGGAATGTCCATCACCAAAATGGTACTTGAATACTTGTGCCTAATGTTCAATACAGAAGCAGTTAAGTATTTGACAGAAAGGCAATTTCAAACTGTTACCAACTGGATGCTTATTGAAAACTGTGGTGTGTATGTCATAACACTTGACTATGCATATCATGAGTATTATTTGGTGGATAAAGTATACAAGCACAGCATGACAAGGTTGAAAGGAATGCTAAAAACTAAGTTGGTGGGTAACAAAGATTCTAATATGGCAAGATACCTGGTAAGAAGGATCATCAATCAAAGGTTGGGATTGAATCCTGACTTGTGTGTTCAAGATTAAGTTTTGGAAGCATCATCATCTGAAGAACTTGACTTCTCTTTCTAAAAGTCAAGTTAGGGGGAGATTGTTGGGAACTGAAGATTTGCTAAGTATGGATAATACTGCCAGAACAACATTACTACTTCCAGAACAAAGTTACTACTGCCAGTAAAGGTTAGTACTGCTTGTCAAGATTAATACTGCTGGAACAAGGTTAGTACTGCTGAGTCAAGTTAATGCTGCTGGAATGAATTAATGCTGCTGGAGAATATTAGTACTGCTCATGCTGAATAAAGTTAATACTGCTGATGTGATATGTTTGGTATGCGAAGATTTTGGAGATAAAGATGGAATGGATGAAGATATGCTTAAAGAAGATTCAGAAGATCAATTTATTTTTGATAGTTATCTTGTAACTATTTAGTATAAATAGATGTTGATAGATAGCTATTCAAAAATACGAAATACGCGATATACGAGAGTTTTTGAGAATACATTCTGTTTTAGATAGAATTAACCTCAAGGTTTAGAACCCTATTTCTAGAGAAGTAGAAGTCGTCTTGATTGAGCCTGTTCATCAAGATTGAGGTTTGGTTGTAAGCTTGTGAGTTGAATCAGTGAATACAAACAGCTGTGTGTTTTCTGATATATTGTTCTTTAATTCTGAGTTCCGCAGGTTAGTACTGCTGAGTCAAGTTAATGCTGCTGGAATGAATTAATGCTGCTGGAGAATATTAGTACTGCTCATGCTGAATACAGTTAATACTGCTGATGTGATAAGTTTGGTATGCGAAGATTTTGGAGATAAAGATGAAATGGATGAAGATATGCTTAAAGAAGATTCAGAAGATCAATTTATTTTTGATAGTTATCTTGTAACTATTTAGTATAAATAGATGTTGATAGATAGTTATTCAAAAATACGAAATACGCGATATACGAGAGTTTTTTAGAATACATTCTATTTTAGAGAGAATTAACCTCAAGGTTTAGAACCCTATTTCTAGAGAAGTAGAAGTCGTCTTGATTGAGCCTGTTCATCAAGATTGAGGTTTGGTTGTAAGCTTGTGAGTTGAATCAGTGAATACAAACAGCTGTGTGTTTTCTGATATATTGTTCTTTGATTGTGTGAATTAAAGTTCTATTCCGCAGATTCTTTAATTCTGAGTTCTAAGTATTTTTAGTCTTGTTAAGATTCGATCCTGACACGGTCCCACCGAGCCCTCGGTCCCACCGAGTTGTAATGTAACACACTTATACTAAGCATTTAAACCAATCAAATATTACACACCACAAACAACTAGTTCACACCACAAAGACAGTAGTACATACAAACTACTATGACATGCATACAACCCCTAACTACACAGTGAGAGAACTCACCTTAAAGCAACGCGAGTATCCGCAACCGCAATCACAAGCCGGCCAACTTCACTCACCTTCTCCCACCTAATTACGTGTTAACAAATGTCAAAGTGACGCCCCAACCCAAAACCACGACTACTAAAATATAACATACACATTCCAGCTTTTACTCTAAAAACACAGGTCTGTTCGGGACCTGTTTAACCCCTTATAAACTGATAAATCCAGAAATATTATTCAATAATCACAAAGTCCCATGTCTTAGGGTTCCAGGGACATATCGCACGCGCTCTAACGATTTTTCTACAATTTATTATGGATTTTACAAAACCAATCTGCTGCACAGCGAAAAACAGTACCTTTCAGTACAAAACAGCTGTTTGACACTAGCTATGGTCCGAACTGGTTTTTCCGCAAAACATAAGAAACTTACAAGACTCAAAATGGGAGATTTTGGCACTGGTTTCACCCCAATAAGACGTTCCTGTAAAGAGTTATGGCTTTCCCAAAACAGTGGCAGAAATTGTGACTTTTAAAACGGAACGCGAATTGACAAATCCGGACCTGCTGTATAAACAGCCAAATTACGCCTAGCTAGAGGCCGAACCGGACTTCCGCTAAAACACGAAAAGTGTGCCCGGCACAGAATGTGAACCGTGGGCACCGGATTCGCCTCAATCCGATCTACGACGGAAAAGTTATGGCCGTCGCAAAACAGTGGCAGACAAACGTTTTCACATGAAATGACAAATATTGTTTATAAACCCATTAAGACATAGCTTAACCCAAACAGACCCGAACAGCCTACAAGCTTACTGGAAAGGGCTATACTACGCTGGATAACAACCGTGCACTACCCACTGCCGCCTCCGGCGGTGGTGGTGGTTGGCGGCGGCGACGGTGGTCACGGTAACACCCTCGGCGAAACCTCTCAACACCGTCCATCCCGACTCACCCGCAACCTCACACCCGCACACAACCACACACCCGCACATACACGCACCTCCCCTGCCTTCACCCGGCGGCGTGCAGCGGCAGCCCCACAGCCGGCAGCCGTGGCTGCGGCGGTGGTGGTGGCGGTTTACCAATTTCCGACGAAGAAACACTAATTAAAACGAACGGAAATACTTACCTTGACGCGACCTTCTTCTTCTACTTTTCCGACCGAAACGGTGACGACTCTCCCTCCTCTTTCCGGCGTCTTTCTCTCTCCGGCGAACTCTCTCTCTCCGGCGAATTCTCTCTCTCACTCTCGGCTCTCTTTTCTCTTTCTCTTACGGCCGACGACAACAAAGAGGGGAGGGAAGGGGTGTCTAGGGTTTTTGGTGGATTGCAAAAGTGAAAAACAAGAGGGAAGGGGAGGGGGTTGGTCCTTTGACCGACCCCTTGCATAACTTTGGCCCCTCAACTAACTCCTTCTCGCAATCTAACCCAAGTTTTGACATATTTAACGATTAGGTCCAATTCGTCTAACCCCGTTAACGAAAACCACGTTAAATAAAACTTTTAAAAAAAATTAATAAAAGAAATGACATACCGGGATACGGGCTTTACAGATATGGAGCTTGCAGCAGTTGTCTTCGCATTGAAGATTTGGAGACATTATCTTTATGGTTCTAAATGCCAAATTTTTACTGACCATAAGAGTCTCCAACATCTTTTCGATCAAAAGGAACTGAATATGAGGCAAAGAAGATGGTTAGAATTAGTAAATGATTATGATTGTGAAATTCTTTATCACCCTGGGAAGGCGAACGTAGTAGCAGATGCACTGAGTCGTCAAGAAAGAAGTGGAACAATAAAAGCTATATCGTTACGAGCTGAACTCCTTCCTAATATCTTTGACGAATTGCTGAAATGCCAAATAGATGCTTATCAGGAAGAAAGTTTGAAGTCAGAACGGTTAGTGGGAATATCAGCATTGCTTGGGAAAGATGATCGTGGGTTATTGTGTATGGGAAACAGAATTTGGGTACCTCATTTGGGTGGATTACGTGATCGTGTACTACAAGAAGCTCATCAATCTCGATTTTCTATTCATCCAGGTACAAATAAAATGTATAGAGATTTGAAACAATTCTATTGGTGGCCGGGAATGAAGAGAAGTGTTGCTAAGAATGTGGAAGATTGTACTACCTGCAAGAAAGTAAAGATTGAGCATCAGAAGCCGTTTGGTCAGTTACAACGACTAGATATACCAATGTGGAAATGGGATCAGATCACTACTGATTTTATTACCAAGTTACCTAGAACTTCAAAGGGATTTGATTCTATTTGGGTGATTGTGGATAGGTTGTCGAAGTCTACTCATTTCTTGCCGATAAAAGAAACTGATTCCTTGGAACGTTTGGCCAAATTGTACATTAATGAAATAGTAACTCGACATGGAGTTCCAATCTCGATTATTTCTGATCGAGATAGTCGTTTTACTTCCAGATTCTGGAGAAGCTTTCAAAAAGAGATGGGAACACAGATAAAGTTGAGTACAGCCTATCATCCTCAGACTGACGGGCAGAGTGAAAGAACAATCTAGACATTAGAAGATATGCTCCGGGCTTGTATAGTTGATTTTGGGGGATCGTGGGATAAGCATCTGCCTTTGATAGAATCTGCTTACAATAACAGTTATCATTCCAGCATTCAAGCGGCACCGTTTGAAGTACTGTATGGAAGAAAATGCAGAACGCCTCTGTGTTGGAATGAAGTCGGGGAGAAACAATTAGCGGGGCCAGAAATAGTACAGTTAACAGCAGATAAAATTACTCAGATTCGGGACAGATTGAAAACGGCTCAAGACAGACAGAAAAGTTATGCAGATCGACGCCGGAAACCGTTAGAGTTCTAAGTCGGGGAATTTGTGATGTTGAAAGTTTCACCCTGGAAAGGAGTCATACGTTTTGGGAAGCAAGGTAAACTCAGTCCGCGGTACATTGGGCCATTTGAAATTACGGAAAGAATTGGTGAGGTAGCTTACAGATTGGATCTTCCACCGGAATTGAGCAGGATTCACAACGCGTTTCATATATCAAATTTTCGAAAGTGTTTAATTACACCAGACCAAGCAGTCTCTCTACCAGATATTCAAGTGGACGAAATGTTGAACTATGTGGAGGAACCGGAAGCTATAGTTGATCATAAAGTCAAAATGTTGAGGAATAAAGAGATCAGGCAGGTAAAGGTTCAGTGGAAACATCATAGAGGTCAGGATGCGACGTGGGAATCAGAGTCGGAGATGAGAACCAAATACCCTCATCTGTTCGCTTAATTGAATTCCGGGACGGAATTCTTTTAAGGGGGAGATGTTGTAATAACCAGGTATTTTATCTATTTTAAATTTGAAAGTTTTATAAGTCTTTATTAAAGTGTTTTATGGAGTTAGAAGTAAGGGGTAAGTTTTAATTTTTATTTGGAAGTTTGGGGGTAAATCTTGCCAACTAGAATAAGTTAGAGGTTTGTTTGGTACTTTTGCCAAATCTCATCTCCACCACCGCCATATCACTTCTAGATGAGAAGATGTATTATCAAAAATATCTTAAGTGTTTGGTGTGTGTGTGTGTGTGTGCATTCGGTTAAGAGAGAAAAGAGAAGAAAATTCGTGAAGAAGAAGAAGGAAGAAATCAAGGTTTTTGTTGCTGTGATTTAAGGACTAAACTGAAGTAAGCAAGGTAAGAAATCCACTCTTTTATGTGTATAAATTCCTTAAAAGTGTTCTTGAGTTTGTTAGTTAAGTTTTAGGTGGGTTTTTGTTAAAAATGGATGTTTTGGGAAATATGAGCTTAAGGTTAGGTTATGTTTATGGTCTTAAACATATCTGCAAGTTATCAGTAACATGCATAGTATAAAAGTACAATTTCTGGGTTTTTAGGATAAACAGTGAACTTGTGACATTCATCGAAGTCGCAATGGATGACTGCGATATTCAACGAAGTCGCAATGGTTGGTTGCGACTTGGTCTTGAAGTCGCAATGGTCGTTTGCGACTTGGATTGGAATCGCAGTAGTTGATTGCGATTTGGGTTTGGGATCGCAGTAGTGGATTGCGACTTAGGATTGAAGTCGCAATAGTGGGTTGCGATTTCGGGGTGAAGTCGCAGTAGATGGTTATGACTTGGCACTGTGCATTGCGATTTTAATTTACTTTTAGTAGGTTGCGATTTCAATCGAGGATTTCATAAGTTTAGTTTTAAAAAGAGATATTTGGTATTTTGTGTTATTTCAGATTCTGTGAAGGGTGGTCATACGTGATAATTATCTTGGAAAAGCTTTTGTGATAAACATATCAGGTGAGTTTTACTTTAAAAGTATTTTACTGGAATACATTATATGGATAACAAATGTTTAATAAATTGTATGAATATGTCATACGTGGGTGACTATAATATATTGAGATATTATAATTACGTGAGTATTATATGGGAATATAATACGTGGCCGGGCTTTGGACCGGTGTGTTAAATTGGCTCGCAACCAATAAAGTTGGCCATTAGTGGAGGGATAAGGTGGGATGAGACAGGTATGAGGCACCAATCTTGACTGGTATTAATTTACGTGTGATATATGTGTGTTTATATAAAGAGTATTTTATATAAATGAATTTTTAATGATTTTCAAATGTCAGAGATTTTCTCACTAGACCCTTAGGTCTAACCCTCATTTTTCTGTTTTAAAAATATGTATTCCAGGTGGTGGTTCCAGTAAGACCAAGTGATTAGAACACTTGTTGGATAGCTTTTGAGGAGATGATCGTTAAGAAAAATGTGGATGTTTTTGTACTTATAAATTTTGTTGTTAATTATTATGTAATTTAAAGTGGATCAAGTTGTACTGAATTTCTTTTTATGTTTAGACTTTAGTTGGGACCAAATGTGAAATATGAAGTACTTTTGTTGTAAACATGTTATGGATTATATGTTATATTTACTTGGGATGTTACAATCTAGGATAACTTTAGTTGGGATGTTACAATCTAGGTTTTTGGAAGATTTAGCTTGAGGATTCAAATTTCTGCAAAGGAGCTCAAGCTGGGGAAAAATCTAGATTTAGCTTAAATCTAGCAAGGTGAGTTCAAGTTGATTTGTGAAAACGTTGTACATGCCCAAAATGTTATTTTTCAAGTATTTGTATGTTTTACATAAAATTATCAATGGATTGAGTTATTTGATAGGTTTTAATCACTTGAAGTGTTTTAACTTTATAAACCTTGCAAAGCACTCATATTTGTGATTTTTGGATATTTTGATAAGTAAATATCATGAATTTGTCCTTTAACGATTAATTGTTCAAATGAGGTCTATTCAAGGGTTCTTGCATTTTTGGTGTAATTGACTTTATAAAATATTCGGAAATGCACATTTTCGTGTTATGAGTCATGATGGAATTTATAAGGGTATGAGTTCATATGGAAAATAATATATCTCGACCGATGTCGAGTTTTGGGTTAATCATGCCTTTGAGGTATACGTTTACATAAGTGCCGTCTAAATGCATTTTACATTATGAGGATCGTTATTTATTGGTCTGATGGGTTTTGAGTATTTTGCTCGGTTTTGACTTTAAAAGAGTCTTGGGGACATCTTGTCCGATTTTGATGGCTCAATGTAGAGTCCTATTTTATGGTTTGCATTTATTGCAACTTATTGCATCTTATTGCATATTATTAATAATTACATGCTCGAGTGCATTAGTCATTCCTGTGTAGTCATGTAATCTTAGACTGTGTTGCATTGGATCCATAGGCACGTAAGTCAGTCTTTATTTGATGGTCTGCTGGGTGTTGCGGGATTTGACCCGAGCTCCATGTTTTATGACCTTTACCTTACAAGGGTACACTAGGAGGGCTGAGTCCGGTTGTGCTATCATGATTGATGGGCGTTTGGTACCTCCGCCATGTCGGGGCAATGCCATGGTTGACCCCGCATGGGTCGGGCCTTTGGTGGTATTCATGGTAATAATTGCTAAGGTCAGCTGTCTCTTTGGGTGTAACTTGAAAAGAGTCGTAGGGACACTTGGGCTTTCATGTCGTGAAGTGTCATACGATTAACGTTGTATGAGTAGCATACTTTTGTGTTCCTCCACTCTCAATGGATACGGGTCTCCCCCGTTGTCGGCCAACACTATTTTATCGTTGGCCTTGGGCGTTTGGCTGCAAATGATAACTTTATTATTGGATTTCCCTCCATGTATATTAAGGTTTGAATGAACCATGTAATTTCCATGTTTTGGTATTTGGAGTTCACTCCCTTTTATGCTCGCGTGAGTAGCGAATTTTATCCGTATTTTCGGTAACGTTTTATGTTTATTTGGATTGTTGTCCATGGTACATGGGCCGGGCATTATGCCTCATCCATGATTGAATGATTTGAGTAATAGAGATTTATTCACGTTTATATAATTGAGATTTAAATGTTTATTCACGTTTTGAGTGAGTTTGGATCGAAATTCATTTTGGAAAACGCTATATACATTTTGGGAACTTTCATCATGGAATTTGTGTGCATTGGAAAAAGAGTTGTTTACATTCCTATCGTAAACCATTTTGGAAACCATGATTTAAGTAGCACTCTTTCATTTAACAAATTATTTTGATCATGATGTAAACTTTTGAACTCACTAGGCGTTAGCCTAACCTTTTTATTTGTCGGCATGTGCAACAGGTTCCGGTTGGGAAATTATTCTAGTGACACTGGGAAGAGTTGAGAGCTAGATGTGTGCTTAAGGAGTGAATAGCTTGGTGAAGTTTTCCGCATATTGGGAATAACAACTTTGTATTTGGTTTAAGTAACACCCAACTTTGCGTAGTCTTGGTGTATGACTTAAGTTAATGAACGTTGAGGTTATTCATATGTATTAAAGTTGAGGTATTTCCAAGGTTGGATTTGTAAAAAGAATTTTATCCTTTATTTGGTCATTTTATTGAAGTTTTTATATAGTTTCTCTTTACAAATTTGGGGGTGTTACAATATCCTTAGTCGTCATCTTGATATCAAAAACTTGTTTATGATATTTAAACAAATCAACTCAAAACTTCTAGCCAAAAATACCCTTTGAAAGTCAACTTATCGCACACAACTTCACAGGACAAGAATTTGATCGCGCAAAGTAACAAGCGACAAAAACTTTGATCGCACTATAAGTATGCGACAAAACTTTTAATCGCACACGATGCGCGCGACAACCACTGTTTACACAAACTTGTCGCATAAAAGGTATGCGACAAAAGAACTGATCGAACAAGTTTCACGCGACAAGACTTTTATCGCCCAAAGGTTGAGCGACAATTTTGAGGATCTTTGGCGTGCGACAAAGATGAATACTTGGCGTGCGATGAAGATGAACTCAGATCTGAAAATTTTGTAACTTCTCAAATCTGCTCTGAATTCGTTGAAACTTGGTGAGGTTAGTCGCGAAGAGGTTCTGAATACTATTAATTTTTGGTCTAATACCAAGAAAACACCAGAAGTAACAGTTTCCATCCAAACAGTGAGTTCGACTCACTTTTCGAAAAATCTCAAAAAAACTTCAAATTTTGCTATCAAACTTGTAATCCAGCGGAATTGGATTACACAGAACCTAACAAAAATCAAATTCGAGTGCTATGAACAACATAACTTGATCTAAATCATCCAAAAACAGAAAGAATCGAAGAATGGGTCGAAAGCTTCAAAAACTCTCCAAAATCACGAAAATTGGCAGAAAAATGATATGATTTGCTTGCTCCGATACCAATTGTGATCCCAGAAACAAGTAAGAATCAATCAATGACAACAAATATGGACTCAGTCTCTTGTATTTGATGATAAGATGGTAAGTACAATATAGAGAGAATCACAAGTGTTTCAATGTCAAACGTTCTAAAGGATCTACTATAAGAAATAAGCTAACTCAAGTTATTTATACTTCAAGGCTAAAGTTAAAAGATTGGTCCCTCAACTTGATACAATCATATTTTCAACACTAACAATAATAGTTAAAACTAATTATCGTTGGTTGCTTCTAACAAGGCATTCAGTCAAGTATGAGAATCCTTTATGTACCTATTTGACAACAACTATAATTAGTGCTTAACAAATAATAGTAGTATTAATAATATATATAGATACAGACTTGTAGAGGTCAAATAATAAAAACAAAAACTAATAAGAACGTAAGAATACATAATTTATATGTGAATTGGTATACTAGAAAAAGAAGAAAGATGCATATGTGAACCAATTATTCACATATAAAGATACATATGTGAATCCACATTCACTTTTACCAATGATTCACATATGAATCTTTTGTTGCTACTTATTACTATTTTTCCTTTTTATGTAAACCTTCCACACACACCATATCTCTCTCTCTCTCTCTCTCTCTCTCTCTATATATATATATATATATATATATATATATATATATATATATATATATAGGGAAAGGTTCAATAGAGAAGTGCAAATATTTAGAGAAATAGAGAAGTAAAAAAACACGGGACCGTTCATATATAAACAGTCATATATGAACGTTCATATAACAGTCATATATGAACGTTCATATAACAGTCATATCTGAACGTTCATATGAACGTTCATATATGACTGTTTATATATGAACGTTCATATATGAACGGTCCCGTGTTTTTTTACTTCTCTATTTCTCTAAATATTTGCACTTCTCTATTGAACCTAAGGCTATATATATATATATATATATATATATATATATATATATATATATATATATATATATATATATATATATATATATATATATATATATATATATATATATATATATATACGGGTGGGTTCAAATTAAAACTCATTTTCAATTGTGAACATGAGGACAAGTTACAACCATTGATCAAGATTTGGAAAACTAATCAATGGTTAAAACTTAATGAAGCCAATTGAGAAATGATTAGGGACAAATATGGAAATTTGTATCAACGTCTACAATCTGACTTTTTATTTTCTTTTTTAATTAAAAAACTTTTACCCCCTTAAAGTTTAAAATAAATTATCTTAAAAATTACTAATATTTTAATCAAACAAATTACATCAAAAAAACGAGAATTTTGGGCTCTTCGATATGACATCCATCTCGATATAGTGTTTTCTTCATTTTTAACCGTTTTTACGTGAAATGATATGTATGTGTTATATTCAGTATGAATAAGTATGCATGTTTCCTGTTGTCCATATTCAGTATGTATAACAAAGGGGAACATTCATTCACTATTCATGACGAATAACACAGTATTTAAAATGAATAATACAACATTCAGGATGAATAATACACGAATTCCTGATTCATGTATTATTAAACATGAATCATGTATTATTCACCTTGAATGTTGTATTATTCATCATGAATGATACATTATTCATGATGAATAATATATGAATGACTCGTGAAGGTGTGAACACATGACACACTCTCTTTTGTTTTCCGATTCACAACCGCGACTTGGTTTTATTCTTTATGAATATGTATGCACATCTCCAGGTGTTCACATTCAGTATAAATAACAAAGGTAAACGTTCATTCACTATTCATGATGAATAATACAATATTCAGGATGAATAATACAGTATTCAGGATGAATAATACAGTATTCAGTATGAATAATACATCATTCAGAGTGAATAATACACGATTCATGAATCGTGTATTATTCACCCTGAATGATGTATTATTCATATTGAATGATACATTATTCATGAAAAATAATACATGAGTGACCCGTGAATGTGTGGAGACGTGACACACTCTCTTTCGTTCATCGGTTCACAATCGAAACTCGATAGGTTCCCGATTCATCTCGATGGGTGTTGGGTTACGGTAATGAAGAACACGATGCCTTAGGACGTTGAAGAAAGTGTTGTAGAAGGTGATGTCGAGTTACGGACTTACGGTGTCGAAATATTATAAACACTTGAATACATAAATATTTATAATGAATATAACACATATATGACATTTCACGTAAAAACGGTTAAAACAACAAAAAAACTATATCAAGATGGATGTCATATCGAAGAGCACGGAATTCTCGTTTTTTTAAGATAATTTATTTTAAACTTTAAGGGAGTAAAAGTTTTTAATTAAAAAAGAAAATAAAAAGTCAAATATGGTAGGTGTGAGTTTAAATTATCTTCCATTTTTACCCCTAATCACCTTAATTAATAATTTCAATTAAAAACACTATTTAATATGAGTCATTGGATCAATAGAGATGGAAGGGTCAAGATTCGTCCTCGCGTTCACAATTGAATTTGAGTTTTCATTTGAACTTTTATCTCTCTCTCTCTCTCTCTCTCTATATATATATATATATATATATATATATTTATATTTATATATAGGCGATTTCATTTGAAAATCACTGTTATATTGCAAACTATGAAACCCATCTATTTACCCATAATGTAATTACTAACGGTCTAGATCATTTGACTCTATTTAATGTAATATCGTAATTTATTAATATTAAAAAATTAAAATAATGAAATGGGAGGGTATAGTTGCCCTTTTGTCATCCGATTCGAAAACGGAGATGAACGGATATGAACCGGAGATGAAACGGATATGAACCAAAGATGAAACGGAGATGAAACCGCGTATGAACGGAAGTAAAACGAAGATGAAAAGGATATGAACCGGAGATAAACGAATATTAACGACGATAAACGAAGATGAACGACGATGAAACGCCTCTATATATATACCACAAAACAGGACAATCAAAGTCGCATCGATCTTACTGCTTCCAAGAACGGCTTGAAGTCGAACTTTGCATCCCCATTTTATCATCGGTTGAAAATAGATCCCTATCGTAAGCTTCTTGCATTTTTTTCAATAGCTCAAATCAAGCACTCCATTGAATTTGATATTTGAAGCCAAAAACCATTAAAAATAGACTAAAAACTTTGATATAGCAATTGGTGCAAGCCGATATGCAATTAATGTCAAGAACACCATGGAGTAAAAAGTTTGAACATTATTGATTTTCTAAAACTAATATTCAAAAAATATAGTTTCCCTAAATAAAAGGTTGTGATATTTTCAAATAAAAAAAACTGAAATGAATACTTTTCTTATAGAACACCTTGTATACAAAATGTCAAAACTGCCCATATAATTAAAAAAAAACGAAAATACCAAGAAAATGTCTTATTGGTTGGTTTTGGTTTGTAAAGTTTTCATTTTAGGAGTGGCTTTCAAATGATCGTTCATGTGTGTGTGTGTGCACGTGCGGAACACAAACTTTTCAACCGCATAGTCCGGACCAAGGATTTTTGGGTGTTGATTTACCTTTAATTCAGGGAGAGACAAAGGATTTTCAAGGAGATTGGAGAGGCTGGACCGTTGGAGGTCGACGCTGGAGACTTGAGTTGGATCGATCGTTGCCGATGGAGAGTTTAGGCAAGGGACGGTCCTAGAATTTTTTTTCATACGGTGGCACCATATAATATATAGTGACGGAGCCACATGTAAGTTAACGGGGTCCCTTGATCCCAATCAAAAGTTTAAAAACACTAGACTTGGCTTAAAAAATAATTTTACCTATCACAAATGGCTTGGTGTAATGCTAAAAGAACCCACTCGATTTTTACAAGACTCCATATATTTGATTTTTTTTCCACCAAAACCAAAAGAAATAAATTTATCTCAATATCATGTGTATTGTTTTATTAAATTCATCTCAATATCTTGTTAATTTAGCTTTAATATAAACTGGTTTATCATATGTTAATTTAGCTTTAATATACATAAAAAACAACTACAGGAGCATTGTTTTTATCGACGTGTCTTCATCTTTTTATCGATGTTCAATATCGTCTAATGTGTTTTTAGCCTAATTCCACCGTTTCAAGAGATTTTTAAAACTTTTACTTGATTTCGAGGGATTTTTAAGCTTTTTTAATCAATCTCGAGAGATTTTTTCATTTTTTTTTGTTTGATTTCAAGAGTTTTTTTCGGCTTTTTGGTTGATTTCAAGAGTTTTTTCCCGGTTTTCTGGTTCACTTCAAGAGTTTTTTTTGTTTTTTGGTTGATTACGAGGTACGGTTGCACCTTCTTGAAGTTTCCAAAATAATACAGTAGCACCTTCCAAAACGATACGGTTGCACCTTTCATGAACCTAGATTTTTTACCCTTTGCCAAAGAAATAATACGGTGCACATGCCACCATACCAGGTTCGTCCATGGTTTAGGCCAGGTTAACTCGTTTGATTTGTACGATTGGAGAGGGTGAGAAGCCGAGAGTGAGAGGGTGAGAAGCCGAGAGTGAGATGTCATGGGTTGTATTCTGGAATGTGGAATCAGGTTTAGACGGACTGTGGATACTCGAACATAGTGATAGGCTATTAGGCTTGGATTGTAATCAGATATAAAATTAAAAAGTGGTTTGGGTATTGGTGTTAGTCCCAGATGGCTAATAAGAACAAGAACATGTATTGTAGAAATGGGGGTTGAATACAATACACAAATTCTCACTTAATTAATTCTTTTATTGATTTATAAAATCAAGAATTACACATAGAACACTTAGATTGTTGCGGAAAGAACAGATGAAATCTATTCTAACAATCATCACAAAGTAAAACTGAAAACTACACAAGTTCTATAACACAAATATTGAAAGCTCTTTAGTTTAATGGAGGAGAAGAGTAGAATGTCTTGAGCACAGAGAAATCTTCAAGAGTTGTTGTCTGCATGGAGAAGTCTGCATCTTTAATTAGTACCATGAGCATTTAATGCATGGGACACTTGTCACTTTGTCATTTGAAGGTCAGGTGTGACTCTCAAAAGTTGAAGTGTCTTTTCCTATTTGGTGCAAAAAAAACTTTGATGGTGACAATATCTAAGAATGGGAAAAAGGACAAATGAACCTTTTCCCCTATACCAGATATTACCTCTTTGATGAAAATCCTCTTAGCAAAGAGACAAGGGAGGATCCTCCTATTTTGAGGATCCCACCGATTTGTCATGGACAAAATAGGTGAAAATCTTCTTAGCAAGGAGACAAGGGAGGATCCTTATATTTTGAAGATCCCATCGATTTGTCATGAAGAAAATCGGTGAGATAGCAAATATTACCTCTTTTGATGAAAATCTTCTTAGCAAGGAGATAAGTGTAACACCCGGATTTTTATTAGAGTGAAGGTTTAACGTGGAGAAAAGGTGTGTGAAAGAAGCTCAGCAAATTGGGATCATTCGAGACAAAAAGTCGAGCTCGGTACCTGTTGGGCGATAGTGACCATGTCACTATCGCACCTGTCATAATCGCGAGAAGTGTACCGAGAGTCCAGGGGTAGCGGGCGATAGTGCCCCGGCGATAGTGACCATGTCACTATCGCGATGTCACAATCGCCGACGGTCTCCAGGGTGTTTTAAACCCTTTTTCTTCTTTCTTCTTCCCATTTCACTCATCTATCTCGACTCTCTCAACTCTCTCTCTAAAAATCGATTTCTCTCACTAGAAACCCTACAACCCCTCCCCTCTCCTTCCTCATTTCTTCACCATCTAAGTTGTAATAAACCCCTTCCTCCATTGTTGAGCATATTTGGAGAGCTTGGAGCTTTTGTGGAGATTTGGAGTTCGTCTTGGAGGATTCAAGTGATTTAAGGTAATCTCTTCCCATCTAAAGATGTTATTGGTATTAATTTCATCTTCTTTCCATCTTGTGATGATGTTGGACGATTTTGGTGATGATGGGTTAAGGGAATATGGTTTGCCTCATATTTAAGAACTAGGGTTTGTTATATTTGGGGGTTTTGATGTGTTATGGTTAGGGAATGATTCCTTATGGTTGGATTGTGATATTGATGGTTGGGATTTCATAAATCTAGGTTTTTGGAAGTTTTGGCTTGAGGATGCAAACTTCATCAAAGGAGCTTACGTTGGAGAAACTCTAGATTTAGCTTAAATCTAGCAAGGTGAGTTCAAGTTACTTTGCGAAAACGTTGTACATGCCAAAATGAGTATTTTACAAATATGTATGTGTTTTACTTGAAAATGTATATGGTTGAGTTATTTGGTTGATTTAACTCTTTTGAAGTGTTTATCTTCATAAATGTGTAAAACACCCATATTTGGGACTTTTGGATATTTTGGAAAAATGTGATAATAAATCATACATGAAATGAGTTGTTGATTTTAGGTCATAAATGGAGTCTATTTATTATAAAAATGCATTGTGGATGTTTTGGAAATATGCATATAGTACGTCATGTGATGTTTTGAAACGTAAAGGCGTGAGTCCTTGGAAATGAAGGTTTACCCGATCCAAAGTTTTAATTCGGTTTTTCATGGAATTGAAGTATTTACCGGCAAACGGTGTGTGTTGTTATGTTTGATGTCATTTTATAACTTTCATAAACTACCTTTTTGGAGTTAGTTGAGCTTGTGGCTCAGTATTGAATTTTATTAAGTCTTGGGGACATTTGTCCAGTTTTGGTAACTCAAGATTGAGTTTTGATAACGAATTATGTTATTGGGGAATTGCATGTTTTGAATGCATGTGTTTATTTATTTGGGGTCGTGTAATATTTAGACCTTGATAGCTATGGATCCATAGGCATTTGAGTTTCCCTTAGTCTTGCGGGCAAGAGGTCGGAATTGATTGAGCTCTGTTTTACGAGACGTTAGTTTACTTTATAGAACGGAATAGGCATCGGGTTCCATGATAAGTAAGGCGTGGACCTAGATGGTCGGGCGTCGTCTCATGGGCAGTAAGGTGTAATTCCATATATGTGTTTAGCACGGGATAGGCATCGGGTTCCATGATAAGTAAGGCGTGGACCTATATGGTCGGGCGTCGTCTCATGGGCAGTAAGGTGTAATCCCTAATGTGCTGTTGTGGATTTGGAGTGACCCAATGTATAGACCTGGAGTGGTTGAAGTTGGGAACTTCCTAGTCTCGCGGGCAATAGATCTGGAGTGATTGAGCTCAGTTTACGAGAGTGATCCACGTGTGTGTTTTATTGCATAGTAAGTGACCCACTTTAGTGTTCCGTCACGTGCGATGTATACGGGTCTCCCCCGTCACCGAAAGGTGTTGTTTTGGGTATTTATTGCTACTCATGTTTTCGGTGACGTGTTATATTTATATGGATTGTTTTCCATGACATGCAAGTTGTGGTTTATATCTTTACCGTGATTGGGATGTTTTTGGAATAATGACAAATTGAATTATGGATTTAATTATTTTGAGTATCAAATGGTATTTCACCCTATTACGTGGATTTTGGGAATGAGTCTATTTTGGAAATCATATTGCATTAAAGATTTCATTTATGGGAATTGTGGGATTTGGAAAATGGGTGCTTTACATTTAAAGTAAACTCTTTTGGATTCATGACTAAAAAGCTACACTCCTCTTGATTTATGAATTTATATAGTCATGATAAAATGCTTGAACTCACTAGGCGTTAGCCTAACCCTTTTTATTTGTCGGCGTGTGCAACAGGTCTCAGGTTGGGAGTAGTTCTAGTGACACGTGTGAAAGGTCGTGTGCTAGTAGAGTGTTCGCGAGGTGATTTGAATTACTGAAGTCTTCCGCACGTATTTGGAATTAGCAACTTGTGTCGTGTTAAGTAACACCCGTTTAAGTTAATTTACTGAGGGAATTATAATGTTTTAAATTCCGAGGTAATTTAAGGAATGAATTGTAGAAATGATTTTATCTTGTTGAGTATTTTATTAAAATTTTATTTAGTTGCTCGTTCCAAATTTGAGGGTGTTACAAGTTGGTATCAGAGCATAAGTTTGAGAGATTTAGGTGTTGATTTTGGATACCTAGACTCAAACTAGCGTTTGTTTAAGTAAATGAGAGTGAAATTCACCTTTAGGCACTTTAAGATAGGATGTTTCGAGGTCAATGGATGTTGTTAGAAACGAGAATCACATCGAGAGTAACAAGGATAATCATGCGCGGTGCGTTCATAGTGACACCTGGCCAGTGTCATTGTGAACCTACTAATACATGTGCATGCTTGAATTTCTTTCATGTGATGATCGTTGGAGTAGTGAAGGAAGTTCTAAACTAGTAGTCGTTGGAATAGATGGACGATTCTAGTATTAGTCACTTGGAGTGACGATAAGCACGATATTTGCTTTAAGTAGACCGTTTCGGGTCGAGATGGATGGTTGGACTAGAACCATAGGCTTATTGAGCCGACTTTGATTTGAGGAAAAACCGTAAGGTTAATTGAGGTAATTCCTGACTTTCCTTAAGAGGTTTGAATATCCGGATGACAATAGTGGACCGGAGGATTTTGGAGGAGTATGAGTGGAGACGTTGAATGCCGACTAAATCATGCACGAAATTTATTTTGAAAATAAATTGCATCAACTATTTCTTGTGTTTCCAATCCTTATGTGGATTGTGTTATGAATTTTGAGAAATGTTTGGTACGCACACAAGATTTTAGATCATGGTTTTAAAAAGTGCTTGAAACCGTTTTATTGCGGGAGTTGCAAACTCCGCCGAGATTTGTTTTGCCTTATTTCATTGTTGTTCAACATTTGTTTCGGATATAATGATAATCATATTTTATGATGTTTAAGATGTTGGGCAATAACTACGGCTTGTGACTTTAACATTGGATCTCCTCCACATATGTTAGAGTTTGGACGGAAAGTTATTTTCCATTATGTCTATGTAAAGTCATTTTGAAAATTTGTTTAATGTGAGTAGTTAAACACTGTTGTTTATATGATATTACCCTAGAAGGGGATTTTGGGATTTTGGCGTCGCATTCATGTTTTTGCTTATAGCGATTTTGCTTTGGAAGCATGATGTTTAGTGCCGTTTTATTGACTTGAGGTCATTGAGTCCATTGAAGTTCATGGAGTTTTATTGTACGACTTTTTGTGTCGTGTGGGTACAATTTTACTATATGCATACTCTATTTGCTTATGTGAAAAGTTTACGAGTTATGTTGAGCATTTGGTCCCACTCGAGTTTTGGTGAGAAAAGTTAGTTTTATGCCATAAGGCGACTAAGAAGAGATGAGTTTGGGACTCTAGTGTCGCGTAACTTTCTTTCAAGAGTTTGTGTTATTAAGTATTTCGTTGCAAATAGTTCAGTGTAGAGGTGGCCAAAAATCGGGTTCGGGCCGGGTCGGGTCGGGTCGGGGGACAAACCGGTTCTACACAGTAACCGTGCGAACCGGGTCAAGTGAGAACCGGGTCGGGCCGGGTTTAAACCGAAATCCCCTGACCCGTTTACTGGTATGTAGAACCGGTTTCGAGAAAACCGGGCCGGGCCAAGAACCTGTTCATAGTAGGGCCTGCGATTTTTTGGTTTTTTAACTGCTTTCTTTGTATAATAATTAATTACTAAACTTTAACAAAGAAAAATTGGATTGGAATCATTGGATAAGTAAAATACACTTTAAAAATACGTTTTATTTATAATATATATCACTAAAATACACTTTTACGTTTTATAATTTATATATAATTTTAAGTTACAAACTTACAAGTTACAAGTTACAATACATAAATTCTAAACATTCGAAGGTCCCGCTCCCGAACTTCCACTCCCATCACCCGGATAGTAATTGAATGGATTATAATTGAATGGATTGTATGGAGCGTAGTATGGATTTTGATCTGGATTGTAGTCTTCAAGAGTATTGTACTGCATCAGTCGTGTAATAGCCGTCTGATCGTCAAGGCGGTCGATGTCTACATCTTCGTCATCTACGACACTACTAACATCAGAACTATCGGTTACGGACGGCGTACTTAGTAGTTCATCTGTGTCGTTTTCGAATAAGTTTTCTTCCACGCCTTCTATATCATCCTCCAGGTTCGTTCGATTTTGAATGCGGTCTTCTCCATCCAAGTAATCCTTCAGACATACGCAGCACTCCACCGATTTTGGGGTTAATTTTGTCCGACGCTCCGATATGATCCTGCCACTAAGAGAAAAGGCCGACTCCGAAGCTACAGTACTAGCTTGGATTGTTAGTACATCAAGTGCAATAGTGGCCATAATTGGGAAACTTGATTGTTTACTTTTCCACCATTCTAATAAATCTAGGGATTCAACATCTACGACGTTTGTGAAGGATGTCGTTATAAAATTAGTACGTACGTATTGATTGAATTCACCCAAATTATCCCCATCATATCTAGCTTTTTTAGAAGATTCCATGACAACCGATTGCATTAAAGTTTGCATTAAGTCTTCTCGGTTTCGGCCACGACTGCTACTAGAACCCGGTGAAAACATTTGAGGTGTAGGGGTTTGTTGGCTTCCTCCCCCATAATTAACTCTATAAATCTCATATAATTGATGAAAATCAGTATTAAATTGTTGTATGCGTTTCCTTGAAAAGCTAGAATTTGTAAGAGAATCCAAACCAAACGATAAACATATTGCTTGTATTAAAACTTCGACACCCGTAACATTTAAAAACGGGTTTAATGCCGCGGCACAAAGAAAAGTGAAGGGGATCTTTTTAAAATATTTTACCAATTTTTCTTTCATTGGTTTCACCACGTCGTGAAAGTGCAAATCCTGTTCGTATTGAGCAATTTTACTTGCCAAAATATAAAGTTGATTTAAAAGTAAAGGGCTCGTTGGATAATAAACACCGGATAACATAGTTGTTGCAGTTTTAAAATCGCCCAAAATATCGTGAAATCCATGAATCCTTGTCCAATCATCCTGAGTTATCGTGTAAGCGTTTTTTGCGTTTTGTAAGCAATTGTAAGGTGGTGATCACTCCATAACACCCCTAGTATTTATATGGGGTTTGGAGGGTGTTTTTTGAGGCAAAAAATGATCAAAAGAGGCTTCCCAACGGTCATAAACGGTCACATAACGGCTATAATTTTTTTGAAAAAAATCGGGTCGGGTCGGGCCGGGTCGGGTCACGAACCGGTCCCGGGTCGGGCCGAGGAAAATCCTATATACGCGAACCGGTCCCGGCTCTCGGGCTTGAAACCGGTTCTTGACCGGGTCGGGCCAGAACCGGTTCTTGGCCGGTTTCGGTTCGGGTCAGCCCGTCGGGTCGGGTCGGGTCGATTTGGCCACCTCTAGTTCAGTGTATGGATTAACTTATACGTGACTTAAGTAGTGCATGAAAGAACATTTTTGGTAACATTCGTAATGATTTACTGGGTACGCTTTTGGTCAGTTAAATGTTTTATTATCATTTTCATGTAGATGCGTTATATCGACTTAGGGGTATGCATAGCTTGGTAACCATTGTTTCTCGTCACATTGTTGAACGAATCGTGAGTGAAATTATTTTATTAACTCATTGTACAAGTGATGACCATTCGGTCAAAGGGCGTTTTGGTGTTGTGGAAATCATGCATAGTTCGCAATATTTTACATTTTGAAAACACGAATGTATGAGTCATTGACAGTGGTCAATTTTGATTTGCCGAATATTTTTGGAAAATTGAAAACCTTTTGGTTTGGAGGAAATGTGTATTTTGAGTATTTTGACAAATACATTTTAAGCAATGACGTTTCGACGTTTTATGTTCCAAGTACGGAATTTTGAGGAAAGTGTTTCGTGATAAAGATTTTAGAAAACTCGTTTGTATAAAATTATGATGTGTGGGATTCTTATGTTTTGAACATAGATGCGCACCGTTGGTGCAATTTGGAATTTGAGAATAAGTTCGAACCTTTTTTTGGTGTCAATAAAATTATTAACACTTATTCCCTCGTATATTTTGGAAAAACGCATTGTTGTGTGCAAGTTGCCAAAAACGTATTATTCAAATGTTATTATCGGATCGGATGAGAAATCTTGGGGAAATCGATTTAAAGGATTTCATGCCTTGAAATTTTGGTGTGAGTTAATTGGTGCATGTGTGTCATTACAAGAAATTTCTAAGAAGTGTTACAAGCTTGCATGCCTACCCCAATTTGAAATTTTCTCATGATGTTTTAGTCGATATTTTCAAATGATGGAAACGAATTAGTTTTGTCTTTAAACTTGGAACTTACACAAGTCGGTTTGTGTTTTGACTAGAGTGTAATTATGAATCGTTTCATCGTTTTGTGTAATAAACTGACGTGCGCAAATTTGATGGGTAAATCTTGTTTCATGCCATTTTATGGTTAGAAAGAAAATTTTGGAGTCAAATGTCGTTTAGACTTCTTTTTGAAATACGTGCACAACTTTTGTTGCACCCTGTTTAACGTCGGACAGTTACCTTACGTGAATGTCATGAGTCAATCCATACTAGAACCATGGTGGTTCATTTTAAGAAGCTGTTTATTACGCTTTAGCGTTTTGTTGATAATCTGAACTGCGATGAAATAATTTTTCAACATGGTTTTCATATGTGGGACGAGCGTGTCTAGTTTTACATAACTACCGAGCTGATAGTAGTAGTTTTGTACGTACGGTGTATTTGATATGAAAATCTTAGTATTGAAAATATTTTGTGAATGGTTTTGATTAAGTGGCATATTTATTGAATAACGCACTCGAAAACCTTGAACTCGTTAGGACCCTGGAAAGAGTAAGTAACCCAGTTAAGGGTAAGTGCGTGTAGCATTTCGACAGTGGAAGTTTGAGTATTCCACGCGTGTTGGTATTATGGGTCGGATGACGTCGGTAGCAAGTAAATGTGTTTGTGGTAATTGAAGTGTTAGACTTGCGGTAACGTAGTGCGAGGTTGGTATAGCCGTTTCATTGACAACCCTAGTTTTGTGGAAACCTCAGTAAATGGAACTCGTGTGTGGGCTTCTGTTAGGGTTCCGAGTTTGGTGGTATAACTAGTTGTCAACCTTTGCTGGTTTGAGGTCGAAAACCGTTAGTGTAAACGGGGGTTGTAGCCAATTTTAAAAAAGAACATTGGTAATGATAGGGGTAACCTTAAGATGCTCAATTGTGATGAGTGGTTTTGGTGAAATAACCTTCGGGCGTGGTTGATGAACCTATCAGTTGATGATTCATGTGAGATGAATTTTGGAGTCTATTAGAACTCGTTGGAGTTAATCGGCAGTTAATGGTAGGGATGATTGGAGTTGATGATTTGGTTGGGTTCATTAATAATCAAACCTTGGGTGATTTAGAATCCGAAACTGAAACGAGATGTATGGAACATCTAAGGTTGGGAGACGACCGGAGTCGTCTAACTAGGACTTATCCCAGTGGTTAGAACGTTGTTACGGACAAGTAACGTGTACTTGAAGGACTTTTGTTGGTAAGAAATTATTCGAGGAATTATCTTTATAAGACTGTGTGGGGGAAATTAGATTCCAGTTAGGAATTGATTAATTATAGTCGGCGTTGAGTCGATTAGCCTTGGGTTGCAAAGGAAGTAGATTTCGAGGACGAAATCATTCTAAGGTTGGGAGGATTGTAACACCCGGAATTTTATTTGAGTGAAGGTTTAACGTGGAGAAGAGGTGTGTGAAAGAAGCTCAGCAAATTGGGATCATTCGAGACAAAAAGTCGAGCTCGGTACCTGTTGGGCGATAGTGCCCGGCGATAGTGACCATGTCACTATCGTACCTGTCATAATCGCGAGAAGTGTACCGAGAGTCCAGGGGTAGCGGGCGATAGTGCCCCGGCGATAGTGACCATGTCACTATCGCCATGTCACAATCGCCGACGGTCTCCAGGGTGTTTTAAACCCTTTTTCTTCTTTCTTCTTCCCATTTCACTCATCTATCTCGACTCTCTCAACTCTCTCTCTAAAAATCGATTTCTCTCACTAGAAACCCTACAACCCCTCCCCTCTCCTTCCTCATTTCTTCACCATCTAAGTTGTAATCAAACCCCTTCCTCCATTGTTGAGCATATTTGGAGAGCTTGGAGCTTTTGTGGTGATTAGGAGTTCGTCTTGGAGGATTCAAGTGGTTTAAGGTAATCTCTTCCCATCTAAAGATGTTATTGGTATTAATTTCATCTTCTTTCCATCTTGTGATGATGTTGGACGATTTTGGTGATGATGGGTTAAGGGAATATGGTTTGCCTCATATTTAATAACTAGGGTTTGTTATATTTGGGGGTTTTGATGTGTTATGGTTAGGGAATGATTCCTTATGGTTGGATTGTGATATTGATGGTTGGGATTTCATAAATCTAGGTTTTTGGAAGTTTTGGCTTGAGGATGCAAACTTTATCAAAGGAGCTTACGTTGGAGAAACTCTAGATTTAGCTTAAATCTAGCAAGGTGAGTTCAAGTTACTTTGCGAAAACGTTGTACATGCCAAAATGAGTATTTTACAAATATGTATGTGTTTTACTTGAAAATGTATATGGTTGAGTTATTTGGTTGATTTAAATCTTTTGAAGTGTTTATCTTCATAAATGTGTAAAACACCCATATTTGGGACTTTTGGATATTTTGGAAAAATGTGATAATAAATCATACATGAAATGAGTTGTTGATTTTAGGTAATAAATGGAGTCTATTTATTATAAAAATGCATTGTGGATGTTTTGGAAATATGCATATAGTACGTCATGTGATGTTTTGAAACGTAAAGGCGTGAGTCCTTGGAAATGAAGGTTTACCCGATCCAAAGTTTTAATTCGGGTTTTCATGGAATTGAAGTATTTACTGGAAAACGGTGTGTGTTGTTATGTTTGATGTCATTTTATAACTTTCATAAACTACGTTTTTGGAGTTAGTTGAGCTTGTGGCTCAGTATTGAATTTTATTAAGTCTTGGGGACATTTGTCCAGTTTTGGTAACTCAAGATTGAGTTTTGATAACGAATTATGTTATTGGGGAATTGCATGTTTTGAATGCATGTGTTTATTTATTTGGGGTCGTGTAATATTTAGACCTTGATAGCTATGGATCCATAGGCATTTGAGTTTCCCTTATCTTTAAAACACTCATTTAACGGAAAGTAACCTTAAAATACAGCGGAAGATTTGTAATTAAAACATTTAGATAAAATCCCATAATCTTATAGAAAAGAGTACAAGTTTGCAATTTAAAACCAATAAGTTTGAGAAAAACAATATTCAACTGAAAAGCTTAGAGAATCCAAAACTATCATTCATCAAAAGAAAATATAAGCTGCTGAGTTGCCGCAAATCCAAAAGCTTCAAGCTGGAGCCTTTCCTTTATTCTTTGAAGATGTACCTGCCACTAAAAGATGAATAACAACGGGGTAAGCTTTCGCTTAGTGAGCACGCACTTATACCACATGTCATCATGCATACATACTTGCATAAACATAGCAATCACATACATGTAACATCCTTCCATTCCTTAAGGCACAAAGCCAATAAGAACTCCGCCTGGAAAAATACAGCAACTTCGGACACTTGGTTCTCTCTACTGGGAACTCCGATACCAAATCCCTCCGGTCAGAATGTATATTAGAAGGTCGTGAAGTCGCTGTCCAAATTTCACGACGATCCAACGGTTAACGAAGGAGAATCGGTCGATCTTTCACAGCAGCTCACAAGAACTCCGAAAATCCCTTTCTCTTTTCTCTCTTCTTTGCTAAAGAAACAAATGGCTGCAAATGAGGGTGTTTAGGGTTTCCATCCCTTTACATACATGCCAAAACACACCCTCATCTTACAAAATTGATAAACTGGCCCCTAGATTCTTGAACACGTACATAACGACCCAAAAATTAACTCAACCCCAAAAGAGACAGTTAAATCACGTAAATTGGGAAACGGGGTGTTACAACTCTCCCCCACTTACCAGGATTTCGTCCTCGAAATCGATCAGACTTGGAAGAGTTCCGGATAATTCGATCTCATCTCAGCTTCCGGTTCCCATGTCCATTCTGATCCTTTTCGGTGTTCCCACTGAACTTTCACTAAGCTGATCTCCTTGTTTCGCAAGGATTTGGTCTTCCCTTCCAAGATTGCTATCGGTCTCTCAATATAATTCAACCGTTCGTCGACCTGTATGTCATCTATAGGGACATGCGCCGACTCGTCAGCTAAACACTTCCTCAACTGAGACACGTGGAAGGTGTTGTGTATCAGACTGAGTTCCGGCGGAAGCTCCAGTCGGTACGCAACCTTCCCAACCCGTGCTATCACCTTGAAAGGTCCGATAAACCTAGGGCCTAGCTTGCCCCTCTTCCGGAATCGGATCACCCCTTTCCAAGGTGACACCTTCAACAAAACATTATCTCCCACGTTGAACTCCAAATCCGACCTTCGCTTGTCGGCGTAACTCTTTTGACGACTCTGTGCGGTTCGTAGCCTATCCCGAATCATCTCAATACTTTCCGTCGTTTTCTGGACCACTTCTGTGCTGCTTAACTCCCACTGGCCTACCTCTCCCCAACAGATAGGAGTCCTACACCTTCTCCCGTACAACATCTCATACGGAGGAATGCCAATACTGGCATGGAAACTGTTGTTGTATGAGAACTCAGCCAACGGTAAATACGTATCCCAGCTGCCCCCAAAATCCAAAACACAGGCTCTCAACATATCCTCAAGAGTCTGAATTGTTCTCTCGCTTTGCCCGTCCGTCTGTGGGTGAAAGGCTGTACTGAACTGAAGTCTCGTACCCAAATCTTCATGGAACTTCCCCCAAAACCGCGACGTAAACCGAACATCCCTGTCTGATATCACTGTTACCGGTACCCCATGCCTTGCTACAATTTCACTGACATAGATGTCAGCTAACTTTTCTGCAGATGAACTTTCACGGATCGCGATAAAATGGGCACTCTTTGTCAGCCTATCTACAACCACCCAAATGGCATCATGATTCCTAGGTGTTCGAGGCAACTTGGTAATCAGATCCATTGTTATATGCTCCCACTTCCACTCTGGTATCTCTAATGGCTGTAACTTCCCGTGCGGTCTCTGATGCTCTGCTTTGACCCTTAAACAAGTCAAACATTTCTCCACGTACTTAGCCACGTCCCTCTTTATCCCCAGCCACCAGTAGTCAGTCTTCAGATCTCTATACATCTTAGTAGCACCGGGATGGATAGAGAACCTTGACTTATGCGCCTCGTCCAGAAGTGTCTGCCTTGCCTCACACGATACTGGAACCCATACCCGACCGTACCGAGTCAATAGACCTCGACTGTCGGGCACTAACTGATCCACCTGTCCCTTTATCCGTTCCTTCTTCTGGTTCTCACCCTTGATCGCTTCCTCTTGAGACCTTCTTACCAAGTCGTGAAGCGACGTTGATACTGTTAGTCTCATCAACGGTACCCGAAGTAGAACACTACTCGCTCTTCTACTCAAGGCATCCGCTACGACATTTGCCTTCCCCGGGTGATAAAGAATCTCGCAATCATAATCCTTCACCACATCCAACCACCTCCGCTGTCTCATGTTCAAATTCTGTTGATCCATGAAATAACGAAGACTCTTGTGGTCCGTATAGATAGTACACTTCACCCCATACAGGTAGTGCCGCCATAACTTGAGAGCGAACACCACTGCCGCAAGCTCCAAATCGTGAGTCGGGTAATTCACCTCATGCATCTTCAATTGACGAGACGCATAGGCAATCACCCTTCCCCTCTGCATAAGAACGCAGCCTAGCCCGTGATAAGACGCATCACAGTAGACCGTCATGTCTTCAACTCCCTCCGGTAGTGTCAACACCGGAGCCTCGCATAACTTTCTCCTTAAGGTTTCGAACGCTGTTTTCTGTTCCTCTCCCCAAACGAAACGTTCGTTCTTCCTCGTCAGCTTCGTCAACGGAACTGCTATCTTGGAGAAATCCTGGATGAACCGGCGGTAGTACCCGGCTAATCCAAGGAAACTCCTAATCTCAGTGGGAGTCGTCGGGGTTTCCCACTTCATCACTGCCTCCACCTTCGCTGGGTCTACCTTGATACCCTCTCGGTTCACAAGATGTCCAAGAAATTGAACCTCTTGTAACCAAAAATCACACTTGGAGAACTTTGCATATAACTGCTCCTTACGCAAAATCTCCAAAACCTCTCGTAGATGCTCCATATGATCCTCCTTCGACTTAGAGTAGATCAGTATATCGTCTATAAACACGATGACTGACCTATCCAACATCGGTCTGCAAACTCTATTCATAAGATCCATGAATGCTGCCGGTGCGTTCGTCAGTCCAAATGGCATCACGATGAACTCGAAATGCCCGTACCTGGTTCTGAACGCTGTCTTGTGAACATCCTCTTCCCTGACCTTCAACGGGTGGTACCCTGAGCGAAGATCTATCTTAGAGAACCAAACGGCTCCCTGAAGTTGATCGAAGAGATCGTCGATCCTCGGCAACGGGTATCTGTTCTTCACCGTAAGCTTGTTAAGCTCTCTATAGTCGATGCACATCCGCATCGACCCGTCCTTCTTTTTCACGAAAAGGATAGGGGCTCCCCAAGGTCTACTACTGGGGCGGATGAAACCCTTATCCAACAGTTCCTCCAGCTGCTTAGACAGTTCATGCATCTCCGGAGGTGCCAAACGGTAAGGAGCCTTTGCTACCGGTGCCGCCCCCGGAATCAAGTCTATTCGGAACTCCACTTGCCTCTCGGGAGGAATGCCAGGCAAGTCATCCGGGAAAACATCCGGAAACTCGCTGACCACTGGTACATCTGCCACTGTTCTCTTCTTTTTCTCCTCCCGTTCATCAACAATATACGCCAAGTAACTGCTACCACCATGGTGCACATATCTTCTAGCTTTGGCCAAAGTGCACACCTTTGGTACCCCTTTTCTTCCTTCACTCGAGATAGTTAATTCTCCCCCACTTGGGGTTCGAATCACTACCTGCTGTTTTCACAATCAATGCGCGCTCCATTCCGACTAAGCCAATCTATCCCAACTACTACATTTATTTCCCTCATCGCAATAGGAATAAGATCTATACTAAACTTCACTCCGGCTATCTCTATTACATTACCTTTATACACATCACTCACAAAACGAAACTCCTCGTCCGCTATTTCTACTTCTAGCGGACTCTCTAACTTGTCCTTTACAATAGCAAAGTCTTTACAAAACGATAAAGAAACAAAAGATTTAGTAGCTCCCGAGTCAAATAAGACAAGGGCAGGTGATGCATTAACAGGAAAAATACCTGTCACGACATCTGGTTCCTCCTTTGCTTCATCTACGGTCATCTGGAACACTCGCCCCCGAGTCCTGGGTGCGTCGTTCTTCTTTCCCAATCCACCCTCTAGCATCTTCACCGGTACGGTTCCCGAGTTCTGGACCGACCCGGTATTCATTGGGCACTCGTCAGCAAAGTGGCCCGGCTTGTAGCACTTAAAACATATATTTGCGGTCGCCTTGCAGTCTCGACTGATATGACCCGGTTGCCCGCATTTGTAACAGGTTCCGGAGCCCATACGGCATTCTCCCGGATGCTGTCGCCCACACTTCCCACAGCGGGGATGCTCTCTCTTGAACTCTTTCTTTACCTCCGGTTTATGACTCCCAGTTTTGAACCTCTTAGTCTGCTGAGGTTGAGTCTGAACCGTTTCTGCCCTTCTTGTCTTTCTTTGGCTCTGTAATTCGAGCTCTCTAGCCCGAGCCGCCTCGTGCATCTGCTGAAAATCAGTGCACCTTGACATAACAACAAATTCTCTAATCTCCTGTTTCAAAACTCTCCCATATCTGTACATTTTGGCCTTTTCATTCCTGACATACTCAGGACAGAAAAGGGACCGCTCCAAAAATTTGTCAGTGATCTCGTTCACTGACTCCGTAGTTTGCTCCATAGATAGAAACTCATTTGTGAGTCTCTCTACCTCAATTTGGGGCACATACTGTTCCATGAACAGTTCCTTGAACTGTTCCCAAGTCATGCTATCCACTTGTTCTGGCGTCCGAGCACGAACAATAAGGTTCCACCAGTCTTTCGCTGCCTTCCTCAGAAGGTTCGATGCGTAGCGAACCTTGACTTCCTCGGCACAAAAACTGGTGCGGAAAGCACCCTCCACCTCAGCTATCCAACGAGTGCTGGTTACGGGGTCCTTCTGCCCCTCAAACTGTGGCGGCTGACAGGCCGAGAAATCTCTGTAGCTTGTCCCCCGTGGTTGTACGCCTGACAAGCCCCCTGATCCACTGGCCCTGCTGGCCACAGCTGCCTCTACCTGACTACGAATTTCATTAGCCAGTTCCTGCTTTACCTGCTCAAAGAGACTTGGGTGTAACTCGTGAAGAACCTCCCCGACCTCAGCAGCGATCACACTTCTCAGATCAGGAATTTCCTGATCCTCTTCAATAATCGGTCTCTTGCCTTGCCTTCTAGTGTTCACCATTCTGATACATAAACATGATACTTTAGAATAATTCATCTACATCCCCCCCCCCCCCCCCTGAGCAAACTCCTAGCATAGTCCAGAAGTCCTAGCTTAGTTGTCTTTCTTTCTAACATGCTCCTTAGAAACCCTCTGCTTATACTCTCTTAACAAAATCCCTTTCTAGCATGTTACTACCCAACCCTCAACCTTGTCTGGTTCATAGAATTCTTTTGCAACTATATCAAGTCCCGACATGTACAATGTAATTGCAATGGTATGGGCCCTTATACCATTATAATTACACCCTCCATGTTTAGACTCAACACCGTCACTAAGGTTCCAATTCCCAGCTTAGTTGGTACCTTTAACATATATATCACAACATTTTCCATATCTACCACTTATCATATAAACATTATAATCATATTCTAATTCACATTATGCATCAAACAAAACATACTTGAAACCATAACCTTGTCACATTGACCATATCTAGCATACATAAACATAATTACTCATCCAATACAGTTATAAAACTGGTCTTTCACAAAAACTGAACATGCTTTATCATAAATCCTAATATGGAATAGTGTGCTCACCCCCGTCTTGATGCTCTGGACCGCAGCTCAGCCGTGAAAACTTTTTCTTTTAAAACACCCTTTCCTTATAAACCATTTTCTTACACGAAACAGTTTTTTTTTTAAAGGTTACTTATTTGAAAACTTGAGCACTTGGGTTTAAGTTCAAACACTCACCACTTGTGAATGCCCGAATCCCTTAAACCAAGGCTCTGATACCAACTGTAACATCCCTTATCTTTAAAACACTCATTTAACGGAAAGTAACCTTAAAATACATCGGAAGATTTGTAATTAAAACATTTAGATAAAATCCCATAATCTTATAGAAAAGAGTACAAGTTTGCAACTTAAAACCAATAAGTTTGAGAAAAACAATATTCAACTGAAAAGCTTAGAGAATCCAAAACTATCATTCATCAAAAGAAAATATAAGCTGCTGAGTTGCCGCAAATCCAAAAGCTTCAAGCTGGAGTCTTTCCTTTATTCTTTGAAGATGTACCTGCCACTAAAAGATGAATAACAACGGGGTAAGCTTTCGCTTAGTGAGCACGCACTTATACCACATATCATCATGCATACATACTTGCATAAACATAGCAATCACATACATGTAACATCCTTCCATTCCTTAAGGCACAAAGCCAATAAGGAAGGTCATAACTAGACACTGGTACCAGGCCTCTTCATACATAACATATTCCCTAGGGGTATTACTACCACCATAGGTACTCTTTCCTTTGGCAAAGCCAAACATACACATAATCACACATGCAATCCAACTACATACACATAACTTACATAATATAGGTAGAGTACTCACCTGTCAAGATGTCAATTACCAAGTACTTCACAGTGTATAATAATCACCTCGTACCACCTATAACATTCATACATACACATATCATAACAAGCCCAAAAATGGAACTCTAATTCTATACCAACTCTCATCCCGAAATGACATAGCTAGGATAGTCCAAATACCATAAAACCTTGCCAAACATCCTATTTCATACACCCCATTTCTATTGATTTCTAAACATAATACACATACCTTGCAATTCTAGACCGCGAACAACAATCCTCCTAGAACCTTTCACAACTTGAATCTTCCAAAATCACCAAATCTTTCGCCTGGAAAATACAGCAACTTCGGACACTTGGTTCTCTCTACTGGGAACTCCGATGCCAAATCCCTCCGGTCGGAATGTATATTAGAGGGTCATGAAGTCGCTGTCCAAATTTCACGACGATCCAACGGTTAACGAAGGAGAATCGGTCGATCTTTCACAGCAGCTCACAAGAACTCCGCCTGGAAAATACAGCAACTTCGGACACTTGGTTCTCTCTACTGGGAACTCCGATGCCAAATCCCTCCGGTCAGAATGTATATTAGAGGGTCGTGAAGTCTCTGTCCAAATTTCACGACGATCCAACGGTTAACGAAGGAGAATCGGTCGATCTTTCACAGCAGCTCACAAGAACTCCGCCTGGAAAAATACAGCAACTTCGGACACTTGGTTCTCTCTACTGGGAACTCCGATGCCAAATCCCTCCGGTCAGAATGTATATTAGAGGGTCGTGAAGTCGCTGTCCAAATTTCACTACGATCCAACGGTTAACGAAGGAGAATCGTTCGATCTTTCACAGCAGCTCACAAGAACTCCGCCTGGAAAATACAGCAACTTCGGACACTTGGTTCTCTCTACTGGGAACTCCGATGCCAAATCCCTCCGGTCAGAATGTATATTAGAGGGTCGTGAAGTCTCTGTCCAAATTTCACGACGATCCAACGGTTAACGAAGGAGAATCGGTCGATCTTTCACAGCAGCTCACAAGAACTCCGCCTGGAAAAATACAGCAACTTCGGACACTTGGTTCTCTCTACTGGGAACTCCGATGCCAAATCCCTCCGGTCAGAATGTATATTAGAGGGTCGTGAAGTCGCTGTCCAAATTTCACGACGATCCAACGGTTAACGAAGGAGAATCGGTCGATCTTTCACAGCAGCTCACAAGAACTCCGCCTGGAAAAATACAGCAACTTCGGACACTTGGTTCTCTCTACTGGGAACTCCGATGCCAAATCCCTCCGGTCAGAATGTATATTAGAGGGTCGTGAAGTTGCTGTCCAAATTTCACTACGATCCAACGGTTAACGAAGGAGAATCGGTCGATCTTTCACAGCAGCTCACAAGAACTCCGCCTGGAAAATACAGCAACTTCGGACACTTGGTTCTCTCTACTGGGAACTCCGATGCCAAATCCCTCCGGTCCGAATGTATATTAGAGGGACGTGAAGTCGCTGTCCAAATTTCACGACGATCCAACGGTTAACGAAGGAGAATCGGTCGATCTTTCACAGCAGCTCACAAGAACTCCGCCTGGAAAAATACAGCAACTTCGGACACTTGGTTCTCTCTACTGGGAACTCCGATGCCAAATCCCTCCAGTCAGAATGTATATTAGAGGGTCGTGAAGTCGCTGTCCAAATTTCACGACGATCCAACGGTTAACGAAGGAGAATCGGTCGATCTTTCACAGCAGCTCACAAGAACTCCGAAAATCCCTTTCTCTTTTCTCTCTTCTTTGCTAAAGAAACAAATGGCTGCAAATGAGGGTGTTTAGGGTTTCCATCCCTTTACATACATGCCAAAACACACCCTCATCTTACAAAATTGATAAACTGGCCCCTAGATTCTTGAACACGTACATAACGACCCAAAAATTAACTCAACCCCAAAAGAGACAGTTAAATCACGTAAATTGGGAAACGGGGTGTTACAACTCTCCCCCACTTACCAGGATTTCGTCCTCGAAATCGATCAGACTTGGAAGAGTTCCGGATAATTCGATCTCATCTCAGCTTCCGGTTCCCATGTCCATTCTGATCCTTTTCGGTGTTCCCACTGAACTTTCACTAAGCTGATCTCCTTGTTTCGCAAGGATTTGGTCTTCCCTTCCAAGATTGCTATCGGTCTCTCAATATAATTCAACCGTTCGTCGACCTGTATGTCATCTATAGGGACATGCGCCGACTCGTCAGCTAAACACTTCCTCAACTGAGACACGTGGAAGGTGTTGTGTATCAGACTGAGTTCCGGCGGAAGCTCCAGCCGGTACGCAACCTTCCCAACCCGTGCTATCACCTTGAAAGGTCCGATAAACCTAGGGCCTAGCTTGCCCCTCTTCCGGAATCGGATCACCCCTTTCCAAGGTGACACCTTCAACAAAACATTATCTCCCACGTTGAACTCCAAATCCGACCTTCGCTTGTCGGCGTAACTCTTTTGACGACTCTGTGCGGTTCGTAGCCTATCCCGAATCATCTCAATACTTTCCGTCGTTTTCTGGACCACTTCTGTGCTGCTTAACTCCCGCTGGCCTACCTCTCCCCAACAGATAGGAGTCCTACACCTTCTCCCGTACAACATCTCATACGGAGGCATGCCAATACTGGCATGGAAACTGTTGTTGTATGAGAACTCAGCCAACGGTAAATACGTATCCCAGCTGCCCCCAAAATCCAAAACACAGGCTCTCAACATATCCTCAAGAGTCTAAATTGTTCTCTCGCTTTGCCCGTCCGTCTGTGGGTGAAAGGCTGTACTGAACTGAAGTCTCGTACCCAAATCTTCATGGAACTTCCCCCAAAACCGCGACGTAAACCGAACATCCCTGTCTGATATCACTGTTACCGGTACCCCATGCCTTGCTACAATTTCACTGACATAGATGTCAGCTAACTTTTCTGCAGATGAACTTTCACGGATCGCGATAAAATGGGCACTCTTTGTCAGCCTATCTACAACCACCCAAATGGCATCATGATTCCTAGGTGTTCGAGGCAACTTGGTAATCAGATCCATTGTTATATGCTCCCACTTCCACTCTGGTATCTCTAATGGCTGTAACTTCCCGTGCGGTCTCTGATGCTCTGCTTTGACCCTTAAACAAGTCAAACATTTCTCCACGTACTTAGCCACGTCCCTCTTTATCCCCAGCCACCAGTAGTCAGTCTTCAGATCTGTATACATCTTAGTAGCACCGGGATGGATAGAGAACCTTGACTTATGCGCCTCGTCCAGAAGTGTCTGCCTTGCCTCACACGATACTGGAACCCATACCCGACCGTACCGAGTCAATAGACCTCGACTGTCGGGCACTAACTGATCCACCTGTCCCTTTATCCGTTCCTTCTTCTGGTTCTCACCCTTGATCGCTTCCTCTTGAGACCTTCTTACCAAGTCGTGAAGCGACGTTGATACTGTTAGTCTCATCAACGGTACCCGAAGTAGAACACTACTCGCTCTTCTACTCAAGGCATCCGCTACGAAATTTGCCTTCCCCGGGTGATAAAGAATCTCGCAATCATAATCCTTCACCACATCCAACCACCTCCGCTGTCTCATGTTCAAATTCTGTTGATCCATGAAATAACGAAGACTCTTGTGGTCCGTATAGATAGTACACTTCACCCCATACAGGTAGTGCCGCCATAACTTGAGAGCGAACACCACTGCCGCAAGCTCCAAATCGTGAGTCGGGTAATTCACCTCATGCATCTTCAGTTGACGAGACGCATAGGCAATCACCCTTCCCCTCTGCATAAGAACGCAGCCTAGCCCGTGATAAGACGCATCACAGTAGACTGTCATGTCTTCAACTCCCTCCGGTAGTGTCAACACCGGAGCCTCGCATAACTTTCTCCTTAAGGTTTCGAACGCTGTTTTCTGTTCCTCTCCCCAAACGAAACGTTCGTTCTTCCTCGTCAGCTTCGTCAACGGAACTGCTATCTTGGAGAAATCCTGGATGAACCGGCGGTAGTACCCGGCTAATCCAAGGAAACTCCTAATCTCAGTGGGAGTCTTCGGGGTTTCCCACTTCATCACTGCCTCCACCTTCGCTGGGTCTACCTTGATACCCTCTCGGTTCACAAGATGTCCAAGAAATTGAACCTCTTGTAACCAAAAATCACACTTGGAGAACTTTGCATATAACTGCTCCTTACGCAAAATCTCCAAAACCTCTCGTAGATGCTCCATATGATCCTCCTTCGACTTAGAGTAGATCAGTATATCGTCTATAAACACGATGACTGACCTATCCAACTTCGGTCTGCAAACTCTATTCATAAGATCCATGAATGCTGCCGGTGCGTTCGTCAGTCCAAATGGCATCACGATGAACTCGAAATGCCCGTACCTGGTTCTGAACGCTGTCTTGTGAACATCCTCTTCCCTGACCTTCAACTGGTGGTACCCTGAGCGAAGATCTATCTTAGTGAACCAAACGGCTCCCTGAAGTTGATCGAAGAGATCGTCGATCCTCGGCAACGGGTATCTGTTCTTCACCGTAAGCTTGTTAAGCTCTCTATAGTCGATGCACATCCGCATCGACCCGTCCTTCTTTTTCACGAAAAGGATAGGGGCTCCCCAAGGTCTACTACTGGGGCGGATGAAACCCTTATCCAACAGTTCCTCCAACTGCTTAGACAGTTCATGCATCTCCGGAGGTGCCAAACGGTAAGGAGCCTTTGCTACCGGTGCCGCCCCCGGAATCAAGTCTATTCGGAACTCCACTTGCCTCTCGGGAGGAATGCCAGGCAAGTCATCCGGGAAAACATCCGGAAACTCGCTGACCACTGGTACATCTGCCACTGTTCTCTTCTTTTTCTCCTCCCGTTCATCAACAATATACGCCAAGTAACTGCTACCACCATGGTGCACATATCTTCTAGCTTTGGCCAAAGTGCACACCTTTGGTACCCCTTTTCTTCCTTCACTCGAGATAGTTAATTCTCCCCCACTTGGGGTTCGAATCACTACCTGCTGTTTTTCACAATCAATGCGCGCTCCATTCCGACTAAGCCAATCTATCCCAACTACTACATTTATTTCCCTCATCGCAATAGGAATAAGATCTATACTAAACTTCACTCCGGCTATCTCTATTACATTACCTTTATACACATCACTCACAAAACGAAACTCCTCGTCCGCTATTTCTACTTCTAGCGGACTCTCTAACTTGTCCTTTACAATAGCAAAGTCTTTACAAAACGATAAAGAAACAAAAGATTTAGTAGCTCCCGAGTCAAATAAGACAAGGGCAGGTGATGCATTAACAGGAAAAATACCTGTCACGACATCTGGTTCCTCATTTGCTTCATCTACGGTCATCTGGAACACTCGCCCCCGAGTCCTGGGTGCGTCGTTCTTCTTTCCCAATCCACCCTCTAGCATCTTCACCGGTACGGTTCCCGAGTTCTGGACCGACCCGGTATTCATTGGGCACTCGTCAGCAAAGTGGCCCGGCTTGTAGCACTTAAAACATATCTTTGCGGTCGCCTTGCAGTCTCGACTGATATGACCCGGTTGCCCGCATTTGTAACAGGTTCCGGAGCCCATACGGCATTCTCCCGGATGCTGTCGCCCACACTTCCCACAGCGGGGATGCTCTCTCTTGAACTCTTTCTTTACCTCCGGTTTATGACTCCCAGTTTTGAACCTCTTAGTCTGCTGAGGTTGAGTCTGAACCGTTTCTACCCTTCTTGTCTTTCTTTGGCTCTGTAATTCGAGCTCTCTAGCCCGAGCCGCCTCGTGCATCTGCTGAAAATCAGTGCACCTTGCCATAACAACAAATTCTCTAATCTCCTGTTTCAAAACTCTCCCATATCTGTACATTTTGGCCTTTTCATTCCTGACATACTCAGGACAGAAAAGGGACCGCTCCAAAAATTTGTCAGTGATCTCGTTCACTGACTCCGTAGTTTGCTCCATAGATAGAAACTCATTTGTGAGTCTCTCTACCTCAATTTGGGGCACATACTGTTCCATGAACAGTTCCTTGAACTGTTCCCAAGTCATGCTATCCACTTGTTCTGGCGTCCGAGAACGAACAATAAGGTTCCACCAGTCTTTCGCTGCCTTCCTCAGAAGGTTCGATGCGTAGCGAACCTTGACTTCCTCGGCACAAAAACTGGTGCGGAAAGCACCCTCCACCTCAGCTATCCAACGAGTGCTGGTTACGGGGTCCTTCTGCCCCTCAAACTGTGGCGGCTGACAGGCCGAGAAATCTCTGTAGCTTGTCCCCCGTGGTTGTACGCCTGACAAGCCCCCTGATCCACTGGCCCTGCTGGCCACAGCTGCCTCTACCTGACTACGAATTTCATTAGCCAGTTCCTGCTTTACCTGCTCAAAGAGACTTGGGAGTAACTCGTGAAGAACCTCCCCGACCTCAGCAGCGATCACACCTCTCAGATCAGGAATTTCCTGATCCTCTTCAATAATCGGTCTCTTGCCTTGCCTTCTAGTGTTCACCATTCTGATACATAAACATGATACTTTAGAATAATTCATCTACATCCCCCCCCCCTGAGAAAACTCCTAGCATAGTCCAGAAGTCCTAGCTTAGTTGTCTTTCTTTCTAACATGCTCCTTAGAAACCCTCTGCTTATACTCTCTTAACAAAATCCCTTTCTAGCATGTTACTACCCAACCCTCAACCTTGTCTGGTTCATAGAATTCTTTTGCAACTATATCAAGTCCCGACATGTACAATGTAATTGCAATGGTATGGGCCCTTATACCATTATAATTACACCCTCCATGTTTAGACTCAACACCGTCACTAAGGTTCCAATTCCCAGCTTAGTTGGTACCTTTAACATATATATCACAACATTTTCCATATCTACCACTTATCATATAAACATTATAATCATATTCTAATTCACATTATGCATCAAACAAAACATACTTGAAACCATAACCTTGTCACATTGACCATATCTAGCATACATAAACATAATTACTCATCCAATACAGTTATAAAACTGGTCTTTCACAAAAACTGAACATGCTTTATCATAAATCCTAATATGGAATAGTGTGCTCACCCCCGTCTTGATGCTCTGGACCGCAGCTCAGCCGTGAAAACTTTTTCTTTTAAAACACCCTTTCCTTATAAACCATTTTCTTACACGAAACAGTTTTTTTTTTTTAAGGTTACTTATTTGAAAACTTGAGCACTTGGGTTTAAGTTCAAACACTCACCACTTGTGAATGCCCGAATCCCTTAAACCAAGGCTCTGATACCAACTGTAACATCCCTTATCTTTAAAACACTCATTTAACGGAAAGTAACCTTAAAATACATCGGAAGATTTGTAATTAAAACATTTAGATAAAATCCCATAATCTTATAGAAAAGAGTACAAGTTTGCAACTTAAAACCAATAAGTTTGAGAAAAACAATATTCAACTGAAAAGCTTAGAGAATCCAAAACTATCATTCATCAAAAGAAAATATAAGCTGCTGAGTTGCCGCAAATCCAAAAGCTTCAAGCTGGAGTCTTTCCTTTATTCTTTGAAGATGTACCTGCCACTAAAAGATGAATAACAACGGGGTAAGCTTTCGCTTAGTGAGCACGCACTTATACCACATATCATCATGCATACATACTTGCATAAACATAGCAATCACATACATGTAACATCCTTCCATTCCTTAAGGCACAAAGCCAATAAGGAAGGTCATAACTAGACACTGGTACCAGGCCTCTTCATACATAACATATTCCCTAGGGGTATTACTACCACCATAGGTACTCTTTCCTTTGGCAAAGCCAAACATACACATAATCACACATGCAATCCAACTACATACACATAACTTACATAATATAGGTAGAGTACTCACCTGTCAAGATGTCAATTACCAAGTACTTCACAGTGTATAATAATCACCTCGTACCACCTATAACATTCATACATACACATATCATAACAAGCCCAAAAATGGAACTCTAATTCTATCCCAACTCTCATCCCGAAATGACATAGCTAGGATAGTCCAAATACCATAAAACCTTGCCAAACATCCTATTTCATACACCCCATTTCTATTGATTTCTAAACATAATACACATACCTTGCAATTCTAGACCGCGAACAACAATCCTCCTAGAACCTTTCACAACTTGAATCTTCCAAAATCACCAAATCTTTCGCCTGGAAAATACAGCAACTTCGGACACTTGGTTCTCTCTACTGGGAACTCCGATGCCAAATCCCTCCGGTCAGAATGTATATTAGAGGGTCGTGAAGTCGCTGTCCAAATTTCACGACGATCCAACGGTTAACGAAGGAGAATCGGTCGATCTTTCACAGCAGCTCACAAGAACTCCGCCTGGAAAATACAGCAACTTCGGACACTTGGTTCTCTCTACTGGGAACTCCGATGCCAAATCCCTCCGGTCAGAATGTATATTAGAGGGTCGTGAAGTCTCTGTCCAAATTTCACGACGATCCAACGGTTAACGAAGGAGAATCGGTCGATCTTTCACAGCAGCTCACAAGAACTCCGCCTGGAAAAATACAGCAACTTCGGACACTTGGTTCTCTCTACTGGGAACTCCGATGCCAAATCCCTCCGGTCAGAATGTATATTAGAGGGTCGTGAAGTCGCTGTCCAAATTTCACGACGATCCAACGGTTAACGAAGGAGAATCGGTCGATCTTTCACAGCAGCTCACAAGAACTCTGCCTGGAAAATACAGCAACTTCGGACACTTGGTTCTCTCTACTGGGAACTCCGATGCCAAATCCCTCCGGTCAGAATGTATATTAGAGGGTCGTGAAGTCTCTGTCCAAATTTCACGACGATCCAACGGTTAACGAAGGAGAATCGGTCGATCTTTCACAGCAGCTCACAAGAACTCCGCCTGGAAAAATACAGCAACTTCGGACACTTGGTTCTCTCTACTGGGAACTCCGATGCCAAATCCCTCCGGTCAGAATGTATATTAGAGGGTCGTGAAGTTGCTGTCCAAATTTCACGACGATCCAACGGTTAACGAAGGAGAATCGGTCGATCTTTCACAGCAGCTCACAAGAACTCCGCCTGGAAAAATACAGCAACTTCGGACACTTGGTTCTCTCTACTGGGAACTCCGATGCCAAATCCCTCCGGTCAGAATGTATATTAGAGGGTCGTGAAGTCGCTGTCCAAATTTCACTACGATCCAACGGTTAACGAAGGAGAATCGGTCGATCTTTCACAGCAGCTCACAAGAACTCCGCCTGGAAAATACAGCAACTTCGGACACTTGGTTCTCTCTACTGGGAACTCCGATGCCAAATCCCTCCGGTCAGAATGTATATTAGAGGGTCGTGAAGTCGCTTTCAAAATTTCACGACGATCCAACGGTTAACGAAGGAGAATCGGTCGATCTTTCACAGCAGCTCACAAGAACTCCGCCTGGAAAAATACAGCAACTTCGGACACTTGGTTCTCTCTACTGGGAACTCCGATGCCAAATCCCTCCGGTCAGAATGTATATTAGAGGGTCGTGAAGTCTCTGTCCAAATTTCACGACGATCCAACGGTTAACGAAGGAGAATCGGTCGATCTTTCACAGCAGCTCACAAGAACTCCGAAAATCCCTTTCTCTTTTCTCTCTTCTTTTGCTAAAGAAACAAATGGCTGCAAATGAGGGTGTTTAGGGTTTCCATCCCTTTACATACATGCCAAAACACACCCTCATCTTACAAAATTGATAAACTGGCCCCTAGATTCTTGAACACGTACATAACGACCCAAAAATTAACTCAACCCCAAAAGAGTCAGTTAAATCACGTAAATTGGGAAACGGGGTGTTACAACTCTCCCCCACTTACCAGGATTTCGTCCTCGAAATCGATCAGACTTGGAAGAGTTCCGGATAATTCGATCTCATCTCAGCTTCCGGTTCCCATGTCCATTCTGATCCTTTTCGGTGTTCCCACTGAACTTTCACTAAGCTGATCTCCTTGTTTCGCAAGGATTTGGTCTTCCCTTCCAAGATTGCTATCGGTCTCTCAATATAATTCAACCGTTCGTCGACCTGTATGTCATCTATAGGGACATGCGCCGACTCGTCAGCTAAACACTTCCTCAACTGAGACACGTGGAAGGTGTTGTGTATCAGACTGAGTTCCGGCGGAAGCTCCAGCCGGTACGCAACCTTCCCAACCCGTGCTATCACCTTGAAAGGTCCGATAAACCTAGGGCCTAGCTTGCCCCTCTTCCGGAATCGGATCACCCCTTTCCAAGGTGACACCTTCAACAAAACATTATCTCCCACGTTGAACTCCAAATCCGACCTTCGCTTGTCGGCGTAACTCTTTTGACGACTCTGTGCGGTTCGTAGCCTATCCCGAATCATCTCAATACTTTCCGTCGTTTTCTGGACCACTTCTGTGCTGCTTAACTCCCGCTGGCCTACCTCTCCCCAACAGATAGGAGTCCTACACCTTCTCCCGTACAACATCTCATACGGAGGCATGCCAATACTGGCATGGAAACTGTTGTTGTATGAGAACTCAGCCAACGGTAAATACGTATCCCAGCTGCCCCCAAAATCCAAAACACAGGCTCTCAACATATCCTCAAGAGTCTGAATTGTTCTCTCGCTTTGCCCGTCCGTCTGTGGGTGAAAGGCTGTACTGAACTGAAGTCTCGTACCCAAATCTTCATGGAACTTCCCCCAAAACCGCGACGTAAACCGAACATCCCTGTCTGATATCACTGTTACCGGTACCCCATGCCTTGATACAATTTCACTGACATAGATGTCAGCTAACATTTCTGCAGATGAACTTTCACGGATCGCGATAAAATGGGCACTCTTTGTCAGCCTATCTACAACCACCCAAATGGCATCATGATTCCTAGGTGTTCGAGGCAACTTGGTAATCAGATCCATTGTTATATGCTCCCACTTCCACTCTGGTATCTCTAATGGCTGTAACTTCCCGTGCGGTCTCTGATGCTCTGCTTTGACCCTTAAACAAGTCAAACATTTCTCCACGTACTTAGCCACGTCCCTCTTTATCCCCAGCCACCAGTAGTCAGTCTTCAGATCTCTATACATCTTAGTAGCACCGGGATGGATAGAGAACCTTGACTTATGCGCCTCGTCCAGAAGTGTCTGCCTTGCCTCACATGATACTGGAACCCATACCCGACCGTACCGAGTCAATAGACCTCGACTGTCGGGCACTAACTGATCCACCTGTCCCTTTATCCGTTCCTTCTTCTGGTTATCACCCTTGATCGCTTCCTCTTGAGACCTTCTTACCAAGTCGTGAAGCGACGTTGATACTGTTAGTCTCATCAACGGTACCCGAAGTAGAACACTACTCGCTCTTCTACTCAAGGCATCCGCTACGACATTTGCCTTCCCCGGGTGATAAAGAATCTCGCAATCATAATCCTTCACCACATCCAACCACCTCCGCTGTCTCATGTTCAAATTCTGTTGATCCATGAAATAACGAAGACTCTTGTGGTCCGTATAGATAGTACACTTCACCCCATACAGGTAGTGCCGCCATAACTTGAGAGCGAACACCACTGCCGCAAGCTCCAAATCGTGAGTCGGGTAATTCACCTCATGCATCTTCAGTTGACGAGACGCATAGGCAATCACCCTTCCCCTCTGCATAAGAACGCAGCCTAGCCCGTGATAAGACGCATCACAGTAGACTGTCATGTCTTCAACTCCCTCCGGTAGTGTCAACACCGGAGCCTCGCATAACTTTCTCCTTAAGGTTTCGAACGCTGTTTTCTGTTCCTCTCCCCAAACGAAACGTTCGTTCTTCCTCGTCAGCTTCGTCAACGGAACTGCTATCTTGGAGAAATCCTGGATGAACCGGCGGTAGTACCCGGCTAATCCAAGGAAACTCCTAATCTCAGTGGGAGTCTTCGGGGTTTCCCACTTCATCACTGCCTCCTCCTTCGCTGGGTCTACCTTGATACCCTCTCGGTTCACAAGATGTCCAAGAAATTGAACCTCTTGTAACCAAAAATCACACTTGGAGAACTTTGCATATAACTGCTCCTTACGCAAAATCTCCAAAACCTCTCGTAGATGCTCCATATGATCCTCCTTCGACTTAGAGTAGATCAGTATATCGTCTATAAACACGATGACTGACCTATCCAACATCGGTCTGCAAACTCTATTCATAAGATCCATGAATGCTGCCGGTGCGTTCGTCAGTCCAAATGGCATCACGATGAACTCGAAATGCCCGTACCTGGTTCTGAACGCTGTCTTGTGAACATCCTCTTCCCTGACCTTCAACTGGTGGTCCCCTGAGCGAAGATCTATCTTAGAGAACCAAACGGCTCCCTGAAGTTGATCGAAGAGATCGTCGATCCTCGGCAACGGGTATCTGTTCTTCACCGTAAGCTTGTTAAGCTCTCTATAGTCGATGCACATCCGCATCGACCCGTCCTTCTTTTTCAGGAAAAGGATATGGGCTCCCCAAGGTCTACTACTGGGGCGGATGAAACCCTTATCCAACAGTTCCTCCAGCTGCTTAGACAGTTCATGCATCTCCGGAGGTGCCAAACGGTAAGGAGCCTTTGCTACCGGTGCCGCCCCCGGAATCAAGTCTATTCGGAACTCCACTTGCCTCTCGGGAGGAATGCCAGGCAAGTCATCCGGGAAAACATCCGGAAACTCGCTGACCACTGGTACATCTGCCACTGTTCTCTTCTTTTTCTCCTCCCGTTCATCAACAATATACGCCAAGTAACTGCTACCACCATGGTGCACATATCTTCTAGCTTTGGCCAAAGTGCACACCTTTGGTACCCCTTTTCTTCCTTCACTCGAGATAGTTAATTCTCCCCCACTTGGGGTTCGAATCACTACCTGCTGTTTTCACAATCAATGCGCGCTCCATTCCGACTAAGCCAATCTATCCCAACTACTACATTTATTTCCCTCATCGCAATAGGAATAAGATCTATACTAAACTTCACTCCGGCTATCTCTATTACATTACCTTTATACACATCACTCACAAAACGAAACTCCTCGTCCGCTATTTCTACTTCTAGCGGACTCTCTAACTTGTCCTTTACAATAGCAAAGTCTTTACAAAACGATAAAGAAACAAAAGATTTAGTAGCTCCCGAGTCAAATAAGACAAGGGCAGGTGATGCATTAACAGGAAAAATACCTGTCACGACATCTGGTTCCTCCTTTGCTTCATCTACGGTCATCTGGAACACTCGCCCCCGAGTCCTGGGTGCGTCGTTCTTCTTTCCCAATCCACCCTCTAGCATCTTCACCGGTACGGTTCCCGAGTTCTGGACCGACCCGGTATTCATTGGGCACTCGTCAGCAAAGTGGCCCGGCTTGTAGCACTTAAAACATATCTTTGCGGTCGCCTTGCAGTCTCGACTGATATGACCCGGTTGCCCGCATTTGTAACAGGTTCCGGAGCCCATACGGCATTCTCCCGGATGCTGTCGCCCACACTTCCCACAGCGGGGATGCTCTCTCTTGAACTCTTTCTTTACCTCCGGTTTATGACTCCCAGTTTTGAACCTCTTAGTCTGCTGAGGTTGAGTCTGAACCGTTTCTGCCCTTCTTGTCTTTCTTTGGCTCTCTAATTCGAGCTCTCTAGCCCGAGCCGCCTCGTGCATCTGCTGAAAATCAGTGCACCTTGCCATAACAACAAATTCTCTAATCTCCTGTTTCAAAACTCTCCCATATCTGTACATTTTGGCCTTTTCATTCCTGACATACTCAGGACAGAAAAGGGACCGCTCCAAAAATTTGTCAGTGATCTCGTTCACTGACTCCGTAGTTTGCTCCATAGATAGAAACTCATTTGTGAGTCTCTCTACCTCAATTTGGGGCACATACTGTTCCATGAACAGTTCCTTGAACTGTTCCCAAGTCATGCTATCCACTTGTTCTGGCGTCCGAGCACGAACAATAAGGTTCCACTAGTCTTTCGCTGCCTTCCTCAGAAGGTTCGATGCGTAGCGAACCTTGACTTCCTCGGCACAAAAACTGGTGCGGAAAGCACCCTCCACCTCAGCTATCCAACGAGTGCTGGTTACGGGGTCCTTCTGCCCCTCAAACTGTGGCGGCTGACAGGCCGAGAAATCTCTGTAGCTTGTCCCCCGTGGTTGTACGCCTGACAAGCCCCCTGATCCACTGGCCCTGCTGGCCACAGCTGCCTCTACCTGACTACGAATTTCATTAGCCAGTTCCTGCTTTACCTGCTCAAAGAGACTTGGGAGTAACTCGTGAAGAACCTCCCCGACCTCAGCAGCGATCACACCTCTCAGATCAGGAATTTCCTGATCCTCTTCAATAATCGGTCTCTTGCCTTGCCTTCTAGTGTTCACCATTCTGATACATAAACATGATACTTTAGAATAATTCATCTACATCCCCCCCCCCTGAGCAAACTCCTAGCATAGTCCAGAAGTCCTAGCTTAGTTGTCTTTCTTTCTAACATGCTCCTTAGAAACCCTCTGCTTATACTCTCTTAACAAAATCCCTTTCTAGCATGTTACTACCCAACCCTCAACCTTGTCTGGTTCATAGAATTCTTTTGCAACTATATCAAGTCCCGACATGTACAATGTAATTGCAATGGTATGGGCCCTTATACCATTATAATTACACCCTCCATGTTTAGACTCAACACCGTCACTAAGGTTCCAATTCCCAGCTTAGTTGGTACCTTTAACATATATATCACAACATTTTCCATATCTACCACTTATCATATAAACATTATAATCATATTCTAATTCACATTATGCATCAAACAAAACATACTTGAAACCATAACCTTGTCACATTGACCATATCTAGCATACATAAACATAATTACTCATCCAATACAGTTATAAAACTGGTCTTTCACAAAAACTGAACATGCTTTATCATAAATCCTAATATGGAATAGTGTGCTCACCCCCGTCTTGATGCTCTGGACCGCAGCTCAGTCGTGAAAACTTTTTCTTTTAAAACACCCTTTCCTTATAAACCATTTTCTTACACGAAACAGTTTTTTTTTTTAAAGGTTACTTATTTGAAAACTTGAGCACTTGGGTTTAAGTTCAAACACTCACCACTTGTGAATGCCCGAATCCCTTAAACCAAGGCTCTGATACCAACTGTAACATCCCTTATCTTTAAAACACTCATTTAACGGAAAGTAACCTTAAAATACATCGGAAGATTTGTAATTAAAACATTTAGATAAAATCCCATAATCTTATAGAAAAGAGTACAAGTTTGCAACTTAAAACCAATAAGTTTGAGAAAAACAATATTCAACTGAAAAGCTTAGAGAATCCAAAACTATCATTCATCAAAAGAAAATATAAGCTGCTGAGTTGCCGCAAATCCAAAAGCTTCAAGCTGGAGTCTTTCCTTTATTCTTTGAAGATGTACCTGCCACTAAAAGATGAATAACAACGGGGTAAGCTTTCGCTTAGTGAGCACGCACTTATACCACATATCATCATGCATACATACTTGCATAAACATAGCAATCACATACATGTAACATCCTTCCATTCCTTAAGGCACAAAGCCAATAAGGAAGGTCATAACTAGACACTGGTACCAGGCCTCTTCATACATAACATATTCCCTAGGGGTATTACTACCACCATAGGTACTCTTTCCTTTGGCAAAGCCAAACATACACATAATCACACATGCAATCCAACTACATACACATAACTTACATAATATAGGTAGAGTACTCACCTGTCAAGATGTCAATTACCAAGTACTTCACAGTGTATAATAATCACCTCGTACCACCTATAACATTCATACATACACATATCATAACAAGCCCAAAAATGGAACTCTAATTCTATCCCAACTCTCATCCCGAAATGACATAGCTAGGATAGTCCAAATACCATAAAACCTTTCCAAACATCCTATTTCATACACCCCATTTCTATTGATTTCTAAACATAATACACATACCTTGCAATTCTAGACCGCGAACAACAATCCTCCTAGAACCTTTCACAACTTGAATCTTCCAAAATCACCAAATCTTTCGCCTGGAAAATACAGCAACTTCGGACACTTGGTTCTCTCTACTGGGAACTCCGATGCCAAATCCCTCCGGTCAGAATGTATATTAGAGGGTCGTGAAGTCGCTGTCCAAATTTCACGACGATCCAACGGTTAACGAAGGAGAATCGGTCGATCTTTCACAGCAGCTCACAAGAACTCCGCCTGGAAAATACAGCAACTTCGGACACTTGGTTCTCTCTACTGGGAACTCCGATGCCAAATCCCTCCGGTCAGAATGTATATTAGAGGGTCGTGAAGTCGCTGTCCAAATTTCACGATGATCCAACGGTTAACGAAGGAGAATCGGTCGATCTTTCACAGCAACTCACAAGAACTCCGCCTGGAAAAATACAGCAACTTCGGACACTTGGTTCTCTCTACTGGGAACTCCGATGCCAAATCCCTCTGGTCAGAATGTATATTAGAGGGTCGTGAAGTCGCTGTCCAAATTTCACTACGATCCAACGGTTAACGAAGGAGAATCGGTCGATCTTTCACAGCAGCTCACAAGAACTCCGCCTGGAAAAATACAGCAACTTCGGACACTTGGTTCTCTCTACTGGGAACTCCGATGCCAAATCCCTCCGGTCAGAATGTATATTAGAGGGTCGTGAAGTCGCTGTCCAAATTTCACGACGATCCAACGGTTAACGAAGGAGAATCGGTCGATCTTTCACAGCAGCTCACAAGAACTCCGAAAATCCCTTTCTCTTTTCTCTCTTCTTTGCTAAAGAAACAAATGGCTGCAAATGAGGGTGTTTAGGGTTTCCATCCCTTTACATACATGCCAAAACACACCCTCGTCTTACAAAATTGATAAACTGGCCCCTAGATTCTTGAACACGTACATAACGACCCAAAAATTAACTCAACCCCAAAAGAGACAGTTAAATCACGTAAATTGGGAAACGGGGTGTTACAGATTGTTTTCCATGATATGCAAGTTGTGGTTTATATCTTTACCGTGATTGGGATGTTTTTGGAATAATGACAAATTGAATTATGGATTTAATTATTTTGAGTATCAAATGGTATTTCACCCTATTACGTGGATTTTGGGAATGAGTCTATTTTGGAAATCATATTGCATTAAAGATTTCATTTATGGGAATTGTGGGATTTGGAAAATGGGTGCTTTATATTTAAAGTAAACTCTTTTGGATTCATGACTAAAAAGCTACACTCCTCTTGATTTATGAATTTATATAGTCATGATAAAATGCATGAACTCACTAGGCGTTAGCCTAACCCTTTTTATTTGTCGGCATGTGCAACAGGTCTCAGGTTGGGAGTAGTTCTAGTGACACGTGTGAAAGGTCGTGTGCTAGTAGAGTGCTCGCGAGGTGATTTGAATTAGTGAAGTCTTCCGCACGTATTTGGAATTAGCAACTTGTGTCGTGTTAAGTAACACCCGTTTAAGTTAATTTATTGAGGGAATTATAATGTTTTAAATTCCAAGGTAATTTAAGGAATGAATTGTAGAAATGATTTTATCTTGTTGAGTATTTTATTGAAATTTTATTTAGTTGCTCGTTCCAAATTTGAGGGTGTTACAATAAGGGAGGATTCTCCTATTTTGAGGATCTCACTGATTTGTCATGGAGAAAATCGGTGAGATAGCTTAGTTTGGGTTCAGAAGTCCATCTTCAATCCACATTGGTAGATTTACTTCTTTTTGATTTCGGTTGATCTTTGAGTTCACCGAACTTTGAAATCATGACTAAGCTATTACAAAGAACCTAAAGTTTCTCTAAGTATAAAAGATGTTTTTCAAAGAATGTAAAGAGATTAGGAGGTCATCTTCAAATCTTTGATGAACTAACAATCTCCCCCTATTTGAGGATGACATCCATACTTAGAAAAACATGAGTAAGACAATGAATAATACATGTTGACCCTATTTTACTCTTTTGGGTTCTTTTTCACATAGTCCTTTTTTGTATATCTGATATTTACAAATGAATGAAAGGAATGATAGAATAAAGAATAAACAATATGAATGAAATAGAATGTACTTCCATCATAGAAAAAATTGATATGTCTGAACCCAGATCGGTGACACTTTGAGGGAGGTTTAAGTTTGAGTGAATCAGCCTCAGGATGCCTCTGCCCATATCTTGCAGCTTATTTCTTTCTCTTAGCATCTTCAGCTTCCTATTCGGCAGTCATCAACCTTTTTCCTTTGTCTTTGTTTGCCTCCCCCTTAGTTACATCGGCTGGACTGATCTGCTCCTCCTAGGTTGGTTCGCCGGTTCCCTTATCTTTGACCAAAATTTTGAGTTGGACGCTGAATATAAGTACTGAGGGTTGGTGTTGTTCGAGTTGGACGCTGGTATTGCTCCACCTCAGATGGTGCTCCCCCTCAGATGGTTTCTCCCCCTCAGCGGCCGACGGAGAAGAAACACCATGAAAGATGGGAAATTTCGACAACATTTTTTTTAACCCCACCGAATTTCAAGCATACCCACCGAAATTTGAGATGAAATTTGAGAAAAATCGGTGGAAATTTCGGTGGGAATTTCAGAGAGATTTTTTTTTGGAACCCCACCGAATTTCAAGCATACCCACCGAAATTTGAGATGAAATTTGAGAAAAATCAACCAAAAATTCGGTAGGAATTTTGGAGATTTTTTTTTGCAAAATATTCGGCAAGATTTTCCAGGCATCTTCAAAAGAAAAATCTTCAAGATAATTTCAAGAGTATATCTTCAAGAGAAAATCTTCAAGGCATCTTCAGGAGAGTTTGGAGGAAATTTTCAAGACATCTTTGGGAAATCTTCAAGGTGAAGAGGAGTCTGGAATTGCATCTTCCAATCTTTGATGACCCAAGAGAGATTAAGTTCGGAGGATTTTAAGAAGGGAGGTTTAGATTGGATTGATGATCAAGTGGAAGGTTTGGTGAAGTACGAGGAATATTTTGAGGATAAGAATTTAGGATAGCAACTTCAGGAGAGTTTGTAGTAGGAGGGTTTTGAAGAGAAGGAAAGTTGGATTGCTAACCAAGAGTGAAATTTGGTGAAGTAGAGGATCACCATTATGAGAGGGAATATCTTTGAGAAATTGGCACATAGGGAGTTGGGTCTGGTGAAGTAAGTTGAGGTCCTTCATGAACACAAATCATCAACACAAGAAGAAATCCATCTATTTTTTAGAGAACCACCGATTTTTGAGGAAACCCAACGAAATTTCGGAGGTGTTAGCTAAAAAATCAGTAGGATTTTTTTTTACAAAGTGATTGGGAGGTAGATCAGTAGGGTGAGAATCACGCTGATCAGGAATGGGTTTTGAAGAAATAGGTAGACCACCATCTTTGAGATGGAGGAACATGAGTGAAGGGAACTGAGGAAGTTGGGTTGGTAGAGGTTGTAAGAGAGCCATCACCAATGCATGAAGATATCCATCTATTTAACTCAAAACCTACAATCACAAAGAATTTATTTCCTAGGTACCCATCTAGTAGTGGGTCCTTTTGGGTTAGAATATTGACGAAGAAGAATTGGTATCAATCAGGTCAATTCTTTCTTTCGGACAGTCATTGGCAAAATGAAAAGTATCACCACAGATATAACATTTTCTATAAGTAAAATCCTTTTTAGAACCTTGACATTTTTCCTTACTTTTGCCTTTTTATTTATTTTCAAAGATTTTGAGGAAGTAACAAAGATTTGAGGTGCAGAACCTAAGATTCCTTTTTCAAAATTTGGGAGGAAAGGAATCTTTTCTTTTGGGTTGGACATTTTGATGTTCACAGATCGGGGAACAAAATTGGTGGAGGAAGCCACAAAAGTATTTTTGGAAAGATCTGAGGATTTTCTTTTTAAAGAAAAATCGACAGCCAAAGACTTGCCTTTTTCAGATGTAGAAAAAAATTTGTTTGAGTTGGAAAGATTTCTTTTGAGAATTTTAGAAGACATGGGTTCAGAAAAGGATGCTTCATCTAAAGTAAAGATTTTCAGAAGATCATGAATAGGTTTAGGAGAGTCATTTGAATCTTGATCTTCTTCATTTGGAAATGAAATGGGAAACTTGGCCTTTATAAACATACCAAATTTTAAAGCTTCAGACAAATCAGCTGAGTTCATGGACACAGAGCCAATTGAACTAGATTCGGAGGTTTCATACGAAGTTGGTGAAACACGGGAAGTGGAAGCATGAGCTTTTGAAGATTGATAAATTTCCATTTTTCCAAAACCTAAACCCGTTTTGTCATCACAAGAAATCTGATCTTGAAAAATCTTTTCTAGATTTTTGGAGGAACTAGTCCATTTTCTCACAATTTCTTGCAGCTTTTTTAAAACGTTTAAATATTTTGTTTTTCTCCTTGGCAAGAATAAAGTTGATGGATTTTAGATCTTCAAGCTCAGCCTTAACTTTGTCAAAGTGTTTCAGTTGAGAAAGACATATTTGAAGTTGAGAGGAGAGAGATTTGATTTGGACATTTGCCTTTTTCTTAGCATCTTTAGCATCATAGAAGTCAATGGTTAAAGAATCAAATGCTTCAATCTTTTCAATGTCAGATAGAGAGTGAAAAGGATGTACCTGTGATGAGGAGGGTAAGCACTTAGCTGATACAAGAGCAGTTGAGGGGGTGTGACCTTCTGGATCATCTATGTCATTTATCTTGGCTATAAAGCACACATTTGAAGTGTCATTCTCGCTTTCAGATGTGGGTTCATCTACCAAATCATGAGTTTCAGCAGGCAAACCCTTTCCTTTTCTGACAAGTCTTTCATTTCTTTCCTTTTCTCTCTTATATTTTTCTTTGTATCTTTCAGCCCGGTCAGAATTTACAAAAGAGAGAGGTTGGCCGAATTTTTGAGAATAGGAGAGATTGATAGAATCATATTTGGATCTTCCCAATTTTGAGGAAATCCGACCTGAGGAAGAAGTTCTGGGTCTTTCAAAGTGTTTACTTCTGCACTCAGAGGCAAAATGACCCCTTTTACCACAGTTAAAACATTCCTCGTTAGTTTTGTCCAAAGAGGAGTGTTTGGAGAGAGAAGAGGAGGATTTTCTACTAAACTTAGATTTTCCAGAAGATAAGTGAGATTTGGATTTAGAATACCCATTTAACATGGCCATTTCATCTGATAATTTGTCAACTGAAGTTTCCTCACATTCATCCTCAACATCACTAAGATATGCCTCCAAATGGTCATTGAGATCTTCTTGACTATTATGGTCAGAGTCAGATGGGTAGGTGATTCTTAGAGTACACATAGTTCTTTTGGAAGAGTCACTTAAGAGAGCTAGAGAAGAACTCTTTATATCTGTGATGACAGACTTCCTTTGCAACTTAGTCTGCTCATAGTTGAAGAGAGTTCCATAAAGAGCAGTGAGAGGCATATGATCAAGATCCTAGGTTGTCTTTATACAAGTACAAATATTTTCCCAACAATCAGGAAGACAGTCCATAAACTTGCACGGGACTTCCTCATTGTCATACACTCTACCTAACAGCTTTAAGTCATTAAGTAGGCTGTTAAAGCGATTATAGTAGTTAGAAAGAGATTTTCCTTTCTCATAAGAGAATAGTTCATACTTTCTAACAAGAGCAATCTTTTTGCTCTTTTTAACTTCATCTGTACCTTCGTACAAAACACACAGAGTGGATCACATCTCTTTGGCAGTAGAGAAATTAACCAGAGAGTGGTACACTTCATCAGGAAGAGAGAGTGTTTGGTCCATGGTCTACAACAATTCAAGATCTAGTAACAAGATGAGGTAGAAGAGGACTAAAACTTTATTAGAAAAGTAAATCTAAACTAGAGAGAACACAAGATTGTTTTAGAGCTACATCTTGAATTATGAAAGTGTTATTTACAAACTACATTACATGTCCTTTACAAAACTTTCTAATATTTAGGAAAACTTTAGTGTCCTAACAGAGAGAGCAATGATGGTCCTGACTTTGGAATCTAAAGAAACAAGACGTTTTTCTTCATCAGTATATTTCTTGGGATTCTTAAGAATATACCGAACGGGTACAGTAGATTTTTCTTCATCAGAATCATCTTAACCAACACCTTCTTTACCAGATTTTTGAGTTTCATAGCGATCCCAAACTCTAGGGACAAAAGGCCCCTCACTGAAAATAGTAGGGTATATGCTATCCACTCCTTCCGTAAAAAGCATCATTTTGCTTTTCCACAAAGAAAGGTTGTTTGGATTAAACTTAGGAGGTTTAGCAATAGATCCATTTTCAGAAAAAGTGTTTTGAGAAGAAACTGCATTGTTTGAGGAGGAAGCAGCCATTGCAGATCAAGTTTATTGAGATTAAACTTTCCTGCTCTGATACCACTTGTTAGTCCCAGATGGATAATAAGAACAAGAACATGTATTGTAGAAGGGGGGTGAATACAATACACAAATTTTCACTTAATTAATTCTTTTATTGATTTATAAAATCAAGAATTACACATAGAAAACTTAGATTGTTGCAGAAAGAACAGATGAAATCTATTCTAACAATCTTCACAAAGTAAAACTGAAAACTACACAACTTCTAAAACACAAAGATTGAAAGCTACTTAGTTGATAACGCCACTTTTTGGCGTTATTTTCGGTTCTCAAACCAATGAGATTGGCTTGTGTTCAAGTAAAAAGGCGTGTATTTTACGATTTATCTAGTGAATTATGCAGATTAGCTAAAAGGTGGCATTCCTCGAGCAAAGAAGCTTAAAAGAGCCCAAAACGAGTCCAAACGAAGCCTAACGGAAGCCCAAAAGCAAAGCCCAAGACCCACGACCGAACCAGGACCCGATCCGCGAACTAGAAAAAAAAAACCCATGCAGCCAAAAAAGACACGCGCGACTTACCACGCGACTTGCAAGTCGCGTGGCAAACCGCGTAAGCTACTGTTTGTCGAAAATCAGCTTTATTAATCGGGTTTCAGGTCATTATTTGATATCGAACTTACACACGACGGCCAGGGGCGATTTCTGGAGACTTTTCGGAGCTTTCGGAGCCACGATAGAGAGTCGATCGAGGAGACATTCATCACGCGAAGTAGAGACGGGCACGATAGAAGGGAGTTTATCACATTCATCACGATTTCATCTTTTCCGTTTATCATGTTTACATACTCGTTTTCATCCTTTTCTATTGTGTTTGAATCCACCACCGGCATGAACTAACCTGTTCATGTTGGGGGTTGGAATGATTTTGGTTTGTAAGCATGTGAATAACTGACTTGACATTTTATCAGTTTTTCCTCATTAATGAAGCATGTGATTTTGTGTTTAATGCTTTTGAGAGTCTAGCTAGCTTTCAATTGTTTTGTTATTTTTAGTTGAGTTCGAGAGAATTAACTGTTAAATAGAACTAGGAATTGCATGCCTAAGACGATAAATCGGTGATAGAGATATACCGAGTAAGTCTTAGTCCCAATTGAACCGTTAGTTGGAAATCGAAAGATAAAACCTAGCCGTTTAACATAAATCTTGTGCTTAATGTATTTTGAAATCCATAGGTTGAGATCGAAAGATAAAACCTGTCCTTTTTTGAAATAAAACCCGTGTTGCTCGAAAGAGAACAACGGTGATCTTAAAAGATTTGGGAATCATTAAATGGATTAACTGGTAATTGTTTCGAGTCAAGTGTTTGCATGTGTAAAACCTTAGGATTTCCAACCCTCAACTATTTTCTCTATTGATTTTTCCTCAAGTTGTCTACTGTTCCGTTGTGATTTATTTTCTTGCAATTAAGTAGTTAAATATCAAACCATCTCTCAATTTAACAGTTCAGTTAATAGCGATTGTAGTAATTGTGATACTTAGTTCCTAGTTCCCGTGGATTCGATACTCGTACTTACCGTACGTTATTACTTGATTCGACACCGTACACTTGCGGTTAGATTCTCGGGGTGTGAAAACCCCGTATCAAGTTTTTGGCGCCGTTGCCGGGGAACTAGTTGCAACTAATAGCACTACCAGCTAACTTAGTTCAATGAAGGAGAAGAGCAGAATGTCTTGAGCACAGAGAAATTTTCAAATTGTTGTCTGCATGGAGAAGTCTTCATCTTTAAATAGTACCATGAGCATTTAATGCATGTGACACTTGTCACTTTGTCATTTGAAGGTCAGGTTTGACTCTCAAAAGTTGAAGTGTCTTTTCTTATTTTTCATGGTGGAAAAAAGCTTTGATGGTGAGAATATCTAAGAATGGGAAAAAGGACAAATAAACCTTTTTCCCTATCCCAGGTATTACCTCTTTGATGAAAATCCTCTTAGCAAAGACACAAGGGAGGATTCTCCTATTTTGAGGATCCCACCGATTTGTCATGAACAAACTAGGTGAAAATCTTCTTAGCAAGGAGACAAGGGAGGATCCTCCTATTTTGAGGATCCAACCGATTTGTCATGAAGAAAATCAGTGAGATAGCAAATATTACCTCTTTTGATGAAAATCTTCTTAATAAGGAGATAAGGAAGATTCTCCTATTTTGAGGATCTCACCGATTTGTCATTGAGAAAATCGGTGAGATAGCTTAGTTTGGGTTGAGAAGTCCATCTTCAATCCGCATTGGTAGATTTTCTTCTTCTTGATTTCGGTTGATCTTTGAGTTCACCGAACTTTGAAAACATGACTAAGTTGTTACAAAGAACCTAAAATTTCTCTAAGTATAAAAGATGTGTTTTCAAAGAATGTAAAGAGATCATGTGGTCATCTTCAAATCTTTGATGGCCCAACAATTGGATTAAAAGTTAAAAACTAATACTGGCATGTAGTTAAAGTGTAGGCCTTAAACTTTCAAAAGGTGGAGGGCCCCAAATATATATAATATTTTGAGTAAACTGCAATTTTGGTCCCTATGGTATGTTGTTTTTCTCACCTTTGGTCTCCAGAAAATTTTTATTGCAAGAAAAACCTTGTGGTATGCAAAAGTGTTCAGTTTTGGTACCTGAGGAGTAACATCGTTAAGTTGCCTCCGTTAAAACCCCCCATGTGACTTGCACATGAGGGCATATATGTCCTTTTACAAACACCAAACCACATGGACCAAAATTGCAATTTACTTTTTTGTTATTGTACGATTTATTTAAAACATAATAATTATATTATATAATTATTAAATAAATATCACATGATTTAAAAATAACATATTTAATAAAATAAAATAAATAATTAAGTAATAATTGTTTTACATTTTGTCAACCAAAACTAATAAGCTTGTTACTCTTAAATAACTAATTAATAATTTGTTTACTCTAAAATAATCAAAATTGCATATTTATATAAATAATTAAAATTGTGTACCAAGGACCAAATTGAATTTTAAATATTTATATAAATATGCAATTTTGATTATTTATATAAAATATAACATATATAATATAAAATATAAAAAATCTAGCACATACTAAAACGATTTATGAAATTACATTTAAAAAGAGTAACTCTAACTAAATTTACATCTTAAGGAACTCTAGTTTCTTTTAGATATTTTAAATAAATTAAACCATATGAATTTTGTTAGGGGTGTTTTAGAAAGAATGGGCGACCAAAAAACCTTTGAAACAACTCCAACAGATATTTTTGTAACGGATCTCCAACCCACTTTTGTGTTTTTATTGTTGATCCTCTTTCTCAAATATTTATAATAGATTTCTTATAAAAACTTAATGTTTTTATAATATTTTTATTGAATAAATTATTTTATATTAAAAGTGAAATTTACTAAAAACAAAACTATAATTTATTTTAGAATAAATTTGCAATTAATTTATTAATATTATTGCTTGAGAGTAAACAAATTATTAATTAATTATTTTAGAGTAACACATTTATTAGCTTTGGTTGGCGACACGTAAACAAATTATTACTTAATTAAAATTTTGTCATTTTATTAAATATGTTATTTTTAAATCATGTGATATTTATTTATTAATTATATAATATAATTATTATATTTTAAATAAGGGAATTTAATTAAAATACTCATTTGTTGACTTTGACTTGCCAAAATACCCATTTTCTCGCTGAAATTGCCAAAATACCCAAAAATCCCGTGGAAGGTCCCGCGATCGCGGGACAGGGGCCAAACGTGGCACCACCTGGCACCGGGTTTGGCCAAATGTCTCACTATGGCCCCTTAAGAAACCCTGCGGCTGCATTTTTTACCCCCAAGTATGCCCGCGGGACCACTTTTGGCCCCTGTCCATCGATCTCATCCCGCGGTAGTCCCGCGATTTTTCCATATTTACAGTTTTGGCCCCTCCAGTTTGGGGCAAATAAAAAAACAAAAATGGTCCCTATAGTTTTTAGGTTATCATTTTATGTAGTTGAAGTTTTTAATGTATTGTTTCATTTCCATTTTAATTTATTTAATACAGAAATTAATTAAAGAAAATGTGTAACAACCCCAATTCCCATATACACAACAAATCACATAATGTAATATAACATTGATATAGCAAACGAAACTTCACATTACAAGTACGGTCCCATAGTCTTTTACATTACAAAATAAAACATTCCACTACAACTTTAACTTACTATAACCATACATAACATTTAACTATGATAACACTACTGCTAAACATGCCAAAATCTTCGTCATATAATCCTTCACAAAGGCCATCCCTTCTTTTACTCTAATTACTTGCTCTTACTCAATCCGCCACCTGGAATACATATTTTGAAAACAGAAATGAGGGTTAGACATATTTTGATAACTGTTGTTGTAAGCGAATTCGATCAACGGTAAATGCTTATCCCACGATCCCCCAAAATCAACAATGCAAGCACGCATCATATCTTCTAAGGTCTGAATCGTTTGTTCACTCTGACCATCGGTTTGGGGATGATACACCGTACTTAACTTTATCTGTGTCCCCATTTCTCGTTGAAAACTTCTCCAAAATCTTGAAGTAAAACGACTATCACGATCAGAAATGATTGAGATTGGAACTCCATGTCGAGTTACTAGTTCGTCAATATACAACTTAGCTAATCGCTCCATCGAATCAGTTTCCTTTATCGGTAAAAAGTGGGCAGACTTTGTCAATCTGTCGACAATCACCCAAATAGAATCAAACCCTTTCGAAGTCCTTGGTAACTTTGTGATAAAATCGGTAGTGATTTGATCCCATTTCCACATCGGTATTTCTAATCGTTGCAACTGACCAAACGGTTTCTGATGTTCAATCTTCACCTTCTTACAAGTAGTACAACCTTCTACATACTGAGCAATGCTTCTTTTTATCCCAGGCCACCAATAAAATTGCTTCAGGTCTCAATACATCTTGTTCGTACTTGGATGAATAGAGAATCGAGATTGATGAGCTTCTTGTAGTACACGATCACGTAACCCACCCAAACGAGGCACCCAAATTCTGTTTCCCAGACACAATAACCCACGATCCTCTTTTACTAGCAATGCTGATAACCCTACTAACCGTTCTGATTTCAAATGTTCTTCCTGATAAGCTTCTAATTGACACTTCAGTAGTTCGTCAAAGATATTAGGTAGGAGTTCAGCCCGTAATGAAATAGCCTTTATCGTTCCACTCCTTTCTTGACGACTTAGTGCATCAGCTACCACGTTCGCCTTTCCCGGATGGTAAAGAATTTCACAATCGTAATCATTCACCAGTTCTAGCCATCTTCTTTGCCTCATATTTAGTTCCTTCTGATCAAAGAGATGTTGGAGACTCTTATGATCGGTAAAAATTTGACATTTAGAACCGTAAAGATAATGTCTCCAAATCTTCAATGCAAACACCACTGCTGCTAGTTCCATATCATGTGTAGGGTACTGCCGTTCATGATCTTTCAATTGTCGAGAAGCATAAGCAATAACCTTTCCACGTTGCATAAGTACACAACCCAACCCCAGTTTGGAAGCATCACTAGAAACGACAAAGTCTTCAGAACCTTCAGGTAACGATAAAATCGGCGCGCTGCACAGTTTCTCTTTCAATACCCGGAATGCTCCATCCTGTTCTGCTTTCCATTCAAACTTCAGATTCTTTCGAGTCAGCTTAGTCAAAGGCGTAGCAATACGAGAGAAGTCTTTTATAAACTTTCGATAGTAACCGGCTAAACCCAGAAAACTTCGTACTTCCGTTGCTGTCTTCGGCGGTTCCCACTTTTCAATTGCTTCCACTATCATCGGATCAACTTGTATACCTTTTTCGGAAATTACATGACCCAGAAACTGAACTTCTCGTAGCCAAAATTCACATTTCGAAAATTTAGCGTACAACTTTTCTTTCTTTAATAATTTCAGAATCAAATGAAGATGTTGCGCGTGCTCTTCTTTGGACCGAGAATAGATAAGTATATCATCGATAAATACAATAACAAATTTATCGAGATACGACTTACATACTCGATTCATTAAATCCATAAAGGCAGCTGGAGCATTCGTCAAACCGAACGGCATTACTAAGAACTCATAATGGCCATACCTTGTTCGAAAAGCAGTCTTCAGAACATCTTCTTCTTTAACCTTCAACTGATGATAGCCAGCTCTGAGATCAATCTTAGAGAAATAACAAGCTCCAACTAATTGATCAAAAAGGTCATCAATTCTGGGAAGCGGATACTTGTTCTTGATCATACGCTTATTCAACTCTCGGTAGTCGATACACATTCTCATCGAATCATCCTTCCTTTTCACAAATAACACTGGTGCTCCCCACGGCGAAGAACTAGGTCTGATGAAGCCCTTATCTGATAAGTCTTGTAGTTGTGCCATCATCTCTTTCATCTCTGGAGGAGCCAAACGATACGGTGCACGGGCTACAGGAGTGGCTCCAGGAATCAAGTCTATACCGAACTCTACTTGTCTAACTGGAGGAAGACTATTCAAGTCTTCAGGGAAAACTTCTGGAAACTCACTAACTATAGGAATATCTTCCCACTTAATCTTTTCAGGTCTACTATCTATCACATAGGCTAAGTAACTCTGGCAACCCTTATTCACACACTTACGGGCTTTTATCATAGATATAAGACAAGACTGATGATTCCTACGATCACCATAAATCACTACTAATCTCTTATCTGGTAAAACGACATTGATTATCTTCTTATCACAAACTATGTTAGCCTGATTCTCAGCTAACCAATCCATCCCTACTACCACATCAAATTCAATCAAAGCTATAGGAAATAATTGTATAGGCACTTCGCATCCCTCTATATTTATCACACCCTTCTCAAAAACTTCCTTTACTGACACTTGATTATCATTTGCAGTATCTACCAGTAAAGCATGTTCTAACCTTTTTGGCTCTAATTGCATATGAGCAGCAAACGAAGGAGACACAAAAGATCGGTTTGCACCGGAATCAAACAACACTTTAGCACGTGTAGAGTTTATGAAAAATGTACCTGTAACCACGTCCGGAGTTTCCTCCACCTCTTTAGCTGTCATTTGAAAGGTACGACCCCTTGTTCTGGGCGGTTCTATTCTTGGAACTACTGGTCTAGCAATTGTTGGTTTCCCTGACGTTCCACCCTGTTGTATTTTTCTTTGTGGACAATCCGACAGCATGTGATCCGGAGAATTACATGAATAACAAAACCGCGTCACGCGACAATCTTTAACGACATGCCCAGTTTTCCCACACTTAAAACAAACTCGAGATTCCACTTGACAATTTCCCTGATGGTAGCGATTGCATTTCGGACACGGTCTTTCCGCTGGTCGAAACGGTGGACGGTTATCGAACCTCTGAAATCTGGACTTCTTCGGATCATGTGGTGGCCCTTCCCATTTCCTTTTCCCCATACTCTTATCACTAGCATCCCTTCTGTTGTCTCGTTCTACGTTTTCAGCAGCATCCACTGCGGCTGTAAAGGTATCGGGTCTTGTCGCAGTTACTAGTCTTCTGACTTCTGAATTTAGTCCATATATGAATCTTTCCATCTTCAATTTCTCCGTAGCAACGTAATATCCTGCAAAACGAGATTTTTCTAAGAAGCGAGCAGTATAATCTCTCACCGACAAATTCCCTTGCTGTAGGTTCATAAATTATTCCTCTAATTGTCTGACAGCTGCTTGTGGACAGAATTGTTTTGTGAAAGCTAAAACGAATTCTTCCCAAGGAAAAGTAGAATATATGTCTGATCCTCCCGATTCAATGTGAGCCTCCTACCAGTATAAAGCATCGCTTTTCAACATTGCTGCTCCATAAAGTACTCTATCTTCGTTAGCACATTTACTCGTCTTGAAGATAGCTTCTATTTCTTTCAGCCATCTCATCGCCTTTACTGGATCCCGATCACCTGAGTACGTAGGGGGTTTGCAACTAAGAAACATTTTATAATCACACTTTTTCGTTACTGGTAAGACAGTAGGAGTGATTGGCAATTCGATTTCTTGTTCTGGATCTGGGTTATCATCTCCATTATTGCGACTTCGTTCAAACATTGCTTGAATACTAGCCTGTAATCTTCCCATCTCGGCAGTTAGGTCATCCCGTGTAACAAACTCTGTACCTTGTGGTTGAGTTCTACCCCCAGTTCGTCTTCCAGTTCTACCTCCGGTTCTGCCTCCGCCACGGTCTCCTCCTCTCCCTCCTGTTCCCACTGGTGGGTTCTCTCCACCCGAATTCCTTCCTCCCCTTTGATTCCTTTGTCTGGTGCCGCTTGCCATTCTGTAGATCCAAACAAGGTTAATATACACATAAGCACATACCCCATATAACAAGGTATTCCAGTTCGAACATGTACCTGTAAGATCATAATTACACTGGCCAGGTGTAATCTGAAATTACCTTACATGATGTTCCTTCTACCTTTTATACTTAGTATCCCCAGGTTCTAAAATAATAGGGACATCCTACTTCTCATGCAGTTTAAGTCTAGGTACAAATACTAATACCTAAATCCCTTAAACTAGGGCTCTGATACCATCTGTAACAACCTCAATTCCCATATACACAACAAATCACATAATCTAATATAACATTGATATAGCAAACGAAACTTCACATTACAAGTATGGTCCCATAGTCTTTTACATTACAAAATAAAACATTCCACTACAACTTTAACTTACTATAACCATACATAACATTTAACTATGATAACACTACTGCTAAACATGCCAAAATCTTCGTCATATAATCCTTCACAAAGGCCATCCCTTCTTTTACTCTAATTACTTGCTCTTACTCAATCCGCCACCTGGAATACATATTTTGAAAACAGAAATGAGGGTTAGACCTAATGGTCTAGTGAGAAATCCCTGTCAATTTAGTAAACTTTTGTATCAAAACCATTTATATAACACTTTTCATATAACACCCACATACCACACGTCATTAATTACCAATCAAGACTCAAGCTTCGTACACATCACATTTCACCTTATTCCTCCACAATTGGCCAAATTAATTGGTTGCGAGCCAACTAATCTAATGTACAACAAATACAGTAAACACACTGGTCCTATGCCCGGCCACGTATTATATTCTGATATAATACTCACGTAATTATAATATCTCAATATATCATAATTACACACATATGACATCCACATAAATGTATTCCAGTAAAAACACTTTGAATTAAAACTCACCTGTTTGATTATTACACACGCTCGCAAGCTCCTTTCACAATGGTCTTATCTCTTACCACGACTCCTCAGAATCTGAAACAATTTAAGATACACATACTGCTTTACCAGCCAAACATATAGAGCCTACCAGTTCATGTTCTCAACTGTATCACTACACTTAACAACTACCGGGACTATACAGAGTACCGGGACTTCTCAGTACCGGGACTACACAGTACCGGGAGTTCGATCACCGGGATTTGACATCACCGGAAGTTGATAATACTGGGACTCCATGGTACCGGGAGTTGGCAATACCGGAAGTTCACTATACCGGGAGTCGACACTACCAGAACTCTATACTACCGGGACTCTACACTACCAGAAGTTTTCAAGAACACAGTCGGTTTCCAATTGCCTAGAATTTGATTGAAATCCGTTCTAGTCACGAAATTAGAAATTCTAAACCGATAGAAGTCTAATACTACTGATTATAAACACAAATTGTAAAGGAATTTACCTCCAAATCAATTTCAACTCAATCAATTGAAGCCCTAACCGTACGTTTCGTCACTACTTCTTTTCGTCTCCAGACTCCCGCACACACACTCTTTCTAATTTAGGATAAAACTGATGCATCTGAATATCTTAAGGTGTATATAAATTCCATATTTACCAATTAGACCTTGAACTTCTCCTTAATGACCCAAACACCCTTAAACTTATAATTTACCCAAACTTACTCTGAACATCAAATATTATAGTTAAATTATTTAACGAACTCACCCGGGGTATTACATCATCTCCCCCTTAAAAGAATTCCGTCTCGGAATTCTGTTAAGTAAAAAGATGAGGGTATTTGGCCCTCATTTCTGATTCGGATTCCCACGTAGCATCCTGACCTCTATGATGCCTCCACTGAACTTTTACCTGCCTGATTTCCTTATTCCGCAGCACTTTAACTTTATGATCAACTATAGCTTCCGGCTCTTCCACATAATTCAGTCTTTCATCGACTTGTATTTCTGGTAGAGAAACTGCCTGATCTGGCGTAACCAAACACTTTCGAAAATTTGATACATGAAACGCATTATGGATTCTGCTTAACTCTGGCGGAAGATCCAACCTGTACGCTACTTCACCAATCCTTTCGGTAATAGCAAACGGCCCAATGTACCTCGGGTTCAATTTACCTTGTTTCCCAAATCGGATGACTCCTTTCCAAGGCGAGACTTTTAACATCACAAAATCCCCAACTTGGAATGCTAATGGCTTTCGACGTCGGTCGGCGTAGCTTTTCTGTCTGTCTTGAGCCACTTTCAATCGTTCACGAATCTGAGTAACCTTATCGGTGGTTAACTGAACTATTTCCGGTCCCGCTAACTGTTTCTCTCCCACTTCGTTCCAACATAGAGGCGTTCGGCATTTCCTACCATACAGTACTTCGAACGGTGCCGCTTGTATGCTGGAATGATAACTGTTGTTGTAAGCGAATTCGATCAACGGTAAATGCTTATCCCACGATCCCCCAAAATCAACAATGCAAGCCCGAAGCATATCTTCTAAGGTCTGAATCGTTCGTTCACTCTGACCATCTGTTTGGGGATGATACGCCGTACTTAACTTTATCTGTGTCCCCATTTCTCGTTGAAAACTTCTCCAAAATCTTGAAGTAAAACGACTATCACGATCAGAAATGATTGAGATTGGAACTCCATGTCGAGTTACTATTTCGTCAATATACAACTTAGCTAATCGCTCCATCGAATCAGTTTCCTTTATCGGTAAAAAGTGGGCAGACTTTGTCAATCTGTCGACAATCACCCAAATAGAATCAAACCCCTTCGAAGTCCTTGGTAACTTTGTGATAAAATCGGTAGTGATTTGATCCCATTTCCACATCGGTATTTTTAATCGTTGCAACTGACCAAACGGTTTCTGATGTTTAATCTTTACCTTCTTACAAGTAGTACAACCTTCTACATACTGAGCAATGCTTCTTTTTATCCCAGGCCACCAATAAAATTGCTTCAGGTCTCTATACATCTTGTTCGTACCTGGATGAATAGAGAATCGAGATTGATGAGCTTCTTGTAGTACACGATCACGTAACCCACCCAAACGAGGCACCCAAATTCTGTTTCCCAGACACAACAACCCACGATCCTCTTTTACTAGCAATGCTGATAACCCTACTAACCGTTCTGAATTCAAATGTTCTTCCTGATAAGCTTCTAATTGACACTTCAGTAGTTCGTCAAAGATATTAGGTAGGAGTTCAGCCCGTAATGAAATAGCCTTTATCGTTCCACTCCTTTCTTGACGACTTAGTGCATCAGCTACCACGTTCGCCTTTCCCGGATGGTAAAGAATTTCACAGTCGTAATCATTCACCAGTTCTAGCCATCTTCTTTGCCTCATATTTAGTTCCTTCTGATCAAAGAGATGTTGGAGACTCTTATGATCGGTAAAAATTTGACATTTAGAACCGTAAAGATAATGTCTCCAAATCTTCAATGCAAACACCACTGCTGCTAGTTCCATATCATGTGTAGGGTACTGCCGTTCATGATCTTTCAATTGTCGAGAAGCATAAGCAATAACCTTTCCACGTTGCATAAGTACACAACCCAACCCCAGTTTGGAAGCATCACTATAAACGACAAAGTCTTCAGAACCTTCAGGTAACGATAAAATCGGCGCGCTGCGCAGTTTCTCTTTCAATACCCGGAATGCTCCATCCTGTTCTGCTTTCCATTCAAACTTCAGATTCTTTCGAGTCGGCTTAGTCAAAGGCATAGCAATACGAGAGAAGTCTTTTATAAACTTTCGATAGTAACCGGCTAAACCCAGAAAACTTCGTACTTCCGTTGCTGTCTTTGGCGGTTCCCACTTTTCAACTGCTTCCACTTTCATCGGATCAACTTGTATACCTTTTTCGGAAATTACATGCCCCAGAAACTGAACTTCTCGTAGCCAAAATTCACATTTCGAAAATTTAGCGTACAACTTTTCTTTCTTTAATAATTTCAGAATCAAATGAAGATGTTGCGCGTGCTCTTCTTTGGACCGAGAATAGATAAGTATATCATCGATAAATACAATAACAAATTTATCGAGATACGACTTACATACTCGATTCATTAAATCCATAAAGGCAGCTGGAGCATTCGTCAAACCGAACGGCATTACTAAGAACTCATAATGGCCATACCTTGTTCGAAAAGCAGTCTTCAGAACATCTTCTTCTTTAACCTTCAACTGATGATAGCCAGCTCTGAGATCAATCTTAGAGAAATAACAAGCTCCAACTAATTGATCAAAAAGGTCATCAATTCTGGGAAGCGGATACTTGTTCTTGATCGTACGCTTATTCAGCTCTCGGTAGTCGATACACATTCTCATCGAACCATCCTTCTTTTTCACAAATAACACTGGTGCTCCCTACGGCGAAGAACTAGGTCTGATGAAGCCCTTATCTGATAAGTCTTGTAGTTGTGCCATCATCTCTTTCATCTCTGGAGGAGCCAAACGATACGGTGCACGGGCTACAGGAGTGGCTCCAGGAATCAAGTCTATACCGAACTCTACTTGTCTAACTGGAGGAAGACTATTTAAGTCTTCAGGGAAAACTTCTGGAAATTCACTAACTATAGGAATATCTTCCAACTTAATCTTTTCAGGTCTACTATCTATCACATAGGCTAAGTAACTCTGGCAACCCTTATTCACACACTTACGGGCTTTTATCATAGATATAAGACAAGACTGATGATTCCTACTATCACCATAAATCACTACTAATCTCTTATCAGGTAAAACGACATTGATTATCTTCTTATCACAAACTATGTTAGCCTGATTCTCAGCTAACCAATCCATCCCTACTACCACATCAAATTCAATCAAAGCTATAGGAAATAATTGTATAGGCACTTCGCATCCCTCTATATTTATCACACCCTTCTCAAAAACTTCCTTTACTGACACTTGATTATCATTTGCAGTATCTACCAGTAAAGCATGTTCTAACCTTTTTGGCTCTAATTGCATATGAGCAGCAAACGAAGGAGACACAAAAGATCGGTTTGCACCGGAATCAAACAACACTTTAGCACGTGTAGAGTTTATGAAAAATGTACCTGTAACCACGTCCGGAGTTTCCTCCGCCTCTTTAGCTGTCATTTGAAAGGTACGACCCCTTATTCTGGGCGGTTCTATTCTTGGAACTACTGGTCTAGCAATTGTTGGTTTCCCTGACGATCCACCCTGTTGTATTTTTCTTTGTGGACAATCCGACAGCATGTGATCCGGAGAATTACATGAATAACAAAACCGCGTCACGCGACAATCTTTAACGACATGCCCAGTTTTCCCACACTTAAAACAAACTCGAGATTCCACTTGACAATTTCCCTGATGGTAGCGATTGCATTTCGGACACGGTCTTTCCGCTGGTCGAAACGGTGGACGGTTATCGAACCTCTGAAATCTGGACTTCTTCGGATCATGTGGTGGCCCTTCCCATTTCCTTTTCCCCATACTCTTATCACTAGCATCCCTTCTGTTGTCTCGTTCTACGTTTTCAGCAGCATCCACTGCGGCTGTAAAGGTATCGGGTCTTGTCGCAATTACTAGTCTTCTGACTTCTGAATTTAGTCCATATATGAATCTTTCCATCTTCAATTTCTCCGTAGCAACGTAATATCCAGCAAAACGAGATTTTTCTAAGAAGCGAGCAGTATAATCTCTCACCGACAAATTCCCTTGCTGTAGGTTCATAAATTCTTCCTCTAATTGTCTGACAGCTGCTTGTGGACAGAATTGTTTTGTGAAAGATAAAACGAATTCTTCCCAAGGAAAAGTAGAATATATGTCTGATCCTCCCGATTCAATGTGAGCCTCCCACCAGTATAAATCATCGCTTTTCAACATTGCTGCTCCATAAAGTACTCTATCTTCGTTAGCACATTTACTCGTCTTGAAGATAGCTTCTATTTCTTTCAGCCATGTCATCGCCTTCACTGGATCCCGATCACCTGAGTACGTAGGGGGTTTGCAACTAAGAAACATTTTATAATCACACTTTTTCGTTACTGGTAAGACAGTAGGAGTGATTGGCAATTCGATTTCTTGTTCTGGATCTGGGTTATCATCTCCATTATTGCGACTTCGTTCAAACATTGCTTGAATACTAGCCTGTAATCTTCCCATCTCGGCAGTTAGGTCATCCCGTGTAACAAACTCTGTACCTTGTGGTTGAGTTCTACCCCCAGTTCGTCCTCCAGTTCTACCTCCGGTTCTGCCTCCGCCACGGTCTCCTCCTCTCCCTCCTGTTCCCACTGGTGGGTTCTCTCCACCCGAATTCCTTCCTCCCCTTTGATTCCTTTGTCTGGTGCCGCTTGCCATTCTGTAGATCCAAACAAGGTTAATATATACATAAGCACATACCCCATATAACAAGGTATTCCAGTTCGAACATGTACCTGTAAGATCATAATTACACTGGCCAGGTGTAATCTGAAATTACCTTACATGATGTTCCTTCTACCTTTTATACTTAGTATCCCCAGGTTCTAAAATAATAGGGACATCCTACTTCTCATGCAGTTTAAGTCTAGGTACATATACTAATACCTAAATCCCTTAAACTAGGGCTCTGATACCATCTGTAACAACCCCAATTCCCATATACACAACAAATCACATAATGTAATATAACATTGATATAGCAAACGAAACTTCACATTACAAGTACGGTCCCATAGTCTTTTACATTACAAAATAAAACATTCCACTACAACTTTAACTTACTATAACCATACATAACATTTAACTATGATAACACTACTGCTAAACATGCCAAAATCTTCGTCATATAATCCTTCACAAAGGCCATCCCTTCTTTTACTCTAATTACTTGCTCTTACTCAATCCGCCACCTGGAATACATATTTTGAAAACAGAAATGAGGGTTAGACCTAATGGTCTAGTGAGAAATCCCTGTCAATTTAGTAAACTTTTGTATCAAAACCATTTGTCAATTTAGTAAACTTTTGTATCAAAACCATTTATATAACACTTTTCATATAACACCCACATACCACACGTCATTAATTACCAATCAAGACTCAAGCTTCGTACACATCACATTTCACCTTATTCCTCAACAATTGACCAAATTAATTGGTTGCGAGCCAACTAATCTACTGTACGACAAATACAGTAAACACACCGTTCCTATGCCCGACCACGTATTATATTCTGATATAATACTCACGTAATTATAATATCTCAATATATCATAATTACACACATATGACATCCACATAAATGTATTCCAGTAAAAACACTTTGAATTAAAACTCACCTGTTTGATTATTACACACGCTCGCAAGCTCCTTTCACAATGGTCTTATCTCTTACCACGACTCCTCAGAATCAGAAACAATTTAAGATACACATATTGCTTTACCAGCCAAACATATAAAGCCTACCAGTTCATGTTCTCAACTGTATCACTACACTTAACAACTACCGGGACTATACAGAGTACCGGGACTTCTCAGTACCGAAACTTCTCAGTACCGGGACTACACAGTACCGGGAGTTCGATCATCGGGATTTGACATCACCGGAAGTTGATAATACCGGGACTACATGGTACCGGGAGTTGGCAATACCGAAAGTTCACTATACCGGGAGTCGACACTACCGGAACTCTATACTACCGGGACTCTACACTACCGGAAGTTTTCAAGAACACAGTCGGTTTCCAATTGCCTAGAATTTGATTGAAATCCGTTCTAGTCACTAAATTAGAAATTCTAAACCGATAGAAGTCTAATACTACTGATTATAAACACAAATTATAAAGGAATTTACCTCCAAATCAATTTCAACTCAATCAATTGAAGCCCTAACCGTACGTTTCGTCACTACTTCTTTTCGTCTCCAGACTCCCGCACACACACTCTTTCTAATTTAGGATAAAACTGATGCATCTGAATATCTTAAGGTGTATATAAATTCCATATTTACCAATTAGACCTTGAACTTCTCCTTAATGACCCAAACACCCTTAAACTTATAATTTACCCAAACTTACTCTGAACATCAAATATTATAGTTAAATTATTTAACGAACTCACCCGGGGTATTACATCATCTCCCCCTTAAAAGAATTCCGTCTCGGAATTCAGTTAAGTAAAAAGATGAGGGTATTTGGCCCTCATTTCTGATTCGGATTCCCACGTAGCATCCTGACCTCTATGATGCCTCCACTGAACTTTTACCTGCCTGATTTCCTTATCCCGCAGTACTTTAACTTTATGATCAACTATAGCTTCCGGCTCTTCCACATAATTCAGTCTTTCATCGACTTGTATTTCTGGTAGAGAAACTGCCTGATCTGGCGTAACCAAACACTTTCGAAAATTTGATACATGAAACGCATTATGGATTCTGCTTAACTCTGGTGGAAGATCCAACCTGTACGCTACTTCACCAATCCTTTCGGTAATAGCAAACGGCCCAATGTACCTCGGGTTCAATTTACCTTGTTTCCCAAATCGGATGACTCCTTTCCAAGGCGAGACTTTTAACATCACAAAATCCCCAACTTGGAATGCTAATGGCTTTCGACGTCGGTCGGCGTAGCTTTTCTGTCTGTCTTGAGCCACTTTCAATCGTTCACGAATCTGAGTAACCTTATCGGTGGTTAACTGAACTATTTCCGGTCCCGCTAACTGTTTCTCTCCCACTTCGTTCCAACATAGAGGTGTTCGGCATTTCCTACCATACAGTACTTCGAACGGTGCCGCTTGTATGCTGGAATGATAACTGTTGTTGTAAGCGAATTCGATCAACGGTAAATGCTTATCCCACGATCCCCCAAAATCAACAATGCAAGCCCGAAGCATATCTTCTAAGGTCTGAATCGTTCGTTCACTCTGACCATCTGTTTGGGGATGATACGCCGTACTTAACTTTATCTGTGTCCCCATTTCTCGTTGAAAACTTCTCCAAAATCTTGAAGTAAAACGACTATCACGATCAGAAATGATTGAGATTGGAACTCCATGTCGAGTTACTATTTCGTCAATATACAACTTAGCTAATCGCTCCATCGAATCAGTTTCCTTTATCGGTAAAAAGTAGGCAGACTTTGTCAATCTGTCGACAATCACCCAAATAGAATCAAACCCCTTCGAAGTCCTTGGTAACTTTGTGATAAAATCGGTAGTGATTTGATCCCATTTCCACATCGGTATTTCTAATCGTTGCAACTGACCAAACGGTTTCTGATGTTCAATCTTCACCTTCTTACAAATAGTACAACCTTCTACATACTGAGCAATGCTTCTTTTTATCCCAGGCCACCAATAAAATTGCTTGAGGTCTCTATACATCTTGTTCGTACCTGGATGAATAGAGAATCGAGATTGATGAGCTTCTTGTAGTACACGATCACGTAACCCACCCAAACGAGGCACCCAAATTCTGTTTCCCAGACACAACAACCCACGATCCTCTTTTACTAGCAATGTTGATAACCCTACTAACCGTTCTGAATTCAAATGTTCTTCCTGATAAGCTTCTAATTGACACTTCAGTAGTTCGTCAAAGATATTAGGTAGGAGTTCAGCCCGTAATGAAATAGCCTTTATCGTTCCACTCCTTTCTTGATGACTTAGTGCATCAGCTACCACGTTCGCCTTTCCCGGATGGTAAAGAATTTCACAGTCGTAATCATTCACCAGTTCTAGCCATCTTCTTTGCCTCATATTTAGTTCCTTCTGATCAAAGAGATGTTGGAGACTCTTATGATCGGTAAAAATTTGACATTTAGAACCGTAAAGATAATGTCTCCAAATCTTCAATGCAAACACCACTGCTGCTAGTTCCATATCATGTGTAGGGTACTGCCGTTCATGATCTTTCAATTGCCGAGAAGCATAAGCAATAACCTTTCCACGTTGCATAAGTACACAACCCAACCCCAGTTTGGAAGCATCACTATAAACGACAAAGTCTTCAGAACCTTCAGGTAACGATAAAATCGGCGCGCTGCACAGTTTCTCTTTCAATACCCGGAATGCTCCATCCTGTTCTTCTTTCCATTCAAACTTCAGATTCTTTCGAGTCAGCTTAGTCAAAGGCGTAGCAATACGAGAGAAGTCTTTTATAAACTTTCGATAGTAACCGGCTAAACCCAGAAAACTTCGTACTTCCGTTGCTGTCTTCGGCGGTTCCCACTTTTCAACTGCTTCCACTTTCATCGGATCAACTTGTATACCTTTTTCGGAAATTACATGCCCCAGAAACTGAACTTCTCGTAGCCAAAATTCACATTTCGAAAATTTAGCGTACAACTTTTCTTTCTTTAATAATTTCAGAATCAAATGAAGATGTTGCGCGTGCTCTTCTTTGGACCGAGAATAGATAAGTATATCATCGATAAATACAATAACAAATTTATCGAGATACGACTTACATACTCGATTCATTAAATCCATAAAGGCAGCTAGAGCATTCGTCAAACCGAACGGCATTACTAAGAACTCATAATGGCCATACCTTGTTCGAAAAGCAGTCTTCAGAACATCTTCTTCTTTAACCTTCAACTGATGATAGCCAGCTCTGAGATCAATCTTAGAGAAATAACAAGATCAAACTAATTGATCAAAAAGGTCATCAATTCTGGGAAGCGGATACTTGTTCTTGATCGTACGCTTATTCAGCTCTCGGTAGTCGATACACATTCTCATCGAACCATCCTTCTTTTTCACAAATAACACTGGTGCTCCCCACGGCGAAGAACTAGGTCTGATGAAGCCCTTATCTGATAAGTCTTGTAGTTGTGCCATCATCTCTTTCATCTCTGGAGGAGCCAAACGATACGGTGCACGGGCTACAGGAGTGGCTCCAGGAATCAAGTCTATACCGAACTCTACTTGTCTAACTGGAGGAAGACTATTCAAGTCATCAGGGAAAACTTCTGGAAATTCACTAACTATAGGAATATCTTCCAACTTAATCTTTTCAGGTCTACTATCTATCACATAGGCTAAGTAACTCTGACAACCCTTATTCACACACTTACGGGCTTTTAACATAGATATAAGACAAGACTGATGATTCCTACGATCACCATAAATCACTACTGATCTCTTATCAGGTAAAATGACATTGATTATCTTCTTATCACAAACTATGTTAGCCTGATTCTCAGCTAACCAATCCATCCCTACTACCACATCAAATTCAATCAAAGCTATAGGAAATAATTGTATAGGCACTTCGCATCCCTCTATATTTATCACACCCTTCTCAAAAACTTCCTTTACTGACACTTGATTATCATTTGCAGTATCTACCAGTAAAGCATGTTCTAACCTTTTTGGCTCTAATTGCATATGAGCAGCAAACGAAGGAGACACAAAAGATCGGTTTGCACCGGAATCAAACAACACTTTAGCACGTGTAGAGTTTATGAAAAATGTACATGTAACCACGTCCGGAGTTTCCTCCGCCTCTTTAGCTGTCATTTGAAAGGTACGACCCCTTGTTCTGGGCGGTTCTATTCTTGGAACTACTAGTCTAGCAATTGTTGGTTTCCCTGACGTTCCACCCTGCTGTATTTTTCTTTGTGGACAATCCGACAGCATGTGATCCGGAGAATTACATGAATAACAAAACCGCGTCACGCGACAATCTTTAACGACATGCCCAGTTTTCCCACACTTAAAACAAACTTGAGATTCCACTTAACAATTTCTCTCATGGTAGCGATTGCATTTCGGACACGGTCTTTCCGCTGGTCGAAACGGTGGACGGTTATCGAACCTCTGAAATCTGGACTTCTTCGGATCATGCAGTGGCCCTTCCCATTTCCTTTTCCCCATACTATTATCACTAGCATCCCTTCTGTTGTCTCGTTCTACGTTTTCAGCAGCATCCACTGCGGCTGTAAAGGTATCGGGTCTTGTCGCAGTTACTAGTCTTCTGACTTCTGAATTTAGTCCATATATGAATCTTTCCATCTTCAATTTCTCCGTAGCAACGTAATATCCTGCAAAACGAGATTTTTCTAAGAAGCGAGCAGTATAATCTCTCACCGACAAATTCCCTTGCTGTAGGTTCATAAATTCTTCCTCTAATTGTCTGACAGCTGCTTGTGGACAGAATTGTTTTGTGAAAGCTAAAACGAATTCTTCCCAAGGAAAAGTAGAATATATGTCTGATCCTCCCGATTCAATGTGAGCCTCCCACCAGTATAAAGCATCGCTTTTCAACATTGCTGCTCCATAAAGTACTCTATCTTCGTTAGCACATTTACTCGTCTTGAAGATAGCTTCTATTTCTTTCAGCCATCTCATCGCCTTCACTGGATCCCGATCACCTGAGTACGTAGGGGGTTTGCAACTAAGAAACATTTTATAATCACACTTTTTCGTTACTGGTAAGACAGTAGGAGTGATTGGCAATTCGATTTCTTGTTCTGGATCTGGGTTATCATCTCCATTATTGCGACTTCGTTCAAACATTGCTTGAATACTAGCCTGTAATCTTCCCATCTCGGCAGTTAGGTCATCCCGTGTAACAAACTCTGTACCTTGTGGTTGAGTTCTACCCCCAGTTCGTCCTCCAGTTCTACCTCCGGTTCTGCCTCTGCCACGGTCTCCTCCTCTCCCTCCTGTTCCCACTGGTGGGTTCTCTCCACTCGAATTCCTTCCTCCCCTTTGATTCCTTTGTCTGGTGCCGCTTGCCATTCTGTAGATCCAAACAAGGTTAATATACACATAAGCACATACCCCATATAACAAGGTATTCCAGTTCGAACATGTACCTGTAAGATCATAATTACATTGGCCAGGTGTAATCTGAAATTACCTTACATGATGTTCCTTCTACCTTTTATACTTAGTATCCCCATGTTCTAAAATAATAGGGACATCCTACTTCTCATGCAGTTTAAGTCTAGGTACAGATACTAATACCTAAATCCCTTAAACTAGGGCTCTGATACCATCTGTAACAACCCCAATTCCCATATACACAACAAATCACATAATGTAATATAACATTGATATAGCAAACGAAACTTCACATTACAAGTACGGTCCCATAGTCTTTTACATTACAAAATAAAACATTCCACTACAACTTTAACTTACTATAACCATACATAACATTTAACTATGATAACACTACTGCTAAACATGCCAAAATCTTCGTCATATAATCCTTCACAAAGGCCATCCCTTCTTTTACTCTAATTACTTGCTCTTACTCAATCCGCCACCTGGAATACATATTTTGAAAACAGAAATGAGGGTTAGACCTAATGGTCTAGTGAGAAATCCCTGTCAATTTAGTAAACTTTTGTATCAAAACCATTTATATAACACCCACATACCACACGTCATTAATTACCAATCAAGACTCAAGCTTCGTACACATCAGATTTCACCTTATTCCTCCACAATTGGCCAAATTAATTGGTTGCGAGCCAACTAATCTACTGTACAACAAATACAGTAAACACACCGGTCCTATGCCCGGCCACGTATTATATTCTGATAAATACTCACGTAATTATAATATCTCAATATATCATAATTACACACATATGACATCCACATAAATGTATTCCAGTAAAAACACTTTGAATTAAAACTCACCTGTTTGATTATTACACACGCTCGCAAGCTCCTTTCACAATGGTCTTATCTCTTACCACGACTCCGCAGAATCTGAAACAATTTAAGATATACATACTGCTTTACCAGCCAAACATATAAAGCCTACCAGTTCATGTTCTCAACTGTATCACTACACTTAACAACTACCGGGACTATACAGAGTACCGGGACTTCTCAGTACCGGAACTTCTCAGTACCGGGACTACACAGTACCGGAAGTTCGATCACCGGGATTTGACATCACCGGAAGTTGATAATACCGAGACTCCATGGTACCGGGAGTTGGCAATACCGGAAGTTCACTATACCGGGAGTCGACACTACCGGAACTCTATACTACCGGGACTCTACACTACCGGAAGTTTTCAAGAACACAGTCGGTTTCCAATTGCCCAGAATTTGATTGAAATCCGTTCTAGTCACGAAATTAGAAATTCTAAACCGATAGAAGTCTAATACTACTGATTATAAACACAAATTGTAAAGGAATTTACCTCCAAATCAATTTCAACTCAATCAATTGAAGCCCTAACCGTACGTTTCGTCACTACTTCTTTTCGTCTCCAGACTCCCGCACACACACTCTTTCTAATTTAGGATAAAACTGATGCATCTGAATATCTTAAGGTGTATATAAATTCCATATTTACCAATTAGACCTTGAACTTCTCCTTAATGACCCAAACACCCTTAAACTTATAATTTACCCAAACTTACTCTGAACATCAAATATTATAGTTAAATTATTTAACGAACTCACCCGGGGTATTACAAAATGTTTTCCCCATTTTAAGTTATTTAATAAAGAAATTAATTAAAAGATCAGTTATTGTAAATCATCTTCCCAACCGAAATGGATACAGTGCAGGTAAACAAAGAAATCTATTACTGGAATGCGTCCTGGATTCCGGTGATGAAGTTAACCTTTTCCTTGATCACGTCCTCCATTCCTGTGTAGTCCTCTTCGATTTCTTTTAGTTCCTCTTCTACTTCCTTAATCTGTCGTTGCACCTCCCGAACGTGAGTCCTAGTCATGGCCAGTTCTTATTTCTTCTCCGTTAGATACTCCATTTTCCCCTGCTGAATCCCCCTGTTATGGTTCCACATACCTTTTCCTTTTCGATACCGGCGTTCGCCTCATCAATGGATTTTTGCACTAAGGGAGTAATTCGTTGACTTTGTGAAAGACCCGTCGGCTGGGTACAATGATACATTGGTGGGATTTTCCTGTCATTATCGAAGTGGTAATTCTCCCATGCCATCTCCCAGTCTTCTTCCTCCTCAGCCGTGAAAGGATAATCGGCCGCAGTTCGCCCATAGATTCTCCTCTCCTCGTCTGTTTTCGGTACCTTCCAAGTACTCCCACGAGTTCCATCGTTCAGTGGTTGGTAGGTTGCCGAACGTGAAGTTCCAGCCCCATTCGTCGACTTGTTCCCCCTTGATCTTGAACCTCCAGCCATAGTGTTATTCAAAGCGAGAGAATGTTTGTAAACGGTGTTGAGGGTATAAAGATAGATAGCAAGTTGTGAATTACTACTTCATCATGCCATTTACTTATAGGATGTATGTTATTCATCAGGGAAGTCTGAAAAATAACAAGATTCGTCTGCAAAAGTAACTGCAAGATTCGTCTGTAAAAGTAACTGCAAGATTCGTCTGAAAAGTTGATGCAAGATTCGTCTGCAAAAGTTGATGCATGATTCACCTGAAAAGTATAAGGATTCTATTGAGCCATTTGGTGCTTGTGGATATAAATACCCTTGTTAGTTTCAATTGTAAAGGTCACAACATCCACACAACAATTTCATATCATAATAGTATCGTCTATCACCAAACAAATGGCATCGTCATCTAACCCATCGTCTACACCTGAAAGAATAAAGGTTCGACGTTTGCTGATCCAGTTCGACGTTGTTGTTTCGTTCCTTTCCTTTTTTTTATGTTGAAGTTTGCTGATGAATAAAGGTCTTTCATTTGCTTGAAAAGTGTGAAAACGTGTAAAGTATGAAAAAGTGGAAAGTGAGTTGTGTTGTCCTACAATGCTTTTGTTTTGCTTCAAGTATTCATATGTGCAATACTTTAACAAAATATTAAACAAAATTATAACTTGAAGTTAAATACTTTAACAATTAACACTAAAAATAACAATCATTTAATGTTACATAAAAAACTTAATCATCTACCCGTGGAACACAATGTGCATAAATGGTCTCCGCCATATGCATGCGAAAGTTCATGGCCTCTTGTTCGGTGCAGGTAGGGGCTAAATCCACCATGTAACACCCTCAAATTTGGAACGAGCAACTAACTTTAATTTCAATAAAATAATCAAAAGGAGATAAAATCACCTCTACAATTCATTCCTGAAAATAACTCAGAATTTAGACATTTCGATTCTACAACTAAAACTTAATACGGGCGTTACTTAATACAACACAAGTTGCTAGTCCCAATTAAATGCGGAAGATTCACTTAATCAAAAACCATCTCTCGTGCATTCTACTAGCACTCGCTACTTCGCAGTGTAGCTAAAGCTATTCCCAACCTGAGCCTGTTGCACATGCCGACAAATAAAAAGGGTTAGGCTAACGCCTAGTGAGTTCAAGCATTTTATCATGACTATATAAAACCATAAAGCGAAAGGTAGTAGTTTAGTCATGATTTTGAAAGAGTTTACTTTAATTGCAAATCATCCATTTTCCAACTCACGCATTTCCATGGAAAGGTTCCCGAAAGGTATAATACGTTTTCCCAAAATGAATTACGTGTCCACTCACTCAAATACGTGAATAAGTCTAGTTTAGGAAAAACTTTCAAATACGGTTAACAATACATACTCGACCCGTAAAACATGGAAACCATCCATTAGATATAACACTTTATTAAAACATAATACGAAGCAGGTGTAGCATAAACCCGTCCATCAACCATGGACAACAATCCATATGCATAAAATATAACCTCCAAATGCGAATAAATAAAATACCCGAAATCAACACCCTTCGGTGACGGGGGAGACCCGATCTCATCGAATGTGGCAACACATAAATTAAACCACGATTAAACAAATGCAAGTAAGCTTCTTGGATGTGGAAAACAGATCACATCAACCATACTAGGTCTTTAGTCGATCCTCGGCATCAATCATACTAGATCTTTAGCCCGTCTTAGACATCAACCAAAACTAGGTCTTTAGTCCATTTTAGACATCAACCAAAACTAGGTCTTTAGTCCATCGCCGGCATCAACCAAAACTAGGTCTTTAGCCCTTCTTAAACATCAACCATACTAGGTCTTTAGTCCAAGCCATCAAGTTCAATCCTACTGGATCTTTACCTTGGGAAAATCCACCATCCGAAACAAGTTTACTTGACTTAAATATAAATACATGACCCCAAAAGAATAATCAATGCATTCAAATCATGTAAATCTCAAACATAATTGCAACTCATGTAATGCAAACCCCAAGCCCACGTCGAGCTTAATAAAACCGGGCGAATGCCATCAAGACTCAATCGAGTCCAAAACCGAGCCTCTGCTCAAAGATCTAATGATCATTTATCAACATCAAATCATGCAAGTGAAATGCAATTAAGCATATAACACATCCTAGACTCCACCCCGAGCATGTAAATATCAACAACGTGCAATAATATGCAACACGGTGCAATAAAAGAAACCCGTAAATAAGACTCCACATCGAGCCATTTAAACCGGACAAATGTCCCAAGACTATCTCAAAGTCAGAACCGAGCAAAGTGCTCCAAGCTTGCTAGACCCATAATGTCGGTCATCATCGCATAAAACGCGTTTAAACATTGTTTAAGCAAACACGTATCCCAAAATCATCATTAACCCCAAAACTCAACACGGTTTAAACAAAAGGGGTTTTCCCAAAGGACTCACACCCTTAATATTCTCAAAATGACCCATAACACTAAAAGTGCATTTCCCAAATGGTTTATTAAAATCATTTACACTAACATGATTAAACCATCAAATAAACCTCATTTTGAGCAATTAATCTTTTAAAGACAATTTATGGTTTCTAACCATCCAAATATCCAAAAGCCCCAAATATGGGTGTTTACACATTTATGAAGATAAACACTTCAAAAGAGTTAAACCATTCAAATAACTCAACCACATATAGTTTCAAGTAAAACACAGAAATATTTGAAAAATACTATTTTGGCATGTACAAAGTTTTCGTAAAGTAACTTGAACTCACCTCGCTAGATTAAGCTAAATCTAGATTTTCCCATACGTATGCTCCTTTGATGCACATGAATCCTCAAACCAAAACTTCAAAACCTAAATCCAAAATTTTCCCACCATTAATAACCACATTTAACCATTTAGAATTGTTCTCCAAACATCAACCATCAAAATCTCCATTTATACCCAAAACCTCAATTTGACCTAACTTCTCCAAAATCATCCAAACCGAAATTGGATAAGCAAAATACTAGAAGATCATCAATGGAGCATTTCTAACTCATATGAAAGTATAGAAGCTAGTAGGATGAACTCACCACTTAGGTTTTGATGAAAACCCCAAACATCTCTAGTGTTGTGGATGAAACTTGCTCTTGCATCAATGAAAGAAATCACTAGCATAAAGTGGATAAGAAACATATTAATCTCCAAGAAAAGCCCCAAAATCGGTTAGGGTTTGTGAGGAAGGAAGGAAAAACGATTTGGGAGAGAAAGGGAAGAGATTTGAGAGACTTACCACCACCAAACACTCTTGAATCTTCCTATGAACTTCAAAACTCTTTCTAGATCCTTGAATAGCTCTCAAAATCGGAACCATGACACTTTGAATCACCAAAAACGGAGGTGAAATGAGTGAGATATGAGGAAATGAAGTTTAAGGCTAAAAATCCCGTATTTATGCTCCAGGTACCCGACGGCTAAAGTGACGTGCGAGAGTGACACAAGTGTCACTTTCGCTGGGCACTCTCGCCGTGGTCAAATAGCTCTCGGTACAAAACCAGCGAGAGTGACACGAGTGACACAAGTGTCACTTTCGCAGGTCACTTTAGCCGAGATTGTACCGAAAGTTGTTTTGGCCATAACTTCTTCGTTTTAGCTCCGATTTCGCTCCGGAAAGGACTGTTGGACTCGTATTTGAATTCCCCATCCAACAAGACCATAAAATCTAGGATTTAACCCAAAATCCTATTTTTCATATTTTTCTTAAAAGATCGATTCCACACTGATTCGAAGGTGTACTTATCTGAAAATTACGGGTGTTACACACCACACCGCCCTCAATCAACATGCTGACATTACGGCATACCCAGACACCGCAATCCGCATTCATCCCATGCTGGCGTGGTGCATGCCTATAAAACCTGTGACGGAAGTGCTCTGAGTTGTCGCGACGGTCCACCTCCCCGAGCAGTCTAAAGAACTTCGACAACTCATCTTTAAATGTGTCAAAACGCTGATGCAAAGCCTCTGTGTAGAGACTGGCAGGGTCGCTATCATATATGGTCATCAACATACGACCAAGCTCAAACACTCCGAGCACCCAATGTTTGGGATCAATGCAGATAGGGATGTACACCTGAAATATTACAATATTAGACAAATAGTTAGCAACCAAACAGCTTAAATAAAATAAGAGTAAAACGATTTACATACAGTATCGACGTCCCGCCAACGGCGCCAAGAAACCCCTTCCACACCATTGCATGAGTTAACCATGGAGGCGGCACATTGATTCTCATTGACCATGAACTCAAAAAAAGTAGTGTGCATGATCGTCCACCTCGCCTCTGGTTGACGCAAATGTAGGAGCATGGCGACCCAACAATCGATATGCTATACACAAAAAATAGATGGTTAGACATATAATATAAATATATTTGATTATATTTCTATAGTTAAACTTCAATACTAACCACATCCTCTAATTCAGACTCCAAAGGGTTAATTGCCAGCAATACTTTGTAAAACCAGGGGGTGATGTCCAGGTTGATGTAAGGGATGAATATCAGGCGGGGGAGGTCACCAGTCTGGCGGTTCGCTATATCGAAGGCCGGAAGACGCTCCGGTGAAGCCAGTTTTCCCTTTCCCGCCTTCTTTCCCGCTCCCTTTCCTGTCACCTTTGGCATGGCTTTCTTTGCAGGGGGCGGTGTGGTAGATTTTTGCCGTGTAAATAGTGGGGTACCCCACTATTTTGAACGTTCCCTATTCCGAACCGGCCTAGCAGGTTCTACCACATCCATCGGGTCAACATCCGGCTCCGAGAAGTGCTGCTCGAGAATTTCCTGTTGACGTAAGTGCTCTCCCGACCCCATCGACTGAAAATTAACTTATTAGATGTTTTAAGTACAATTTCATCATGTTCACAATTAAACCAAAACTATCAAAATAACTTACAGTCATAGTATGTGGTGGCGGTGTGACGTACGACGGCCCCGAACTGTAATAGTCTGTCTCCGGTATCCAAAGGAGCTCCGTGAATGATGGGTGGCCACTGGGCCGCCATAACCCTGTTGCTCCATCATCCCAATCTGTATGAAATTTTTCATTATAAGAGTTACAAAGTTAGGAACGAAAATATAACTATATTGGTCATTCAGTGTGACTTACACTCTGTGGGAATGTCGCATAGGATGTGGGGGCCTCTGTCGTCATATGGTGTGTATAAGCCCATGTCGTCGTCATCCCAGTTTGCATGACATATTTCATTTTAACAGTTACAAACCTAGGAACGAATATATAACTACGTTGGTTATTCAGTTTGACTTACACTCTCCGGGAATGACGGATAGGATGTGGTGGCAAACGTCGCCAGTGCCCCCTGTCCAAACGGAGCGGAGATCGGCGTCGTACTCGACAGCTAAAACAAATATGGAACGTAATATTAATATACAAACTAAAAGATCGTGGCCGACAAATTAAGTTAAACACTAACCTGAACAGCCGAAAACTTTTTGGCGAAGTCCTCCAAAGCTTGAATACGTTCGTCTTGCCTCCCGTAGACGTACTGCCACAGCTGCTCAAACCTGTCACCATATGGCGGATCATGATGGGAGGAGGAAGGGCCCGGCTCATATCGATCGGAAGGGGGCGGCTCATATCAATCGTCAGGCTTGGAAGAAGGCTCAGGTCTGGAAGAAGGCTCAGGGCTCGCGTCGTCTTCCTCATCTTCGTCAGATGAGGAACTAGACCCAGATGTGGAAGGAGAGGAACGTCGGGCCCTCTTCGACCGATGTCGTGCCTTCTCTCTATCGATAAAGGTCACGTTGTTTGTGTACCAAGGCGTGTCCCTCTCGGTATCCATAGGCAGAAGGTTTTCGAGAGGCGCATACGCCGACTAAATATATGGTAAAACACAAAAAAATTAAAAATCGGGACTAACGTAGGCAACATTGTAAACATAGTGAAAGAACTTACGGTGCTTGAAAGGCGGAAGAACGAAAGGCAATTCTTCCTATCTAGGGAAAGAACCCTCTCCCAACGGGTTCCCATAATTAACTTGTCGGTGCACATGGGAAACATCTCCAAGATCCATATCTGGAATTACACAAGAAGAGCAAGTACGTAAAAAGGAAAGCCAAACAATCTGTATGTATTATTATTTATGTTATATACTACTTATCCAACCTTCAAGGCGTATGTAAATCCACAAACAACCATCTTCGCATGTATGTCGGCGCGTCTGGCGATGTCTCGGTGCATCTGTCTATAGGTATGTGTCCAGATGTGGCTACCCCACGGATACCTGCTAAACAAATGCAAATCCTCGACGGCCCTAACGACCGTCTCGAAAGCATACTGGCTCCACTCACGGCCCATGAAGCCCATATCCACCATCACCACCAAGCATACACGGACAATATCCTCGTCGCTTAGGGCAGAAATACCGTCTTTCATCGTCTCCACGACTCTCCTCAGCCTCAAACGAGATGGTGACACGCCAGGACAAACCCTACTAACGAAAGTAATGTCTGATAACGGAGGAAGGGGGGTTCATCTCCAAAAAGTAGTCCTGTAATTAGAAAGAACTCATGATGGCCAAACCGCATTTGATGCCCGAAGACATCAAAATACATCTCCTCTAGATCACCATTGGAGACCTCGACCTCCAGCTGTAGAAACATGTGGACTAGCATGGGGTCGCCACCGCTCATGGTAAGATCCAGCTATGGACCGAATGGTATCCCTCTGAAGATCTCATCAACCCTAGCTCCCCGATCTCCTAAATCCACGAAGCGCTGTCTCATCTCTACGATGTAGCCAACGCGGCACCTTAACGTACAGTCGATCTGAATAAGATCGCCCTACATAGAAAATTCACGGATGTTATAGTGCTTGTTTGGTTTATTGGGTTGATAATTATTTGTGTATTTTAGTTTTAGAAAATAACCCACTCAATCTGTTGGACTTCCAGGTAGCAGGGGAATCACAAGGATTGCTTAAGTCCCCACATACCTTAGGGCTATTTACACCCGTTTGACAATATCCAAATAGATATGTTGCGGGTTTTTTTATTTCAATATAACATTGTTGTATATAGATGTTTTTGGCAAAAGGCCAAAATGAATTTGAGTTTGGCATGTGAAGGCAATTTAAATGTTTTTATATTTTCATACCATTTACGAATGTTTCGGTAAAATGTTACATATACATATTAGGGCTTCAGAAGTGTGACTTCCAAAATTTATTTATGAGTAGGAAACTCAAAAGAAAGATAAACAATTAAAAAATTCACTAAAGTTTAGGGACCTAAGTTGTCATTCACCAAAGTTTAGGGACCTAAGTTGTCATTCACTAAAGTTTATGGACCTAAGTTGTCATTTAGCTAAGTTTAGGGACCTAAGTTGTCATTTACCAAAGTTAAGGGACCTAAGTTGTCATTCACTAAAGTTTAGGGACCTAAGTCGTTATTCAACAAAGTTTAGGGACCTAAGTTGTCATTCACTAAAGTTTACGGACCTAAGTTGTCATTCACCAATGTTTAGGGACCTAAGTTGTCATTCACTAAAGTTTACGGACCTAAGTTGTAAATTAGCAAATTTAAGAGATCTAACCTAAATTTTTATAAAAAACACTAATTTTATAAAAAAAAAACATTGATCTTGTTATAACAAAAAAACACTGATCTTTTTATAACAAAAAAACACTAACTTGTTATTTTTATAAAAACACTTTAACACTAACATGTTTTTTTATAACAACAAAGTTTACATATCATATATTTCAAAAATTTAAGATAATAACAAAGTTTAAACAACAACATCAAACAACAACATTTAAACAACAAAGTTTACATATCATATATTTCAAAAATTAAAGATAACAACAAAGTTCAAACAACAACATTCAAACAGCAAAGTTTAAACAACAAAGTTTACATATCATATATTTTGAAAATTTAAGATAACAACAAGAAACTACAAAAAGTTAAGAAAAGTGACTTACCACATTCCTAACACGTGACATCTTCGAACCGAACGCGTAATCGACACGAGAATGTTGAAAGAGTTGGGAGAGAATTTTAAAATGGGGTATGGTGGCCGGATTATGGTCCCCCACCTCTCCTCTTATAGCCGACATTGGAGGGTGGGGGCTGGAAACATTTATTAAAAATTAGGGTTTCAACCCCAGCCATAGACGTGTCCAAAAGATCCCGCGATCGCGGGACCCTATGGCGGGACAGGGACCATTTTTGTAACCGCGGGCATACTTGGGGGGTAAAAGTTGCAGCCGTGGGGTTTCTTGAGGGGCCATAGCGGGACATTTGGCCAAACCCGATGCCACGTGGTGCCACGTCCCGCGATCGCGGGACCCACCGCGGGATTTTTGGGTATTTTGGCAAATTCGGCGAGAAAATGAGTATTTTGGTAAGTCAAAGTCAACAAATGGGTATTTTAATTAAATTCCCTTTAAATAAAGGGTATAAGAATAAAAAAGTAAATTGCAATTTTGGTCCCTATGGTTTGGTGTTTGTAAAAAGACAAATATGTCCTCATGTGCAAGTCACATGGAGGGTTTTAACGGAAGCAACTTAACGGTGTTGTTCTTCAAGGACCAACACCGAGCACTTTTGCATACCACTAGGTTTTTCTTGCAATAAAAATTTTCTGGAGACCAAAGGTAAGAAAAACAACATACCACAGGAACCAAAATTGCAGTTTACTCTAATATTTTTTCACATTTAATACTCAAAAATTTGTATATGATGGAACTTGGAAGATAAAGGGCAGGGCAAGGCCCCTTAAGCCCTCCATCTTTGTATGTATATATGAATGTATGTATGTATAAAAAGTAATAAAATTACTACAACAAATTGCGTTAATATGATGTCAAATTTTTTAAGCATCCTAATAGATTGTTTTACAAGACTTAATTTATAGTATCAAAAAATAAAATGTACTATCTAAGGCCTTGTAATAAGTTTATAAGATGTTTTTGAGAGTCATAACAAGCTTTTTAGAACATTTTTATAAAAATAAATGCCGTATAAAAGCAAGTGTTTTATTAAAAGAAGGGTTTATTGAACATTTTTAGGACGTTTTTGGGAGTTATAACAAGTTTTTTTTGGATGATGGAACAGAAATACCTAGAACGTAGAAGAACATAACATGAGTGATTTGGCAGATTGTGATTCCTATATATACACCCAACATAATACGGTGACATATTTTACAACAGAGGAACGAAGCAGTTCCGGCCTTGATTGAGGATGACCCAAATCATCTTTTTGATAATGCATTTTTATGGGGAAATTAATTAAAATACCCTAAGTCAAACCATCTTTTACTGAAATACCCAAAATCTCTCCCACTTTGCAAAAATACCCCAAAAATCCGCGATGGGAGCCCGCGATCGCGGGCCAGGGACCTTTTCTGACATTTTTTTAAACTTGCAGGGACCATTTTTGAAAAATGGAATCCCGCGATCGCGGGCTCATCCCTCGATGGGGTTATTTTTGTGACTTTTCAATTGCAATGGACCATTTTTGAAAAATTCCAGGGACCATTTATCAAAATTTTGATATTTTGGCACTGTTCACCCCATTTCGTCCATTTTTACGAATTTAAAATGAAATGTTACACTTTCAACCCCTATACTTATTTACTAAATTTACTTTATACCTTTTACTTTCATTATTTTAATTTTACATTTAACACATATAATCGTTTATTAACTAAAATACGTTAAAAATACGTTTTAATTTTAACAAATTACACCATTATAATCGTCTCTTCGATATGTTCGAAATGAGCCAAATCTTGAATTTTTTTGGATTTATATATTTTAATATATATCATATACAGTTATACACTACATAAAAAAAATATTTTTTATATTTAAAATTCATACTCTTATAGTTAATTATTTAATTTATGGTACATCTCTTATTTTTTTTTTCAATTTTGTTTTACACTCCTATCGCATTAACATAATAATCATATATTAACTAATTCATTAAATCGTTTTAAATTATTATTATTTGAATGTGTTTATAGATTTCGTCTGAAAAAGTTGCCTGCATGATTCCACTGAAAAAGTAACTGCAATATTCGTCTGCTCTTGAATAAAGGTCTTTCATTAGGCAGAAAATTAGTCTTTAAGTAGTCAAACATAGCTAATTAATGAGAATTTAGATCAGATTTATATGGTACTATCAAATGCAAGTTTCTATAATATAGATATTGTTCTACATTACACGATACCAATTTTTGCATCATATGAATCACTTCCAGACAACAAGAACCAATACCCCAATAATCAAGAAATAAATGCTTGTTCATCCAATAATCTCTGTATTAGGATTATCGCAAGTTTCATAAACTTACTTACTAGGTGTTGGAAATATGGGTTTTACTAAACTTTGGACGCATTTAAATTTATATATATATGTGTTATATATAACTAACTTTTAGTAGGTTTATGTTCTTCTATATGAGATCTTCGAAATGATATATAATACGTCCAAAATAGAGTATGTGTGAAAGAGATATCGATACTCAAAGTTGAGTAAATTGATGAAATTAGCAAAAACCAAATGAAGTAAACAGTAAGTCAATCACAATACTTTAACAAAATAAGTTAATACTAAAAATAACAATTATTTAATGTTACATAAACAACCTAACATGGCCTTATTTGACAATGTTCATAAATGGACTCCGCCATATGTATGCGGAAATCTTTGGCAACAACCTCGGCCTCGTCAGGGTGTACCCGTACCTCATTTTTATTTATCAACATTTGGACATTACGGCATACCCAGACACCGCAATCTGCAGTTATCCCGGCCTGCTGGGGTGCATTCTTGGCGAACTTATAGCGAAAGGCACCTGTCATTTCGCGACGTCTAACATCCTTGACCCGACAAAAGAAGTCATTCAGCACAGCTTTAAACTTTGTCATTTGCTCTTCCAATTGCTGTCTGAAGAGACTGGCACTGTCGCTATCATATATGGTCATGGTCATAGCGTCAAGTTCAAACACTCCAAGCAGCCAATGTTGGGGATTAAGGCATATAGGGATGTACACCTGAAATATTACAATATTAGACAACTTAGTTAGCAACAAAACAAGTTAAATAAAATCAGAGTAAAACGATTTACATACCACATCGAGGAGAGCCCAAGAGGTCCCCTCCACGCCATTGCATGAATTAACCACGGAGGTGGGACCTAGATGCTCAATCAACAAGTAATGAAAGAACATACTGAACATCATGGTCCACCTCGTGTCTGTTCCACGATGTCTTTACAACAACGAGACCCAACAATCGATGTGCTATACATAAAAAATAGATGGTTAGACATGTAAAATAAATATATTTGATTATATGACTATAATTAAACTTCATACTAACCACATCCAGTAAGTCAGACTCCAAAGGGTCAACGGCCAGCAATACATTGAAAAACGAGGGGGTGATTTCCAAGTTCAAGTGAGGGATGAAGATCAAGGGGGGGAGGCGACCAGTCCGGCACATCCTCAATATTTCCGATGCCGGTTGAGGCTCCGGTGAAGGCACCTTCCCTTTTTCTTTCCTCCCTTCTTTCCCCCCGCTTTCTTTGCTTGTTTTTTAGCTGCCGGTGGTGTCGTAGATCCTTGTTGGCCAAACGGGTGACGAAACCATTGTGAAATTGTCGCGGCCGCTTTTGAGGGAGCGGGGTCACCTGTGGTGGTGGATCTACAACATCCATCGAGTCATCGTCAGGCTCCGAGAAGTGATCCTGGATAATAGGAGACCCCGTCTGAAAATTACGTTACTCAATGTTTTAAGTACAATTTAGGAAATGTTCACAATTAAACCAAAACTACCAAAATAACTTACAGTATGCATTTCCGGCCTGTAATAGTCATCGGCCGAACCGCCAAAGATGTTTGTGATTGCTGTGGTGGCGAACGACGGCATGTGCTGTGCCCCCGACATCCCGGCATGCGTGACATTGATCATTAAAATAGTTACAAAATTAGGATTATCGATGTATAACTATAATGGTTACTCAGTGTCACTAACACTCTCCGGGATAGTCGAATATGATGTGGTGGCGAACGGCGGCGGCATCTGCGAGGTGTATGCCCCCGACATCCCGGCCTGCGTGACATTGATCATTAAAATAGTTACAAAATTAGGAACAAACATATAACTATAATGGTTACTCAGTGTCACTTACACTCTCCAGGATAGTAGAATAGGATGTGGTGGCGAACGGCGTTTGGGACATCCCGGCCCCCGACATCCCGGCCTGCGTGACATTGATCATTATAAGAGTTACAAACTTAGGAACAAACATATAACTATAATGGTTACTCAATGTCACTTACATTTTCAGGGAATGACGGATGGGATGTGGTGGCAAACGTCGCATGTGCCCCCTGTCCGAACGAAGCGGGGATCGGTGTCGTACTCGACAGCTAAAACAAATTTAGAACGTAATATTAATATACAAACTAAATAAACGTGGCCAACAAATTAAGTTAAACACTAACATTGACAGCGCTAAACTGTCTGTAGACTTCCTCCAGATAGTGTACACGTGTCTCTAGCGGCCCGTGGACGTAGTCCCACAGGACTTCATGTGAGCCACACTATGGCTCGTAGGAAGGGGCCGCCTGATATGGATTGTAGGAGGAGGAAGGGGGCGCCTGGTAGGAGGAGGAAGGGGGCGCCTGGTAGGAGGAGGAATGGGCCGGCTGGTATCCACCGGAAGGGGGCCTGTCGTCGTCTTCCTCATCTTCGGAAGTAGGGGGACGTCGAGCCCTTTCCGCCTCTGCGTCAATAAAGGCCACACTGTCTCTGTACCAATCTGTGCCCATCTCGTCGACAGTAGGCACAAGGCGATCGGCGGGCAAGAGTGGCTGCTAAATATATGATAAAACATAAAAGAAATTAATAAGCGGGACTAACGTATGCAAATTTTAAACATAGTAAAAGAACTTACATTTCTAGACGCTTTGAAGAACTCAATCCAAAGCGACCTACTTAGGGTAACACGCTTGTCCCAACGGGTTCCCCTAAGTACTCGATCGTCGCGCTTGACGAAATATCGGATTGATGCGGGAAACACCTCCAAGATCCATATCTGGAATTAGACAAGAAGAGCAAGTACGTAAAAAGAAAAGCCTAACAGTTTGTATGTATTATTAACAATTGTTATACTACGTATCTAACCTTGAAGGCGTATGTAAAACCACAAAGATTCATCTTTGCATGTCGATCGGCGCGTCTGCCTATGGCTCGGTGCAGATTAGAGTAGCAATGTGTCCAGATATGGCTACCCCACGGGTAGCTGTTAAACAGCTCAAGGTCCTCGACGGCCCAAAGGACCGTCGATGAAGCATGCTGGCTATACTCACGGCCCAGGAAGCCCATATCCACGATCACCAACAAGCATACACGGACAGCATCGTCGTCGGTTAGGGCACTAAGGCCCTCTTTCATCTTTTCCCGGGCTGCCTTCAGCTTCAAACGAGATGCTGAAATGCCGAAAACCCTAGGAACGAAGGAGTAGTCTTCTAAGGGAGGAAGGGGGGGAGCATCTCCAAAACGTAGTCCTGTAATTAGACAGAACTCCCGACGCCCAAAATGCAATTGAGAGCCGAAGAAATCAAAATGCATCTCCTCCGGCTCAGCGTTGGCGTCCTCGACCTCCAACTGTAGAAACATGTGTACTAGCGTAGGGTCGCCACCAGAGTAAGACACATCCATCCATGGCCCGAACGGTGTCCCTCTATAGATGGTCTCAAGGGTATCCGCGCGATCACCTAATCCCCTAAACAGCGCTCCTAATTCCTCGATGTAAGAAACTTTGCACCTTACCGTCAAGTCGATGTTAAAGAAATCCTTCTACATAGTCATTCACAGATGTTATAGTTAGTGTTATATATAGATGCTGTAATTTATTTTATTTTATATAGATGTTGCGGTTTATTTTATTTCAACGTATCATATTGTTATATATAGATAAAGTGCGGTGGTATTTTATTTCAACGTATAATAGTATTATATATAGATAAAGTGCGGTTGTATTTTATTTCAACGTATAATAGTGTTATATAAAGATAAAGTGCGGTTGTATTTTATTTCAACGTATAATAGTGTTATACATAGATAAAGTGCGGTTGTATTTTATTTCAACGTATAATAGTGTTATATATAGATAAAGCGCGGTTGTATTTTATTTCAACGTATAATAGTGTTATATAAAGATAAAGTGCGGTTGTATTTTATTTCAACGTATAATAGTGTTATATATAGATAAAGTGCGGTTGTATTTTATTTCAACGTATAATAGTATATATATAGATAAAGTGCGGTTGTATTTTATTTCAACGTATAATAGTGTTATATAAAGATAAAGTGCGGTTGTATTTTATTTCAACGTATAATAGTGTTATACATAGATAAAGTGTGGTTGTATTTTATTTCAACGTATAATAGTGTTATATATAGATAAAGTGCGGTTGTATTTTATTTCAACGTATAATAGTGTTATATAAAGATAAAGTGCGGTTGTATTTTATTTCAACGTATAATAGTGTTATACATAGATAAAGTGCGGTTTATTTTATTTCAACGTATAATAGTGTTATATATAGATAAAGTGCGGTTTATTTTATTTCAACGTATAATAGTGTTATATAAAGATAAAGTGCGGTTGTATTTTATTTCAACGTATAATAGTGTTATACATAGATAAAGTGCGGTTTATTTTATTTCAACGTATAATAGTGTTATATATAGATAAAGTGCGGTTTATTTTATTTCAACGTATCATATTGTTATATATAGATAAAGTGCGGTTGTATTTTATTTCAACGTATAATAGTGTTATATAAAGATAAAGTGCGGTTGTATTTTATTTCAACGTATAATAGTGTTATACATAGATAAAGTGCGGTTTATTTTATTTCAACGTATAATAGTGTTATATATAGATAAAGTGCGGTTTATTTTATTTCAACGTATAATAGTGTTATATATAGATAAAGTGCGGTTTATTTTATTTCAACGTATCATATTGTTATATAGAGATAAAGTGCGGTTTAGGGACCCTAGTTAAAAGTTTAAGACCTAATTGGCATTCTTAAAAGTTTAGGGACCTAAGTTGTCATTCTTAAAACCGTAGGGACCTAAGTTGTCATTCTTAACATTTTTTTATAACAAACACATATTTAACAATTTTTTTATAAAATGTGTTTTTTTATAAAAAATTGTTAAGAGTGTGTTTTTATAAAAAAATTGTTAAAAATGTGTTTTTTTATAAAAAATTGTTAAAAATGTGTTTTTTTATAAAAAATTGTTAAGAGTGTGTTTTTATAAAAAAATTGTTATAGTTTTATGGTTTTATGTTTGAATGTGATATTTGTATGTTATAATGTGTATGTTGTTATAGTGTGTTTTTTCATATAAAAATTGTTAAAAATGTGTTTTTTTTATAAAAACACACCCTTAACACTCTTAACAATTTTTTTATAAAAAAACCTGTTTTTATAAAAAATTGTTAAGGGTTGTTTTTATAAAAAATTGTTAAGAGTGTGTTTTTATAAAAAAAAAAACATTGTTAACAATTTTTTTTATAAAAACACACTCTTAACAATTTTTTTATAAAAAAACACTCTTAACAATTTTTATATGAAAAAACACACTATAACAACATACGCATTATAACATACAAATATCACATTCAAACATAAAACCATAAAACTATAACAATTTTTTTATAAAAACTCACTCTTAACAATTTTTTATAAAAAAACACATTTTTAACATTTTTTTATAAAAACAGTTTTTTTTAAAAAACACATTGTAAAAACCATAAAACTATAACAATTTTTTATAAAAACACACTATTAAACATTTTTTATAAAAAAACTGTTTTTATAAAAAATTGTTAAGGGTGTGTTTTTATAAAAAAATTGTTAAGAGTGTGTTTTTATAAAAAAAAACACATTGTTAACAATTTTTTTATAAAAACACACTCTTAACAATTTTTTTATAAAAAAACACTCTTAACAATTTTTTTATGAAAAAACACACTATAACAACATACACATTATAACATACAAATATCACATTCAAACATAAAACCATACATATCATGTTAAACATAGAACATATTCAAACATAAGTTATAAACACTATAACAACCTACAAATCATATATCTTAACTTAAAATAACATACAAAAAATAACAAATAACATAAGGAAAACATACCAAAGAGGTAATACGAGACATCTTCACAAAACCCGAACGCGTATTCCACACGACAAAATTGAGAGAGTGGGAGAAAATTGAGAGAGTTTGATTAAAAATTGAGAGAGTGATTAAAAAAATTGAGAGTGGCCGTGTCTTGGTCCCCCCCCCCTTATATAGTGCGGCCGAAGAAACAATTAGGGTTTAGGGTTCGTCAAAGGGATTTTAGGGTTAACCCTGTGCCGACACGTGGCACAGGAGCCCGCGATCGCGGGAGGTCAAAGAAAGTCAATCGCGGGCAGGGACCAAAAATGCACACGCGGGCATTCTTGAGGGGGAAGCTGTACCGCGGGTATTCTTGAGGGACCAAACTTTGGTGACACGTGTAGCCTGCGATCGCGGGGGTCAATGAGTCAAACGCGGGCAGGGACCAAAACTGCACACGCGGGCATTCTTGAGGGGGGAAAGTTGGACCGCGGGCATTCTTGAGGGACCAACGCGGGCAAAGTGGGTAAACATTGGTGACACGTGGCCTGGAGCCCGCGATCGCGGGCTCCATCGCGGATTTTTAGGGCATTTTTGCAAAATGGAAGAGATTTTGGGTATTTCAGTAAAAGATGGTCAAACTTAGGGTATTTTAATTAATTTCCCTTTTTTATGTTTGGATAGATTTTGATTTTTTGCAATAATGATTGTGCAAGTTATGATGCAATCTTTTGAGTTAAATGATGGTGGGTGGAAGTTGTCTTGTTGATGATAATGACGGTGGATAACGACCACACATTGATTGATGAGGCACATGATGAAGATCTTAAATAAAAACATTTTTTTTAACAAATAAATTAAATAATAGTTAAGACATCATGTGGTAAAAAAAAATTAGTTAGTTTAGTTTTAAGGTACATCTTTAAATAAATATAAGAGCATTTCCAAGACCTATGATATAATTTTTTTTATAATAGAGTAGAAAAATCTAAATCTCCAAGAAAAATTACATCTATCTACAAGAGTTACTTTATTTTAGCAATTTTAGTATTAAATTTATTAATATATTTGATAAAATATTGTTTCTATCTTCTATACATTAAATTTAAAATTCTATTATTGGTGGAAAAGATATTATTATATTATTTAATTTTTTTACTACCTTGTTTGTGTTAATTAACACAATATATTGCTATAAATTTGTTTTAATTATATTATTAAATATTGTAATTGATAATTTTATAAGATATTTCTTATTTGTCATTTTACATGCTCAGAGGCGGACCTAGAAATTTTTTCGAAATGGTTGCACCAACTAATCATCATAACATAAAATAAAATTTAGTTAGAAAATACGGTTTATTAACAAAAACTAACCTCAAATATTAATAAGTTATTCCCATTTTCAAGAACTTTCCGTGTTTTTTTTTATAAAATTTCACACAAATTCTTAAATTTTCAATAATTATGGTTGCACACAATCAAATCTATGGTTTCATCATTAAAAAAAATAAAAAATTTCCCCTTCCTCGTACAAAGAGGCTTGAACTATGAGCCCGCTTAGCAAACGAGTTACACATTATGGAATAAATACATGGTTGCATGTGATACCATAATTGTATATGTGGATCCGCCTATGTACATGCTTAAAGCTAGTTTTTACTAAATGTTGACTTATTCATCAGTTAGCTTATCAGCTAATTTAGCAGCTAGTTTACCAAACATAACCTAAGATAATAATGTAGATAATGTTCTGCAACAAAAAAAACTAAATTTTATTAAAAACGAAAAGCTCTAAAACTATATATAAGACCAAATGTTGCCGTAGAAACTCCCAACTTTGGAGAAACAAGTGGAAAAGGTTTGACAAAAAAAAAGAGTGAATTACACCGGTGGTCCCTGTGGTTTATCCAAATTTTGGATTTGGTCCCTAAAGTAAGCTATCTACGGTGGTGGTCCTTAACTTTTAAATTAACTTTCGTTCATGATCCTTCAATAGTTAACGGCGTTAGCATCATCCAACCCTTCATTTAAATCAAGGGACAAATCAGTCATTTAATAAAAAAAAAGTATTTAATCTAATTTAAAATAAAGAATCAATGTGATCCTTTCCATTCCAAGTTTCCATATCACGTTAATTTAGGACAATGGCCTAAAAACACCCAGATTAGCTCCCAATAACCCATTTTGCAAATTTTGGTTATTTTGATAATGTAGAAAAAAAGTAAATGGTTTAAAAAGATTCCCCTTTCCCTTATCAGATATGAGTGATCATAAGATTGACACGTAGTTTGCATCCTTTCCTATGTAGCATGCAATCAGACCCCCATGACTTTTTCGACGGTAAACCGTATTTCGGAATGCTTCATCAGACCACCGTACGACGGTCTATCCACCGTTGCAAACCGACCCATCCACTTCACACCCTTTGAGCTCCCCTTCCTCAACGCCAACTGGGTCTCCTTTTTGCAAAACCACCACCATGCACCGGAAAATTAAGATTTCTCAATGACCACTTACTTGGATAACCTCCGGCGATCTCTCTCCGCCACCCTCGGCCATTTCTACCCTCTCGCAGCTCTCTTTTGCAAAACCACCACTGCCAGAAAATCATGTCGTGACTGACCGGAAAGAGAAGACTTTTTCAAGATGAGGGAACACTTGTTAATTATTTAACACAAGAGTCTACCATGGCTACGAAGTTTTCAATTGCCAAGAGGATTGTCGATTTGGAGAAGGACTTGATACTAAATTGTAGTACCTTCAAGAATTTCTTGTTTGAGAACAAGATACGTGTAAACAGTTTGTTATATTAGATGCATCATGCATATTAGCTCTTGTTTCCCTGAGGTCCTATTATTACATTTTCTCCTTATATTAGTATCTCAATTATTTCCGGAAATCGCAGCTAAAATGATGCAATTTATCTATTTATGTTCCACGAGACAGGAATGGTTGAATTCATGTACGGTTGTGAAATGTATACCGATTTCCATGTAAAACTTCCAATCTCTCAATCTCTCAGGTTCCATCACTATAAATAAGAAATCGAAGGTTTGGTGGGTGACGGGTTTGGTATAGGGAAACAATGGTGACGAGAGATGAAACCGTGATCAACTATGGAAGTGATCACGTTGATACAGAGAGTTACAGCCTTGACGTGTTTTGCTTCAGATGACGTTATTTTTAAAAAAAGTTAGGTTAAATATTTTTTTTTATTAAATGACTGATTTGCCCCTTGATTTAAACAAGGGGTTGGATGATACTAACGCTGTTAACCATAGAAGGACCATGAGCGAAAATCAATTTAAAAGTTAGGGATCAGCACTGTAGATAGCTTAATTTAGGGACCAAATCCAAAATTTGAACAAACCATAAGGACCATCAGCGTAATTCACTCAAAAAAGAAAAACGAGAACTTCAAATCAGCACTACGATTTTTGCAAAAAGGAATAAAGTAGTAAAAAATAAGCAACGTAAACAAATATTTATACATTATTTATTATTAGATAAAGAATCTCTAATAGATTTTTAAAATACAAATTTTACGAATTTTGAGTAAATTTGTCACATCGTTTTTTTAAGGATATCCTAGGCTATGCCTAGACTAATCCCTTGTCAAATTATGACTGTAAGACATCAATCCTGATTAAATCACAGTGACCACAATTGTTGTGTACGTCTAGAATCGAACCCTGGACAGACGAGATATTCCACCACATCCACAGGGTCTTAACAAATATGCCACAACCCTTGTGGTTTAATTTGTCACATCGTTACATTCTTTAAAATAGAGATAATAAGAAAAAACATGTGAAATTATCTAAATTTAGAAGACTCCCACGATACCAGAAAATCGGTGTCATCTACAAGCCATCGTTTGGTGTAATTTAGCCTGATCATGAAGTTTTTGCTTTTGATTTGAATGTTCCTCCTATCCTATGATGGAGATTGGGAAATAAAAAGTAAAAAATAAAATAAAAGAAGTAATTTAACGTAGAAATCCATATCATTAAGGTCCTATTTTTGATAGGGACGAGTCGAATCTAATTTTTCTATTATTTTCAATATCCATAATAGTGCGAAAATTAAGAAGGTGAGCCCCACATTCAGTAATGGCGTTGTTGAGTTTCTTGATCTTTTGTATTTTTGCTTTGGATTAGTCAACTATATTTTTTATGGGAAGGTGTCCCACGAAGAAGGAGTGAACTTTCTTTGGTTTATAAGGAAAGAAGTGTGAGGAGTTGACAAGCTCCTTGCATGGTTTTACTCCAACACCTACCCGCACGCAGGGGGGGTGCCAAAGAAGGAGTGTGATGAAAGACTTGTATAGACGGCTACGTTCCAATGCAGAATGGGTGAAGAATGGGGTTACAGTTGAGGTCAATGCAGGGGTCTTTGGCCCTACGAGTATCTCTATAGCGGTTGATTATCGTGACTTGGAGTTATTAATAACGAAGGGGTGGCTTGATCAAAGCATTATAATATGGTTCATGGCGTAAGTTATTACTTATATATGTTTACTTATTATTGTGTCTATAAATATTCACAATATTCACTTTAATGATATTCTAATTTTTTTAGGGATCTATATACGATAATATCAAAAAATTCGAAGAACCGTTGTGCATTTATTGCCCCGGGAGCAATTGATGAACCCCCGATTGAACGAGATGGTTCATACGTCATGGAGACAATATTTGAATCGATGATGCACAACATAGAAAATGATTTCTTTTTGGCACCGTACATACAAGGGTGAGTTATATATATATATATATATATATATATATATATATAGGTTGGGTATCTTTTACAAAAAATACCACCCCTATATATATATAGTGTACGCTTTAAGTTTACTAACATTATTGTTTAAACCTTTTTGAGGCATCATTGGTCGTTGCTAATCATACGGCCTAGACATCGCTTAGTATATATACTGGATTCAAAGATGTCGGAAGGAAAGACATCGGAAACTTATCGGATCAAAGGGATGATGGAAATGTAAGTAATGTATTACATTGATATAAAATTGACGTTTATTTTTATTGTTAATTAATTATTGACACAAAGTTATTTATTGTTTCTTTTTAGGGCGATTACAAAGTATAATCAATGTGAAAGGTCTTGTCATGCCGTAATTTCCGCTCCTGTCACTTGGAAATTAAACATGGTAGAATTCACATATCCCGACAATCTATTTCATACTTTAGTTTTTCTAATTATTACATTTCCTTATAATTTAGTGTAATCAACAAAAGAAGGATTGGGAATGTGGATATTATGTCATCAAGCAAATGTTCCAATATGCAATGTACGAGCAGTATCATTCCCCTCACAAGGTACTTATTTGTTAAATTTCAGTCATTTATATATTGTACAAAACACTTTTTTAGATTACCCATCTTTTATAAATTTTTGTATAGGACATATGGACGACCACCACTTCTTTTTCTATTGAACAAATAGATCAGATAGCTTGTCACGTGGCCAAATCATGTAGTTTAAACCGTATGAAGGACGATAAAATGTGGTAAGGCATGTGTCTTATGCACTTCACTACAAGTGGTCGATGTATTTATGTGTATAAATAACATAGTTATTCATGTTGTTATGTATTTGCAATATAAACTCCTATTATATGTTCATAAAACGTGGAGTTCTTATATATAGAGCCCTTATTTGTTTTCAGGATAAAAGATCGATGAATTGAAGTGCACGAAAGAATATTGAGCTAGTTCTAGAAAGATGTTGGATGTAACAAACAATTGAGAGATAGAATATTGTTGATGATGTCTTTGAAGAAATAAGTTTGTGGATATTTTTGTAATGACTTTTGGTTTATTGATGAAGAAATTTAATGGATATGGTAGTTTTAATGTCCATTAACTTTTAATAGAATTTGGAGTTCTATATGTGAATGGATGAAAAAAGTTTGTGCATTTGGTATGTAATGGCATTTTAAGTATAAATATATACATATATATATATAGAGGAAAGTTCAAATGAAAACTCAAATTCAATTGTAAACATGAGGACAAATCTCGTCCATTGATCGCAGCCATATTTAAGTCATTCATAAAATTCAGCTTTAGGGGTATTTTCGTCAAATTAGAATGAGCGCATCCTTTATTGACTTTTTATTTTCTTTTTTAATTAAAAAACTTTTACCCCCTTAAATTTTAAAATAAATTATCTCAAAAATTACTAACATTTTAATCAAACAAATTACATCAAAAAAACGAGAATTTCGTGCTCTTCGATATGACATCCATCATGATATAATTTTTTTTCTCGTTTTAACCGTTTTACGTGAAATCGTGTATATGTGTTATATTCAGAGTGAATAAAGGTACATTTATTCAGTTTTGAATATTTACCTTTATTCAGTCTGAATATATAGAGTTATTCAGACTGAATAAAGGTACAAAATTTAAACATTTATTCGTTTTGAATATCTACCTTTATTCAGTCTGAATATAACACATATTCAGACTGAATATAACACATATTCAGTCTGAATATAACACATATTCAGTCTGAATATAACACATATTCAGACTGAATATAACACATATTCAGACTGATGTATTTATATGTGTTCTTCAGTTTTTCGTTTTTTAAGGTTTTTCTTTGAACCTCCCTCTCTCTCTCTCTCTCTCAACTTGTCAACTTCCATCTGTGATCCATTTTCATCATCATCATCGGTGATCATTAATGGTTGGGACTGATCATCTAATTCTATGTCATCCAGCATGTTCCAAAACTCATCAGATTCTAGTAATGGAACAATTTCAACATTATTATTACTCTTATTCTCATTTTCTTCACCACTGATCTTATCTTCATGATCACCTGAGTCGGCGTTGTTGTTGCAAGATGTTGGGGTTGATGCTTGATGATCAACAGCAGCCTGAATATCTTGTTTGTCTATTAATCGATCCTAGTTTAGGATTTTGATGGTTGTGAGATGATGAACAAGTTTCTTGATCATTTCTCATCATCATGTTTTGATTTTGTTGATCGATTATACCATTTGAGATATTACTATTAATGTAGGAATTAGCAGGTGATAATAATGTGAGACATATTCAGTTTGATATAAATACATCAGTTTGAATATGTGTTATATTCAGACCGAATATGAGTTATATTCAGTCTGAATATAACATATATACACGATTTCACTTAAAAAACGGTTAAATCGAAAAAAAACTATATCATGATGGATGTCATATCGAAGAGCACGAAATTCTCGTTTTTTTGATGTAATTTGTTTGATTAAAATGTTAGTAGTTTTTGAGATAATTTATTTTAAAATTTAAGGGGGTAAAAGTTTTTTAATTAAAAAAGAAAATAAAAATTCAACAAAAGAGGGTTGATTCCAATTTTACCCCTGCGCGCTAAAAATTCACTAAGCCATGGACATAGTTTTCAAGTTATTTACAAAATTGCCACCGTGTTTTTTATTCATTGATCTGATATCCGATTTTTTAATCAAGGGCTGTGGTTTGTCCTCACGTTTACAACTGAAATTTGGTTTTTATTTGAACCCACACATTTTAAACGGTTTTTTTTGCATTTCTTAAAACCGTGTAAAAATATGTACTAAATATATATATATATATATATATATATATATATATATATATATATATATATATATATATATATATATATATATATATATATATAGTACATATTTTTACACGGTTTTAAGAAATGCAAAAAAACCGTGTAAAATTGTAAACCTTTTTACACGGTTTTTTAAAAAAATCCGTTTAAAATGTGTACCTTTTTACACGGTTCTTTTAGCATTACCATGTAAAATTATACACATTTTACACGGTTGTTTTTCAAAACCGTTTAAAAAGGATTTCATTTTACACGGTTTTTTGGCTTTTTTAAACGGTTTAAGAACCGTGTAAAAATGTGACTTTTTTAAACGGTTCCAAAACCGTGTAAAAACACCCCTGACTTTTTCAAACGGTGTCCTTTCAAACGGTTGTAATCCGTTTAAAAATGTCAAAAACAACCGTTTAAAATACCTATTTATGTAGTAGTGCATCAATACAATTACATTTACACACACAAAGGTGTTCCATTGTGTGCTATAGCTATTCTATGAATGGGAACCAAAATGTAGAGTTTATATGTTTGTATTAGTCTTAACCTACTCATCACCACTACAATAGCAAGACACACTCTTCAATGTGCAATTGTTCATAGTAGATTTTAGTATTTTGCAGGTGGAAATTATGATATATGTATTTAATTTTCTGGGTTGAGCATATGCAATCGGTTCTCCATGTTGAGCATCAGACGTAATTGCTCATTGGGTGAAATTTTGGTTCCCTTTTAAGCTTTTTGATGTAGTAATTAACATTTTGGGGTTCCGAATCAAAAACATAACAAAATGTGTTTTCTTCACTACTCTGCCTGCGCAGGCTTCATCCAAAACCAGGAATGTGGTGTTTTTCAACCAAATTAATATAAAGAAATAATTTTATTCGAAGTTTTAGTGTTAATCTAGTAAGATTTAGGGTTTACTATTTAAGTCGCAAGCCCTTTCGTCGTCAAACTCATAAGATCACCAATTTGTAGAATCTCAGTACCGAGATAACTTTTGCTCATCAGGGTGTAACATAGGTGGATTGGTGTAAGGTTATAATTAAGTTTCAAGGTACGACTTTGAGTACTAGGGTCAATTGATGTATATATGTATCATTGTCTAAATTAATGTATGAATTATTTTCATTAATGGGAAAAACGAGCAGCCCACGACTACAATAGTCAATGGCATTTGTGGGACAATATATATGAAGAAGTTTTTAATGCATTAATTTCACAATGGCACATAACTGGAGGAAACAGAAGGCATAAGTTGGACTATATAAAAAATGAAAAACAAAAAATTAAATAAAAATAGAAATGTTACAGCTTAAAAAATAATAAAGCGGCTGCTAGTGTATGTATATCCTGGTCAAACAAAACGGGCTTCTGGAATAGTTTACGTTGTATATCAAATGGTACGGGTAGATCTTGAAATGGGATGCAGATGAATGAGTAAATGAGAACTCAATAATTAGTTGACTTGTTAGAGGCGGAAGAACACGTTAATGGAGAGGTTCACCATTCTTTTGTTACGCTTTGGTGCCTTGTTTTTGCTGCTGACAATTTCTAATGCAGCAGGCACATTAACCACAGACGAAGTCATGCAAAATGGTGATACAATTCCTTCTGCTGGTGGAATGTTTGAACTGGGATTTTTCAGTGTGGGCAACTCCAGGAATCGATACCTAGGGATATGGTATAAAAAGGTTTCAAATAGGACCGTTGTTTGGATTGCAAACAGAGATGCACCACTTAACAGTACTTCAGGCATGCTCCAAGTCAGTAGTAACGGAATCCTGCAGCTTCTGAGTGATGGTGATACCATTTGGTCATCTTCCTCGGCATCTTTAAGGAATATTACTCCGGTGGCACAGCTCTTGGATAACGGAAACCTTGTTGTAAGGGATAAACATAGCATTGATCAGCAAATATACATTTGGCAAAGTTTTGATTACCCTACAGACACCATTCTCCCAGGTATGAAATTTGGTAAGGACTTGGTTACTGGCATAGACAGGCGCTTTATATCGTGGAAGAGTAATGATGATCCTTCTACAGGACAGTACACGGCATATATGGATACAAATGGATTCCCTCAGATATTCGTGAAGCAAGGCAACAAATTGCACTCGAGATCTGGGCCATGGAATGGCCTTAGGTTCAGTGGCATGCCTGAATGGAGAGTAAAGGCAACAGCATTAAAGGAGTTTGTTTTTAATGAGAAGGAGATATTTTATAGATATAAGGTTGCTAATAGTTCGATTATTTCTAGGTTGTATATGAACCCTGAAGGCGATCTGACACGCATGAATTGGGTTGATAGCACCCAAAGTTGGTTTCATATTTTGACTACTGTACCCGTTGATAGTTGTTCACAGTATGGACTATGTGGCTCATATGGAACTTGTAACGCTAACAACTTCCCTGTCTGTAGTTGTATGGGAGGTTTTGAACCGAAACGGCCAGAGCAATGGAGTGTGGCAGATTGGTCCAGTGGGTGTACACGTAGAACGCCTTTGAATTGTGGGAGTGGGGATGGGTTTCGTAGAATTTCAGGTGTGAAATTCCCAGACACCCGACGTTCATGGTACAATTCGAGCATGACTTTAAAAGAATGTGAGATGGCGTGCAGGATGAATTGCTCTTGCACAGCGTATGCAGACTTAGATATCCGAAATGGTGGAAGCGGATGCTTGCTATGGTTTGATGAGCTATTGGATGTTAGAGAATATGATGAAACCCAAAATATTTACATAAGACTGGCTGTTTCGGAATTAACAAGTAAGCACGATTTATTGAGTTATTGTCTTTTAGAAGCATCGTACTTGACATTTCAGTGCAAACTAAACATTATTCTCGACAGATTTTGTCCAACTCACTCGTTGTCTTCGGCCTTTTCATTTTTTTAATAATGACCTAACCTGCAAACTTTTCACAAATGGAAACATTGCAAGCAATCTTGTCGAGTATTGCTGTCTTGGTGTAATGTTCTAAGTTTATTTGCTAATTTTTAATTCTAATTTAGAGTGCATTAGCTTTCCAGTGGTCTTAATTGTAGTTTGTCACAAACTTAACATTGTACTTGCTAAATGCAACAAGAACGTAAAAATATGCTGGAATAAGTGATTTTAGGCAACTTCTATGGTTATTTTACAACAAAACTATAATTAAGATGGCCAGAATCACTCATTGATCTCGCATATTTAGTGTTCTTTTTTCATTTAGCAAGTACAATGGTTAATTTGCTGCAAAGCTACAAGTAAAATGGTTAGAACTCATTTAGAGATATCTCCAACAGATTCCCCAAAATGGAGAACCAAAAGGCAAGATCTCGAAAAAAAATATACATTCATCTCCAACAAATTCTCCATTTTGGAGAATCCAACATTAATTAAAATATTTCATTCATCTATTAAAATATTATTTTTCTCTCTACATATTTATTTTCAATGTTTCTTATTGGTTCTCTCACTTGGTAATCATTTTTGGAGTGATCTCCATATTTGGAGAAAAAACCTTCTCTCTCAAACTTTCTCCATTTTGGGGAAGCTGTTGGAGCAAAATATTAGCCCAAAATCCCTATTTTCTCCGTTTACCCCATTTTAGGGAAGCTGCTCGAGATGCTCTTACTCTTCTAATTTATTTGTAAATTGGATATGTAAAATGGATTGTCCTCCCATGACAAAATCCTTTGTTTTGATATTGGATGTGCAATCAAATATATGATGTCTCTTATACAAGCATATAATGATAAACTTTTATTGCTGAAATGAAGAGTGATCACTGTTTTGAACCAACATACTTGTTTTTTCATTGCAAACTAACCTTCTATTTCTTGTGAAAATACCCAGACAACACAATAGTTTGCAACAATGAGTGATTTTGGATAAATTATGGAAACGTAAATATGAAAAATTATAACTACTCATTTATGCAGAAAGTGGTATTTTGTATGTATTTACGCAACTAAAAACCAAGTATATATGATGGTTCAGAATTTACCATTCTTGGAAATAATGGTTCTCACTGGTGTGGAATTTGATTCCTTTTGACAATTATATATCACCAGCTTTCTTGCTTCATCTTTTGGATAATCTTTTTCACGTTTGACAGAAAATGAAGGCATAAATGTTTTAACATCTGTAGAGAATATCAGAGAATATCTTGTATTTGATCAATAATTTTTTTCTTTGTATTCAGGTCTTACAACTCTTGAATCTGGTTCCAACAAAAAGAAACATATAATCCTAGCAGTTGTGTTGGCTTCAGTTTGTTTGCTTCTGGTAGGCCTATCTCTTGCAATGTATGCAAGAAGCAAGAAGAAAAGATACTACTTGAACAGACATAGTAAGGCAAATGTGAGGCTTTTTCAATTCAGTATAGGCTCGTCACAAAATTTGGTCTACACTACAACAAAATCGGGTTTATAAGTGTCCTAATACTATACATTGCTTTATTGGGCTTAAGTTTATAGGACCAAACAATTATGTGTCCTATGTAAAAGTGTTGTAATAAGTTTATAGGATGCTTTGGGCGTATCAATATTTTTATATGACACTTTTAAAGTACGTGTCACATTAATTTTTTACATGACACTTCTGAGAAGTGTTCTATGGACACATCTTTTTATCAAAAGTGCCTTATAAACTTATTGCAATGCTTTCACATATGACACAATTGTTCGGTTTTATAAACCTAAGTACTATAAAGGTCTATTAGGACATTTTTGACGTTCTATAAAGCCGATTAAGCTTTAGGACTATATGTCTTGAAGTACGATTTAGAGACTGCTTTCCAAATGTTATGCAAGATTGCCTATATATATAAATACATGTTTTTTTTCAGTTAAAATAGTTTTATGTATCACTTTGCATGTAACCCGGTACAAGACCTAATCTGTAGATTCTATCAACGAGGGTCGGAACGAAGATGCAGAACTACCAACTTTTAGCCTTTCTAAAATTGCGAAGTCTACAAGTAACTTCTCGATCAACAATAAGCTTGGAGAAGGTGGCTTTGGTGCTGTCTACAAGGTAACATATAACTTGCAATGGGTTGTTGACTTTTTGAGCTATTCTTGTTTTTTGCAAGATTTATTGGGATTTAGTTTTCCAATGAACTTTATTTAATTTTTAGTTCGTCACATGCATTGCAAGTGTTGAGTTACATTTATTAGTTTTTATATTGTCTTAGTTTTTTCCCTAGAACCAACTAGCCTATATATCCCACCTTAAAATGGGGCCTGGGGTTGAATGTACACAAACCATCTTTCTTAGTTTTTTTCCTATAAACTAAACTAAATATATCATAGATATAACATTTTTATTGTATGCTAACCATCGATTTTGTGAAACTGCCAAAAGAAAACTCTAGTTTGCAAGAAACAAAGTTGATGGGATTTTTTTTTGAAATGTAATGCAAAAGCACCATTCTACTTTACACCTTTTTTGGAAATTAAATGTAAACGCTTATTCTTGCAAAGTGTTGTATTTTTTGTTATCTCTTTAAGAAAGATGGTTTGCATGCATGGAAAGATAACTACCAAGGTTAGTATATAAAGTTAATTATTCGTCTTAGTTAAGAAAATAATAATAATAATAATTAATTCTTTGAAAAACTGTAGGGTGTGTTGGATGATGGACGAGAAATAGCTGTGAAGCGATTGTCAAAAACTTCTAGACAAGGGCTGGATGAGTTCAAGAATGAAATTAGATGTATTGCCAAACTTCAGCATCGAAATCTTGTGAAGCTGTTAGGATACTGCATTCAAGGAGACGAAACAATGCTAATCTATGAATACATGGCCAACAAAAGCCTCGATTTAGTTATATTTGGTTTGCCTCTCTTTCATCATATTTATGATATGATCTCACAAATTGCACAAGAGTTTTACCAAGTTTTTGAATATTTTGGACCATCATATTTGAATTTTTGTGCAAACAATTCGCCATTCTAGCTATTCCAAAAAAGTGGGGAAACTAGAATTTATACAAATTCATTCTACTTGCTAATTAAGTATGATTTGTGCGCATTTTCTCAAGAATGATGGTTGGTTTACGATAAAAAAATGAAGTACCATAATTTAAAAAGTTAATCACTCGTTTTAGTAATCATTTTTTCAAGAATAATTAACATTTATAAACTATCTACTTAACATTTCCCATTTGACAACCAACAAATTAAATATACATGTGGAAATGCAGGAAGGAAGCATAAAATAGCAAAGACAACACTGATCCAGATGCCAATATAGTGTTTTTTTTGCTATTTTTCTGCAAACTTGCATGTTTTTTTTTGTTTTTTTTTTTTTTTTGCGTTGCAAGAAGTTTTTTGGCTGGTTACGTAGCGCTGCTTTAAATTTCCTGTCATACAAACATTAAATTACTTTGTAAAAATTAATCAAATAGTTATTTTTGTATAGATGAATGCCAGAGCTCAATATTTCTTGATTGGCCCCAACGCTACCGTATTATCCATGGAATTGCTCGAGGGCTCCTTTATCTGCATCAGGATTCTCGGCTGCGGGTTATTCACAGAGACTTGAAAGCTGGAAATATTTTGTTGGATTATGACATGAACCCTAAAATCTCCGACTTTGGTCTTGCTAGAAGATTTATAGGGTTCGAGACAGAAGCCACCACGAATAAAGTGGTTGGAACTTAGTAAGAACTACTATATAACCACATATGCTAATTATGGTATACTTTATTCTTTCCGTCCCTTGTAAAATGCAACAATTTTCATTTCGGAAAGTTTTCAATTTACATTTTGTCTAATTTTCCTGTTATCACATGACATGCTCATTAATTTGGGTCCATCAGATTGCGTTGTTTTCTTATCGGAAAAGGGTATTTTAGACATTTGATAAATAGTTGAACACTTTCCTAGATTTATATGCATGGTCAAATGTTGATTTCTTTTAGACGGAGGGAGTAATCATTCATTATTTGCAGATCTATTGATATTAATTTATCTATTTTCTTAATCTGCAGTGGTTATATCTCTCCAGAATATGCAGTCCATGGCCTTTTCTCAGTAAAATCAGATGTATTTAGCTTTGGAGTTTTGGTGCTGGAAATAGTTAGCGGGAAGAAAAACCGAGGGTTCTCTCATGAAGAACACAGTGATAACCTTCTTGGACATGTAAGTTTTACAAACACACACACACACATATATATATATATATGATAGACAAGCTTAATCATATAGGATTAAACACAAGTTACATTGACGTTTAATCATATACATATGTATGTGTGTGTATGATTAAGTCATTAAACACACCCAAATGACGTGTAATCATATATGATATCACATAACGTTTTAACTTCTCGCATTATTTTTCCTCTCTCTCTCTCTCTCTATATATATATATATATATTATATTCTTACTATCCTTTAGCAAAAATTAGGGAAAAAATATTTGGCTTTTTTTTTACATAAAATAAATTTTGGCTATTGGGTCTTAGATTATTGATTATATCAAAATATACATGGCAGAATAACATGGAAGTAATAATTTGTTCGGAATTGTCAGGTCTTGTACTCTCAGGATCTTTGATCGAATTACCCGGCTTCATATATACATCATGCATCAAATCATCATCAAACAATAAGAAAGAACAAGAACAAGAGAGAGTGGATTGAACACTTTAATAATCTGCAATATATATAATCGGTATTCAATTGAATTACAATGTTTACATAAGGTGTCTATTTATAGACATGAACCGATTCTTCTAGACCATCGCAACCCTTCGGTTGTGACCATCGCAACCCTTCGAGACCATTGCATAACCGCCTTTTAACTAACTAATAACTAACTTCTATAATAACTGAATTACAAATATAACTATAACTAACATATGTAACTGTTATATCATTATGGTTCCAACAATCTCCCCCCTAATGATATAATCAGTAATTCTTCGGTCTTCAATCAATGATGACATAATCTTGGAACTATCTTCAGGTTCCTTGTCTTCATCAATTTCATTAATCTTGGAACTATCTTCAGGTTCCTTGTCTTCATCAATTTCCTTAATCCAAGATTTCGGTTCTCCATTCCATCCGTAACTCCTACAGTTGCTTGTATTTGATCAACAATCGAAATTGCTTGATCTTCGAAATTGTTAGGCTTCCTGCTAACATCTTGTACCCTGTCATTGTTGGTGTACTTGTTTTGCCACATCTTGGCGTCTTTTGCGAACTCGTAGTAAGTCTCGGGATGTAACAAATAAAACTCCAAATATTTCTTTTGAACTCTTGCTTGTGCTTGATCTTCAAATGATGATAATATAGTCATCATTTTTCTGCTACTACCACCCGTATCATCTTCTTCATTATTTTCTTTTTCTTGAATCTTGTTTGTACTGATTTGGTTGTCTTCAAACGGTGTCATCATTCCATCTTCCTTGACTGCTCTGATGTGATCAATGCTCCAACATTCTTGATCTCTGGTTTTGTTGGTCCCTCCTCCAACATGCGTATTATTGCTAGCCAATTCGTAGAAGTATTGGACATGTGACAAATAGACTTCGTATAAGTCTTTAAAATTCTGCTCATAGCATTCCGGGTCATCAAACCCTATTGCAACCTCCTCCCATTTACCGTTAATAAATTTTGGTAAAGACAAACAAGCATTCAATCCTGTGGTGGTATTCTTTTTTTTTCTTTCGAAAAAAGGCAGTTGCCTCTTTCCTTTTCGTCTTGATATCGCCGTTTATTGTGCGGCGGTTTTCCGGTGTTGGTAACCCCTTCTCCGGTTGTGATGTTTCCTTTCACTTCTCTTGATCGTTCTTTTGACACGATGCTTCCTGCCCTCGTGCCTTTAATCGACGGTTTTTCTGACCGTTCGTATTTCTCCGGTTCCGATTAAGGTATGTTCTCCTTTTCTCGGTGTGAGGCCAGTCGGTGGTAGATACCTTCTGGGTTATCGGCCGCCCTGGGTTTCTCCCGTTGATTCAGTCAACGCCTTCCTGGTGTTCTTCTGTTGAATCTTCTGGTTTATCGGCCGCCCTGGTTTTCTCCCGTTGATTCAATCAACGCCTTCCTGGCGTTCTTCTGTTGAATCTTCTGGTTTATCGGCCGCCCTGGGTTTCTCCCGTTGATTCAATCAACGCCTTCCTGGCGTTCTTCTATTGAATCTTCTGGTGCCAATTTGTTGGTGAGATTTCCGGTAGATGATGATAACTTTCGCATGAATTTGATCTTCGTTTGAACCCTTTGGCTCTGATACCATGTTCGGAATTGTCAGGGCTTGTACTCCCAGGATCTTTGATCGAATTACCCGGCTTCATATATACATCATGCATCAAATTATCATCAAACAATAAGAAAGAACAAGAACAAGAGAGAGTAGATTGAACACTTTAATAATCTGCAATATATATAATCGGTATTCAATTGAATTACAATGTTTACATAAGGTGTCTATTTATAGACATGAACCGATTCTTCTAGACCATCGCAACCCTTCGGTTGTGACCATCGCAACCCTTCGAGACCATTGCATAACCGCCTTTTAACTAACTAATAACTAACTTCTATAATAACTGAATTACAAATATAACTATAACTAACATATGTAACTGTTATATCATTATGGTTCCAACATAATTAAGGTGTCCAAATACTATCTTAGTCGATAACGCATGAGTCAAACACTTTTTTCTTCTTAAAAAATTCTGGATATTTACGTTTATATCATACTACTCTGATAGTAACTTTTTTAGGCATGGAGACTTTATAACGAAGAGAGGACCCTTGAGCTTGCTTGTTCTCAGATAAGGGATATATGCATTGACTCTGAAATATTCCGGTCGATACATATTGGTTTGTTATGTGTGCAACAACATGCAGAAGATAGGCCAACTATGTCCTCCGTTGTTGTGATGTTGGATAACGAGAGTCCATTGCCTCCACCAAAGCAACCTGCATTTTTCACTCAACTGAGTTTGCCTGAAAACAATGCTCTTTCATTGCCCCCAACACAAAATTCTGTTGATGATGTCATGATAACTATTGTAGATGCTCGATAGAATGCAATCATTTGTAAAATGTTTGTATAGTGCTTACTAGGATAAGAGGTTTGATTCAGCTAAATGGTGACTGGAAATTATTTTTACCAAACATTTTTTGTGTTAAGCATTGTTGAGTAAAGATGACTGTTATACCCATGTATGATGTAAGCACTAACTAAAATTTATTGTCTACCAAATATTTTATGTATATCTTTGAAATCTTCTTCTACTAGTGGTAAATGTGGTATTCATATCCGAACCGTTTATATAATTATAACAATATTTCAACCATATTGCAAAGATCCGAAGGATAATTGGAATCCTAATCTTCCACAATATCCGATAAATCTTGGTCAAAGTTTGATCTTGGATTTTTAATCTTTCTTTAAACATATTAGTAAGGGTGTCAAGCTCGTATAAGATCAAATCAACCAATATGAATACTAATCATATAAATTAAATTCATACCAACTTAAGTTGGACTGTGCTACCTTAAAAGTAAAAGTATGTAAACTTGGTTGGTACGCAGTATGAGAAAGCCTATACCATGGTGCCATCGTACCATACCGACTTTGTTTTGTATTTGTTTATATCTTAGTTATTAATTAATAATTTAGCACTCAATCTGATCAAATACTGAACATTGTTTGGCCTGTGAAGATCTCACCGAACATGCCCATGTTTGAATGTTTGTATTAGTTTTTTCAGTATTGACTATTGAACATTAGAACTTTAACTTTTGTTGTTTACCTATTGAATATTAATTGTAACTTGACTTCAAACTTTTGTAATGTTGATAAAATCAATACCAACATGTATCAATCATAAAAACTTGGTGACAATTAAGTTGGTATCGACTAGAGTTGGTTGGTACACTATATTTCATATTGACTTAATTACAACTTGAACCCGAGTCTTTTAGTTGTTGAATGCACTTTTATTCTCTGTCTCTCTTTCCTCCCTTTATTTAGATAGACGTTGAGTCCTTCAAGGTGTCTATTAGGGTTCTGGAAGACGTGTCATGTCATAAGACCGGTCTTTGCCGTTACGAAAAGACTATATCATTTGTGTAAGGCGTGTTGTAACACCCTAAAAATTGAAATAAGTTTAAACCTGATAATTGCGGAAAGTGACAGAACTATAAAAACAAATCACCCAAAAAGGGGAAATTGTTTGGCATTTACAACAAGTTAACAAGGAGATACAACTCAACAGCCTACTAATCTAAACTACAAAGGCTTAGATTATAAACGAGTGTTGTTATCTCATTTCCAAAATAATGTTCGGCTAGAACCAAAAGTACGCCGATAATTCCTCTTTACAAAAATGCTATCACCTCCTCTCGACACTTCCCTCAAACCCGAGAAGTCCCACCGCTAGAATGACCTGTTAAACATGTCAATTCAAGAAGAAGTATTAGGCTAACGCCTAGTGAGAACAACATTTGATAAGTGAAACTAATAAAGAGAAATTATATAATATGACTTTCAACTGTCCTCAGTTAATAGTTCTTTGCATACAATTCACGGGGGACATCAACCCAAACCGGGTTTTTAGTCAACCTTGGACATCAACCTAAACCGGGTCTTTAGTCACGTGGGATATCAACCCAAACCGGGTCTTTAGTCGCTTTGAACATCAACCCAAACCGGGTCTTTAGTTTCTTTGAACATCAACCCAAACCGGGTCTTTATTTGCTTTAAACATCAACCCAAACCGGGTCTTTAGTTACTTTAAACATCAACCCAAACCGGGTCTTTAGTTATTCTGAACATCAACTCGTTCCAAGTCTTTAGTTCCACTCATTCGTAGGAAAATTCATCTCGTAAGCACATAAGTCTAGACACTCCATGTCTCATAAACGCACAACATAGATCAAATTCCAAATACCAATCACTAATAAAATCAAAATCTATTTCACCCACATGAAAAAGGAGAGTTCAATACCATCATAACTATAGAGAGACTTTCCAATACTTGGACTTAGCCACAAAGTTCCACTTAGGTATAAAATTCCCAAAACTCACCAAATACAATATTAAACATTGTTTCAACATAGAAAACCAACATTCATCATTTCCTTGCCAAAATCACCAAATGTTTCAAAACCCTAGATTTTAACATAGATTTCTTAAACTCATAAATGTGAAGGAAATGTAACTCACACACATAAGAACCATAAATACACCCTTAATTATCATGTATTCATCTTTACAAACATTTCCACCCAAATCAAAACCCTAAAAATCTCCAAAACATGTTTTTACGTTAATGTCCATAAATCCAAGAAATAATAAGTTAGGAGATGTTTAGAAGGGTAAAAGATAAGGATTTGACATGTATAGAGTGTAGTTGTATGGATGAACTTACCTTGGTGGTTGCTAGAGGGAACCAAACCCTAGAGGAAGAAAGTAGGAGAGTGTAGGCCTTGAAACTTGATACCTTGCTAGACTCCTCACAAAGAATCAACCCTATGAGTGCATTAAATCTCCATTAATGCTTAAGGTAGGTTGAGTAAATCAAGAGAGAGAGTTGGGAGGGGGAACTCACAAAAATCGTTGGAGCAAATCGTCTTCAAACAGCTCCCAAAATCAGACAAATGTTAAAAATCCCGTATTTGACCTCTTTATACCCAAAACCCCGACCGCGACTATGACCGGCGATAGTGACAAAATGTCACAATCGCTGTCATAGTCGCCCGTTCGCTCCCCGCCGCGGCACATTCCGCATGACTGTGACATGCGATAGTACCCGTGTCACAATCGCGGGTCACTATCGCCGAGATGGTACCGTGGCCCCTATCAACCCCGCGACATTGACACGCTACTATGACCCATGTCCTAGTCGCTGGCACTCTCGCCCAGAAGTGCCATCGTCCGTTTTTTCCTTCGATTCGTCGATCCGACTGTCCAACTTGATGGGTTTGGATCCTAGAGTAAAACCCAAATAGACTTCGACCTCATCTAAAAGAATTCTAAGAGTGATAAGAAATGTTTTCCCGACACGTTGACTATGGAATTTTCCGAGTATTACAATCCTCCCCAACATAGAAACGATTTCGTCCTCGAAATCCGAACTACACAAACAAATGAGGATACCTTCGCGTCATGTATTCTTCGGCTTTCCAAGTCATGTTGGCACCTCGATGATGCTTCCATTGTACCTTGACCATGGTGACTTCCTTATGACGAAGTTTCTTAGACTTTCTCTCTAGAATTGCGTCGGGTTCTTCCATACAACGATTGTTCTCATCCACTCTTATTTCCGAGAGTGGGATGACGCTTTCCTTTTCCGCCAAACACTTAGGAAGGTAACAAACACGGAACGTGTTGTGTATTCCATTCTTTTCCGGTGGAAGTTCCAATTTGTAAGCCTGAAGTCCAATCTGCTTAGTTATAGTGAACGGTCCAAGAAAACGGGGACTCAACTTCCCACGCTTTCCAAACCGGATTATGTTTGGGCAAAAAATCACGTCGCTCGACCACGACCAAAACAGGTAAGACGCATGTCCTAAGCTATATCTTGTATTAAGATAAGGTCTCAACAAGAACCCAGGAAACATCCGTCGTGTCCCGTAAAAGGTAAGTCGTACGTCTCTTATGACGCTCGGCCATAGCATCGCCCGTCCCGCACGACCGTCACATAGAACCATGCGACCTCGACCGAACTAACGTTAACCATGACTGTTACGTTTGTTAAGTGTTTAATGCAGGAATCAAATTCATTAAGGAGCAACGGATATAACCGACGCAACCATTAACGATCGATAGCCGTAACGGACGAAGATCATCATGGATAATCACTCCGGCAACCGTTTCCAGCCGTTGTAGCCGTTGATCAAAGCATTAATGGAGCTAATTAATGACGCGAAGACTATAAATACCAAGCTAAGTCTTCACATCAAGGATCATCAATTAACTTCCAATGCACATCGAATATCCGGCGATTAACAACCGAATCAATATTCAAGAACACCTGAAGTGAAGAACCATTATTCTAAGTATCGCTCTCGACGCACGACAACAGCTCTCGACCAGCAGTTCATACTTTGTATTCACACGACAAACACTTGTTTTACATTCCAAACACTTGTACTTTACATTTCGAAGCATTTTCTTCATTTGTATTGTAATCACTGTACGATCGACACCAGTATCCAAGGACATCGCCCCTGATTGGCGATCATAGTATAGCGACGACACCCACTGTCGTCCGCAGGTTTTTTCCTCGTTTGAGGTTTTTCCTGCGTCATCAAATCCCTTGTTTCTTTATTTTTATCCTCGTCGCCCGTCTCGTCTAAAGATTCTTTCTTTAGTTGTTTAAGTCCACATCGACCTTAAGTTGTCCCTTTGGTGCGATTTTTGGCATTAACAGTTTGGCGCCATCCGTGGGACTACATCTAGAGAAAATCCTCGACGAACGTGCAGTCTACTAATAGTTTCTTGGAGTTTCTTCTGTTTTCTGTCGCAGGAAAATGGCGGATAACGGGAATCCAGAACAAGCCGTTATACCAGTACACGCAAGCTTAGAAAATGCACAAAACTCCCCAACAGCTGTTGATGAGTATCATTTGGAGGAAATCGTTCTAGATTAAAGCAAACCTAATCAAAAGATTCTTGTGGGTTCATCCCTTGATCCCTACATTAAAGAAAAACTCATATCCTTTTTGCAGGAACATGCTGATTGCTTCGCCTGGTCACATGAAGATATGGTCGGTATTGACCCCAATGTCATTGCTCATAAGCTTAACGTCGATCCATCGTTCAAACCTATCAAGCAAAAACGTCGCAAGTTCGCTCCTGAAAGAAATAAAGTAATAAATGATGAGGTCGACAACCTCCTCAAGACGGGAAAGATTCGGGAGGTAAAATATCCTGATTGGCTCGCTAACGTCGTGGTCGTAGCCAAGAAGAATGGAAAATGGAGGGTCTGTATCGACTTCAACGATCTCAATAAAGCCTGTCCAAAGGATCCATTCCCGTTACCTCATATTGACGCCATGGTCGATGCAACTGCGGGGCATGAGTTATTAACGTTCATGGACGCCTATTCTGGATACAACCAAATTTTAATGCACGTTGACGACCAAGAAAAAACCGCTTTCATGACGGATCGAGGTATTTATTGTTACAAAGTTATGCCTTTCGGACTAAAAATGCAGGTTCTACCTACCAACGGCTAGTAAACAAGATGTTCAAAGACCATCTTGGAGACACGATGGAGGTATATATCAATGACATGTTAGTGAAGTCAAAGCAAGCGATTGATCACATTGATCACCTCAGGCAATCGTTCGACATCCTCCGGAAGTATAACATGAAGCTCAATCCGACGAAATGTTCCTTTGGCGTTAGTGCCGGGAAATTCCTGGGCTATATGGTCACTCGTCGAGGCATTGAGGCTAACCCCGACCAAATCAAGGCCATCATTGAGATCAAATCTCCTCGAAATTTCAAAGAAGTCCAGAAACTCACCGGTCGAGTAGCAGCTCTAAACAGGTTTATCTCCCGATCTTCAGATAAATGTCATCTATTTTATAATGTCCTCAGGAAAAATAAAGGTTTCGAGTGGACCAATAATCATGAGCAAGCATTGCAAAAACTCAAGGAATATATGGCGTCGCCTCCTCTGCTGTCGAAACCTCACGATCATGAGGTCTTACAGTTGTATTTAGCTGTCAGCCCAAATGCGGTAAGCGCCGTACTAACACGAGAAGAAGAAAAGCAACAATTGCCAATCTACTACGTAAGTAAATCTCTCTTGGATGCAGAAACCAGGTATTCTTCCATAGAAAAACTGCTTTTGTCGCTAGTCACAGCTGCTAAAAAATTACGACACTACTTTGAATCGCATCCTATTATTGTCGTAACTAACTTTCCTCTTAAGTCTGTTTTGAGGAAACCTGAGTTGACAGGTCGCTTAGCAAAGTGGAGCATATATCTCAGCAGTTACGACATCGATTTTAAGCCCAGGACCGCGATCAAATCGCAAGCCTTGGCAGACTTTATCGCCGATTTCAGCCCTGAGTTGGAGAAAGAAGCAGAGCTCGAAGTGTCCACTGTGGCGACTCCCGACGACGTGCCTTGGATTCTACATGTCGATGGATCATCCAACATTAGAGGCTCTGGACTGGGCGTCGTCTTAAAGTCGCCACAGGGGGGGAAGATGGTATACTCGGTCCGATGCGACTTCAAGACCACCAACAACGAAGCCGAATATGAAGCCCTGATCGTGGGAATGAATATGGCCCACGACTCGGGGGCAACCGCGCTGCATGTCAAGAGCGACTCTCTGCTGGTGGTAAATCAGATCAATGGAGAATTCGCGGCCAAGGATTCAAAAATGACAGCATATCTAAGCGTGGCAAAAGAAATTTCCAAAAAATTTAAATCTTTTTCTATTGAATAGATTCCGCGAGACCAGAACACTCAGGCCGACGCATTGGCAAACCTTGGGTCCGCTTTAGTTGAACCAATATTTGATGTTATTCCTATGATTCACCTGGCAACGCTGTCCATTGAAAGCACAGACGTCATCCAGATCGAAGACGAAGAAGATGATTGGTCACGCGACATTCGAAATTTCCTCATGCACGACCAACTCCCAGAAGACAAAATGGAGGCTCGAAAACTCAGATTCAAAGCATCTAAGTACGTCATGATCGAAAATAAACTTTATCGGTGATCATCGACGGACTTAAATTTAAGGTGCGTCATCAGCAAAAATCAAGTCCAGAAAAACCTCCAAGAGATGCACGACGGCGAATGTGGTAATCATTCAGGAGGTCGTAGTTTAGCTAATCGTATATCCCGACAAGGATATTTTTGGCCAACACTGCGACAAGACGCCATCAAGTATGTCCAGAATTGCGACCCCTGTCAGTGACACTCAGGTATGTCTCACAAACCTTCGAAACCTTTGCACTCGACACTTATCCCATGGCCCTTCATGAGATGGGGAATGGATATCGTCGGCAAGCTGCCACCTGCTCCAAGACAAAAGGTATTCCTCCTCGTACTTACTGATTATTTTTCCAAGTGGGTCGAAGCGGCTGCTTTCTCCCAAATCAGGGATAAAGAAGTTATTTCTTTTATCCAGACTAACATCATATGCAGGTTTGGGATTCCATCTGAAATTGTCTGCGACAATGGATCCCAATTCATAAGCGACAGGACCCAACAGTTCTGTGAAGATAGGAACATCAAACTGACGACCTCGACTCCCAGATATCCCCAAGCCAATGGACTTGCCGAGTCGAGTAATAAGACTATTGTAGCCTCGATCAAGAAACGATTAAAAGCTGCAAAAGGAAGATGGGTTGAAGAGCTCCCTTCAGTCCTATGGGCAAATCGCACGACACCCCGCACGTCCACAGGACAAACCCCCTTCTCTCTCGTCTACGGTTGTGAAGCCGTCCTACCAATCGAAGTTCATCTCCCGACTTCGAGGCACAATTCTATCGACCACAACTTGGTAGATTTAAGTCATGACCTCGACGCCCTAGAAGAGCTCAGAGAATTCGCCTTGATCAGGATGGCGTCGCAGAAGCAGGCGGTCGAGCGACATTTCAATAAACACGTAAAAATTAAAGTCTTTCAAGAAGGCGACTACGTCCTCTGTCGAGTATTCCCAAACACCCAGGAGCTCAACGCAGGTAAGCTTTCTACTAAGTGGGAAGGACCTTACCGCGTCTCCGAAGTCGTTGGTAAAGGAGCCTATCGACTTCAGACCCTCGACAATCAAGAAATCCCGCGAAGTTGGAACGCGACGCATCTGAAAAAATATTTCTTTTAGAGTCGCCTTCCTCTCATGCAAAGTTTTTTTTAACACGACAGTGAACGTCGTGAGATCGTTGGAAATCCGATGACCGACCTCTAACGAACTTTGTCGTAGGTACGCACGACATGAGTACCCGAGTGTGTGACTTAATTATTTTACCACAAGGGCATACATTCTGGAATTTCATCATACGATACAGTCACATGTAAGGTCTAAATGATCCCTCGATCTAAGTTTCTGAAACTTAGAAAAACTTTGTATGTTCTAACACATCGATGATATATATTTGTGTTTATTATTACAGTCCAAATACATGATTTATGTTTCAACCGTTATATTGCAATAAAAGCCTAAGTCGCAAGATCCTCCGTTTATTTCATACTTAACGAATTTTATGATCAATATTACACTTATCCACGACATATGTAATTAAAAACACGAGTTCAGCAAAAGAAGGAACTTCATTGAACGATTACGAACCAATGATCGAACATAAAAAGTCTAGCTCGTAAACCCAAAAATCTACCCTAGGTCTAAAGAAGCACGTCGATGGAAAGCTCTGTTCAAAAATCTCGATCTTCGAAATCCTATCAATCTTGAAGAACTGATGCAAGGATCAAACGAGTATATTAGGAGTTATCTTCCAACTCCTTACGCCTCGACACTCTGAGAATGTTACTCTTAAGATTAATGTTAAGGTTGGAGGAAGGAATATATTCTTCTCGACGATCGACCTCCACTCCAACATTTTCTCTGCCTTCACACACTTAATGAGAAGAAACAGGAACATCTGTCAAATACAGAAGGAACACGTTAGCAAAACATTCAGCTAAAGAACATCGATAACACAAGTTTTGAAAGAAAAACTTACAAGGAACGCCAGTTTGGCTAAACACAACCCTATATCTTCAATAGAGATCCTTTGAAAACACTCCTCGAAAACTAAGGGCTGATGTTTCCCCAGATGCGGAAGTGACTTCATCCTGACGAGGACGTAGTCAAACGAGAGGGACGGCGACAGCGCAAAGCTGATCACCATAAGTTCCTCCTCGTTTTCTCCCGTCTTTACACCCCCGCCCCTGTCGGCTGACGAAAGGGTTGACGTGGCAGAAGACATCGTCGCTAGGTGCGCAGAATACACAGACATCGTGTTCTTCGTAACCAACATCGTCAACGATTCGGGTATCGCAACCTTTGATAGATCTCCAACCACCCAAAATTTGAACAAAGTCGAGATTCTAGAGAAGGGCCTCATCAGAAACAGAAAACTTTTAAAGAAAATCCCTAAAGAAAACAACCCATTGTGATCTCTATTTATGCAGGAAAGCGCAACAAGTCGAGTCTATTGATGATCAACACGCGTCCATATCTATCCGAATCTTCGACACCTGTCCTCGATAGCTGGTAAGCATCATCGCGCGTCAGTATGACGTCACAACTTTTCAACATCTCGTTCAGTTAAAGGCGAACCGGTCTAGTTCCACGACAACCAGGTAAGTCCCTCAACACAGGTCACAAGTCTAAGCATTCGACAAGCAAAATTTAAAACTTAAATTTGACATTCAATTTTCAAATTTTGGGGGCAAACTGTTTGGGCAAAAAATCACGTCGCTCGACCACGACCAAAACAGGTAAGACGCATGTCCTAAGCTATATCTTGTATTAAGATAAGATCTCAACAAGAACCCAGGAAACATCCGTCGTCTCCCGTAAAAGGTAAGTCGTACGTCCCTCATGACGCTCGACCATAGCATCGCCCGTCCCGCACGACCGTCGCATAGAACCATGCGACCTCGACCGAACTAACGTTAACCATGACTGTTACGTTTGTTAAGTGTTTAATGCAGGAATCAAAGTCATTAAGGAGCAACGGATATAACCGACGCAACCATTAACGATCGATAGCCGTAACGGACGAAGATCATCATGGATAATCCCTCCGGCAACCGTTTCCAGCCGTTGTAGCCGTTGATCAAAACATTAATGGAGCTAATTAATGACGCGAAGACTATAAATACCAAGCTAAGTCTTCACATCAAGGATCATCGGTTAACATCCGATGCACATCGAATATCCGGCGATTAACAACCGAAGCAATATTCAAGAACACCTGAAGTGAAGAACCATTATTCTAAGTATCGCTCTCGACGCACGACAACAGCTCTCGACCAGCAGTTCATACTTTGTATTCACACGACAAACACTTGTTTTACATTCCAAACACTTGTACTTTACATTTCGAAGCATTTTCTTCATTTGTATTGTAATCACTGTACGATCGACACCAGTATCCAAGGACATCGCCCCTGATTGGCGATCATAGTATAGCGACGACACCCACTGTCGTCCACAGGTTTTTTCCTCGTTTGAGGTTTTTCCAGCGTCATCAAATCCCTTGTTTCTTTATTTTTATCCTCGTCGCACGTCTTGTCGAAAGATTCTTTCTTTAGTTGTTTAAGTCCACATCGACCTTAAGTTGTCCCTTTGGTGCGATTTTTGGCATTAACAGATTAAGCCCTTCCAAGGGGACACCTTGAGCATCACACGGTCTCCCACTTGAAATCTATCGGTCGCCTTTTCTTGTCGGCGTAGCTCTTTTGCCGATCTTGCGCCGCTTTCAAGCGTTCCCTTATTACTTTGACCTTGTCAGCTGTTTCTTGCATAATTTCCGCTCCGGCAAACTGTTTTTCTCCCGCCTTTAACCAGCACACGGGAGTCCTACACTTTCTCTCATACAATGCTTCGAATGGTGTCGCCTTCAAACTATAATGATAACTGGTGTTGTAAGCAAACTCCACCAAAGGTAGGTGGGTATCCCAATTGCCACCAAAGTCGATCACACAAGATGTTAACATGTCCTCCAACGTTTGAATCGTTCTTTCACTTTGTCCGTCCTTTTGAGGATGGTATGTCGTGCTCATGTTCAACCTCGTACCCAATTCTTTGTGCAATCCTTCCCAAAACCTTGAAGTAAACCGGCTATCACGATCCGAAACTATAGACAAATGTACGCCATGTCTAGAAACTGCCTCATCAACGTATAGCTTTGCCATCTTATCCATCGGTAAAGTTTCCCGCATTGCTATAAAGTGAGCACTCTTAGTCAAATGATCGACTATCACCCAAATAGTATCATAAGCCCTCAAGGTCCTTGGCAACTTAGTCATGAAATCCATGGTGATGCGATCCCACTTCCATTCGGGTATCTCCAAAGATTGCAAGCTTCCATAGGGTCGTTGATGTTTGGCCTTTACTTGCGAACAAGTCAAACACCGCTCCACATAATGTGCTACATCTAACTTCAAAATTAGCCACCAATAATGTAGCTTCAAGTGTCTATACATCTTGGTGCTTCCCGGATGAATGGAGTACTTGGACTTGTGAGCATCTTCCAAAAGTAGTTCCCGATTTCCTCCAATTTTGGGCACCTACACGCGCCCATAGTTGGCCTATCTTCCGCATGTTGTTGCACACATAACAAACCAATATGTATCGAACGGAGTAATTCAGAGTCGATGCACATATCCCTTACCTGAGAACTAGCAAGCTCAAGGGACCTCTCTTCTTTATAAAGTCTCCATGCCTAAACAGTTTTACTATATGATATAAGCATAAATACAATGAATTCTTGATAATAAAAACTCATTTTATTTTTCCATTGTACCCAATGTTACAATAAGTTTCATTTTTGAGGAGAAAATAGGGGCAATTGTCAAAAAGATCAAATCAATAACTTTTATGACAAAAATTCTTTCAGCCATTTTTTTCCGGGTACCTTTCATATCATGCTAATTTTTGCTCGAAAATAGTCAGAAAAGGGTTTGTTCAACTTACATGCCCAAGAAGATTATCATTGTGTTCTTCATGAGAGAACCCTCGATTTTTCTTCCCACTCACTATTTCCAACACCAAAACTCCAAAGCTGAACACATCTGATTTTACTGAGAAAAGGCCGTGGACTGCATATTCTGGAGATATATAACCGCTGCAGATTAATTAAGAAGTTAGATAATCAATATTAATAGACCTGCGAATTAAGAATGATTACTTCCTCCATCTAAAATATGACAACATTTGACCTTGCATATAATTTTAAAAAAAAAGTGTTCAATTATTTATCAAACATCTAAATGCCATTTGACGCATTTTTTGGACCCAAATCAGCATAGCCAAATTCGTTGCGATGATAATTAATGATGGGCAAATTAGATAAATGTAAATTGAAAACTTCCCAAAAAAAATCTTACTAAGATCCAACCACTTTGTTTGTCTTGGCTTCTGTCTCATAGCCTTTAAATCTTCTAGCAAGACCAAAGTCTGAGATTTTAGGGTTCATATCATAATCCAACAAAATATTTCCAGCTTTCAAATCTCTGTGAATAACCCGCAGCCGAGAATCCTGATGCAGATAAAGGAGCCCTCGAGCAATTCCGTGGATAATACGGAAGCGTTGGGGCCAATCAAGCGTTGAGCTCTGGTATTCATCTGTCCAAAATAGCAATTTCTTTAGTTTCTACATAGTAATTCCATGTTTGTATATATGACAAGAAATGTAAACCAAAATTAAATCAAAATTAATGAGATTGTATCATAAATATCATCGAAAGAGAGGTCAAACCAAATATTATTAAGTCTAAGCTTTTGTTGGCCATGTATTCATAAATTAACATTGTTTCGTCTCCTCGAATGCAGTATCCTAACAGCTTCACAAGATTTCGGTGTTGAAGTTTGGCAATACATCTAATTTCATTCTTGAACTCGTCACGCCCTTGTGTAGAAGTTTTTGATAATCGCTTCACAGCTATTTCTTGTCCATCATCCAACACACCCTGTAGTTTTTTAATTTAGGAATTGTTATTATTTTCTTACTTCACATTAATAATTAATTTTTCCAACCATTGTACTTATCTTTCCATGCCAACAACCATCTTTCTTACAGAGACACCAAAAGTACAAAACTTTGCAAGAATGAGCATTTTTTGACAAAAGGTGTGAAGAAGAATGGTGATTTGCATTTACATATAAAAAAAATCCAACATTGTTTATTTGGATACTAGTGTTCTTTGGTATTTTCACAAAATCGATGGTTAGCATGCAACAAATCAGTTTAGAACCCGCTCCTCAATGAGATTATGGTTTCTAAACACATCAGTTTAGAACCCGCACCTCAATGAGATTTATGGTTTCTAAACACATCAGTTTAGAACCCGCACTTCAATGAGATAATGGTTTCTAAACACATCAGTTTAGAACCCGGACTTCAAATAGATTATGGCTTCTAAACACATCAGTTTAGAACCCGAGCTTTCAATGTGTTTGACTTCTGATCATATCAGATCAGAACTCATTCTTAATCTCTAATAATAATAAATAAATAAAAATAAATAAAAAATAAAAATAGCCTTTGATTGTTACATGTGCTAATTTTGTCAAATTAAGATCTTTGCAGATTTTGAGGGGGAGCTTATCCGTTCTTAAATCAGTCGATCATAATTTGAGGGGGAGATAATACTGATCATTGTAAGTATCTTCTGAACTTAATCTGAGATTGTTTGAAAGAAGAACGACTTTCAAGCATGAAAAACGTGTTCTTAAATGTTCAAACCACATCTCTAATTCAAACAAATTTTATAATTTTAGAAGTGTGATTTTAAATGTTTTTCATGATTATCTCAGATTATATCATTGTTTCTGACCGTGTGTTTCCAAAGATTAATACTTGCGTATTATCTTGTCTATATACTTTCAAGTATTCATACACACCGGTTCAGTTTCTTATTGACTTTGTTATTACCATGTCTCAAAATGAAACAATTTTCGATGGTAATACTCCCGTTTGTAATTCAAAGTTTGTTGAGCATCATACATTCATTTCAGCGTGAGAACTTAAACGTTTCATTCAAAGATTGTTTATATTTATTCATATAAACAAAAGATCCAATTCTTTGGTACCCTAACCGTTAATGAATATCTTTCATATTTTGATCTGATTGATACATTGTCAGATTCTCAAACAAGTGTTTCAAATTCATTTCATTCATTCAATATTCTTGTTCTGAGAAATCTTTAAAGTTCAAATGCTTAAATATTTCATGATATTTTATTGAGGAGCATACATTTTGATGACAATGTTTTCAAAAAGCTGAGATTTATAATTGTCTAAGATAAACTGTTGAACAACACATCTTTTAGGACAACATTTCATGGGAATCAGTGTGAGAGCTTAAAAGAACTTCTATGGATCCACGTTAACCAGTGTTTCCTACCCAAGAAGTTATCCTTGAGTGATTGAGGGGTGAGGGGTCAAAATCAAAGAGTGGGGGAGATAACTCATCCGGTTGAGTAATCTCATTGTGCTGAGGTAAAATGAAAAAGAGAGTTTGGTTAGCAGTGAGCAGATTAAAAACAGAAAGAGGGTGTGAGAACGGAGTTAAAAGAATACGAGAACTCTGCACCAACCACTTTCTGAGCCGGGCAGCCACATTACTGATTGGTTCACATTCTTTGGTGACCGTCATTGAAACAGGCAACTAGCCCATGCCAACTCTCGCATTAACCCCACCAGCTACTCATTTCTTTCTTAACAAAGAAATGTTTCATTTTTCTTGGGGATGCAGCATATTATCTATCTAATCTTCACTCGGAAGATTTGGATATTGAAAAGAAGGAAGTTTGCCCCACCTTCGCACTTCATTCATGCACATTGAGTCCGTGAAAAACTTGTTGTTGTCTCAACAGTTTACACAATTTGAGCCTAACTATTGTTCAAGCATAAGTTGCTTCAATCATTTCTACACTTGCACGTACACACAAGGAATATGTTTTCTTGTCATAACGTTCATAGAATTTCCTTTGTGTCTTTCGATGATTGAATGGAAGCCCTGGAGGAGTGAACATCAAAAAGCTCCTTTCCAAAGTGCATTCGTTATACTAAGTGGCTTCATACAACTTACAGGCATTATAACTGATTCATCCGTTGTTTCAGGGTTACCACTTTTTATATTATCTGAATTTGAAAAGATTCGGATAAATATTTTTGGAATTGACGGATAAACAGGTCAAAGGAGGACATTGTTTCTGGTACTCAAAGAGAATGCTGAGACTGAACAAGAATTTTGATGATTATGATGCTCACAATCATCAAAAAGGGGGAGAAATATCAAACAAAAGAAAAGAGGGAGATAATTCAAATATTTCAATCTCCGAGAGTCAAAGTTGATGTTTGTCAAAGTCAAAGAAGTTCAAGCTAAAGTGTTTCCTAGAGAAAAGTTCAAGACAGTTTGTTCAAGATGATCAAATGCGTGAAGATACAAAGACAGACCATGCTTAAAGATTATTCAAGAATGTCTTAAAGCTCAAAGCCTGTTTAAACCTCAAATCTCGTTCATAATTCAAAGACTGAAGAATTTGCCAAAAAGCCAAAGCTGCAAAGACCAATGATTCGAAGATTTGAAGATTATAAAGATTTTATTTGAAGACCTTGATCAACCTTACACAGATTTGAAGTTCGTGTTTTCAATACTTTGTGACTATTTGTTTCAGAAGAGCCTAATGAAGATTAAAGCCGCCAAAGTGGATTCTTGAAGATAAAGCCTATCTGAAGATTAAAGTGCTGAAGACTAGCGTCATATTTTTTTAAATCTTGAATCCATAGGGGGAGATTGTTAGTACACTAATGTATCCAAGATTTAGTCTAATTGTAATTAGTCATCAAATGTCAAAGTCAAAATAGCTAGGTTTGGTCAAAGGGTATATAAACCCAATTGTTAGGGTTTTGTGTGTGAGGTCATTTGTGTATCTAGCCACCATAGTGTGTGTGTAGCCTCCAAGAGAGAAAGTGTGTGCAAAATTCATATCTTCTACATTTTCTCAATCAATTCATGTTCTAATTGCTAAATCATTGTTACTTGATTTGTTCTCAAAAAATGTTAGTACAACAGAAACTAATATATATAATTTAAACACATGCAATGCATGTGAGGAATTAAAATTTTAAATTTAGTTTGAAAGGAGGCCTGTGTTGGACATAATATCTTACGGGATTAACAGGAACAGCCTCACAAGTTACAACAACTCACGAACTAAACTAAACGAAACTCTTCTATGCAAACAAAAGTGTTTTATTGAGCTTGTCTAGTGTTTCACTCGTATGTTATATATTTGTATCACTGAACTTGATTAAGATATAAGAATCAATGCCAAAAATGGTTCATGTGGGTTTCATTCAATTATTGACTACTTGGAAAAGTAAATAACAGGAAAACAAATCCCAACAAATCTTGAACAAAACAAGCATATTCAAAACTTCAACCACTCGTTTCAAGATATGTGTTACCTTGTAGACAGGACCAAAGCCACCTTCTCCAAGTTTATTGTTGATCGAGAAGTTACTTGTAGACTTAGCAATCTTAGACAGGCTAAAAGATGGTAATTCTGCATCTTCCTTCCGACCCTCATTGACAGAATCTACATTAAGATCATGTACAGACACACAAAGTGATACATCAAAGTATTTTTTAACTCATAAAAGATATAGGCAAATCCTGCATAGCATTTGGAAAGCGGTCTCTAAATTGTACTTCAAGACGTAGTCAAAATGAAATATGGTTGTTTGGTATTGTTAAGAATGAAATATGGTTGTTTGGTATTGTTAAGAATGAAATATGGTTGTTTGGTATTGTTAAGGCTCTGGATGGTTAAGGGAGGCCCAAGATACAAAACCATTCAGAGGGTTTTAGAACCATTAACAGACAGTCTTTTTTTTGCCAAAACAAGATTCACCTCTTAGCGATTCAGAGGTTGACTCTTAATGGAACTATTAAGAGGTAAGCAAACAGCCCCTTAAAGCTTAATTTAGGCAGTTGGTGAACAAATTTTGTGAGGAGCCTATCGAAAAAACCTCGCATTTGCCTTACCTCGTCTATTCATGTAAGATCTTTTCTTCTTGTTTCTTGCATACATTGCAAGAGATAGACCCACCAGAACCAAACAAACCGAGGTTGACACAAATGCTATGATGATTCGTTTCTTCTTGTTGGAACCAGATTCAAGAGTTGTAAGACCTTGAATACAAAAACATATACATAACGATCATAAACAGAATATTCTCATTATATCATATATGCCTTCATTGTCTGTCAAATGTGAAAAAGATCATCCAAAATGTGAAAAATGGAAGCAGGTGATAATAGTCAAAAGGAATTGAATTCTATACCAATGAGAACCCTTATTCGTGATTTTTTGTTATTTTATCATCCAAAACAGTACAATATAAATGGCTAATCTTTCCCAACAATTCACAAAAAAATGACAAATTCACGATTTTTAGTTATTTTATCAACTCTCTCAAGTTCTCAGCCTTTCAACGTTTAATAAGACTTACGACAACCAACATTAGTCAAATCTCTCGTATCAGTATCTCATTAGAATACCTTTAATCGACAAGGTAATCTTATTTTGTTTGATATATTTGTAATTGCTAAAACAGAAAACTAAATATGCAAGCATGAATGATTCTAACCATCATAATTGTAGTTTTGTTGCAAAATAACCATCGGAAGTTGCCTAGAATTGCTCATTCCAACATGCTTTTATGTTCTTTTTGAATTTGTGCAAGCACAATGTTAAGTTTGCAATGGAGCTACAAGTACGGTCATTGAAAAGCTAATTAATGCACCCTAAACTAGAATTAGGAAGTAAGAAAACTAAAAACATCATACCAAGACAGAAATACTCAACAAGAATTGCAACATTTTCTTTTTCAGGATGTCAAACAAGAATTCCAAAGTTCTCATTTTTGAAAAGTTTGCAAGTTAGGTCATGCATTTTTCCCCATAAAACTCATTAAAAGAAATTTGTGATTCTTTATGGTCGATGTTGCCTATAATCGTAAATGAATTGAAATAGTATTGTGGCTATTTAGTTGATATTCAAGTTTCTCATTTAGGTCAAAGTAGAACATTGCACTTCTTATGGGATGGATGGAATGCAACTTTTATTTTCTGCAGACTACAAGTAGACAATGTACATGCAAATTGGCAATGCCCAAAGATAAGAAACTGAGTTTCTTTAAAAGAAAACAAAGAAGCAAAAAGGAGTTGTTGAGTTCTACTCCAACAAAGCTTCGGTTTGTGTCGTCCTAATCCGCTCTATGAGGCTTGACACTAATTCGATTCTTGAGAGGTTGGCTCAAAGGCTCCCGCTATAATCTTTTTGGCTCAAGGCGTAGGCAAACACATTTGCTTAACCCGGATGATAGAGCAATTCACAATCATAATCCTTAAGTAGTTCCAACCACCTCCTCTGCCTCATATTCAACTCCTTTTGATCGAAGACATATTTTAAACTCTTATGGTTCGTATACAACGTACATTTCGTACCGTAAAGGTAGTGCCGCCACAACTTCAACGCGAACCCCACCGTCGCTAACTCCAAGTCATGAGTAGGGTAGTTCTTTTCGTGCACCTTGAGTTGTCTCGATGCGTAGGCAATCACCTTCCCCATTTGCATCAATACACAACCCAAACCCATCTGTGATGCGTCGCTATAGACCACAAAATCTTTCGATCCTTTGGGCAAGAATAGGATTGGAGCTTCACATATCTTCTTTTGCAAGGTTCGGAACGCCTTCTCTTGTGCCTCGGTCCAAACGAACTTTACATTCTTCCGAGTCAAAGTCGTCAATGAAGAAGCAATCTTGGAAAAGTCTTGAATAAATCTCCGGTAGTAACCCGCTAAACCCAATAAACTTCAAATCTCCGATGGACTTTTGGGAGGTTCCCAGTTAATCATTGCCTCGATCTTGGAGAGATCCACCATTACTCTGTCTCGGGTGACCACGTGCCCCAAGAATTGGACCTCCTCTAACCAAAAGTCGCATTTCGAAAATTTTGCATACAAATTTTTCCTTCTTAGGACTTCTAACACTTCCCCAAGATGTTGCTCATGCTCCTATTCGTCCTTGGAGTACACCAAAATATCATCTATGAACACAATAACCGATTTGTTCAGGAATGGCCGGCACACCCGGTTCATCAAATCTATGAACATCGCAGATGCATTAGTCAACCCAAAAGGCATTACCAAAAATTCGTAGTGGCTGTAACACATCGTAAATGCCGTCTTCTGAATGTCGTCCTCCTTCACCTTGACTTGATGGTAGCCCGAACGTAAGTCGATCTTTGAGAAGCATCTCGTTCCTTTAAGTTGGTCAAATAGATGGTCGATCCTAGGGAGTGGGTATTTGTTCTTCACGGGTACCTTATTTAAGTCCCTATAGTCAATGCACATTCTCATCGTGCCGTCTTTCTTCTTTACAAACAGGACCGGCGCTCCCTAGGGTGACGAGCTCGGTCTCACAAATCCCCTCTCTAGAAGCTCTTGAAGTTGAGCCATCATTTCTTGCATTTCAGATGGAGCTAGACGGTAGGGAGCTCTAGCGATCGGAGCCACTCCCGGAATTAGATCTATCTTGAATTCCACTTGATGATCTGGCGGTAAACCGGGCAAGTCCTTCGGAGACACATCGAGAAACTCGCGTACCACCCTCACGTTCTCGAGTTTCTTCTTTTTAAGCTTAGTGTCAATCACATATGCCAAGAAAGATGTACACCCCTTGGTTAGACATTTACGTGCATTGATCATTGAGATAATCGCCACTTCTCCCTTTCTCCTTTCACCATATACGATCACCACTCCTCTGTCCAAAGTTAGAATACGGATTAGTTTTTTTCGCACATAAAATCTCGGATCGATTCATCTCTAGCCAATCCATTCCATTCACTACGTTGAATCCCCCAATCGCCATTGGCATCAAGTCGATCGGAAACTTCATTCTTTCGATTTCCAACGTACAACCCTTAACACATCTCGAACCACTACTTGACAATCGTCCGCTATCTCTACCACTAGGGCATCCTCTAGACTACTAGTGGACATAGACAACTTTTGGCAAAAGGAACTCGACATAAACGAAAAACTTACACCCGAATCAAATAATTCACGTGTAGGTACCGAGTTTAGGAGAAACGTCCTGACACCATATCCGTCGAAGCCTTTGCCTCCTCGGTTGTCATTTGAAAAGCTCTTCCCGACGCTCTCAGAGGATCCACTTTCTTTCCTCCGCTTCCTCCCGTCTTCAATTTTGAGCACTCGCTTCGAACATGGCTTGGTTCCTTGCATTCAAGACACGTGATTCCGTTAACCGGGAAATCACTACGGACATGACCTGTCTTCCCACATTTGAAGCAACTAGCCCCCGCTTGAGTTGCACGTACCAAAATGTTTACTTCGACACTTGGGAAACCATCTAGCCACTTCTAGGATCGGTTCCCCGGTGATTGTTGTTGAATGATCTTGGTTTCTTAGAGGGCATAGAGCTTCCCTCCCACTTCCTCTTCTCCAACATCCTTCCACTTTCCTCCCTAAGACGATTGTAGGCATCCTCCATAAGTTGGGCTTCTTCAACCGCCTCACGAAGAGTGGAGACTTTGGATACACGTACCATGGACATCATGTCGGATGGAAGGCCCTTGATGTAAGCCTTGATCTTCTCCTTCTCAATTGGGATTAGATGTCCCACTATCCCCAACTTGTCCATGAATTGTCGGTTATACTCTTTCACCAACAAGTTCCCCTTCTTCAAATTCCGGAACTCTTCCTCTTTCCGGTCCATTGCTCTCTCATTGCAATACTCTTCCAGCACTTTCTTCTTGAAAGTCGTCCAGCTCAACTTGGCCAACACCAAGGCCTCCAATGAAGTAGAGTAAACATTCCACCAAGTGAGGGCCGCCCCTCTTAACATTTGGGAGCTGAATTTTTCCTTTTGGCTCTCACCACTGGTTCGTGCGAAATGTGTGTTTTAATCGCAGTGGGTTGCAAACTGTCCACAGTGGGAAGTGCAAGTGTACACTGTCCACTATGATCGTCACAGCAAGTAATAGTTGGTAAAATACCAGAATCGAATCCACAGAGACTGGACAATCAAGACAATACGGTTCTCATGAGCTCCTTTTACAAGTTTCAACTAGAGAGGAAAATAATACTTTGGTTTGGTTTGGTAAAATAGCTACTTGAAACGATTTACTAAATGCTAAAAAGGAGGAATGTAGGTTGGATTTTCCTTAAATTTTATCTCAAATACTCGGTCCTTAGAGTGATCCTCGTATTCGTGGTGGACATTTTTGCTAGAAAAGCCCGGTTACAAAATACTCTCACCGTTAGATAAAAATCCCATACTCTTAGTACTTGTTGTTTTGTCAATGGTAATCTCTAAATGGACCTTTTCAGGCCTCGATGGAATGTGTAGAGGCAAATACTCTAAGTGTTTTTAATACACAAATTAGCTTGCCTACTACTCCAGTGGGCAGAGATTAGCTCACTGTGCCGACCTCACTTTCGTAAGTGTCAAAAGAATTCTTTCGAATCCCCTAGCATCATTCAAGCTCGTGTCACTGCGTTCTACTTATTTCTAAGTTAAGAACTAGACTTTAGATCCTTGCAAGTGATCGGCTTGTTCGCATCCTTGGGTAAATACCGAGAATGAAAGACCAAAACAACAAATATTCTAAGTATAAAGATTACTCAAGCATTTTTGATAAAATCCAGGTACTTCTCCTTCCTACATCCCAAATGATGTTTAGCCTAACATTTCCGAAGTAAAGAGAACAAAATATGAAGAATTGCACATAATAAAACTGAAAGTGATTTGCATTAACTGCTCACAGTGGGGAACGAGAAGTCGTCCCTGCACTGTGTAATTCGAACTACAATGGAAAATAAGTTACTGAAATTAAATGCTAAGTTACTGCAGTAAATGAAAGCTTACAACTTAAGGAAAATGCTAGATAAATTGCAAGATGGATTCATTGAATAAATGAGACCCAACACCCCTTTTTATACTAAGAAGGAGGTGTTGGTCTTTACACAAAAAGGGTTTTCCAAGGTGCAAGGACTGCAGGGAGATGCAGAAATCAGCTCAAAGGATAATACTTCAATCCTCCATGTATAGCCCTTTTTACCCAATGGTCCATTAGAAGTCAACTTTTGCAAGTACAAAGGTACAATCATGATGTGAAGCCTTGAGGAACACTTGTAACAGCCAAATCTCAGCTTCTCTGTCATTGAACCTTCCTCCTCCAGAAAATTAGATCCCAACTAAAAGTTTCTTTTTGATTTCTTTTTTATCAGCTCGAAGAGTGGGGAACCGGAGTGGGCACTGTATACGTCACTGCGGATGAAAAATCGAGAAAACACCCAAAACTTCCCCAAATAATTTATTAAAGACCATGGTTCACTCCTTTTGCTCGTTTTCGTAAATCATACCAAGAATGGGGGTTTTTAGAAGTGAAATGGCTAAAATTGACAAAATAAAGTGGAAAATAAATGGAAATAATAACTCTAAAAATAGAGTTATCACAACCTCAAACTTAAATCATTACTTGTCCCCAAGTAATAAAAAGAAAGAAATAAAATGAAACACAATGCATAAAAGATCTTTGAGGGACTTACATATTTCTTGACTTGAATGGGCGTTGATCTCCTTCCTTCGATACTTCCTTCGGTTCCAAACTTGAAAATTTCACTTTTGTGTTTGACGAAACCTTTCCCTTGTTTACCTTTTGATCAATAGGGCTTTCTTGGGTTTGAAGGGTTTATGGCTTTGAATCTTTTCCCAAGGGTTTTGGCAAAAATTTCCAAACATGGACCGAAGATCTCGCTTTGAGATTTTTATTTCAAGAAGTGGGTGTTTAGTATTTTGCTATGATAAGTACGTACACTTTCAGGCTTTATTTGGGAATAAGGAGTATGGCTATTTTTTGTGAGGGTGGGTATTCTGATGGTCCAGAATAGGCACACCATCGTTTTCTGGGAGTGAGCACTTTGATGGTCCAGAAAAGGCACACCATCAATTTTGTTAGTGACACTCCGTTTTTCTTTTGTATTTTTGTATTTTCTCTCTTTTTTTTTTTTTTTTTTTTGGGAGGGGGGTACGGCTTACCCACCTCAAACTTGGACTTCACAGTGTCCCCACTGTGAGGAAACTGGAAGTCACTCTGGAACTCCCCACCTCAAACTTAAGATCCCACAGTGTCCCCACTGTGACATAGAAATAACGAACAAAGGTGGTGGTTTGGGGTACAAAAAGGGTCGTGTTTAGATGCGAAAAATGGCCTAAATCATTTCACGGGACAAGTTGAGATTTGTACTTACAAAAGTGACCTTTTAAGTCGGAAGCCGAAAGTTGTACCTTGAAATGGAAACGAGGTCAAACAAGCATTCAAACAATCAATACGTTAGTACCCAAAAGTACCTACCTACCGGTAGGATTTTCATGCATCGATATTTAAAAAGTTAAAACAGCAAATAGTGTCAATGCCTAGCCATAGGCACAAAAAGATCAACCAAACAAAATAAAATTGTTTTTGGTGAGCAAAAGAGCGAAACCATTGTTTTAAAACAAACCATTCACGGGGTTTGGGTGGCTTGCGGTGACAGATCCGCATCATCATCATCGAACTCATCCTCACTGTCATTAGCCGGGCAGATATCCTTCGGAAATTCTGGTAGCTGAGCAGCTAGCATTGGGTTGGCCTCTTGCATCATCAGGCCCGTCACCTCATCCCGTTCTCTTGTATACATCCAAAATTTCTGCGTGGCCCGGTTCTGATATCGCTGCTCACTTTCTAGCAACTCGATCCTGTATGTGAGCTTCTTCAAAGCTGCCAAAATCTCTCCCATTTGGTTGCTGGACGAACCTGCCTCAGTCTGACGCCTCGATGTATCCGCAGTCCGCACATCATGCTCCTCAGCGATGATCACAGTGGGCCGGACAGTCCCCACTGTGGGAATCTCTTCTTCATGTTCATGTGGAGGAGTGTTGATATGCCTTCCCATCTTGCGAATGGTCTGCACACTAATGTTGCTTGTTGAGTCGAACCACTGATCCTCCACAGCGGAGGGTACACCTGCGTCTATCATTTGTAACGTGATAAGGCAAGGGAGGGGCAACACAACCTTCTTTCGGGTCTTAGCTTGATCGATGGCAGCGTGCATGACTATCCCAACATTTATCTTCATTCCTGTGAGCAGACAGTACAAGAGGGTACATTTGTGCATGGACAAGGTGGTATCGTGTGATGTCGGAGATAAAGAGGCCCGAAGAAATTGAAACCAAACAGCGGCCTCGGTGACGAGGGAGCTAGCGTTTAGACAACGTCTTCGACCATCCTTGTTCCATGGATTTCCTTCGACAGCTATTTCTTTCAAAATACGGTCCTCATCCTCGGGGGTCATTTTCTTCAAAAACTTTGTAAACTCACACTCATTTGGGCCACGCCTTCCTAACACTCGGTTGATTGCTCCTGGATTATAACATACTTTCCTTCCTCTAACTACCACAATGGGGTCCTTTGATTGAGAGGCTTCGGCATAAAATTCTCGGACCAACGAGGCATTAGCGCGTCGATTGGCCTCGGCCAAAATCGACCAGTCTTGCGCGATGATCCTATCTTTTACAAATGAGTTTGCTTCAACAAACTCGGGGTCAAAACCCCTTTCCAACCTTAGCTTCTGGGCTGCGATGCACTCGTAGTGGGCAGCCACCTCTGAAGAGGTGAACTGCCTAGGCACACCACTGGGTGCATGAGCAGTGCCCACTGTTGAGTGATGTGGGTGTAGGGTTTGAACTTGGTCATCCCCAATGTCAACTTCAACAGAAGAAGCACTTAAAGTAGGTTCGAATGTAGTACCTTTCTTTGATGATCTTTTTGCTGATTTCCTCGGTGTCGTGGTCACCGTAGACCTGGTGACCACTCCCCTCTTCTTTAATGCTCGTAGAACAGGACTCTCCCCACTGTGGGCAGTCTTCCCCACTCTGCTCTGCTCAATACTATCCCCAAGCTTTCTGTATTCCTCTTCATAATCAGAATTTACTTTCCTCAGCAGTTCTTGTTCCTCAGTAAAAATCTCTCCCTCCGCCTTTTTCCTTTCTTCCTCTAAGATCTTTGCTTGTTCAGCCTTCAATCTTGCTTCTTCTTTTCTGCGCTTTTCTTCTTCTTCTCGTCGTCTCCTCTCAACCTCTTCCTTTCGCTTTCGAATGACCGACATTCGCCTCTCAAACTCCTCTGCCAATCGCTTCTCTTCTTCTTCGGCCAGCAATGCCTCGGTTTCGAAGTGGGTGACACTAGTGTCGGAGATTTGAGAAGAATCCGCATCAGGTACGCCGGATGTTATGGGGTTATCGTCGGAAAATATGGGGTTGTCACTGGAAATAGGTGGTGGTTCATTTAGATCGCCGGTGACAGTTTCCGACGGGTTTTCTTCTGCGAGACGACGGCGTACGGCTGCTCGTGTGGGTGCATCGTGCCGGATGTTCAATCTTTTGCTTCTCGCCATTTTTTTTCAAGGGTTTTAGGAAGGGTTTTAGGTTTGTGGGTTTTCTTTGAGAGAGAAATGGAGAAGATGAAGAAACTTGGTGTGTTTAGGGAAGTTAAAGTAAAAATCTGATTTGAGGGTGATGGTTTTTGAGTTGATTGGGGACGGTTAGTAGAGAGAGAAAAAGATAATGATGGTTTATCTTGGGAATAGGTGGGCTTTTGACAAGTGGCAGGAAAAGTTGATGTTTGTAAGAAAAAGCATGATGTGCGTCAGCCGTGGGTCCCTCCCAAACCGTCTTTTCCTATGCCAGACCGAGAGTGAGGAGCGCAGTGACCAATCCTTGCCCACTGCGAACCTCTTTGTTCCAAAAAGTGCTAAAATGCTCCTACACACATCGAAATAAACTACCATGCAGAATTAAAAATACTAAAGATAAAAAAAAGACAACAATACTGAAATAAATTATTTACAAACAGTGGTGAATTTCTCTAACCATAGCGAGGTGGAGAGTGGGCAGGGATGTGGGCACTTTCATGCAAAAAATGCTTTACCCTTTGCCCATTGACTTTAAAGGTTTGACCCGATTGTGGGGATTTCAACTCCACTGTTCCGAAAGGACTCACCTTGACAATGGTGTATGGTCCCGTCCATCTTGATTTAAGTTTACCTGGAAAGAGTTTGAGACGGGAATTGAACAATAGTACATGTTGTCCTTCCATGAACTCCCTATGGTTGATTCGACGATCGTGCCACATCTTGGTCTTTTCCTTGTACAACTTTGCATTCTCATAGGAGTGATATCGCAACTCCTCTAGCTCATGTATTTGCAGACTCCTTTTGATTCCCGCGGCATCCTCACTCATGTTAAGCTCTTTAAGGGCCCAGAACGCCTTGTGCTCTAATTCAATCGGTAAATGGCAAGCTTTGCCAAAAACTAATTTGAATGGAGACATTCCCAGAGGAGTTTTATAGGCTGTTCGATAGGCCCAAAGAGCATCATCGAGATTGATTGACCAATCTTTACGGTGTGGCTTAACAACTTTTTCCAAAATTCCCTTGATCTCACGATTTGAAAGCTCGGCCAACCCATTGGTTTGTGGGTGGTATGCGGTGGCCACTCTATGATGAATATCATATTTAGCAAGAACCGAGGCCATGACTTTGTTTACAAAATGGGTGCCTTCGTCACTAATTAATGCTCGTGGTGTTCCGAAGCGAGTGAATATATTTTTGTGTAAGAACTTCACCACAGTGTTAGCATCATTGGAGTGACAAGCAATGGCTTCTACCCATTTTGAAACATAATCTACCGCAACCAAGATGTAAAAGTTATTGTTGGAATTTGGAAAAGGTCCCATAAAATCTATCCCCCATACATCAAAAAGTTCGACCTCTAGAATGTTGTTAAGAGGCATTTCATTTCTTTGCGATATATTCCCCGTACGTTGACATTGCTCACAATTTTTCACGAATTCAAATGAGTCTTTAAAAACAGTGGGCCAAAAGAATCCACTTTGCAAAAATTTTGCTGCGGTACGGTTTCCACCGAAGTGGCCACCGTAGTGGGATGTGTGACAACCATGGAGTATTTGATGTTGTTCACTCCCATGGACACAACGCCTCAATATTTGGTCCGCCCCTATCTTGTACTAGAAGGGATCGTCCCAAACGTATTGTCGTGTGTCGTGTAAAAATTTCTTGAATGGTTGTCCACTCATCCCGTGGGGCTTAAGTCCACTTGCTAAAAAGTTTGCAATATCAGCATACCAAGGAGTTTCATTATGATGTTGCGCAGATAATAATTGTTCATCGGGAAAAGTTTCTTTTACCGGAGTGGGGTCAGGAGTGTTGTCAACAGTGCCCACTGTCTTCTCGAGCCTGGACAGATGATCGGCAACCTGATTGCTCGTTCCTTTTCTGTCGACGATCTGGAGGTCAAATTCCTGCAGCAACAGCACCCATCTGATCAACCTCGGTTTAGAGTCAGCCTTGTTGATCAAATATTTGATGGCTGCGTGATCGGTGTGTACTATGACCTTTGCTCCAATTAAGTAAGACCTGAAACGATCAAAAGCAAAAACTACTGCAAGTAGTTCTTTTTCGGTTACAGTGTAGTTGATTTGAGCCTCGATCAAAGTCTTGCTTGCATAGTATATTGGATGAAAAATCTTATCTTTTCGTTGGCCTAGTACTGCACCTATAGCCCAATCGCTGGCGTCACACATGACTTCAAATGGGAGTGACCAGTCAGGAGTGGTCACTATGGGTGCAGTAACTAAGGCATTTTTGATTATTTCAAATGCGTTTCTACATTCTTTGGTAAAAACAAACTCTCTTTCATGTTGCAACAGGTTACATAGGGGTTTAGTTATTTTGGAAAAATCTTTTATGAACCTCCTATAGAAACCTGCGTGACCTAAAAAACTGCGAATGCCTTTTACCGTTGTGGGCTCGGGAAGTTGGGAGATTACTTCTAGTTTTGCTTTATCAACTTTCAAACCCTTTTTCGACACAAGATGACCCAAAACAATGCCCTCTTCGACCATGAAATGACATTTTTCCCAATTTAGAATAAGGTCGTGGGTTTCACATCTCACCAAACTTTTTTCTAGATTCCTCAAACAGTTATCAAATGATGTGCCGATCACAGAAAAATCGTCCATAAAAACTTCTATGGTATCTTCTATCATATCAGTAAAAATGGCCATCATACAGCGTTGAAAAGTAGCGGGAGCATTACATAAACCAAAAGGCATTCTCCGGAATGCAAAAGTACCATATGGACAAGTAAAGGTGGTCTTTTCTTGGTCCTCGGGTGCGATGTGGATTTGGTTATATCCGGAGTATCCATCTAGAAAACAATAAAATTCCTTTCCCGCTAATCTATCAAGCATTTGATCAATAAAAGGTAACGGGAAATGGTCTTTCTTTGTTGCTAGATTCAGTTGCCTATAGTCCATGCATATTCTCCATCCCGTAACAGTCCTAGTTGGAATGAGTTCGTTCTTTTCATTTCTGACCACTGTTGTTCCTCCCTTTTTAGGGACACATTGAACGGGGCTCACCCAACTACTACTGGCAATGGGATAGATAATACCGGCATCTAACCATTTCAAGACTTCTTTCTTAACTACCTCCTTCATGATGGGGTTCAACCTTCTTTGGGGTTGGACTTTCCCCGGGTGGTTACTCTCCAAGTTAATCTTATGTTGACATAAAGAGGGGCTAATCCCTCGAATGTCCGCTATGGTCCAACCAATTGCTCCCTTATGCTTTATCAACAAATCAATCAGAAGTTGTTCTTGTTTCTCACTAAGTTTGGAAGAGATAATGACGGGAAGTTTATTATCCTTAGCGAGATAAGCATACTTTAAATGGGAAGGCAATGGTTTAAGCTCTAACTCGGGAGGTTGTTCTATTGAAGGGGATTGAACATCTCTATCTTTGAAGTCCAGAGGTTCAAAAGCTGCAACCATTTCGTTACACTCATCCTTAAAAGTGTCATTACTCTCTGATTCAGAGTGCTCACTGTCAATCCCCACTGTGGGAACTGTACTCCCCACTGTGGGCAAATTGCCAACATTGTGGGTTTCATAAATCGAACTTAAGGCAAAACAATCTTCGGTGTCTATATATTTGAGAGACTTGAAAACATTAAAAGTTACCTCTTGGTCATTAACTCGCATCGTGAGTTCTCCTTTGTGCACATCGATCAAAGTACGTCCGGTTGCAAGAAACGGACGTCCTAAGATGATTGGGATTTCTTTATCGGCCTCATAATCTAAAACAAGAAAATCGGCGGGGAAGATAAATTTATCCACTTGGACCAAAACGTCTTCTATTTTTCCCTTGGGGTAGGCAATGGATCGGTCGGCTAGTTGTAATGTCACGGTTGTGGGTCTAGCCTCTCCAATCCCTAACTTGTTAAAAATGGACAAAGGCATCAAGTTGACACTAGCTCCTAAATCACAGAGTGCTTGGCCTACTTCTTGTCCTCCTATTGTGCATGGAATGGTGAAACTACCCGGGTCTTTCAACTTAGGTGGAATCTTGCTTGTAAGGAGGGCACTACATTCTTCGGTCAAAGCCACAGTTTCAAATTCACCCAACTTCCTCTTTTTGTTCAAAATATCTTTTAAGAATTTAACATAGCTTGGCATCTGCTCGAGAGCTTCTACCAAGGGTATGTTAATGTGAAGTTGCTTAAAAATGTCTAAGAATTTTTTAAACTGAACATCGACATTTTTAGGCTTCATTCTTTGAGGAAATGGAATGTTTCGTGGGTCAATCTGAGTTTGCTGTGGTATTGGCTTTGGAACAGTAGTCTTTGGGACAGGTCCAAAAGTGGGAAGGTCAGGGATGTCGGTCCCCACTGTGGGGATCACAGTGACTTGAGGAGTGCCCACTGTGGTGCTCACAGTGGGTTTTTGAGGCGAATCATCAGATTCAAAAATGATATTTTTCAGATCCTTTCCACTCCTTAAAGTTATGGACTTGACATGTTCTGGTCCTTTTCCTATCACTCTAGCTTGCTCGGTATCACTCGGTAACGTTCCTGGTGGTCTATTCTTAACTTCAACGGCTAGCTGTCCTACTTGAGTCTCTATATTTCTAATGGCTGCTTGAGTTTGATTCATAAAACCTTTGAGAATCGACTCGATCGATTGTTGAGCCTCAGCTGGTTGGTTGGATCGTGGTTGGTATGGTTGTGGGGACTGCCCACTGTGATGTGGGGATTGCCCACTGTGATGTTGCTGAAATCCCGGGGGATTGTATGGTCTTTGCTGGATGTGACTCGGTCCTTGGGGTTGGAGTCCTTGATTACCGGACCAAGAGAAATTCGGATGATTTCTCCAACCTGGATTATAAGTCTGCGAATAAGGATTGTTCCTCGGATTGGTTCCTATAACATTAACAGATTCGGGATTTGCTGGGCAAAAATCAAAAACATGCTCCTCTCCACAGAGGGAGCAGTTTTCAGGGAGATGCGTTGCTGAATTGACTTGGCCTCTATTTTGATTTAAAACGATTTTGGTCAAGGCCACCAATTGCGCATTCATGGTTTTAAGTGCCTCGGAATCGATGGTGTTGGTCTTTGACATGGGTGCTCTCGGATTTGACCATTCGGTATTGTTGTTGGACACTTTTTCTAAGATTTGATATCCTTCGTTGTAAGTCATACTCGTAAATGTTCCACCGGCTGTTGCATCTAAGATGATTTTGGCTGCATTGGAAAGACCATTGTAAAAGGTCTCCAATTGGATGCAATGTGGGATGCCATGATGTGGGCACTTTCGAAGTAAATCTTTAAATCGTTCCCATGCATCCGAAACAGCCTCATCTTCCTCTTGCCTAAATAAAATTATATCATTTCGAAATCTAACATTCCTTGTTGGAGGAAAGTATTTTGCAAAAATCTATCGGCAAGCTCTTGCCAAGTGGTTATCGAGTGAGGTGCATGTGCGTTCAGCCAAGATTTTGCTTTGTCCCTTAATGAAAAAGGGAAAAGCCTTAGTCTTAATGCCTCATCACTAACACCTTGCAATTGAAAGGAATCGGTCATTTCTAAAAAAGATTTTAAGTGCGAGTGCGGATCCTCAGATGGCGATCCTCCAAATTGACCCATGGCTTGGATCATTTGAAACATCACTGGTTTGAGTTCAAAATGCGTTGCAACAATATTGGGTCTCAAAATTCCGGAGCTTAAATCACCAACTCCGGAAGTAGCATAGTCCCGTATTTTTCGATCTTTGTTATCGGCAATCGTGATTGTGGTCTCCACTATAGGTGGCGGTACTGCAGCCATGTTCACAGTGGGGATCACAGGAGGTTGTCGATTTGTTTTCTTGCTTCTTCGTGTTTTTCGCAACGTTTTTTCTATTTCGAGATCTATTGGAACCAAATGTTCGAGTTGTCGCCGTGGCATACAATACGAACAGCTTAGAAAAACTAGTTACTCGGGCTCGAACAAAAACTAATGTCTTGAGATTTAAAATCACGCCAGTCCCCGGCAACGGCGCCAAAAACTTGGTACGTGCGAAATGTGTGTTTTAATCGCAGTGGGTTGCAAACTGTCCACAGTGGGAAGTGCAAGTGTACACTGTCCACTATGATCGTCACAGCAAGTAATAGTTGGTAAAATACCAGAATCGAATCCACAGAGACTGGACAATCAAGACAATACGGTTCTCATGAGCTCCTTTTACAAGTTTCAACTAGAGAGGAAAATAATACTTTGGTTTGGTTTGGTAAAATAGCTACTTGAAACGATTTACTAAATGCTAAAAAGGAGGAATGTAGGTTGGATTTTCCCTAAATTTTATCTCAAATACTCGGTCCTTAGAGTGATCCTCGTATTCGTGGTGGACATTTTCGCTAGAAAAGCCCGGTTACAAAATACTCTCACCGTTAGATAAAAATCCCATACTCTTAGTACTTGTTGTTTTGTCAATGGTAATCTCTAAATGGACCTTTTCAGGCCTCGATGGAATGTGTAGAGACAAATACTCTAAGTGTTTTTAATACACAAATTAGCTTGCCTACTACTCCAGTGGGCAGAGATTAGCTCACTGTGCCGACCTCACTTTCGTAAGTGTCAAAAGAATTCTTTCGAATCCCCTAGCATCATTCAAGCTCGTGTCACTGCGTTCTACTTATTTCTAAGTTAAGAACTAGACTTTAGATCCTTGCAAGTGATCGGCTTGTTCGCATCCTTGGGTAAATATCGAGAATGAAAGACCAAAACAACAAATATTCTAAGTATAAAGATTACTCAAGCATTTTTGATAAAATCCAGGTACTTCTCCTTCCTACATCCCAAATGATGTTTAGCCTAACATTTCCGAAGTAAAGAGAACAAAATATGAAGAATTGCACATAATAAAACTGAAAGTGATTTGCATTAACTGCTCACAGTGGGGAACGAGAAGTCGTCCCTGCACTGTGTAATTCGAACTACAATGGAAAATAAATTACTGAAATTAAATGCTAAGTTACTGCAGTAAATGAAAGCTTACAACTTAAGGAAAATGCTAGATAAATTGCAAGATGGATTCATTGAATAAATGAGACCCAACACCCCTTTTTATACTAAGAAGGAGGTGTTGGTCTTTACACAAAAAGGGTTTTCCAAGGTGCAAGGACTGCAGGGAGATGCAGAAATCAGCTCAAAGGATAATACTTCAATCCTCCATGTATAGCCCTTTTTACTCAATGGTCCATTAGAAGTCAACTTTTGCAAGTACAAAGGTACAATCATGATGTGAAGCCTTGAGGAACACTTGTAACAGCCAAATCTCAGCTTCTCTGTCATTGAACCTTCCTCCTCCAGAAAATTAGATCCCAACTAAAAGTTTCTTTTTGATTTCTTTTTTATCAGCTCGAAGAGTGGGGAACCGGAGTGGGCACTGTATACGTCACTGCGGATGAAAAATCGAGAAAACACCCAAAACTTCCCCAAATAATTTATTAAAGACCATGGTTCACTCATTTTGCTCGTTTTCGTAAATCATACCAAGAATGGGGGTTTTTAGAAGTGAAATGGCTAAAATTGACAAAATAAAGTGGAAAATAAATGGAAATAATAACTCTAAAAATAGAGTTATCAACCACATTCGCTAGTTCGGAAGACCTGTTCCATCTCCAGGATCCAGTTCATGCAAACAACTCGATCATCCGTACCCTTGAACCCGGGTGGCCTGCAACTTAGAAAAGTCTTGAAGGAGCAATCTCTCCCCGCTTTCCATGTATCCAACATCACCCAACCTTCAGTAGGAATTTCATTTCCGACACCCCCAGATCCCGCTACTTTGATGTTTTCAGCAATCGTTTCGTGTCTACGGTTGTTAGTGTCCCTGTCTTCCAACAGTTTTAGAAATTGCTCTTGTTGTTAAGCCATGGTTTATTCATGTCCCTCACCATTCTATCCATCAATCTCGTCTCTGCTGTTACCTCTTCCATAAGGGGTTCAGATGTTTCCAGATTGTGTTGAGGTATATTGTGTTGAGGTATATGCTCAACCCCTCCTCCCAACACGTTGTTTAGAGGTGGAGGCGCTTCTACCGTAGTCATCCTTGGTTGATCGACCGTAGATGCCGTCGCGTCATGACCATCCGACCTATTACGAGTATTAACCATTGAAGTATGCCACACATTCGAGAATGGAGGTAAGAAATAGGATAAAAGAATTTAACATAAGGAAAGATACCATTACATTCATCAATCATTATAACGATGGCAATCTAAGCATGCTCACGTAACAACGATTCATAATAGCATTAGCTAATTGAAGTTATGAACATGTTACACATAAGAATCCTCGTTACCACAGTAACAATTTACAATATGTGCAATTCCGTCGACTCTAAGACCATCCTATCTTAAGAGTTCTAGCCAATCTCACAATTCATAACTTAATCGTTCCAGCTTAAGTCTAGGCATCTTGCATTCATACCTAGTTCACTTAAACAACTTCTATGATACCAACTTGTAACACCCTAAAAATTGAGGTAAATTTAAACCCGATATATGCAGAAAGTGACAACTAATACAAACAAATCACCCAAAGAGGGGAAATAGTTTGGTGTTTACAACAAGTTAACAAGGAGATACAACTCAACAACCTACTAATCTAAACTACAAAGGCTTACATTATAAACGGGTGTTGTTATCTCACTTTCAAAAGAATGTCCGACTAAAACCAAAAGTACGTCGCTAATTCCTCTTTACAAAAATGCTATCACCTCCTCTCGACCCTTCCCTCAAACCCGTGAAGTCCCACCGTTAGAATGACCTGCTAAACATGTCAGTTCAAGAAGAAGTGTTAGGCTAACACCTAGTGAGAACAACATTTGATAAGTGAAACTAATAAAACAACATTATATAATATGACTTTCAACCGTCCTCGGTTAATAGTTATTTGCATACAATTCACTCAGAACATCAACCCAAACGGAGTCTTTAGTCAACCTTAGACATCAACCCAAACCGGGTCTTTAGTCACGTAGGACATCAACCCAAACCGGGTCTTTAGTCACTTTGAACATCAACCCAAACTGGGTCTTTAGTTGCTTTGAACATCAACCCAAACCGGGTCTTTAGTTACTTTAAACATCAACCCAGACCGGTTCTTTAGTTATTCTTTCCAAGTCTTTCCAAGTCTTTACTTCCACTCGTCCGTAGGAAAATTCATCTCGTAAGCACATAAGTCTAGACACTCCATGTCTCATAAATGCACAACATAGATCTAATTCCAAATACCAATCGTTAATGAAATCAAAATCTATTTTACACAGACGAAAAGGAGAGTTCAATACCATCATAACTATAGAGAGATTTTCCAATACTTGGAATTATCCACAAAGTGCCACTTAGGTATAAAATCCCCAAAATTCACAAAATACTATTTTGAACATTGTTTCAACATGGAAAACCAACATTCATCATTTCCTTGCCAAAATCACCAAGTATTTCAAAACCCTAGATTTTGACCTAGATTTCTTAAACTCATAAACGTAAAGGAAATGTAACTCACACACATAAGAACCATAAATACACCCTTAATTATCATGTATTCATCTTTACAAACATTTCCACCCAAATCAAAACTCTAAAAATCTCCAAAACATGTTTTTAGGTTAATGTCCATAAATCCAAGAAATAATAAGTTAGGAGATGTTTAGAAGGTTTAAACATAAGGATTTGACATGTATAGAGTGTAGGAGTATGGATGAACTCACCTTGGTGGTTGCTAGAGGGAACCAAACCCTAGAGGAAGAAGGTAGGAGAGTGTAGGTCTTGAAACTTGATACTTTGCTAGACTCCTCACAAATAATCAACCCTATGAGTGCATTAAATCTCCATTAATGCTTAAGGTAGGTTGAGTAAATGAAGAGAGAGTTGGGAGGGGGAAACTCACCAAAATCGCTGGAGCAAATCGTCTTCAAGCAGCTCCTAAATCAGACAAATGTTAAAAATCCTGTATCTGACCTTTTTATACCTAAAACTGCGACCGCGACTATGAGCGGCGATAGTGACAAAATGTCACAATCGCTATTGACTATGGAATTTTCCGAGTGTTACACGTGTTTCATGCCATGGCACTTTGTGGGGCACCATGGTGCACCACAATGTGTGTTTTTTACAAACCACAACGTTTTTCAAATTTATTTTTATTTTGTTATTAGTTTTTTAGTTTTTGTATTTTCTCACTTCTAACTTTTAGATTTTACACTTCTACATATTTTACCTAATCACATCACTCACAGTTTTATGGACTCGCACACATCGAGATCGTCCACTGAAGTCGAGTATAGAGCAATGGCTTCTACAACATGTGAGCTTATTTGGATCAAACAACTTCTAAAAGATATGGATGTTCAACATCCAAAGGCGATATCACTGTTTTGTGATAACAATTTGGCTCTACAGATTGCATCATCCAATCCAGTTTTTCACAGGCGTTTAAAACATATTGACCTTGCTGCACCAGATCCAACTTATATAAAGTTTATGTTCAGTAATTAAACCTTCATGAATCCATTTTTGTTCTTTCATTCCAGGTAAAACCCCCTTGAAGTATCAACTAGTGGAGGAAGAACCCTATTAGACAACCCGCCCCTTGTTTTTTTTCACAAATAAGAAGTTTCGTATTCAATTCGGATATTAGAGAGATTACCATATATAACACAAAATTTCTCCGCCTATTCTTTCTAGTCGAGCCTCTCGGTCTGTCATTATACCCCGAGAGCTAGAAAGAATTACAACCCCCATACCACCTAAAAGTCTAGGAATTATTTGATAGTTAAAATAGTTTTTGTTTGTTCAAGAAATGGAGAAGGCTAAGTTCATTCATTTGATGCCAATACAATCTACGCATCAACTTGCAAATATATTCACAAATCTTTTGCCAACTTCAAAGTTACAACCTTTGGTGTCCAAGATGGCACTAAAAACATTTATTGCTCATGCTAATCTTGAGAGGGAGTATTACTAACTCAAGTTGGAAGGATAGCTTTTTCATTTTCGGTTATTTAGTTGAATCTCGTTAGTTGTTTTTAATTATTGTTTACTATAGTTAACGTTTCTTCTTCTATATATTGAGTTTTGTGCTCGGCTGGTTTCAATACAGTGAAATCATTTCCCTTTTTCCAATCTCAAATATATACTATCTGTTTGTCAGAAGACATACGATACCTGACACTTTTGTGCTATATATAATCGATAATGTACACTTTTATCGACCAACAAGTTGGTCAAAGAAAAAAATATTCGGTTATTTGTTAAGCTAAGTAAGTTTGTATCAATCAAACAAAATTGATATGTAATAAGTAAACTAATTGTTGCACAAAATTGATATGTAATAAGTAAACTAATTGGTGCATTATTTGCAATATCTAGTTTTGATGGTTGACAAACCATACTTGTTCTAATAAGCTTGTTTGATTGTTGTGAATTTTAATTCCGTTTAATCTTGAATTATATGGAAAATTCACGACATTGTGCTTAATGGATCGAAAGCTCATAATCACTATTAACTGAAAGACTTTTACTTAGAGAAATTTCCCTTGAAAAATCCGTCACTAAAGGGGTGATTCGTCAAAACCGTCACAAAAGTTGGTGGATAAATTGTTGGTCGGAAACTCAAATCATAGAGAGATTAATCCGATTCTGATTTATTTACTTTCTTGAAAAACATCGGATTCTACTGGAATCAATGATATTTTGTGGATGATCCATTGGTAATCACCACAGAAACTTCTTATTTTTGTGAGTAAAAAGTCATTTGTTTAGTGAATCGGAAGCGTGCTAGAAAAGTTGAGTACGAAAAGCTTCATGTTAAAGAAATCTTAACAAGTTCAAGCGAACATGTTCTTTATGGATTGTTATTTTCCAAATGAATATAATTGAGAAGAAAAAATTGTTGTTTTTCAAATTTCGGACGTCCATACTATTCATGTGGATTTTTCATTTTTGGACTCGGTTTGGACTAATTTGTCTTTTGGGTACAAAGAAGTGATTTAAACCTCTTCTTTTAAGGTATATATATATATATATATGAGAGTGTTATGAGAGTAAAACCATTTCTTTATTTGGGCAATTAACGTTTGTCTGTGACCGTGTGGGTAAACCTAAAATCTTACCAGTTGAGTTACTCAAGGTTACTATCAACCAATCTTGTATATCTTGGCAAGTGATAAAAGATCGATTCGAGATGGTCGATATCCAATAAAAACACAGAGGCTCGAGAGAAGAAGAGTGGGACAATTTTCTTCTCAACTTTCATTCCAATGATGATTATAGTACTTATAGGAAACAAAAATCACTACTACACAAAAGGACTTTTTACACAATTGTAAATGGCTTTTTACAAGGTTTTGGAACCGTGTAAAGGCCGATCATGTAAGAAAGTGTGAGGCCTTTTTACACGGTTTTGGAAACGTGTAATGGACATTTTTACACGGTTCCAGGACCGTGTAAAAATGTGAGAAAACCATGATTTTTTTTTCTATTTTTACATGATTCCGAGACCGTGTAAAATGGTGAGGAAAACCGTGTAAAAAGGACTCAATTTTACACGATTGTTACAAATAATCGTATAAAAAAGTCACCTCTTTTTACACGGTTGCTAATTAAAACCGTGTAAAAAGTTGTGACCCTTTTCACGGTTTTAATTAGCAGCCCTGTAAAAAGCTATAATCTTTTTACATGGTTTTGGCAAAGAACCGTGTAAAAATGTGCTATCTTTTTACACGTTTCTGTCTAACAACCGTGTAAACAAATCAACCAAAATCTAGAATACTACGAATCCATATTAAAATACAAAGAACACCTAACTAACTTTGTACTAACAACAACAATAAATTAGAGAAACACATAGATACCTAGCTAAGGTCGACCCTCCTCCTTTATCCGGGCTTGGGACCGACACTCTCATGTGTTGACATGGGCAGGGGCGGAGGGCCCATACGGCTATTACAGGCCATGGCCTGTGGGCTTTTTAAAAAATTTAGTAGACTTGCTAGGCTTTTTAAAATTTTCCAAGTAAAACCAGTTGGCCAGCCCATGAGTCCATGACCTGATTTGCTCTCTATCTCTCTCTCTCTCTCTCTCACCGTATCGATCAAACGCCTCAGCCCTCATTCCTCAAACGAATTAACGAAGAACTCAAGAAGACAAGAACAGAAGAAGACAACGACGAAGAACTCAAGAAGAACGGAAGAAGACAACAGTCAACAACGACTCTGGCAACAAAAACGGTACTGTTTCAGTGTTTTGAATTTACTGTGTTTACCTAAAAATGCAAGATCTGAAAAGGGGGAACTTGTAAACATCTGAAATTGAATTATTCCGGCGACCGATAAATTGGGGATTTTGGTGGTGATTTGTGTCTGTCTATGAAATGTGAATCGTTGATGTGGAATTGTGTAGGTTTTGGATTTTGCCGATTGAGTTTGTGAATGGATTTGGGATTTTGGGCGTGGGATTTGAGGGTTTTTGTAAGAACAATTTTTTTTTTGTTTTTTGTTTTTTGTAATTGCTTTTGCTTCTAATAAATCGATTCGTTGTTGGGTTGGTGAATCAGTGCACATATTTATATGTGTAACAGTGTAAGTGTAATAGTAGCCGTAAATATTTTAATTATATTACATAAATAATTTTCTGTATTGAATTTAATAACTTTTGTGGTCTTATTCATTATGAGTATTTGTTAAAGATTTTGCCATTGTGTGATTTGTGTCATTGACTCATTGTGTGAATTGATTTCAAAAACAGGGCACAAGTGGTAGCCGTTGGAATTGTAGCCCTCATCTTCAATGGAAGAGGAAGAGCGACAACCAAATCAGAGACGATTAAATGAAATTCCATTGATTTTAACTTCAACATCATCAAATAATCTTCCAGGTTTTTTTCATTTTATTCAAGTTTATTTAAAATTGTTTGGTTAGCTAAGTTACGTTTAAATTTATATGAAATTGTTTAATGCATCTCTAGACTTTATGAATTGTTTTATTTAAAATTGTTTGGTTAGGTAAGGTAAGTTTATTTAAAATTGTTTGGTTAGCTAAGGTAAGTTTATTAGTCCGGCCCGTGCGGTTAAAAGGCTTGTGTTCCGCCCCTGGACATGGGCGGAGTTACCTAGCCCACCCCTATCTAAGAATAAGACAGAAATCCTAAATGCACAAACATGTATGAAATTAATGAGAGAAGAATAACATACAACCTAAGGGGAGTTTACCAAATGCTTACTGGGTGTCAATTATTTACAGAGTGAGCATGTCAAGGACTGAGAATCTTATCCGGTAAGAGGCATATAAGGACCGAGAATCTTACCTGGTAAGTGAGGGAAAAGACTCTTACCCGGTAAGCGCTTACAAACCATTTTGACGGCCAAGAATGTTAGCCTATAAGATAAGGGTGGCAACTCTTACCCAACACAATTCAATAACATGTAAAGCCAGTTTGAATTACATATCATGTAATATTACAATAAAAGAAGAACAGAAAAATCGTTTCGAATTCTAAATGTATATACGCCAATTAACAAGTTAATCTTTATATCAAACTGTACAAATATTGACACGAATGATTGCATTCTATCGAGCATCTAACATAGTTATCGTGACATTGTCAACAGAATTTTGTGTTGGAGCCAATGAAAGCGCATTGTTTTCACGCAAACTCAGTTGAGTGAAAAATGCAGGTTGTTTTGGTGGAGGCAATGTACTCTCGTTATCCAACATCACAACAACGGAGGACATAGTTGGCCTATCTTCCGCATGTTGTTGCACACATAACAAACCAATATGTATCGAACGGAGTAATTCAGAGTCGATGCACATATCCCTTACCTGAGAACTAGCAAGCTCAAGGGACCTCTCTTCTTTATAAAGTCTCCATGCCTAAACAGTTTTACTATATGATATAAGCATAAATACAATGAATTCTTGATAATAAAAACTCATTTTATTTTTCCATTGTACCCAATGTTACAATAAGTTTCATTTTTGAGGAGAAAATAGGGGCAATTGTCAAAAAGATCAAATCAATAACTTTTATGACAAAAATTCTTTCAGCCATTTTTTTCCGGGTACCTTTCATATCATGCTAATTTTTGCTCGAAAATAGTCAGAAAAGGGTTTGTTCAACTTACATGCCCAAGAAGATTATCACTGTGTTCTTCATGAGAGAACCCTCGATTTTTCTTCCCACTCACTATTTCCAACACCAAAACTCCAAAGCTGAACACATCTGATTTTACTGAGAAAAGGCCGTGGACTGCATATTCTGGAGATATATAACCGCTGCAGATTAATTAAGAAGTTAGATAATCAATACTAATAGACCTGCGAATTAAGAATGATTACTTCCTCCGTCTAAAATATGACAACATTTGACCTTGCATATAATTTTAAAAAAAAAGTGTTCAATTATTTATCAAACATCTAAATGCCATTTGACGCATTTTTTGGACCCAAATCAGCATAGCCAAATTCGTTGCGATAATAATTAATGATGGGCAAATTAGATAAATGTAAATTGAAAACTTCCCAAAAAAAATCTTACTAAGATCCAACCACTTTGTTTGTCTTGGCTTCTGTCTCATAGCCTTTAAATCTTCTAGCAAGACCAAAGTCTGAGATTTTAGGGTTCATGTCATAATCCAACAAAATATTTCCAGCTTTCAAATCTCTGTGAATAACCCGCAGCCGAGAATCCTGATGCAGATAAAGGAGCCCTCGAGCAATTCCGTGGATAATACGGAAGCGTTGGGGCCAATCAAGCGTTGAGCTCTGGTATTCATCTGTCCAAAATAGCAATTTCATTAGTTTCTACATAGTAATTCCATGTTTGTATATATGACAAGAAATGTAAACCAAAATTAAATCAAAATTAATGAGATTGTATCATAAATATCATCGAAAGAGAGGTCAAACCAAATATTATTAAGTCTAAGCTTTTGTTGGCCATGTATTCATAAATTAACATTGTTTCGTCTCCTCGAATGCAGTATCCTAACAGCTTCACAAGATTTCGGTGTTGAAGTTTGGCAATACATCTAATATCATTCTTGAACTCGTCACGCCCTTGTGTAGAAGTTTTTGATAATCGCTTCACAGCTATTTCTTGTCCATCATCCAACACACCCTGTAGTTTTTTAATTAAGGAATTGTTATTATTTTCTTACTTCACATTAATAATTAATTTTTCCAACCATTGTACTTATCTTTCCATGCCAACAACCATCTTTCTTACAGAGACACCAAAAGTACAAAACTTTGCAAGAATGAGCATTTTTTGACAAAAGGTGTGAAGAAGAATGGTGATTTGCATTTACATATAAAAAAAATCCAACATTGTTTATTTGGATACTAGTGTTCTTTGGTATTTTCACAAAATCGATGGTTAGCATGCAACAAAAATGTTAGTACAACAGAAACTAATATATATAATTTAAACACATGCAATGCATGTGAGGAATTAAAATTTTAAATTTAGTTTGAAAGGAGGCCTGTGTTGGACATAATATCTTACGGGATTAACAGGAACAGCCTCACAAGTTACAACAACTCACGAACTAAACTAAACGAAACTCTTCTATGCAAACAAAAGTGTTTTATTGAGCTTGTCTAGTGTTTCACTCGTATGTTATATATTTGTATCACTGAACTTGATTAAGATATAAGAATCAATGCCAAAAATGGTTCATGTGGGTTTCATTCAATTATTGACTACTTGGAAAAGTAAATAACAGGAAAACAAATCCCAACAAATCTTGAACAAAACAAGCATATTCAAAACTTCAACCACTCGTTTCAAGATATGTGTTACCTTGTAGACAGGACCAAAGCCACCTTCTCCAAGTTTATTGTTGATCGAGAAGTTACTTGTAGACTTAGCAATCTTAGACAGGCTAAAAGATGGTAATTCTGCATCTTCCTTCCGACCCTCATTGACAGAATCTACATTAAGATCATGTACAGACACACAAAGTGATACATCAAAGTATTTTTTAACTCATAAAAGATATAGGCAAATCCTGCATAGCATTTGGAAAGCGGTCTCTAAATTGTACTTCAAGACGTAGTCAAAATGAAATATGGTTGTTTGGTATTGTTAAGAATGAAATATGGTTGTTTGGTATTGTTAAGAATGAAATATGGTTGTTTGGTATTGTTAAGGCTCTGGATGGTTAAGGGAGGCCCAAGATACAAAACCATTCAGAGGGTTTTAGAACCATTAACAGACAGTCTTTTTTTTTGCCAAAACAAGATTCACCTCTTAGCGATTCAGAGGTTGACTCTTAATGGAACTATTAAGAGGTAAGCAAACAGCCCCTTAAAGCTTAATTTAGGCAGTTGGTGAACAAATTTTGTGAGGAGCCTATCGAAAAAACCTCGCATTTGCCTTACCTCGTCTATTCATGTAAGATCTTTTCTTCTTGTTTCTTGCATACATTGCAAGAGATAGACCCACCAGAACCAAACAAACCGAGGTTGACACAAATGCTATGATCATTCGTTTCTTCTTGTTGGAACCAGATTCAAGAGTTGTAAGACCTTGAATACAAAAACATATACATAACGATCATAAACAGAATATTCTCATTATATCATATATGCCTTCATTGTCTGTCAAATGTGAAAAAGATCATCCAAAATGTGAAAAATGGAAGCAGGTGATAATAGTCAAAAGGAATTGAATTCTATACCAATGAGAACCCTTATTCATGATTTTTTGTTATTTTATCATACAAAACAGTACAATATAAATGGCTAATCTTTCCCAACAATTCACAAAAAAATGACAAATTCACGATTTTTAGTTATTTTATCAACTCTCTCAAGTTCTCAGCCTTTCAACGTTTAATAAGACTTACGACAACCAACATTAGTCAAATCTCTCGTATCAGTATCTCATTAGAATACCTTTAATCGACAAGGTAATCTTATTTTGTTTGATATATTTGTAATTGCTAAAACAGAAAACTAAATATGCAAGCATGAATGATTCTAACCATCATAATTGTAGTTTTGTTGCAAAATAACCATCGGAAGTTGCCTAGAATTGCTCATTCCAACATGCTTTTATGTTCTTTTTGAATTTGTGCAAGCACAATGTTAAGTTTGCAATGGAGCTACAAGTACGGTCATTGAAAAGCTAATTAATGCACCCTAAACTAGAATTAGGAAGTAAGAAAACTAAAAACATCATACCAAGACAGAAATACTCAACAAGAATTGCAACATTTTCTTTTTCAGGATGTCAAACAAGAATTCCAAAGTTCTCATTTTTGAAAAGTTTGCAAGTTAGGTCATGCATTTTTCCCCATAAAACTCATTAAAAGAAATTTGTGATTCTTTATGGTCGATGTTGCCTATAATCGTAAATGAATTGAAATAGTATTGTGGCTATTTAGTTGATATTCAAGTTTCCCATTTAGGTCAAAGTAGAACATTGCACTTCTTATGGGATGGATGGAATGCAACTTTTATTTTCTGCAGACTACAAGTAGACAATGTACATGCAAATTGGCAATGCCCAAAGATAAGAAACTGAGTTTCTTTAAAAGAAAACAAAGAAGCAAAAAGGAGTTGTTGAGTTCTCCTCCAACAAAGCTTCGGTTTGTGTCGTCCTAATCCGCTCTATGAGGCTTGACACTAATTCGATTCTTGAGAGGTTGGCTCAAAGGCTCCCGCTATAATCTTTTTGGCTCAAGGCGTAGGCAAACACATTTGCTTAACCCGGATGATAGAGCAATTCACAATCATAATCCTTAAGTAGTTCCAACCACCTCCTTTGCCTCATATTCAACTCCTTTTGATCGAAGACATATTTTAAACTCTTATGGTTCGTATACAACGTACATTTCGTACCGTAAAGGTAGTGCCGCCACAACTTCAACGCGAACCCCACCGTCGCTAACTCCAAGTCATGAGTATGGTAGTTCTTTTCGTGCACCTTGAGTTGTCTCGATGCGTAGGCAATCACCTTCCCCATTTGCATCAATACACAACCCAAACCCATCTGTGATGCGTCGCTATAGACCACAAAATCTTTCGATCCTTTGGGCAAGAATAGGATTGGAGCTTCACATATCTTCTTTTGCAAGGTTCGGAACGCCTTCTCTTGTGCCTCGGTCCAAACGAACTTTACATTCTTCCGAGTCAAAGTCGTCAATGAAGAAGCAATCTTGGAAAAGTCTTGAATAAATCTCCGGTAGTAACCCGCTAAACCCAATAAACTTCAAATCTCCGATGGACTTTTGGGAGGTTCCCAGTTAATCATTGCCTCGATCTTGGAGAGATCCACCATTACTCTGTCTCGGGTGACCACGTGCCCCAAGAATTGGACCTCCTCTAACCAAAAGTCGCATTTGGAAAATTTTGCATACAAATTTTTCCTTCTTAGGACTTCTAACACTTCCCCAAGATGTTGCTCATGCTCCTATTCGTCCTTGGAGTACACCAAAATATCATCTATGAACACAATAACCGATTTGTTCAGGAATGGCCGGCACACCCGGTTCATCAAATCTATGAACATCGCAGATGCATTAGTCAACCCAAAAGGCATTACCAAAAATTCGTAGTGGCTGTAACACATCGTAAATGCCGTCTTCTGAATGTCGTCCTCCTTCACCTTGACTTGATGGTAGCCCGAACGTAAGTCGATCTTTGAGAAGCATCCCGTTCCTTTAAGTTGGTCAAATAGATGGTCGATCCTAGGGAGTGGGTATTTGTTCTTCACGGGTACCTTATTTAAGTCCCTATAGTCAATGCACATTCTCATCGTGCCGTATTTCTTCTTTACAAACAGGACCGACGCTCCCTAGGGTGACGAGCTCGGTCTCACAAATCCCCTCTCTAGAAGCTCTTGAAGTTGAGCCATCATTTCTTGCATTTCGGATGGAGCTAGACGGTAGGGAGCTCTAGCGATCGGAGCCACTCCCGGAATTAGATCTATCTTGAATTCCACTTGACGATCTGGCGGTAAACCGGGCAAGTCCTTCGGAGACACATCGAGAAACTCGCGTACCACCCTCACATTCTCGAGTTTCTTCTTTTTAAGCTTAGTGTCAATCACATATGCCAAGAAAGATGTACACCCCTTGGTTAGACATTTACGTGCCTTGATCATTGAGATAATCGCCACTTCTCCCGTTCTCCTTTCACCATATACGATCACCACTCCTCTGTCCAAAGTTAGAATACGGATTAGTTTTTTTCGCACATAAAATCTCGGATCGATTCATCTCTAGCCAATCCATTCCAATCACTACGTCGAATCCCCCAATCGCTTTGGCATCAAGTCGATCGGAAACTTCATTCTTTCGATTTCCAACGTACAACCCTTAACACATCTCGAACCACTACTTGACAATCGTCCGCTATCTCTACCACTAGGGCATCCTCTAGACTACTAGTGGACATAGACAACTTTTGGCAAAAGGAACTCGACATAAACGAAAAACTTGCACCCGAATCAAATAATTCACGTGTAGGTACCGAGTTTAGGAGAAACGTCCTGACACCATATCCGTCGAAGCCTTTGCCTCCTCGGTTGTCATTTGAAAAGCTCTTCCCGACGCTCTCAGAGGATCCACTTTCTTTCCTCCGCTTCCTCCCGTCTTCAATTTTGAGCACTCGCTTCGAACATGGCTTGGTTCCTTGCATTCAAGACACGTGATTCCGTTAACCGGGCAATCACTACGGACATGACCTGTCTTCCCACATTTGAAGCAACTAGCCCCCGCTTGAGTTGCACGTACCAAAATGTTTACTTCGGCACTTGGGAAACCGTCTAGCCACTTCTAGGATCGGTTCCCCGGTGATTGTTGTTGAATGATATTGGTTTCTTAGAGGGCATAGAGCTTCCCTCCCACTTCCTCTTCTCCAACATCCTTCCACTTTCCTCCCTAAGACGATTGTAGGCATCCTCCATAAGTTGGGCTTCTTCAACCGCCTCACGAATAGTGGAGACTTTGGATACACGTACCATGGACATCATGTCGAATGGAAGGCCCTTGATGTAAGCCTTGATCTTCTCCTTCTCAATTGGGATTAGATGTCCCACTATCCCCAACTTGTCCATGAATTGTCGGTTGTACTCTTTCACCAACAAGTTCCCCTTCTTCAAATTCCGGAACTCTTCCTCTTTCCGGTCCATTGCTCTCTCATTGCAATACTCTTCCAGCACTTTCTTCTTGAAAGTCGTCCAGCTCAACTTGGCCAACACCAAGGCCTCCAATGAAGTAGAGTAAACATTCCACCAAGTGAGGGCCGCCCCTCTTAACATTTGGGAGCTGAATTTTTCCTTTTGGCTCTCACCACATTCGCTAGTTCGGAAGACCTGTTCCATCTCCAGGATCCAGTTCATGCAAACAACTCGATCATCCGTACCCTTGAACCCGGGTGGCCTGCAACTTAGAAAAGTCTTGAAGGAGCAATCTCTCCCCGCTTTCCATGTATCCAACATCACCAAACCTTCAGTAGGAATTTCATTTCCGGCACCCCCAGATCCCGCTACTTTGATGTTTTCAGCAATCGTTTCGTGTCTACGGTTGTTAGTGTCCCTGTCTTCCAACAGTTTCAGAAATTGCTCTTGTTGTTAAGCCATGGTTTATTCATGTCCCTCATCATTCTATCCATCAATCTCGTCTCTGCTGTTACCTCTTCCATAAGGGGTTCAGATGTTTCCAGATTGTGTTGAGGTATATTGTGTTGAGGTATATGCTCAACCCCTCCTCCCAACACGTTGTTTAGAGGTGGAGGCGCTTCTACCGTAGTCATCCTTGGTTGATCGGCCGTAGATGTCGTCGCGTCATGACCATCCGACCTATTACGAGTATTAACCATTGAAGTATGCCACACATTCGAGAATGGAGGTAAGAAATAGGATAAAAGAATTTAACATAAGGAAAGATACCATTACATTCATCAATCATTATAACGATGGCAATCTAAGCATGCTCACGTAACAACGATTCATAATAGCATTAGCTAATTGAAGTTATGAACATGTTACACATAAGAATCCTCGTTACCACAGTAACAATTTACAATATGTGCAATTCCGTCGACTCTAAGACCATCCTATCTTAAGAGTTCTAGCCAATCTCACAATTCATAACTTAATCGTTCCAGCTTAAGTCTAGGCATCTTGCATTCATACCTAGTTCACTTAAACAACTTCTATGATACCAACTTGTAACACCCTAAAAATTGAGGTAAATTTAAACCCGATAATTGCAGAAAGTGACAACTAATACAAACAAATCACCCAAAGAGGGGAAATAGTTTGGTGTTTACAACAAGTTAACAAGGAGATACAACTCAACAACCTACTAATCTAAACTACAAAGGCTTAGATTATAAACGGGTGTTGTTATCTCACTTTCAAAAGAATGTCCGACTAAAACCAAAAGTACGTCGCTAATTCCTCTTTACAAAAATGCTATCACCTCCTCTCGACCCTTCCCTCAAACCCGTGAAGTCCCACCGTTAGAATGACCTGCTAAACATGTCAGTTCAAGAAGAAGTGTTAGGCTAACACCTAGTGAGAACAACATTTGATAAGTGAAACTAATAAAACAACATTATATAATATGACTTTCAACCGTCCTCGGTTAATAGTTATTTGCATACAATTCACTCAGAACATCAACCCAAACGGAGTCTTTAGTCAACCTTAGACATCAACCCAAACCGGGTCTTTAGTCACGTAGGACATCAACCCAAACCGGGTCTTTAGTCACTTTGAACATCAACCCAAACTGGGTCTTTAGTTGCTTTGAACATCAACCCAAACCGGGTCTTTTGTTACTTTAAACATCAACCCAAACCGGTTCTTTAGTTATTCTTTCCAAGTCTTTCCAAGTCTTTACTTCCACTCGTCCGTAGGAAAATTCATCTCGTAAGCACATAAGTCTAGACACTCCATGTCTCATAAATGCACAACATAGATCTAATTCCAAATACCAATCGTTAATGAAATCAAAATCTATTTTACACAGACGAAAAGGAGAGTTCAATACCATCATAACTATAGAGAGATTTTCCAATACTTGGAATTATCCACAAAGTGCCACTTAGGTATAAAATCCCCAAAATTCACAAAATACTATTTTGAACATTGTTTCAACATGGAAAACCAACATTCATCATTTCCTTGCCAAAATCACCAAGTATTTCAAAACCCTAGATTTTGACCTAGATTTCTTAAACTCATAAACGTAAAGGAAATGTAACTCACACACATAAGAACCATAAATACACCCTTAATTATCATGTATTCATCTTTACAAACATTTCCACCCAAATCAAAACTCTAAAAATCTCCAAAACATGTTTTTAGGTTAATGTCCATAAATCCAAGAAATAATAAGTTAGGAGATGTTTAGAAGGTTTAAACATAAGGATTTGACATGTATAGAGTGTAGGAGTATGGATGAGCTCACCTTGGTGGTTGCTAGAGGGAACCAAACCCTAGAGGAAGAAGGTAGGAGAGTGTAGGTCTTGAAACTTGATACTTTGCTAGACTCCTCACAAATAATCAACCCTATGAGTGCATTAAATCTCCATTAATGCTTAAGGTAGGTTGAGTAAATGAAGAGAGAGTTGGGAGGGGGAAACTCACCAAAATCGCTGGAGCAAATCGTCTTCAAGCAGCTCCTAAATCAGACATGTTAAAAATCCTGTATCTGACCTTTTTATACCTAAAACTGCGACCGCGACTATGAGCGGCGATAGTGACAAAATGTCACAATCGCTGTTGACTATGGAATTTTCCGAGTGTTACACGTGTTTCATGCCATGGCACTTTGTGGGGCACCATGGTGCACCACAATGTGTGTTTTTTACAAACCACAACGTTTTTCAAATTTATTTTTATTTTGTTATTAGTTTTTTAGTTTTTGTATTTTCTCACTTCTAACTTTTAGATTTTACACTTCTACATATTTTACCTAATCACATCACTCACAGTTTTATGGACTCGCACACATCGAGATCGTCCACTGAAGCCGAGTATAGAGCAATGGCTTCTACAACATGTGAGCTTATTTGGATCAAACAACTTCTAAAAGATATGGATGTTCAACATCCAAAGGCGATATCACTGTTTTGTGATAACAATTTGGCTCTACAGATTGCATCATCCAATCCAGTTTTTCACAGGCGTTCAAAACATATTGACCTTGCTGCACCAGATCCAACTTATATAAAGTTTATGTTCAGTAATTAAACCTTCATGAATCCATTTTTGTTCTTTCATTCCAGGTAAAACCCCCTTGAAGTATCAACTAGTGGAGGAAGAACCCTATTAGACAACCTGCCCCTTGTTTTTTTTTCACAAATAAGAAGTTTCGTATTCAATTCGGATATTAGAGAGATTACCATATATAACACAAAATTTCTCCGCCTATTCTTTCTAGTCGAGCCTCTCGGTCTGTCATTATACCCCGAGAGCTAGAAAGAATTACAACCCCCATCCCACCTAAAAGTCTAGGAATTATTTGATAGTTAAAATAGATTTTGTTTGTTCAAGAAATGGAGAAGGCTAAGTTCATTCATTTGATGCCAATACAATCTACGCATCAACTTGCAAATATATTCACAAATCTTTTGCCAACTTCAAAGTTACAACCTTTGGTGTCCAAGATGGCACTAAAAACATTTATTGCTCATGCTAATCTTGAGGGGGAGTATTACTAACTCAAGTTGGAAGGATAGCTTTTTCATTTTCGGTTATTTAGTTGAATCTCGTTAGTTGTTTTTAATTATTGTTTACTATAGTTAACGTTTCTTCATCTATATATTGAGTTTTGTGCTCGGCTGGTTTCAATACAGTGAAATCATTTCCCTTTTTCCAATCTCAAATATATACTATCTGTTTGTCAGAAGACATACGATACCTGACACTTTTGTGCTATATATAATCGATAATGTACACTTTTATCGACCAACAAGTTGGTCAAAGAAAAAAATATTCGGTTATTTGTTAAGCTAAGTAAGTTTGTATCAATCAAACAAAATTGATATGTAATAAGTAAACTAATTGTTGTACAAAATTGATATGTAATATGTAAACTAATTGGTGCATTATTTGCAATATCTAGTTTTGATGGTTGACAAACCATACTTGTTCTAATAAGCTTGTTTGATTGTTGTGAATTTTAATTCCGTTTAATCTTGAATTATATGGAAAATTCACGACATTGTGCTTAATGGATCGAAAGCTCATAATCACTATTAACTGAAAGACTTTTACATAGAGAAATTTCCCTTGAAAAATCCGTCACTAAAGGGGTGATTCGTCAAAACCGTCACAAAAGTTGGTGGATAAATTGTTGGTCGGAAACTCAAATCATAGAGAGATTAATCCGATTCTGATTTATTTACTTTCTTGAAAAACATCGGATTCTACTGGAATCAATGATATTTTGTGGATGATCCATTGGTAATCACCACGGAAACTTCTTATTTTTGTGAGTAAAAAGTCATTTGTTTAGTGAATCGGAAGCGTGCTAGAAAAGTTGAGTACGAAAAGCTTCCTGTTAAAGAAATCTTAACAAGTTCAAGCGAACATGTTCTTTATGGATTGTTATTTTCCAAATGAATATAATTGAGAAGAAAAAATTGTTGTTTTTCAAATTTCGGACGTCCATACTATTCATGTGGATTTTTCATTTTTGGACTCGGTTTGGACTAATTTGTCTTTTGGGTACAAAGAAGTGATTTAAACCTCTTCTTTTAAGGTATATATATATATATATATATATATATATATATATATATATATATATGAGAGTGTTATGAGAGTAAAACCATTTCTTTATTTGGGCAATTAACGTTTGTCTGTGACCGTGTGGGTAAACCTAAAATCTTACCAGTTGAGTTACTCAAGGTTACTATCAACCAATCTTGTATATCTTGGCAAGTGATAAAAGATCGATTCGAGATGGTCGATATCCAATAAAAACACAGAGGCTCGAGAGAAGAAGAGTGGGACAATTTTCTTCTCAACTTTCATTCCAATGATGATTATAGTACTTATAGGAAACAAAAATCACTACTACACAAAAGGACTTTTTACACAATTGTAAATGGCTTTTTACAAGGTTTTGGAACCGTGTAAAGGCCGATCATGTAAGAAAGTGTGAGGCCTTTTTACACGGTTTTGGAAACGTGTAATGGACATTTTTACACGGTTCCAGGACCGTGTAAAAATGTGAGAAAACCATGATTTTTTTTTCTATTTTTACATGATTCCGAGACCGTGTAAAAAGGTGAGGAAAACCGTGTAAAAAGGACTCAATTTTACACGATTGTTACACATAATCGTATAAAAAAGTCACCTCTTTTTACACGGTTGCTAATTAAAACCGTGTAAAAAGTTGTGACCCTTTTCACGGTTTTAATTAGCAACCCTGTAAAAAGCTATAATCTTTTTACATGGTTTTGGCAAAGAACCGTGTAAAAATGTGCTATCTTTTTACACGTTTCTGTCTAACAACCGTGTAAACAAATCAACCAAAATCTAGAATACTACGAATCCATATTAAAATACAAAGAACACCTAACTAACTTTGTACTAACAACAACAATAAATTAGAGAAACACATAGATACCTAGCTAAGGTCGACCCTCCTCCTTTATCCGGGCTTGGGACCGACACTCTCATGTGTTGACATGGGCAGGGGCGGAGGGCCCATACGGCTATTACAGGCCATGGCCTGTGGGCTTTTTAAAAAATTTAGTAGACTTGCTAGGCTTTTTAAAATTTTCCAAGTAAAACCAGTTGGCCAGCCCATGAGTCCATGACCTGATTTGCTCTCTATCTCTCTCTCTCTCTCTCACCGTATCGATCAAACGCCTCAGCCCTCATTCCTCAAACGAATTAACGAAGAACTCAAGAAGACAAGAACAGAAGAAGACAACGACGAAGAACTCAAGAAGAACGGAAGAAGACAACAGTCAACAACGACTCTGGCAACAAAAACGGTACTGTTTCAGTGTTTTGAATTTACTGTGTTTACCTAAAAATGCAAGATCTGAAAAGGGGGAACTTGTAAACATCTGAAATTGAATTATTCCGGCGACCGATAAATTGGGGATTTTGGTGGTGATTTGTGTCTGTCTATGAAATGTGAATCGTTGATGTGGAATTGTGTAGGTTTTGGATTTTGCCGATTGAGTTTGTGAATGGATTTGGGATTTTGGGCGTGGGATTTGAGGGTTTTTGTAAGAACAATTTTTTTTTTGTTTTTTTGTTTTTTGTAATTGCTTTTGCTTCTAATAAATCGATTCGTTGTTGGGTTGGTGAATCAGTGCACATATTTATATGTGTAACAGTGTAAGTGTAATAGTAGCCGTAAATATTTTAATTATATTACATAAATAATTTTCTGTATTGAATTTAATAACTTTTGTGGTCTTATTCATTATACGTATTTGTTAAAGATTTTGCCATTGTGTGATTTGTGTCATTGACTCATTGTGTGAATTGATTTCAAAAACAGGGCACAAGTGGTAGCCGTTGGAATTGTAGCCCTCATCTTCAATGGAAGAGGAAGAGCGACAACCAAATCAGAGACGATTAAATGAAATTCCATTGATTTTAACTTCAACATCATCAAATAATCTTCCAGGTTTTTTTCATTTTATTCAAGTTTATTTAAAATTGTTTGGTTAGCTAAGTTACGTTTAAATTTATATGAAATTGTTTAATGCATCTCTAGACTTTATGAATTGTTTTATTTAAAATTGTTTGGTTAGGTAAGGTAAGTTTATTTAAAATTGTTTGGTTAGCTAAGGTAAGTTTATTAGTCCGGCCCGTGCGGTTAAAAGGCTTGTGTTCCGCCCCTGGACATGGGCGGAGTTACCTAGCCCACCCCTATCTAAGAATAAGACAGAAATCCTAAATGCACAAACATGTATGAAATTAATGAGAGAAGAATAACATACAACCTAAGGGGAGTTTACCAAATGCTTACTGGGTGTCAATTATTTACAGAGTGAGCATGTCAAGGACTGAGAATCTTATCCGGTAAGAGGCATATAAGGACCGAGAATCTTACCTGGTAAGTGAGGGAAAAGACTCTTACCCGGTAAGCGCTTACAAACCATTTTGACGGCCAAGAATGTTAGCCTATAAGATAAGGGTGGCAACTCTTACCCAACACAATTCAATAACATGTAAAGCCAGTTTGAATTACATATCATGTAATATTACAATAAAAGAAGAACAGAAAAATCGTTTCGAATTCTAAATGTATATACGCCAATTAACAAGTTAATCTTTATATCAAACTGTACAAATATTGACACGAATGATTGCATTCTATCGAGCATCTAACATAGTTATCGTGACATTGTCAACAGAATTTTGTGTTGGAGCCAATGAAAGCGCATTGTTTTCACGCAAACTCAGTTGAGTGAAAAATGCAGGTTGTTTTGGTGGAGGCAATGTACTCTCGTTATCCAACATCACAACAACGGAGGACATAGTTGGCCTATCTTCCGCATGTTGTTGCACACATAACAAACCAATATGTATCGAACGGAGTAATTCAGAGTCGATGCACATATCCCTTACCTGAGAACTAGCAAGCTCAAGGGACCTCTCTTCTTTATAAAGTCTCCATGCCTAAACAGTTTTACTATATGATATAAGCATAAATACAATGAATTCTTGATAATAAAAACTCATTTTATTTTTCCATTGTACCCAATGTTACAATAAGTTTCATTTTTGAGGAGAAAATAGGGGCAATTGTCAAAAAGATCAAATCAATAACTTTTATGACAAAAATTCTTTCAGCCATTTTTTTCCGGGTACCTTTCATATCATGCTAATTTTTGCTCGAAAATAGTCAGAAAAGGGTTTGTTCAACTTACATGCCCAAGAAGATTATCACTGTGTTCTTCATGAGAGAACCCTCGATTTTTCTTCCCACTCACTATTTCCAACACCAAAACTCCAAAGCTGAACACATCTGATTTTACTGAGAAAAGGCCGTGGACTGCATATTCTGGAGATATATAACCGCTGCAGATTAATTAAGAAGTTAGATAATCAATACTAATAGACCTGCGAATTAAGAATGATTACTTCCTCCGTCTAAAATATGACAACATTTGACCTTGCATATAATTTTAAAAAAAAAGTGTTCAATTATTTATCAAACATCTAAATGCCATTTGACGCATTTTTTGGACCCAAATCAGCATAGCCAAATTCGTTGCGATAATAATTAATGATGGGCAAATTAGATAAATGTAAATTGAAAACTTCCCAAAAAAAATCTTACTAAGATCCAACCACTTTGTTTGTCTTGGCTTCTGTCTCATAGCCTTTAAATCTTCTAGCAAGACCAAAGTCTGAGATTTTAGGGTTCATGTCATAATCCAACAAAATATTTCCAGCTTTCAAATCTCTGTGAATAACCCGCAGCCGAGAATCCTGATGCAGATAAAGGAGCCCTCGAGCAATTCCGTGGATAATACGGAAGCGTTGGGGCCAATCAAGCGTTGAGCTCTGGTATTCATCTGTCCAAAATAGCAATTTCATTAGTTTCTACATAGTAATTCCATGTTTGTATATATGACAAGAAATGTAAACCAAAATTAAATCAAAATTAATGAGATTGTATCATAAATATCATCGAAAGAGAGGTCAAACCAAATATTATTAAGTCTAAGCTTTTGTTGGCCATGTATTCATAAATTAACATTGTTTCGTCTCCTCGAATGCAGTATCCTAACAGCTTCACAAGATTTCGGTGTTGAAGTTTGGCAATACATCTAATTTCATTCTTGAACTCGTCACGCCCTTGTGTAGAAGTTTTTGATAATCGCTTCACAGCTATTTCTTGTCCATCATCCAACACACCCTGTAGTTTTTTAATTAAGGAATTGTTATTATTTTCTTACTTCACATTAATAATTAATTTTTCCAACCATTGTACTTATCTTTCCATGCCAACAACCATCTTTCTTACAGAGACACCAAAAGTACAAAACTTTGCAAGAATGAGCATTTTTTGACAAAAGGTGTGAAGAAGAATGGTGATTTGCATTTACATATAAAAAAAATCCAACATTGTTTATTTGGATACTAGTGTTCTTTGGTATTTTCACAAAATCGATGGTTAGCATGCAACAAAAATGTTAGTACAACAGAAACTAATATATATAATTTAAACACATGCAATGCATGTGAGGAATTAAAATTTTAAATTTAGTTTGAAAGGAGGCCTGTGTTGGACATAATATCTTACGGGATTAACAGGAACAGCCTCACAAGTTACAACAACTCACGAACTAAACTAAACGAAACTCTTCTATGCAAACAAAAGTGTTTTATTGAGCTTGTCTAGTGTTTCACTCGTATGTTATATATTTGTATCACTGAACTTGATTAAGATATAAGAATCAATGCCAAAAATGGTTCATGTGGGTTTCATTCAATTATTGACTACTTGGAAAAGTAAATAACAGGAAAACAAATCCCAACAAATCTTGAACAAAACAAGCATATTCAAAACTTCAACCACTCGTTTCAAGATATGTGTTACCTTGTAGACAGGACCAAAGCCACCTTCTCCAAGTTTATTGTTGATCGAGAAGTTACTTGTAGACTTAGCAATCTTAGACAGGCTAAAAGATGGTAATTCTGCATCTTCCTTCCGACCCTCATTGACAGAATCTACATTAAGATCATGTACAGACACACAAAGTGATACATCAAAGTATTTTTTAACTCATAAAAGATATAGGCAAATCCTGCATAGCATTTGGAAAGCGGTCTCTAAATTGTACTTCAAGACGTAGTCAAAATGAAATATGGTTGTTTGGTATTGTTAAGAATGAAATATGGTTGTTTGGTATTGTTAAGAATGAAATATGGTTGTTTGGTATTGTTAAGGCTCTGGATGGTTAAGGGAGGCCCAAGATACAAAACCATTCAGAGGGTTTTAGAACCATTAACAGACAGTCTTTTTTTTTGCCAAAACAAGATTCACCTCTTAGCGATTCAGAGGTTGACTCTTAATGGAACTATTAAGAGGTAAGCAAACAGCCCCTTAAAGCTTAATTTAGGCAGTTGGTGAACAAATTTTGTGAGGAGCCTATCGAAAAAACCTCGCATTTGCCTTACCTCGTCTATTCATGTAAGATCTTTTCTTCTTGTTTCTTGCATACATTGCAAGAGATAGACCCACCAGAACCAAACAAACCGAGGTTGACACAAATGCTATGATCATTCGTTTCTTCTTGTTGGAACCAGATTCAAGAGTTGTAAGACCTTGAATACAAAAACATATACATAACGATCATAAACAGAATATTCTCATTATATCATATATGCCTTCATTGTCTGTCAAATGTGAAAAAGATCATCCAAAATGTGAAAAATGGAAGCAGGTGATAATAGTCAAAAGGAATTGAATTCTATACCAATGAGAACCCTTATTCATGATTTTTTGTTATTTTATCATACAAAACAGTACAATATAAATGGCTAATCTTTCCCAACAATTCACAAAAAAATGACAAATTCACGATTTTTAGTTATTTTATCAACTCTCTCAAGTTCTCAGCCTTTCAACGTTTAATAAGACTTACGACAACCAACATTAGTCAAATCTCTCGTATCAGTATCTCATTAGAATACCTTTAATCGACAAGGTAATCTTATTTTGTTTGATATATTTGTAATTGCTAAAACAGAAAACTAAATATGCAAGCATGAATGATTCTAACCATCATAATTGTAGTTTTGTTGCAAAATAACCATCGGAAGTTGCCTAGAATTGCTCATTCCAACATGCTTTTATGTTCTTTTTGAATTTGTGCAAGCACAATGTTAAGTTTGCAATGGAGCTACAAGTACGGTCATTGAAAAGCTAATTAATGCACCCTAAACTAGAATTAGGAAGTAAGAAAACTAAAAACATCATACCAAGACAGAAATACTCAACAAGAATTGCAACATTTTCTTTTTCAGGATGTCAAACAAGAATTCCAAAGTTCTCATTTTTGAAAAGTTTGCAAGTTAGGTCATGCATTTTTCCCCATAAAACTCATTAAAAGAAATTTGTGATTCTTTATGGTCGATGTTGCCTATAATCGTAAATGAATTGAAATAGTATTGTGGCTATTTAGTTGATATTCAAGTTTCCCATTTAGGTCAAAGTAGAACATTGCACTTCTTATGGGATGGATGGAATGCAACTTTTATTTTCTGCAGACTACAAGTAGACAATGTACATGCAAATTGGCAATGCCCAAAGATAAGAAACTGAGTTTCTTTAAAAGAAAACAAAGAAGCAAAAAGGAGTTGTTGAGTTTTCCAATGAAAATATAAAAAGACTAAACCGTGAAAGAACAAGCTATTTGGACAAAAAAGGAAATTGAAGAATGACGGTTAGTTTGCAATGAAAAGTTAAGTAGAATGGTTATAAAGACAAATAACTTAAACAAAAAGTGCTTACTTGTTAATTCCGAGACAGCCATTCTAATGTAAATATTTTGGGTTTCATCATAGTCTCTAACATCCTAAAGCTCACCAAACCATAGCAAGCATCCGCTTCCACCATGTCTGATATCTATGTTTGCATATGCTGTGCAAGAGCAATTCATCGTGCACGCCGTCTCACATTCTCCTAAACTCATGCTCAAATTGTACCATGAATGTCGGGTGTCTGGGAATTTCACACCTGAAATTCTACGAAACCCATCCCCACTCCCACAATCCAAAGAAGTTCTACGTAAACACCCGCTGGACCAATACGCTACATTCCATTCCTCTGGGCGTTTCGGTTCAAAACCGCTCATACAACTACAAACGGGGAAGTTGTTGGTGTTACAGGTTGCATATGGGCCACATAGTCCATATCGAGAACAACTATCAACGGGTGCCAAATTCAAAATTGGAAACCAACTTTGGGTGTGATTAACCCAATTCATCCGTGCCACACCGCCTTCAGGGTTCATATATATCCTTGAAATAACTGAACTCTCAACTTCAAATCTATAATATATCTCCCTCTTATTAAAAACAAAAACATTTACTGATGTTGGGTTTGCTCTCAAATTAGGCATGCCACTGAACCTATGGCCATTCCATGGCCCAAACCTCAAGTGCAAATCCTCCCCTTGCCCCACGAATATCTGTGGGAATCCATTTGTATCCATCCATGCTGTGTACTGACCTGGCGATGGATCATCAAGACTCTTCCACGACACCCATCGCCGGTCCATGCCAGTAACCAAGTCCTTACCGAGTTTCATACCTGGGAGAAAGGTGTCTCCAGGGTAATCAAAACTTTGCCATATGTATATTTGCTGACCAGTGCTACGTTCATCCCTTACAACAAGGTTTCCGTTATCCAAGAGCTGTGCCACCGGAGCAATATTCCTTAAAGATACCAAGGAAGATGACCAAATGGTATCACCATCACTGCGAAGCTGCAGGATTCCGTCACTACTGACTCGGAACATGCCTGAAGTACTGTTAAGTGGTGCATCTCTGTTTGCAACCCAAACTATAGTCCTATCTGAAATCTTGTTATACCGTATCCCCAGGTATCGATTCTTGGAGTTACCCAGGCTGAAAAAACCAAGTTCAAATATTCCATCAGCTGAAAGAATGGCATCACCATCTCGCATGGTTTCAGTTATGGTTAAAGTGTCTGCTGCATTAGAACTTGTCAAAAGCGAAAATAAAGAACCAAGGCATAACAAAAGCTTGGGAAACCTTCCCATTAATGGTTTCACTTATGGTTAAAGTGTCTGCTGCAGATAAACTAATTACTAATTTTTCAATAGTTATTCATTTGCCATACCAAGAAGTAAACCTATCATTTTATATTCAGCTTGAAGCAGTCTAAAAGCCTATCGTGTTTGACCAGGATATATCCACCAACTGCTGCATAATATTTCTCTCTGATTTTATTTTATTTAACCCAACTTATGTCTTCTGTTTCCTCCGATTATGTGTCATTGTGAAATAATATGTATTAAAACTGTTTGTATAACAATTTCTTCATATTTACCAACAGGCAAAAGGATCATGTGAGAAGTTGAGGTTAACGTGAGAAGCGTGAGAAGTGGATCTGAACCGTTGATCACTTTTAATCAAAGGCCCTCCCATGAACTGCGCCTTAGAAGGGAATTGATCCGGAGCATCTCGGTGGATTTTATCTCGGTGCATCTTATCCTAATATGCGTCCGTTTCTCATCCAACGGTTGACAACCACTTCTCATGCTTCTCGCGTTAACTTCAACTTCTCACCGGAACCCAGCCGTTTACCAACAAGTAGATAAAGTTGTTAGAACATTTATCATTTAATCTTATCAAAGAACACAACCTTTGAAATGGTAAGGGAGTAAGAGTATTGCATTTCTATTCTAGCAGAAACAATTCATCATCTAACACTTCTTCAATTATTCTTTGATAACAACAGTGAAATGGCTATTTGATTAAAAATCCCTTTGTATACCCATAGAAAGGAGAAGTTAGCAAGTATGAATGGGTGTGGACATTCAAGCAAGAGGAATAAAAGTATGAAAATAAAACAAATCATATTGTCCCTCATAGTCGTAGTTGAACACAGAATAAGTCAAATAATTGTTGTTCGTATTTTCCTCTCCTTTTGCCATTGATAATAATACCTCAATTAGAAACTCAACTTTCTTTACTCCTTCTATCACGCATAATTATAATAACTTCAAAAGATCTTTTTTAATATGACAAGTTATCATAGGTCTCGTTTACTCCTCATAGTCGTAGTTGACTACAGAATAAGTCTAAAATACTCTTTAGCTTCTAGATGGAAAGAAAAAATTTGTCAACTAAACTTTTTTAGTTTATTACACACCATAGACAAAAAAGTGGTTGTACCTTAAAACTTACCCCAAATAATCAGATTTTTCAAAATATTGCGAGTTTGTGACTAAGTTACATATGTTTTTAAAAGGGATTTGTGTAAGCAGAAACTGGTCATGCCTAGTACACAAAACGTTGTCAATTTCATTTTCTTTTAGGCTGTAACATCATACAAAAACATCCATAACCACAACAATTCACCACGAAGTTACGCCATGATGACCTAAAGTTAGGCCTTCCTTAAATTTTGACAATATTTAAGGAAGAGCCTAAATAAAATTGGTGATAAGATTCTAAGAATTGGAGATGGACTTGACAATGAAAGCATATTTGACTTACATTATAAACCAATCTTAAAAGATTAACTCCACAACCTTGAATATAACAACTGCCTTATATTAATTTGGTTGAAAATATGACATTCCTGATTTTGGATTAAGCCTGCGCAGGCAGAGTTGTGAAGAAAGCACTTTTTAGTTTACTACACCAAATAGCTAAAAAGTTGCCAAAATTTCACCCAATGAGCCATTACGCCTGATGCTCAACATGGAGAACGAATCGCAAATGCTCAACTCAAAAAATTAAATGTATACATCACAAATTACACCTGCAAAATACTGAAATCAGTGAAATGCACAATGAACATTGAACGGTGTGTGTTGGTATTTAAGTTGTGACGAGTAGGTTAAGATTAATAAACACAAATAAACCCTACATTTCAGCTCAATTCATAACATACCTACCGCACATCATGTAATATGGAAACTAAAATATCGTAATTCGAATAACACCGACGACTAATCAACCAAAACACATAAAAACAACAAAATCCATAAAAATTTAGGTGTAAACCGTACCTTTAGTATTACTAAGTGTGAAGATCCCTGATAGCTAAACCCTTCAGCTGGGAATTCAAACCCTAATTGCTGAGAAATGGAACGATAGACGAGGAACAACGGTCTTTTTGGCGGTAATGGTGTGTGAGCCGTTTGATACTTCTCTGTTTCTAGAATGGCATATCGCAAATAAAAGATTTGGAAAAGTAAAAAAACCAACAAATATTTGATTTTGAATGGTTAAATATTTAAACGTCATTTTTGGATTTTTGAAAATAGGTTAAATACATTCTTGTCACCTATAAAATTAAATTAATGTGATATAAATTTGGGGAAGAAAAAAAACTCAATAAACTATCTGATTTTGAAAATGATCAATTCCCTAAACTTTTTTAACAAATAAACTTCTAAATTTTTTACCAAATGTATTCTTGAACTTCTTTTAACAAATAAATCCCAAACTTTAAAAAAAAAATCATGAACTTAATTTTGAACAAATAAATCCGAAACTTTTTTTAAAATAAAATCATGAACAAAATATATTAATCCTCTCATTGATAACAATATAGAATGAACTAATTAAACAGAGAAAAGTATACAATTTTCACTACTAATTCCGAAGCATTCAAAAATTATGCCTAAACCATTAATAGATACATTTAAAAACTATACCCATCCGGTCATCCCTTCAGGAAATATACCAAAAAAGGCCATATTTTTCACAAATATACCAAAAATCGTCTATCCTTTCACAAATATACAAAAAAAAAAACTCAAAAGATATGTTCATCTCACTAACACGAATAGCTTTTGAATGTTTTGAAATTAGTAGAAGAAATGGTATAAATTTTTTCTATTTAATTGGTTAATTTTACTTTGTTTTGGGTGAGAGAAATTGTACATTTTTGGTCATTATTTTGTTCAAAAAAACTATCATATTTATTTTTTTCAAAATTAAGTTCATAGTTTTTTTATTAAAAAAAGTTTGAGATTTATTTATGCAAAAAAAGTTCAAGAATTTATTTTGTAAGAAAACTTAGGAAAAAGTTTAAAGGATTATTTGATAATTTTTTAGGAAAAAGTATAAACATTAGATTTTAAAAAAAAATATCAGGGACTTAATCATTCAAAATCAAATAGCTTGTTGGGTTTTTTAAATTTTCCCCAAATTTGTATCACATTAACTTGATAAGGATGTATTTAACCGGTTTTAAATAGTTTAAGGGTTTATCATTAAAAAAAATAGTTTAAGGACTTAACTATTTAAAATAAGATAGTTTGTTGGGTTTTTTTTAGACTTTTCCCTAAAAGATTTGCAAAACGTCTTATTTTTATTTATGTGAATAGTTTTAAAAAGTAAACGTTTATTTCTTTCTTATTTTGAAAACCAGTAAAAAAATGTAAGTTATTTTTTATTTTGTTACGTGAGTAAAGAAAAGAAACTACACCAAAAGCGTATTCGACCCTAGAATAAACTGTTGATCCAAACCCTCAGTGATTTGATAATGACTCTTTAAGAAACACTTAGTGAAAATTGTAAGTAAACAATATGTATTAGAGTTTCACTATCGCTGATAAGTACTATGACTCTACAGTACCGCTGATAGGAAACTCATGCTTTTAAATTAGACATTCAGCGAATCTGTTCATCAACAAAGCGCTGAGCCTGTTCAGTCTTGTTGATGATCGCTGATAGTTTTAGTTGTTTACTTACGATCCCTGAAGACAAGTTTCATGTCAACAAAGGTTCTACGCTGAAGTCGAAGATCAAGCCCGAGAACCAGCGACAAGTCTACTAATGAACTGATGCGGATATCAGCGAAGCCAAGATTTGTCCACTCAACGTGAAGTTTCAAGTAGAAGACTTCAGCAATCGTTGAGCTTTGTCACTCGCTGATATAGTATTGTTCAACGAACGCTGATCATGAAGTCTTCCTCTACAAGTTACTTTTGTCTTACCCCCTTGCACGCCTCCGTACGAAAATGTCAGAAAGGACATCCCTTCTGTCTATTATCGTACAACCAACTCTGATTCTACACTGTAAATCATGCGGCTGCTAAGGTTGTCTACAAAGGTCAAACCATGCAACCAATCAGCTACTGCCACGTGTAAAGTTATACTGTTGTGCATTAAATGCACGCAGTATATAAGAAGAACCCTACTTCAGAAATGAAGTGCTCGACCATCTTCTTCTTACTATCTTTGTGTTAGGATATTATTCGTAATTTCCTTATCTCCTTTCTGTCTTAATTCTAATGCAAGAAACTTAGTGTTCTCATAACTTGTTTAGATTAGGTTAATCCTTAATCTTGTTCCGCAACAAGTTGTAAATTGTTTGATTATATCAATAAACAATTTAGAAAGTAAAATCTGTGTGTTTGTATTCAACCCCCCCCCCCCCCCTTTCTACAAACTTGTATAACCCTTCCGGGACCAACAAGTGGTATCAGAGCAGATTGTTTAACCTCATAAACAAGATCTTGCTTATACTAATCTTTTCTCTTCCTTGCTACTTCTAATAATGGCTACAAACACAAATACAAACTATATTGACAATGGTTTCTCTTGCAAAACCCCATAGATTTTCCAGAGATAACTTTAATCTATGGAAAAATAGGATGATACTCTTCTTAGAAGGTGTAGACCCTACTATGCCAGGGAATAGGTCGCAGATGGTAGTTGCTATGCATAAATTCTCTATAAGAGAAACCAAGTCAGTGACTATGAGATGAAGTTATCAAATATTCTTATCTATTGATGCCCGAGACAAAATAGTAATTTCCCAAAAATGATGATTCATTTTCTCAAAACTCTTTGAAATAATCTAAGATATGAAGTCTTAGATGATTTTGGAAAAGGTTTTCTCACTGAATAAGAGAAAGTTGTTCAGTGATTTTGTTTTAGAAAAGACGCACTAAAAGGTTACCAAGATGATGAACTTTTCAGTGATAAATTAACTTTGTTTTATCCAACTTTTAAATGGGAATATACGAGAACTACTCCTCGACATTCGCTGATTAGAAAGTTAAACCTTGTTTCATCAAGGGTTTTTGTGAAAAGATCAGCAAACTGAAAGTCAGTTGGAATGCAATGAAGTTCAATGTCACCTATCATGACATGATTTCTAATAAAATGCTAGCTAATCTCTACGTGCTTGGTTTTAGAGTGAAGAACAAGTGGTATCAGAGCAGATTGTTTAACCTCATAAACAAGATCTTGCTTATACTAATCTTTTCTCTTCCTTGCTACTTCTAATAATGGCTACAAACACAAATACAAACTATATTGACAATGGTTTCTCTAGCAAAACCCCATAGATTTTCCAGAGATAACTTTAATCTATGGAAAAATAGGATGATACTCTTCTTAGAAGGTGTAGACCCTACTATGCCTTACTACATCGAAAATGGCCTATATATTCCTGTTAGAATTGATCCTGGTGTTCCAGGCACTGCTACTAGAGCTGCCATTCCTGAAAGATTGGTTCCCAAGGAAGTTCATATGTGGACTGATGAAGATAAGAAGAAAGTGGCTATCGACACTAAAGCCAGATCCATTCTTTCCATGGCTCTTCCTGACGAAGTCTACCATTCCGTCATGAACCTGAAAACCTCCAAAGCCATGTGGGACACAATCTGTGTTCAGTATGAAGGTACGTCTGAAGTCCAGGACTCAAGAAAGATCAACCTGGTAAGACAGTACGAAAGCTTCATTTGTGGTAAGAATGAATCTCTCTTTGAAGTACATCAGCGGTTTAACTGTTTAATTATAGATCTGAAAACCGTTGGTAAGTAATATTCTAACTTTGAAATTCTGACAAAGTTCTTAGAATGTTTACCTAAAAGCTGGGACAGTTATTCAATGTGTCTCAAGCTATCAAAGGATCTAAAATCTATGACTCTCTCTACCTTATATGGCACTATGCTCAATCATGAGCAGTCGTGTCATCTTAAGAAGAATCTTGTAAAAGATTCCAAGAGCACACCTGTTGCTTTACTCTCAGAGTCACCGTCCACTCAGCAATCTACTATCACTGTCACTGAGTTGGAAACTAACTCTGAATGCTCATCAGATTCCGACGCTTCAGATTTTGATGAATCTATAGCACTCCTAGCTAATAAGTTCAGGAGATTCTCTAAAAAGAGTAACTTCAGAAGGAATAAACCTCTCGCACTTACTGACAAGCCTAGATCATCAACCCCTGTTGATAAGGCTACTGCTACCTGCTTTAACTGTGAAAAAGTAGGACACTTTGCTAGTGAATGCAGGTCAAAGAAAATCTATAAACCCTCAGCTTTCCCCAAGAAAACCTCTAACCCCAGGGCTAGAGATGACAAATACAAAAAGCTGAAAGAAAAGTATTCAAAGCTGAAAAGCTTTAAGAAGAAAGGCAAAGGCCTGATGGCTGACTTTGATTGGGCTGCTTCTGATGAAGAAGAATCATCTGACTCTGAAGATGATGATGAAGCCAATCTCTGTCTCATGGCCAAAATCGAAGATGAGGAAGAAAATTCTGACATTCCCTCTACTTCAGCCTCTGCTACTAAGGTATCACCTTCTTTCTTTACCAATATTTCAGATATTGATGAAGCTGATAGTCTTCGAAAGATCGACCTCCTGACTATGAATTTATATGATGCCATGAATGGCAAAACTGTTGTTGAAAATTAAAACCTTGATCTCGCTGAACAGCTTAAAAACTGTCACCTTCAAATAGAAAAGCTTTCTAAAATTGAAGAAGATTTAAAAGATCAAGTTTATATAAATCAGTTAGTCAAAATCGAGCGCGAAGAAGCTATCGCTGCATTAAAAGCTGAAAAAGCTATTGTTGAAGGATGGTGTAAATCCTCAATAACGATCACTGAGATAATTAAGTCTCAGATTCCATTGAGTGACAAACGTGGTCTTGGTTACAAAGCTGATACTCTAGAACCTACCACTGATTGCTTAAGTTTGGAATGTTCGTGTCCTCTATCCCTGACACTTCATCTTCTCAGTGTTCCTCTTCAAAAACTCATATCCCTGAGGAAATCTCTACCTTAGCTTCTAAAGGCAAAGAGAAAATTGTTTATCCAAAACCTCAGAAGGGTACCTTTGTACCTAAGCTGAATGCTTCTAAAGCTTCAGTGACTCATCCCTCTACTTCTAAGAACAAGATCCCTGGATTTATTCAGCGATCTACCCCTAGAATCAGAGTGGATGTTATTGGTAAGAAATCTGAAGAACTGATTGTTCCTCCCATTTCCAATGCCAAAGGTATACTTGGTGATGGTCCTGCTCATTTAAAATTAACGGGTAAGCATGCAAATGGTCCTAAAGCTACTTTTAGCTATAGTAAATGTTATCACTGTGGACTTACCGATCATATTGCTAGTAAGTGCCCCACAGCCACCAAAGTTGAAAAGTTAGCTAAGGTGAAGATCAATACCCCCAAGGCAAAGAAGACCACCGAGGTTAAGAAATTAACCAAAGTGAAGACTGACACCAAAGCTGAATCTTCAAATGCTGCGAAGATTGCTGAACCTTCCACTTCCTCTACCACCACTGACAAATCTAGGCCCAAAATGAAATGGGTGCCTAAGTCGAACTAATCTTCCTTTGTTTGTAGGATAAGAAGGGTATCTGGTATATCGTGTAATACCCCGGGAAAATTCGTTAGTTAAATTATAGTTCCGTTAAAATTATCTAACTCTATAATTAATGTTTAGGGTAAGTTTGGGTTAATTTATAATTGAAGGGTGTTTTGGTCATTAGTGTTTAGTTCAAGGACTATATTAGTAAAATTGGTTGATAATATCTCTTTAGGGAAATCATATATTTCATCCAGCAGAGAATTATCCATAAAGTGTGTGTGTGTGTGTGTTTTGAGGCAAGAAGAAGAAGAAAGAAGGGTTAGTGGCTAGGACTTCAAAATGGTGCATTTGGAAGTGAAATTAAGGTATGTTGCTTTGTAATTTATGTTTGCAATTGCTATTAGATGGTTCCTATCGGATTAGAATCATTGATTTCATGTTTGGTATTAAATCTGTCGATTCTGGGTTAAAAGTTAGCAAACCGACAGCAGTTTCCGGACACAAGATGAATGTGTCCGGTAGATTCTTTATTGGTGTCCGGTAGTTTATTCTTACAGGTGTACGGACGATCTTGTACCCGGTAAGTACCCTTTTCTTTAAGTTTCCGGTTAAATTGAGATACCGGATAGTGTTCGGATTGCTTTGGTGTCCGGATGTTGTCCGGATTGTTTAGGTAGTCCAGAAAGGTTATGCTGTCCGGATTGGTCATGCTGTCCGGAAAGATCTGCTGTCCGGATTGTTTTTGTGTTGTCCGAAAACTTTGAGCTGTGTGGTCACTTTTGAGAGTTTAGATACTTTTGAGTATCCAGTAACCTGTGTTTTGTTAACTCTTAGATAAGGAATGAATGAGGACTGACTATTCTGTGGACTCGACTTAAGTTCGGGTTTGGGGGTAACATGTGAGGATAGAGTTATCTAGATCTCTTAGCTTTAGTAAGTCTTATGGGTTCTATTTGGTAAGAAGATACTTGTATCTAATTGTTTCAGATACTGTGAATTTGGAGTGAAAGCTGAATCTTGTGGAAAAGACTGGAAAGAGTTTTTGATAGGTAAACAGGTGAGTTTTACTTTAAAACGTTTTTAAACTGGAATACATATATGTGTGGATTGGGAATGTGATAGATGGTGTAATTATGTGTTTATGTTTGAAATATAATATATTGAGATATTGTATTTACATGAGCATCATACTATACGAGAATACGTTGGCCGGGCTTAGGACCGGTGGTGTTGGCTGTAATAGTCGTACAGCGGTGTTGGCTGTAATTGTCGTACATCGGAGTTAATTTATTAGTTGGCTTGCAACCAACTAATATGGCCAAGAGAATGAGACAGGAAGGTATATGATGCATGAGTCATAAATGGTATTTGTATTTGTGTTATGTATATGATGGTTGTGCAAATGGTTTTAAAACTAACAGGGATTTTTTCACTTAGACCGCTAGGTCTAACCCTCATTTTGTTTTAAAAATATGTATTCCAGGTCGTGGATCGGGTAAGAGCAAATGAGAAGAGTACTATGTGTTTAGCTTTGGGAAGAAGGATGTTATGAAGACTAAGACGTGTTTTGCTGTTCTAATTTCATAACTAGATATCATGTATGTAATTAGCAAAAAGTTTGTAATGAAATACCTTATTCTGGATGTAAAGACTAAGGGACCTTACTTATTATATTATGAATCTTTTGGTTATGTAACGATGTTATGAAATATATGTTATTTGTTGTATGTTTGGGAACCGGGTTGTTACAGATGGTATCAAAGCCCTAGTTTAAGGGATTTAGGTATTCGTATCTGTACCTAGACTTAAACTGCATGTGAAGTAGGATGTCCCTATTACTGTAGAACCTTGGGATGTTAAATATAAAAAGGTAGAAGGAACATCATGTAAGGTAATTTCAGATTACACCTGGCTAGTGTAATTGTGAACTTACAGGTACATGTTTGAACTGGAATACCTTGTTATATGGGGTATGTGCTTGTGTGTATGTTAATCTTGTTTGAATCTACAGAATGGCAAGTGGTACTAGACAAACGAATCGGGAGGGAGGAGGAAATCCTAATAGGACGAATCCAACAGTTGGGACAAGGGGAAGAGGGGGAGAAAGAGGTAGAGGCAGAACAGGCGGCAGAGTTCAACAGCGAGGTGCAGAATTTGTTACAAGAGACGACTTGGCGGCTGAAATGGGAAGATTACAAGCGAATATCCAAGCTATGTTCAACCGAACTCGTGATACTGAAACAGAAATACCAGATCCTGGTCTGGAAGATGAAATGCCCATTACACGGACTGTGATGCCGGTACCAAGAAAATGTGATTATAAAATGTTCCTAAGTTGCAAACCTCCAACTTACTCAGAAGATAGAGACCCAGTGAAAGATATAAGGTGGCTGAAGGAGATAGAAGCTATCTTCAAGACCAGTAAGTGTGCTGGCGAAGATAGAGTACTATATGGGACTGCAATGCTAAAAGCCGATGCTCTATACTGGTGGGAAGCTCTTATTTCTTCTGGAGGATCTGATATATATTCTACTTTCTCTTGGGAAGAATTCGTTATAGCTTTTAGGAAATAGTTTTGTCCCCAAGCAGCAGTTAAGCAATTGGAAGGGGAGTTTATGAACTTGCAGCAAGGGAATTTATCAGTTCGGGACTATACCGCTCGTTTTCTGGAAAAGTCTCGTTTTGCGGAATACTACGTTGCCACGGAGGCAATGAAGATTGAAAGGTTTATCTTTGGGTTGAATTCAGAATTCATAAGTCTGGTGATTGCCAAAGGACCAGAAACTTTCTCAGCCGCAGTAGACGCCGCGAAAACTGTGGAACAGGATAAAGGGAGAAACGCTAGTGATAAAGGTATGGGAAAAAGAAAGTAGGAAGGACCACAGTATGATCCAAAGAAATCCAGATTTCAGAGGTTTGATAACCGTCCGCCTTTCCGATCAGCGGAAAGACCCTGTCCGAAATGCAATCGTATCCACCAAGGAAATTGTCAAGTTGATCCTCGGGTTTGTTATAGGTGCGGGAAGACCGGACATGTTGCTAAAGACTGTCGAGTAACGCGGTTTGTTTCTCATGTAATTCTCCGGATCACATTCAGTCTGATTGTCCAAGGGGAAGAATACAGCAAGGGGGTACGTCGGGGAAACCAGCGGGTGTTAGACCAGTAGTACAAAGGCTAGAGCAACCAAGAGCAAGGGGCCGTGCATTTCAGATACCAGCTCAAGAAGCGGAGGAAACTCCGGATGTGGTTACAGGTACATTTTTAATAAACTCTACATGTGCTAAAGTGTTATTTGACTCCGGTGCAAACCGATTGTTCGTATCTCCTTCATTTGCTGCTTATATGCATTTAAATCCTAAAGTGTTAGATCATGCTTTAATGGTAGATACTGCAAATGATAATCAAGTATCGGTTAAAGAGGTATTTGATAGTTGTGTGATAAATATAGAGGGGTGTGGAGTACCTATTCAACTATTTCCTATAGCTTTGATCGAGTTTGATGTGGTAGTGGGAATGGATTGGTTAGCCGAGAATCAGGCTAGCATAGTTTGTGATAAGAAGTTGATAAATGTTGTCTTGCCTGAGAGGGGACCGGTAGTGATTTATGGTGACCGTAGAAATCATCAATCTTGCCTTATATCTATGTTAAAAGCTCGTAAGTGTGTCAGCAAAGGTTCCCCGAGTTACTTAGCTTATGTGATGGATATTAAGCCAGAAAAGAATAAGTTGGAAGATATTCTTGTAGTCCGTGAATTTCCAGAAGTTTTCCTCGAAGACTTGAATAGTCTTCCTCCCGTTAGACAAGTAGAGTTTGGTATAGATCTGATTCCTGGAGCCGCTCCGATAGCCCGTGCACCGTATCGTCTGGCACTTCCAGAGATGAAAGAAATGATGACACAACTACAAGACCTATCCGATAAGGGCTTCATCAGACCCAGTTCTTCGCCGTGGGGTGCACCAGTCTTGTATGTGAAAAAGAAGGATGGTTCGATGAGAATGTGTATCGATTATCGGGAACTGAATAAGCGCACGATCAAGAACAAGTATACGCTTCCCAGAATTGATGACCTCTTCGATCAATTAGTTGGGGCTTGTTATTTCTCCAAGATTGATCTAAGATCTGGTTATCATCAGCTGAAAGTTAAAGAAGAAGACGTTCTAAAAACTGCTTTTCGCACAAGGTACGGTCACTATGAATTCCTGGTGATGCCATTTGGACTGACGAACGCTCCAGCTGCTTTTATGGATCTAATGAATCAGGTATGTAAGCCATATCTCGATAAATTTGTTATTGTATTTATCGATGATATCCTTATCTATTCCCGATCCAAAGAAGAGCACGCACAACATCTTCGTTTAATTATGGAATTGTTGAAGAAGGAACATTTATACGCTAAGTTCTCTAAATGTGAATTTTGGCTACGAGAGGTTCAGTTTATGGGGCATGTAGTTTCTGAGAAAGGCATTCAAGTTGATCCGATGAAAGTGGAAGCGATTGAAAAGTGGGAACCACCGAGAACGCCAACCGAAGTACGTAGTTTTCTGGGTTTAGTCGGGTATTATTCGAAAGTTTATAAAAGATTTTTCTCGTATTGCTACGCCTCTCACTAAGTTGACCCGGAAGAATCTAAAGTTCGAATGGAAAGCAGAACAGGATAAAGCATTCCGAATATTGAAAGAGAAAATCTGTAGCGCGCCGATACTAGCATTACCTGAAGGTTCTGATGATTTTGTTGTTTACAGTGATGCTTCCAAACTAGGATTGGGATGTGTACTAATGCAGCGTGGAAAGGTTATTGCCTATGCTTCTCGTCAACTGAAGGATCATGAAAGACAGTACCCTACACACGACATGGAACTTGCAGCAGTTGTTTTCGCGCTAAAGATTTAGAGACATTATCTTTACGGCTCTAAATGTCAAATTTATACCAATCATAAGAGTCTTCAACATCTTTTTGATCAGCGGGAATTGAATATGAGGCAAAGAAGATGGCTAGAGCCGGTGAATGATTACGACTGTGAAATTCTTTATCATCCTGGAAAGGCGATAAGTGGTAGCTGACACACTGAGTCGTCAAGAAAGAAGTGGAACAATAAAAGCAATTGCACTACGAGCTGAACTCCTACCTAACATCTTCGATGAATTGAAGAAGTGTCAAGTGGAAGCCTTTCAAGAAGAACATTTGAAACCGGAACGGTTAGTGGGTATATCAGCATTGCTCGTAAAAGATGATCGTGGGTTATTGTGTCTGGGAAACAGAATCTGGGTGACCCGTTTGGGTGGTTTACGTGATCGGGTACTACACGAAGCTCATCAATCCCGTTTCTCTATTTATCCCGGTACGAATAAGATGTATAAATGTTAGGGCAGGTTTTATTGTTGATTTAAAGTTCAAGGGTTTATTTTGTAATTGTTTAATCTTAGTCCATAGTGAACGGGCCGTGGGCTTGTTAGCCACGGGCCCGTACTATATAATGTTGTATTAGCCTAAGAAAAAAGGTTAATCATCCCATTAGCTTTCCTACTCTTATTGTAAACTCTCTGATTGAAAGCTTAATACAGGGATGACCAGTTGAAATCATTGTTCTTATTTGCTTATTATTTTCGATTTCATTACTGTTGCACGGATCTGGATTCTACAATTGGTATCAGAGCAGACAGACGGATTCGATTCAAAGTATCATTCTTTGATTTCTGGTTAGTTTGACTTTTACTCGTCTGACTATTCTTGAATTCTTGACTTTTTGATTCAGTCGAAATTGGTTGTTTTTGCTTATTGGGTTGTGTTAGCATTATCATTATAAGTGTTTCTGCAAATTTTCATACCCTAATTCGTTCGTTTGGTTGGTCAATTTAGCAAAACAAGTTCAAAAGTTTTTGATAGTGTTCTTAATCAAAAATCGAATTTTTATCATCAAAACGTGTTCTTGTTGATCCAAAATCGATTGGATTAGTGTTGTTTTGTGCTTGGTATTGTTTCTAACCTTTCAGGAACACATTAGAGCAACCCTAGTTGAGTTTTCGATCGATTTTAGCAAAACAGCCGCGGTGTCCGGATAAAACAGTCGCGGTTTCCGGACAAATCAAGGTGTCCGGACATTTGTGGTTCCATCCGGACTAATTCATTCTTCCGGACAAGTCAATCATCCGGGTAAGTCAATCATCCGGGTAAGTCAATCATCCGGGTAAGTTCTCTCTAATCTCAACTTTCCGGGTAATTTTGGTCCGGATAACTCAAAGTATCCGGAATTCATAATATCCGGAAATCCTCGTTTTACCCGGAATCTTCGTAGTATCCGGACACATCATAGTTTCTGGAAACCTCAAAGTACCCGAAAATCTCATCTTTCCGGACTCTATTACATCCGGTAACCTTGGTTATCCGGACAACTCAAGTTATCCAGACTCTCTTACTTATCCGGACAACTCTGCAACTTTGAACTGTTTCTCATAATTCTGGCCCGGACACTTCCAGATCAGATCACTTAGTTGGATTTCTTTCCAGTAAGCTAAGTTAGCGTCTAACCACTCATAGAACCTGCGTTAGGACTCCACTCTTAGTGCCTTGCGTTAAGTTTTCCACTTTGAATCAATCTACACGTCTGACGATCACTCCGTTGCAACCGAAGATGTCTACTTCTCGTGATGCTCTCGCAATCGGCACCGACACCAAGCCACCATGTCTCTACCCGAATGAGTACAGTCAATGGCGAGATAGGTTTATGATCTTCATAGAGTCCAAGGACAACTATGAGTACATCAAGGCAACCCTGGACAATGGCCCAATTGAACCACCGATGAAGGAAATACCTGCAACTGCAACTGCAGACGCTAAGCGTGTGAAGAAGACTCTTGTTGAGATGACAGAATATGAAAGAGGCATGACCGAAGGAGAAAAGCATGCAAAGAGATATCTAATACAAGCCCTTCCTAATTCTATCTACACTGCAATAGACAGTTACAAAGAGACGGCTAAGGGCATGTGGGACCAAGTAGCCAAAATGATGCGAGGGAGCGTAGTAGGAAATCAGCTAAAGATAAATAGTGCAATAACCAAGTTCGATGGGTTCAAGCAGCGCAACGGTGAATCTCTTACCCAGACCTATGAACGGTTTTGTCTACTTCTCAACGAGCTGAACAAGAATAAAATTGTTCGTTCCAATACCGAGAATGCGCTAAAGTTCCTCAACAACCTGCTACCCGAATGGAAAGTGTATGCTTCTCATGTCAAGCATAACAACTTGATAGAGAACATCAGCTTCAATGAACTATACGAGACACTTCTCCAAGACGAAGATGAGGTGAATGAGCTTCTGGGAGAGAAGAAGAATGAGCCGAAACCATTTGCTGATCCGATTGCCCTAATAACTTCCAAACTAGGGAAATCTTCAAGCAGTCAACCCAGACGCGGTCCACAGCATAGTTCTTCCGAGTCAGCATCTGAGGACGAGAAAGACGGTGACGATGATGATGATGAAGCATCGGAATTAATGAAAGCCATTGCCCTTCTGACTAAATCCTTTCAACAACAAAAGTTCTACAAGAAGCCGTCCTCCAATAGTCAACGCTTCTCCACCGCCTCCAATAAGCGTCACGACTACAAGGATCGATATGAAGGAAAGAAGAAGGTAGAAGAGCAAGATAGATCTGAGAAGAAGGATAAGACAAAGAAAAGTGACCGCAAGAAGAGAGATGAACCTGTGAAATGTTATAGCTGCGGGAAACTCGGTCACTTCGCTAAAGACTGCCGTCAGCCCACTGTGAAGAACTCTCATTATTATGAGGCCAAACTTGCACTGGCCAGACAAAAGGAGGCTGGAGAGGTGATGTTTGCTGAAAATGAGTACTGGCTGGGGAGATCTGATGATGAGGAATAATATGAAGGTGCTGATGCTTTCATGGGATACCAATCGTCTACTGATGAAGACAAGGCAAAAGCAGATCAGGTATGTGACTCTTGCCTACAAAACTTCACACTTCAATTGCAAACCATCACTGAAAAGGCAAACTCCCTCAAGGCCACGATTGCAGAACAAAAGCTTGAAATTCGTTCAATAACTGAAAAGCTTAGTGTTCAAACAAAGTTAACTGAGAAATATAAGTCTGAAAATGCTAATCTACAAGACAAATGCAAAAATCTTTCTTTAGCACCTAAAGACTTAAGGGCCAGATTATCTGATCTTCAACGTCAGTTTGATCAGTGCTTGAATGAGAAAGAAGACATTATTTATCAATGTTCTTCTCTTCAAGTTCAACACAAGGAGTTTGTTGCGAAAATTCTTGATCTTGAAACCAAACTCCACAAAAGGGGTCAAACTGATCAAACCATCTTTCTGAATAAACCCAAAGAGTTCACCTATTTCAACAAAGAATAGGGAATCGGATATGATAACCCACATTATTTGAAAAAGGGAAGATGGTTTACACCAACTTTGTATGATTTTGCTTGCTTTGGGTTAGATAAAAAGTATCCGGAATATGCAATCCAATGGACTGGTCCTCTTGAACCTGAAAAGGAAGAGGAAACCGAGGAATATAAGCGCACACACAAACGAAGAATACAACTTCCATTTTGTTATGAGCCTTTAAATTATTCTTATCAGAAAAATCCAAAGAAGTACCTCTCGAATGACTACTTCGACCCTTACAAGGTTGCTAAGCCCAAGGATTCCTCCCAAAAGGATGAGGACCAAGCACCAGCAACCAAGAATGAGACGGATGAGTTTAAACTCTATGTTCCCCCTCTCATCTTGGAAGCAAAGATAGTCGAGTTGGAGTAGTCATTCGAAAAAGAAAGGTCCAATTTTCAAATGGAAAAGCAAGCTTTACTTGAAAAACTTGAGAATCAACAACCGGTCAAAACCGAAGTTATGTCTGATGAAGGACAGGAGATTCTTCGGTCTGAAATCAATCGACTCACATCACAAATGTCTGCTTTGGCAACATAAGTGATGCAAGAGAAAGTGAGTAATGGTCAGCTTCAAGAGCAGATTGACAAACTCCAAACTGAAAAGCAGATTTCACCCGAACTTTCCTCAAGTTCATCTGACACGTCTTCGTGCAAAGCTTTTATTAGCAAAACTTTTTCAACACAAGACGATTTAGATTCCCAAGATTAGAGTGTTTCACGGAACTTGAACTCTGATTTTTTCCTAGCTTCCGCACCAAGTTCCCCGACACACACGAGCACAAAGTGTTCCTCGCCTTCCTCGACCGATCCAAGTCCTGAAATTCCGGAGAAAGATTTTTCAGAATACATGAACTCCGAAGGTAATTCTGATAGAGAGTTTGAGTCGTTCCCTTTCGACAAACCTCTTCCAAGTCATTCTGACTTTTTGTCTCCAGTGGTTAATCGTCCGGTCAATTTTCAAAAGGGCGACTGTTCTCAATCCAAGACTCCGGCTGTGATCAAGATTCTTAAAAATGCTTCAAATTCTCAAAAACAAACACAACCGAAGCAAAAGACCGGTCAACCACCTGCTAAAAATCATGTTCCTTCAAAAGTCACTGACCGCACTGTCCCTGTTGTTTCGGATAAAACCGGTCGAGCTAAACAAACAAAACCAAAGTGGCCAGCCAAGGAATCTGTCAAGGATGATGCATCAAAGTCGTTCAATACCGTCTTTCATCCTAGGATGAACAAAAACGATTGTGCCTGGAATCATAGGAATAATTTTGTTAATAGAGATGTTAATTTTCCGATGAAAATTTATTCCATTCAGCATTTGATTCAATTATCACACGATCGTTTGTGTTGTTCTAGTTGTGGTTGGAATGATTTTGATGACATTGCTAATAATGATTGGTTTGGGTCATATCAAAGGTTTAATCATACACCCAAACGCAAACCCCGTAATAACCAACAAAGACACTATCAAAAACGGGGTTACCAATCAGCGGTTAAACCACAGCGGGAGACCAAACCTGCTCCTAGATGGGTTGCTCCTACTAAGGTTAAACCGGCACCCAGGTGGAAAGCTGCTACAAAATATGTTCCTCCTAAAGGTGTAAATTCTGCATCGAAGAGGAAACAAGTGCCAAAACCAGTTCCCTCTAACGGTGTAATTCCTATACCTAAAGGGAAAGCTGGGACAAAGCAAGCTTCCCCAAACGGTGCCAAACCTAACCCTCCCGGACCCAGGAAAATCTGGGTACCGAAGGTCCGCTAAATTTGTTTTGCAGGACGGTCATGTGTGGTCCTTAAACACTGGATGCTCCACACACATGACCGCAAGGAGGGAGCTGCTCACGATCTACAAGGAACAATATTAAGAAGACGTGAGGTTGGTCTATACCTGTGCTCTAACAAGCTGCTCACGTGTTTAGGGGGAGCATGATCAGCTATCAGGTATGTTATTCTACTGTTGAGGGGGAGCGTCACACACACTTTTTCCTTAAATATGTTAAAAAGTTTTTGTGTGTGGGGATACTCCCATGTGCATTTCACACTACGCGCACATTCTGTGGGGGAGCGACACAGTGTTTTTCTTTCAATGCCTAAAAGTTTTTATGTGTGTCGGACTCTCCATTGCACTATCCGAGGGGGAGCAAATTCTTCCCCATGCTCCGTTGGAGGGGGAGCGAGAGAAGGTTCGTTTCTGAAATCCATATAGCTTTATTTTTGCAAAATGTCAAGAATCAGGGAAATTCTTGAAAATCCAGAAGTATCCGGACAGGTTTCCGGACCGGGTCCTTATCCGGATTGGAAGGGAACCCGGGTACCATATCCGGACTCTTGGTCTCTCTTAAATGTCATCCGGATTCTATTCTGTCCGGATTGCTTATTTTAACCGGAAACTTTCATCATCTCCTGTAACATCCCAAAAATTACAAGAAAATTTAAATTGTTAAAAATGACATTTCATTAATTAAACTCGTTAAATAACCCAAAACGTTTCTTTTGCAACCCAAGAATAATTATTCTCTAAAAACAGTAACAGCGGAATAAATAGTTTAAAAATGATAATTATAAAACGATATAATAATCAGCTATTCACGCGCGCCAGTGTGTACACGTCACGCCTTGGAGCCACTCGTACCTGAAACAATGATTTATTGGGAAGGGGTAAGCACGAAGCTTAGTGAATTCAACCACCATAGATAACACAGTTATTCCACACTACCCCTATAACAGATAGTTGCACATAAACAAGCATACAAGTCTACGAACAAATCATAAACATGCATACCTACCCCTACGCCACCCGCGTATAACATCTTGGGCCCCACCGAGATTCTACGCCACCCGCGTGTACAATCTTCGGCCCCGCCGAGTTCCTACGCCACCCGCGTATACAAACATCGGCCCCCGAGTCCCTACGCCACCCGCGTATACAAACACCGGCCCCCGAGTCCCTACGCCACCCACGTATACATGACAACGCCACCCGCGTATACATGTCAACAAAGGTCTAACTAGCCACCCCACTATCTAGCCCCGCATCACAAATAATTAAAGCTACCACACACGAGCTACAGTAATGTAAAACGACTGATATTAAATATAGTGAGAGAACTCACCTCGTAAGCGCGCCTAGCTCACAATTAATAATTCAAGCTCCACAAAACCAAGATCACTTCCCAACACCTAAACGAACGTTAAAAAGTATTAACACGAGACCCAGACCCTAAAATACGACGCACACTTAATCCGTCACTAAAACGACTTTTCGGTCTAACCAAACAGGTCTGTTCGGGACCTGATCCGACCTCTTTAAACCCAGAAAATCCTCAATTAAATTACATGACTAGAAAGTTCTCTGAGTTAGGGTTCCAATGACATATTATACACCTCCTAACGATTTTTCTACATTTTATTACGGAATTTATAAGAACAGTTCGCAGAACAGGGAAAAACAACACTTATCAGTATAAAACGACGATAGGCCTATGCTACGTTCCGAACTGGATTTCGCACGAAACACAGAAAAGTTACTAGACTCGGAAAGGGAACTTTTGGCACCAGTTTCACCCCAACCCGAGTTACGAGTAAAGAGTTACGGCTAACGCAAAACAGTGGCAGAAAAGGACGTTTTTTCACATAAAATGATAACTTTATAAAACGGTTTACGCGTTCGGTTTATACGATTCGGGTTCCGCTACGGCGGTTTAAGGTTACGGCCAGAGGTGGTTTTAGGGTTCCGCCACGGGCACCACCCACTGCCACCTCCGGCAGCGGGGCACGGCGGCGGCGACGGTGGCGTCGCGGTGGTTGTTTTGCCGGAAACGAAAAGAAAAGGAAACGAGACGAAGGAAACGACTTACCTCGCTACAACACCACACACCCGCACCTGCTCCTCTCTCTCTCGAAACCTCCGACGAATAGCAGTGGTGGCGGTGGTCTCCGGCGACAACAGCGGCGAAGGGCAGCAATTTCCGGCGACTACTCAACGTTCTTCTCTCTCTCTACCACTCTCTCTCTCGCGCTGTTCTCTCTCTCTACCTCTCTCTCTCGCGCTGCTCTCTCTCTCTCTCCGGCCAAAACCAGCAGCGGCGCTGGTTGTGGTGGTGGGTTGCGATCGGCGGCAACCGAGAAGGGCTACGGCCGTGAGTATACGAGAGTGTTTAGGGTTTTGCTTGGTATTCTTTTGTGTGCAAAGCAAGAAACGAGAAGAAGAAAAAAAAGGGGGGTCTCGGTCCCCTTATTGCATGGGCCGAACCCATGCCCATCTTGTGTCTAAGTCCATGATTAGCCCCTCCAAAATCCAACATCTTACATTAACCCAACTTAACTTAAGAATTAACAATGAAGGCTAACGGTGCTACTCTCGTTAAACGTAAATATTACTAAATACAAGCAGTTATAATAACTGAACAGAAGAGAAAAAAAATTAAATTAACGAACCATACCAGGACATGGGCTTTACAACTCTCCCCCGCTTGAATTAGACTTCGCCCTCGAAGTCTACGCCTGCAAACAGCTCCGGGTAGTTCTCCCGCATCTCGGCTTCTGGTTCCCAAGTCCACTCGGAGCCTTTTCGGTGCTGCCACTGAACCTTCACCAACTGGAATCATTCCTAGTCAAACGACTTTGGTTGTCTCCCAACCCTAGATATTCTATACATCCCGATTCAATTTCAAGCTCTAACCATCCTAAAGTTGCTCACCAATATACCTTACAGGATACTCGGATCCGATCATTCTTACCATTAACTGTCGATTAACTTCCACGAGTTCTAATAGACTCCCAAAATTTATTTCACACGAACCATCAAACCAGCAGTTCTATAAACACACACGAAGGTCATTCCACCATAACTATTCATCACAAGCGAGCATTTTAGGGTTACTACTACCATTACCATAATTATCTTAAAATCGGCTACAATTCTCCAATTTCACTAAGGTGTTTGGCCTCAAGCCCAAAAATCGACACTTAGGTATACTATTTACCTCAAAAATTCTACGCATTTATCCTCTTTATTACAAAGGGTATCAATCCCTAACCGATACTATTCGGCCTACAGTACCCACACGCGTGGAATACCCAACCTTCCACCGTCGACGTATCTCCCACACTCGTTCTACGAAGCCTAGTTATACCGTATCAAGATACACCTTAACGTCTACTTCCCAGGTACGTGCTCAAGACTATATCCTCCTAGTGCCCACTGGAAAGTCAAATTCATAACACATGAATACCGGGGTCCCACCCCGAGATACCCAACCGACCGTTACTAACGACTGACTGACATGACCAAGGCTCCAATGCAAACAGTCTACCAACAACATGCCTATCCCGGAATGACTCACTCCCCCAAATATGTAAGTACTCAAACTGACACATAACACTTAAAAAAAACGCCTTTCCCAAAATTCTTCAACACAATCCAAATAAGAATTGGAAACACAAGAATTAGATAATGCAATTCTATTTTCAAACTCAAACTTTGTGCATGAATTAGTCGGTATTCTACGTCTCAACTCGTACAACTCCAAGTCTCTCCGATCCACTATCGTCATCCAGACATTTAAACCTCTAAGGGCAAGTTGAGAAATTACGTCAAACAATCCCTACGATTTTTCCTCAAATCGAAGTCGGCTCTATAAGCCGATGACTCTAACACAATCTTCCATCTTGGCCCGAAATAACCTGCTTATAACATTTATCATCCCTATCGTCACTCCAAGTGACTAATACTAGAATCATCCTTCTATTCCAACGACTACTAATTTAAAGCCTTCACCACTACCCCAACGATCATCACGTCAAAGCAATTCAAGTACACACCTGTACTAATAGGTTTACTATAGTTGTTCCTCCTTGTGACGGCTATTCCGGGTAGATATTACAACGAGTTATTAGCACACAATAACTCACACTAATAACGCTCACGCTCAACTCCTTGGATTCCTCGTGACTTTCCCCGACTCAAGCATTGATCTTGTGCTTCCGGTAGTAGGAGCTCTACTACTACCATCCACACCTATCATCGCCCGTTCCGAATCCCATCCCAAGGGGTCCAAGTAGTTTCTTGCCGAAACTATACACATATGCCCGCACCGGCATATGTACACACTCTTCCTAGCTCCTTAGGAATTCCATCCAAACCACTACCCTTGCTACTACCGAATCCCTACTAATCATAACGAGTTACCTCGCGAATACCCGATCATATGCAGTGCGAAACAAATAGACATTCGAATACAGGATTCTATCCTAGAACGGTTGGACTCAAACAAGAGCTGCGCAATAGAACTAAATCAAATATTCTAAGGCTATAAATCTCTTACTACATACAACCTAGAGGGCATCCAGTTAGTAACCTATCATAATTAACATAAAAATCCTAATAGCAAGTAACAACCATACAATACATTGTATTAAGCACCAAGCAATCTAGCATACATACTCCTATGTTCTAGAAAGCAATTTTGCATACGTACTCATATGTAAACGCTATTCCCAGCTCACTAGGAATTTCATCTCATCCCACTACCCTTGCTACAACGGAATCCCTGTTAGCCATAACGAGTTGCCTCGCGAATACCCAGTCGCATGCAGCGTGAATCAAATAGACATTCGAATACAAGATTCTATCCTAGAACGGTTGGACTCAAACAAGAGCTGCGCAATAGAACTAAATCAAATATTCTAAGGCTATATGATTCTTACTGCATACAACCTATAGGGCCTTCACTTAACAACCTACTATAACTAGCATTGATTCCTACTAGCAAGCAGTCATCATACAGTACAGTGTAAACAACATAGGCAATCTAGCATGCATACCCTATGCCTAGAAAGCAATAAATACACTAAGTACCGTACCTTACCCTTTGGCTCCGGCTGACTGTACACACTGCGCCTTTGATCACCGTTTCTCAAACGGATTTTTCCTTCCTTTTATTTTCTAAAAACTTTAAAGAAAATTTTATAGCCGCAAACTTGAGATCAAACACACCGAGATGCGTTTGATTCACTCAAGCTGTGCTCTGATACCAAGTTGTAACATCCCAAAAATTACAAGAAAATTTAAATTGTTAAAAATGACATTTCATTAATTAAACTCGTTAAATAACCCAAAACGTTTCGTTTGCAACCCAAGAATAATTATTCTCTAAAAACAGTAACAGCGGAATAAATAGTTTAAAAATGATAATTATAAAACGATATAATAATCAGCTCTTCACGCGCGCCAGTGTGTACACGTCACGCCTTGGAGCCACTCGTACCTGAAACAATGATTTATTGGGAAGGGGTAAGCACAGAGCATAGTGAATTCAACCACCATAGATAACACAGTTATTCCACACTACCCCTATAACTGATAGTTGCACATAAACAAGCATACAAGTCTACGAACAAATCATAAACATGCATACCTACCCCTACGCCACCCGCGTATAACATCTTGGGCCCCACCGAGATTCTACGCCACCCGCGTGTACAATCTTCGGCCCCGTCGAGTTCCTACGCCACCCGCGTATACAAACACCGGCCCCCGAGTCCCTACGCCACCCGCGTATACATGACAACGCCACCCGCGTATACATGTCAACAAAGGTCTAACTAGCCACCCCACTATCTAGCCCCGCATCACAAATAATTAAAGCTACCACACACGAGCTACAGTAATGTAAAACGACTGATATTAAATATAGTGAGAGAACTCACCTCGTAAGCGCGCCTAGCTCACAATTAATAATTCAAGCTCCACAAAACCAAGATCACTTCCCAACACCTAAACGAACGTTAAAAAGTATTAACACGAGACCCGGACCCTAAAATACGACGCACACTTAATCCGTCACTAAAACGACTTTTCGGTCTAACCAAACAGGTCTGTTCGGGACCTGATCCGACCTCTTTAAACCCAGAAAATCCTCAATTAAATTAGATGACTAGAAAGTTCTCTGAGTTAGGGTTCCAAGGACATATTATACACCTCCTAACGATTTTTCTACATTTTATTACGGAATTTATAAGAACAGTTCGCAGAACAGTGAAAAACAGCACTTATCAGTATAAAACGACGATTGGCCTATGCTACGTTCCGAACTGGATTTCACACGAAACACAGAAAAGTTACTAGACTCGGAAAGGGAACTTTTGGCACCGGTTTCACCCCAATCCGAGTTACGAGTAAAGAGTTACAGCTAACACAAAACAGTGGCAGAAAAGGACGTTTTTCACATAAAATGATAACTTTATAAAACGGTTACGCGTTCGGTTTATACGATTCGGGTTCCGCTACGGCGGTTTAAGGTTACGGCCAGAGGTGGTTTTACGGTTCCACCACGGGCACCACCCACTGCCACCTCCGGCAGCGGGGCACGGCGGCGGCGGCGACGGTGGCGTCGCGGTGGTTGTTTTGCCGGAAACGAAAAGAAAAGGAAACGAGACGAAGGAAACGACTTACCTCGCTACAACACCACACACCCACACCTGCTCCTCTCTCTCTCGAAACCTCCGATGAACAGCAGTGGTGGCGGTGGTCTCCGGCGACAACAGCGGCGAACGGCAGCAATTTCCGGCGACTACTCAACGTTCTTCTCTCTCTCTACCACTCTCTCTCTCGCGTTGTTCTCTCTCTCTACCTCTCTCTCTCGCGCTGCTCTCTCTCTCTCCGGCCAAAACCAGCAGCGGCGCTGGTTGTGGTGGTGGGTTGCGATCGGCGGCAACCGAGAAGGGCTGCGGCCGTGAGTATACGAGAGTGTTTAGGGTTTTGCTTGGTATTCTTTTGTGTGCAAAGCAAGAAACGAGAAGAAGAAAAAAAAGGGGGGTCTCGGTCCCCTTATTGCATGGGCCGAACCCATGCCCATCTTGTGTCTAAGTCCATGATTAGCCCCTCCAAAATCCAACATCTTACATTAACCCAACTTAACTTAAGAATTAACAATGAAGGCTAACGGTGCTACTCTCGTTAAATGTAAATATTACTAAATACAAGCAGTTATAATAACTGAGCAGAAGAGAAAAAAAATTAAATTAACGAACCATACCAGGACATGGGCTTTACATCTCCGGTATGCTCTTTTGTCCGGACATCTTTTGTCCGGATACCTGTGTTGTCCGAAATGTCTTGCAATTTCATTATTATGTCCGGACGCCCCTACTATTTTCAGTCCTGTACCTGTCCTCAATCTGTATCAGATTGAGCCACTTAATGCAAAGGTACGCACCAGAACTTGTTTATCCGCCTCAGTTTCTAACTTTGGGTCTTTTTACAGCTATTCCATGGCGGATCAACAACCTCAATCCGAGGGGAAGAGTCACACTGTTTTTCTCACAAAGTATAAATAATTTTTTCTTGTGTTGATATCACTCTCACTCCGAGGGGGAGCAAGTCAATCCCCATGTATGTTTTGAGGGGGAGCAGGATAATATCCGTGCTATGCATATGCCTGAAACCCTACCTATGATAGTATATGGACGAGAGTTAGGGAATCCCATGGTCCAGCCAGAGCCGGAGGGACCTTCCCCGGGACATAGGACATGTGAGAATAAGGGAGTTAAGGTCGAAAGCGAACCAGGAAAGATTGGGCCGTAAAGATAACGAGGCTCCTGAGCGAAACCAGCCACGTCATATCCGGGTAGCCACATCTGCTATCCCGTCTCATACGTTGGGACGAGGTATTGAAGAAGACTCCATGGACCCAGCGGAGCATTTGCACGACCCCCTCATCCACTCATCCGTCTCACGACAGACGGATGTTTCAATATTATACGGGGAAAAAGCACAACTTCCACCGGCATCTCATTTGGAGAGTGCTGGTGTTGAAATAAGAGACCAGCAGCCCCCGGTCTCGCCTTCATTTCGTGCACCATCGAGTCTAGCGCCTTTTGATATTGAACATTCTTCGGCTAGGACACTCGAAGCTGAGCAACACCAAGTCGAGACTCTTCGTGACTCGACCGGAACCACCGTAGTGTCTTCACCTCTTGGTGAAACACAAGGATCGGCGGGATATCCTACCACAGCTAACATCGTGCCAACTGTGAACGTAGGTGGCTCTACCCCCGTGGTAGACGCCTCAACGGGTAACCTAAGTGCTCCCGGAGTTATTCACCACGACTTTGTGTCTCAAGGGTCCCTAGACAGCACCCTCAAGGCTGTCCGCGAGGCACTGGAATAGCATGTCTCCGACGAGATCACCAAAGCCATCAAAGGCAAAGAAAAGTTCGTTGAAGCCGAAACCGCACCACCACATCCACCGACATTTGCTCAACCTATCTATTCGGTGGATACCTTAAAGACAATGCTTCTGGCCCAACTGCTCCAGGAATCCGATACAATCGCCTCGACCGAAGCAGACCTGATCTCAGTTCTTCGATCCCAGGTCACTGCTCCATCTTCGTCTTTCACCTCACGCCTTGACGCCATTGACTCGACCCTCAACGACTACAACAAAGCGCTTGCCACGCTGTCTGAGAGGGTCCGCTCACTCGAAGACACTTGTAAGAGTCAAGCCGGCGGTCTAAAACGCAAACACGATGATCAGGAGGATCCTGATCACCGTAAGGGGGAGAAGCATCAACGTCTAACCGAGACCGCCTCCCTGATCCAGCCTGCGACGACATCTGTGGTTCAACAGGAACCCCCAACTGCGGCACTTTCAACAGAAACACCCGAAGCCGAGTTACCATTAGCACAGATGGTCATCGACATGGATATCTCAGATGACGAAGCCCCAACGGTTGAAAAGCCCGAGGGTACAACACAGGAATTGGTCGCACAAGAACCATCAGACATGCCAATGCTCACCATGATTGATCCAGCATGTGAAACCAACCCGGAAACCGAAGACGCATGGTATGAAAAAGCTGCCAGAGCCGTAAACTTCGAGGTAAACTTGGTTTTTCCCACTGATGAAGACGACAACGTTGATTACGACCAATTTCTGCTTCAGAATTTCTATGGTACACCTCCCGTTCACTCGACTCAACCCGCTACGACTTCAGATCAACCCGAAAGCTCCAATGCAGAAATCCCGACATCTCCTCAGCAAACGACAGCTCTTGATCTTCCTCCCCCTCCTCTGCAACAAAACCGTTGGGAGAAGATCAAGGTCCTCATTCCTCATCTGGAGGAATCTCTGAAGAAGCTATTTGTTCACTGAATTCGCCCGATCGAGCCGACCTTCTGTCTTGGCATCTACAGTCCTGATCCAGCACGCCAACTCCGATACGTAGAAGCCATGAAGCGGTGTCTCCCGAGAGACCAGGTACGAACTAAGCATAAAATTTCAGAGGTGCTAAAGATTCAGTCAAACCGAATTATGAAGATCGTCTTTCCCGTATTCACTGTTCGACGTGAAGACGGAAAAGAATGGATTTTTTCTGAAGCTGACTTTAAGCATCTCCATCCATTCGACCTCTTGGTTATCTTGAGAGACCTTCGCACCAGAACCATCCGACCGCTTGCTGTAACAAAGGCGCTCGAAGCGGTTCGTCGATTCCTCGTCCGTTCTATTATGATGTCTTATCTTACGGACTTTCAAATGGCAATCGAGAACCGAGCGAAGAAGGTAAATCTGCTCAAACCGAATCTGAAAGCTCCTGAACTGTCGATGTATCCCGAGAATGCAATGCTGCTTCAACCGGAATTTGGGACCGTCTTCCTCAACGCTCAGAAAGAAAAGAAGTTTATGAGGTTCAGTCAGGTAGATCGATTTTGCGATGGCACACTGCTCAAAGTTCAAGACGCTCTTCGGAAGATCATCAAACACGAATCTGAAAATCCAAAGGTATCCTATGTACCCAATCTGAATGAAAGAACTGCTCAGACTGCTTTGGATATGGTTGAAGAACGTCTCGACTACCGCCGCGCCATCAGATTCTTCGAGGTTCATTTCGCTCTTCGCAAACGTTATGTCTACAACTGGCAAGAGATAGAGCGCGAATTTGAACTTCAAATCAAAGGGGGAGATTGTTAGGGCAGGTTTTATTATTGATTTAAAGTTCAAGGGTTTATTTTGTAATTGTTTAATCTTAGTCCATAGTGAACGGGCCGTGGGCTTGTTAGCCACGGGCCCGTACTATATAATGTTGTATTAGCCTAAGAAAAAAAGGTTAATCATCCCATTAGCTTTCCTACTCTTATTGTAAACTCTCTGATTGAAAGCTTAATACATGGATGACCAGTTGAAATCATTGTTCTTATTTGCTTATTATTTTCGATTACATTACTGTTGCACGGATCTGGATTCTACAATAAAGATTTAAAACAATTCAATTGGTGGCCAGGAATAAAAAGAAGCATTGCTCAGCATGTGGAAGGTTGTACTACTTGTAAGAAGGTAAAGATTGAACATCAAAAGCTGTTTGGTCAGTTGCAACGGTTAGAAATACCTATGTGGAAATGGGATCAGATTACTACGGATTTCATCACGAAGCTACCAGGGACTCCGAAGGGATTTGATGCCATTTGGGTAATTGTTGACAGATTGACAAAGTCTACTCACTTCCTACCAATAAAAGAAACTTATTCGTTAGAACGACTAGCCAAGTTGTACATTGACGAAATAGTAACTCGACATGGAGTTCCAATCTCGATTATTTTTGATCGTGATATTCGTTTTACTTCAAGATTCTGGAGGAGTTTTCAAAAAGAAATGGGAACGCAGATAAAGTTAAGTACAGCATATCATCCTCAAACCGACGATCAGAGTGAGCGAACAATTTAGACTTTAGAAGATATGCTACGGGACTGCATTGTTGACTTTGGGGGATCGTGGGATAAGCATTTACCATTAATTGAATTTGCCTACAACAACAGTTATCATTCCAGCATACAAGCGGCACCGTTTGAAGTACTGTATGGTAGAAAATGCTGAACGCCTCTGTGTTGGAACGAAGTGGGAGAGAAGCAGTTAGCGGGGCCAGATATAGTTCAGATAATCGCGGATAAGATTACTCAGATTCGGGAACGTTTGAAAGTGGCTCAAGACAGGCAGAAAAGCTACGCGGACCGACGCCGGAAACCGTTAGAGTTTCAAGTTGGAGATTTTGTAATGTTAAAAGTCTCACCTTGGAAAGGTGTCATTCGGTTTGGGAAACAAGGTAAACTTAGTCCAAGGTATATCGGGCCGTTTGCAATTACAGAAAGGATTGGTGAAGTAGACTATAGGTTGGATCTTCCGCCAGAGTTAAGCATGATTCACAACGCATTTCATGTATCGAATTTCCGAAAGTGTTTAGTTACGCCAGATCAGGCCGTTTCTCTACCAGATATACAAGTTGATGAAAAGCTGAATTATGTGGAAGAACCTGAAGCAATAGTTGACTACAAAGTTAAAGTGTTGCGGAACAAAGTAATCAGAATCAGAAATGAGAACTAAGTACCCGTACCTTTTTGCTTAACCGAATTCCGGGACGGAATTCTTTTGAGGGGGAGATGATGTAATACCCCGGGTAAATTCGTTAGTTAAATTCTAGTTCCGTTAAAATTATTTAACTCTATAATTAATGTTTAGGGTAAGTTTGGGTTAATTTATAATTGAAGGGTGTTTTGGTCATTAGTGTTTAGTTCAAGGACTATATTAGTAAAATTGGTTGATAATATCTCTTTAGGGAAATCAGATATTTGATTCAGCAGAGAATTATCCATAAAGTGTATGTGTGTGTTTTGAGGCAAGAAGAAAAAGAAAGAAGGGTTAGTGGCTAGGACTTCAAATTGGTGCATTTGGAAGTGAAATTAAGGTATGTTGCTTTGTAATTTATGTTTGTAATTGCTATTAGATGGTTCCTATCGGATTAGAATCACTGATTTCATGTTTGGTATTAAATTTGTCGATTCTGGGTTAAAAGTAAGCAAACCGACAGCAGTTTCCGGACACAAGATGAATGTGTCCGGTAGATTCTTTAGTGGTGTCCGGTAGTTTATTCTTACAGGTGTCCGGACGATCTTGTACCCGGTAAGTACCCTTTTCTTTAAGTTTCTGGTTAAATTGAGATACCGGATAGTGTCCGGATTGCTTTGGTGTCCGGATGTTGTCCGGATTGTTTAGGTAGTCCGAAAAGGTTATGCTGTTCGGATTGGTCATGCTGTCCGGAAAGATCTGCTGTCCGGATTTTTTTTGTGTTGTCCGGAAACTTTGAGCTGTGTGGTCACTTTTGAGAGTTTAGATACTTTTGAGTATCCAGTAACCTGTGTTTTGTTAACTCTTAGATAAGGAATGAATGAGGACTGACTATTCTGTAGACTCGACTTAAGTTCGGGTTTGGGGGTAACATGTGAGGATAGAGTTATCTAGATCTTTTAGCTTTAGTAAGTCTTATGGGTTCTATTTGGTAAGAAGATACTTGTATCTAATTGTTTCAGATACTGTGAATTTGGAGTGAAAGCTGAATCTTGTGGAAAAGTCTGGAAAGAGTTTTTGATAGGCAAACAGGTGAGTTTTACTTTAAAATGTTTTTAAACTGGAATACATATATGTGTGGATTGGGAATGTGATAGATGGTGTAATTATGTGTTTATGTTTGAAATATAATATATTGAGATATTGTATTTACATGAGCATCATACTATACGAGAATACGTTGGTCGGGCTTAGGACCGGTGGTGTTGGCTGTAATAGTCGTACAACGGTGTTGGCTGTAATTGTCGTACATCGGAGTTAATTTATTAGTTGGCTTGCAACCAACAAATATGGCCAAGAGAATGAGACAGGAAGGTATACGATGCATGAGTCATAACTGGTATTTGTATTTGTGTTATGTATATGATGGTTGTGCAAATGGTTTTAAAACTAACAAGGATTTTCTCACTTAGACCTCTAGGTCTAACCCTCATTTTGTTTTAAAAATATGTATTCCAGGTCGTGGATCGGGTAAGAGCAAATGAGAAGAGTACTATATGTTTGGCTTTTGGAAGAAGGATGTTATGAAGACTAAGACGTGTTTTGCTGTTCTAATTTCATAACTAGATATCATGTATGTAATTAGCAAAAAGTTTGTAATGAAATACCTTATTCTGGATGTAAAGACTAAGGGACCTTACTTATTATATTATGAATCTTTTGGTTATGTAACGATGTTATGAAATATATGTTATTTGTTGTATGTTTGGGAACCGGGTTGTTACATCTCGATAGCGGATGCTCTAGACACATGACTGGAAAGAAAAGCCTGCTCACTGAATACAAGGAAGAGAAGGGTCCCTCAGTGACCTTCGGTGGAAATGCAAAAGGCCATACCCGAGGGTTTGGTGTACTCTCTAATGGTACAACAACCTTCAGAAGAGTCGCATATGTTGAAGGACTGAAGCACAATCTTCTAAGCATCAGTCAGCTTTGCGACAAGGATAACAAAGTAATCTTTACTAAGGAATTCTGCTTTGTCACTGACAAAAAGGGGAAGATAGCTCTCAGCGGATACCGTATGGAAAATGTTTATGTTATAAACATGGACTCTACAACCACTGAGAACTCTTGTTTCTTCTCAAAAGCCTCATCTGATGTAAATTGGTTATGGCATAAGAGGCTCTCTCATCTCAACTTCAAGACACTGAATACTCTTTCTTCTAAAGAGTTGGTCACTGGTTTACCTCAACACTCATACGCCAAGGAGTCCTTATGTTCAGCGTGTGAGAAAGGGAAACAAACTAAAGCAAGCTTCAAATCTAAGCAAGTTTCCTCAGTGTCATCTCCTCTACAACTTTTCCATATGGATTTGTTTCGCCTTGTTAACAAACAATCCATTGCTGGAAAGAAATATACATTGGTCATAGTTGATGAATTCTCTCTCTATACCTAGGTAATGTTTCTCCGTTCTAAGAGTGACACCCCTGAAGAACTCATCACCTTTGTTAGGAAAATGGAAGTCCTGAACAACATGACCGTTCGCTTAATAAGGAGTGATCATGGGACTCAATTCAAAAACAGTTCCCTTGATTCCTTCTTTGAAAGTAAGGGTATCTCTCACAACTTTTCTTCAGTGAGAACACCGCAACAAAATGGAGTCACTGAAAGAAGAAATCGAACTATCATCGAAGCTGCACGTTCAATGCTCAACGATTCTCACCTACCTACTCAGTTTTGGACAGAAGCTGTCAACACTGCTTGTTTTACTCAAAACAGGTCGCTGATAGTAAAAAGATTCAAGAAGACAACCTATGAACTTTTCCATGGGAGAAAGCCTTCAATTAGCTTTCTTCACATCTTTGGATGTCAGTGTTTCATACTGAACAACAAAGATGCCCTCGAAAAGTTTGATCCTAAGGTCGATGATGGAATCTTTCTTGGTTACTCCTCAGTCTCCAAAGCCTTCAGAGTCTTCGATCGAAGAAGACAGACTGTAGAAGAAACTATCCACGTCACTTTTGACGAATCCCGATCAGCGAACTCTAGACCTTCTGCTGATACTGAAGAACTGAATCAATGAATGTTTTCTCATCTTGGTCATTCAGAAGACATTCCCACTCCTCCATCTCATACTTATCCCGCTGAAGATGATGATCCTACCATCATCCCAGGCATGCAGACTAGTGAAGCTGAAACATCATGGGTCTCAGTTGTTCCTATTAACACTATGCCTGCTTCTGAACCTTCTATCTCAGACATACCATCTACTTCTCAGCAATCAGTGAATGAAATGACATCTGCACCTCTTCCTCTCATGGCTGATATACCAGAAGTTGCTGAAGCCTCATCTTCAGCCCCTCAAGTTCAGGTTGAGTCAGCGACTTATGCTCCGGCTTAGCGATGGACTATCAATCACCCCATTGATCAAATTCTTGGTGATCCAACGCTGGTGTTCAGAGTCGATGAAGTGCAGGTAATATTTGTTTATTCGTTAACTTTATTTCTCTGATTGAACCAAAGAAAACAGATGATGCCCTCAGAGATCCAAACTGGGTCAGTACTATGCAAGAAGAGCTGACAGAATTTAAAAGAAACAAAGTTTGGAAGCTCGTTCCTCGTCCATCCGGCAAGTCAGTAATAGCACTAAATGGGTTTATCGAAACAAATTGGATGAACATGGAACTATAACCCGCAACAAGGCTCGTCTTGTTGCTCAGGGATACATACAGGAGGAAGGTATAGATTACGACGAAACATTTGCCCCAGTGGCACGACTTGAAGCTATTAGTCTATTCTTAGCTTACGCTGTACACAAAGACTTCAAAGTTTATCAAATGGATGTCAAGTCAGCATTCCTTAATGGAAAGCTGAATGAAGAAGTCTACGTGGAACAACCTCCAGGATTCTCAGATCCTAAGCATCCAAGTTATGTTTATAAACTGGATAAGGCACTTTATGGTTTAAAGCAAGCTCCTCGTGCATGGTATGACACTCTCTCTACTTATCTCCATATTGAAAAATTTGAGCGTGGTAAAATCGACAAAACTCTATTTTTCAGGAAAGTAAAAGGTCATATTATTATCGTTCAAATATATGTCGATGATATTATATTTGGTTCCACTAACCCTGACTTATGTACTCGTTTCGCTGAAAGAATGAAAGCTGAATACAAAATGAGTATGATGGGTGAGCTAACTTATTTCCTTGGTCTTCAAATCAGAGTGAAAAAGGAACTTTCATTCACCAAGGTATGTATGTTAAAGATATGCTGAAGAAATTTGATTTAACTCAGAGCTCAACTATGAAAACCCCTATGGCACCGCCGCTGACACTGAACAAGGATCCTTCTGGAATACCTGTAAATGTCACGACGTACCGTGGGATGATCGGCTCTCTTCCGTATCTTACAGCTAGCCGACCTGATATTATGTACGCAACCTGTTTGTGTGCACGATATCAAGCTGAACCTAAGGAATCTCACTTGATCGCTGTAAAGCGAATCTTTCGTTACCTTAAGGGTACTCCTAACCTAGGTATTTGGTATCCCAAAGACTCAGGGTTTGATCTAATCGCCTATTCAGATAGTGATTTTGCAGGTTGCAAACTGGATAGGAAAAGCACCACAGGAGGCTGTCAGCTCCTGGGTGGAAAGCTGGTGAGTTGGACGTGTAAAAAGCAAAACTCAGTGTCCACCTCAACCGCTGAAGCTGAGTACGTAGCCGCTGGAAGCTGTTGTTCTCAAGTCTTGTGGATGAGAAATCAACTACTGGACTATGACCTTTAGCTCTCAAAGATTCCAATCTATTGCGACAGCAATAGTGCCATCGCTATAGCCAACAATCCAGTGCTACACTCAAAGACCAAACACATCGAAATCAGGTATCATTTTATCAGAGATCATGTGATGAATGGTGATATAGAACTTCATTTTATCCCAACTGACTTTCAGTTAGCTAATCTTTTCACCAAACCTCTTGATGAGACAAACTTTCTCATCAGCGAGCTTGGAATGCTGAACTTTGAAGAGTAAAATCTTCAGTGGTTCACATTTAATCAGTGATAAAAATGAACTTATATAACCCATTCTATCATCTACTCTCTGAACAAAATTGATTCACTGATATCAAGGTATGTTCTCTTTTACTCGCTGACGTTCGCATAAATGCAAGATTTCAAAACAAATTGCATCGCTGAATATCTCTTCCTTTCAGTGATACTTTGAAATTTCTAAACTTAACACTGATATTTCTATTCAGTGCTTCATGTTTTCAAAAATGTCCCTGAGCTTTCAAAAACCTCAGAGACATCCTAAAATATGAAAGGACGTTTGTGACGTCATCATAACGGATAAGTTAAGGCACGTTTTCTCTGACACGTTCGCCCGTTTCGACTTCCTTGTCCAATCAAAATCGAGGGACGTGTCCGTGTCATCATGAAAAACTTTGCCGCTCATTGTTTCTCTCTCTCTACTCTCACTATATAAACACATTCGAGTTTATATTTTTACCTTTACGCGAACATCATCTCCTTCAAACAAGAAATCTCTGTTTCATTAAAGATATAAACTCAAGAACCTGTTCGTCTTCATCTTCTTAAACATCGCAGGTTAATATCTCTTTTATTTTGCAACTAATAAACTTATTTTTAATCTTATTATTGTTATTAACAGATCAAACAAAAGAAACTACTTAAAATAAAATCATTTCTCTTCATGATTTTATGAACACAATCTTCATGGTTGTTCTTCAAGTTTAAAACAAGAATCGTAAACTTGTATCTTCATATGTTTTTCCAGAATCCTTCTTCAAAAGGAAACTAGAAAATAAGAACATTCACTATGTTTTGTATTTCTTTTTCAAAACAAGAAAAACCCTAATCTTCATTAAGACATCTTTGGTCTGAATGAAATGTGCAAAACCCAAAAACATCTTATTTGGAAAATCTTTCCACATTAAGACATTTTTGTTCATCTTCTTCATGTTTACATGTGATAAACAGAGATGGCATCTTCCACTGATGCTCCTACTACCAAGTCCCCTACTGCTGCTGAGGATATTGTGATCACCAAAGCTCCTCAGGTTAAATTTAATCTGAAGCAAGTAACATTTCAAGGCAACAATCCACATGCTCTCTTCGATTTCCTGCAAAAGAAGCAGGTCACACATCTTGATGACACTGTGAATTTTCTGAAGACATGCCCTATCTCCACAGCTCTAACCATCGCTCCTCCAGCCAATAAACATCTACTAGCTCAGTTCTGGTATTCTGCCAGAAGAGCTCAGATCACCTCTTCCAAGGATCCAGAGAAGAAAATCAATGTCATTCTCTTTGACACCGACCATGGTACTTCCAAGATTACACCTGGTAATATCAGATGTGCCATAAACCTCCCCGCAGCCACAAAAGAAAAACGTTTTGTCCCTCTACCCAATCCCAAAAAGTCAGCCGATAGGGAAACCTTGATTGCATTCTTCGATGCAATGAAGTACGTCTGGGACACAGGGAGAGATGAACTCCATGAGAAAAAGCTGACTGCCATCAAGAAGTCCAAGATGCCAAGCGAGATGAACTTCATCTTTGCTCATTTTATCAGCTACCTAACAGCGAAAACTGGTTCTTCTGACCAAGCTTCTCAACCCCAACAGGCCATGGGATACTCACTACTGAAGGGCCTCCACATTGATTGGGCAAAAATCATTTACAATGATCTGATGCTCAGGGTGGATGCAACTGACAGACCAACATGTGTTCCTTATGCCCGGTTTGTCAGTGCCCTCTTCCAACAAGGCCTGAAAGACAAATACCCAAAGGCGGGCGACCTAAGACTCTCAAAGGTTGGCCCTAAAGTTCTTGACTTCAAGTCCCTGCCAAACGAGGTACGTCTCTCTAAACTCTTATCTATTCTCAATCCCCCAACTTCTTCTACTTCTGCAGCTACCTCAGCGGTAATCCCAACTGCTGATTCCCAAGCTGCAACCTCCACTCCTTCTAAGAAAAGGACACTCTACTACCCCACTTGATTCTCAAAGGATCAAGAAAACCAAGGAGCAAACCCCCATGCATTCACATGCTGAAGACTCCACAGCTCACTCTTCTCAAGAGTTGTTGGATAGTTCCGTGGTACGCTCTGCCGCAGCTGATCAAGCCACCTCTTCCATACCGACTTCAGCGTCTCTAAATGTTGAGGTTATAAACCTGGAACTGAACCTCCATCCTTCAGACCCTCTAAGGACTGAAGAAGTATTTCTCAGCGAATCCAACGCTGAACCTCGCACCCAATCCCTCTTCTCAACCTTCGTTCCTCCCACTCATCCTTTGAACACTCCACCTGTTTTCCCCCATTCTCTGCAACAGCCATCATCCCCCACGATACATCAGCTGCAACTTTACAGGGATGATAAATCAAAATATAGGATCTACAGGCACTTCTATGCGCCAAGGCACTCTGGAAGGTGACATGGAACACTACTCAGGTTATCGAGGTTTCGACGACTTCACCAACCCGCCTGCAGGTATACACAAAACCATACACATTCCTCTCTCTAAATCCCCAACTTCTGAGCTTTCCTCTGTTCATAAGTTATTAACTGTTGTAGGTCCTAATTTGGGAGATATCAACACCTCCCTGAAGGCCCTGGAAACAAAGATGTAATCCTTCACCACCACTCTCTCAGCTAACTTTTAAGCGGTTACAAACGCTGGAGATGCTCTAAAGACGCTGACAATTGAGGTCGAAAAGATAGCCTCTAAAGCTGATATGGAGAAGGTGGATGGTAGCATCAGAACTTTTGCTACTACTCTCGCTGAAAACTCCACCTTCGTCAACAATCTCAACTTAACCAACAACACCCTCTCCACAAACTTCAACTCCTTGTCCAATGAAGTCACATAATTGAAGACAGAGGTTGGTACTCTTAAGGGAGAGGTGTCTACGGTCAAGACTGACGTCGGAACTATCAAAGACCTCCTTCAGCAAATCCTCGACCGCCTGAATGCTGCTACTTGTGCTCCTTCTCACTTTACTCAGGTGGATCGAGAGGATCTTCAGAGAATCACTCCTGCTATATCTGGCCTATAAGACAGAATAGGTAGGATTGAAACCTGTGTTGGGATCTCTGACCTGGAAGACAGGGATCCAATGCACACTGATGCTGCTGCTGAAGTTGCCATTACCTCCCCCACTCATCATGTGGAAGAGGGGGAGAAGACTGAAGACCTTCCCCATAATATGGAGGGGGAGAAGAAAACTCTTGAAGACCTTCCCCATAACGCTGAGGGGGAGGGTATTGTTTCTGATGCTGCTACAACCAAGAAACCTCAGGGAGTTGAAAACCCTGAGGGAACCGAGAAACCTCCCTCTGTATCTGAGGGGGAGCAACTCGAAGAGGTTAAGGAACCTGAAGATGTTGCTGATGTAACACAACCCTACACTGATGAGAAAGAATATGAAGCTGAGGAAGAAGAAGATTATGAAGACCTCGATCTTGAGGACGACGAACCATCATCATCCCCTAAAAACAATGATGATGATGACGATGATGATGACTTCTTCTTCGTTCAGCCCAAGAAAGTCCCTGCTCAAAAAGGGGTTGTTATAAAAGAATCATCAGGGGAGGGGACCACCAAAAGGCCTGCAACGTCTGAAGCTGACAAAGGCAAGAACAAAGGTGTTTCTTCTGAACACAACTTGGCTATTCTCTTCAGGAAGCCAGTTTGTCAGGTACAATATCTTCTATTCCCTTGCACTGCATCCCTCCTTTATCCCTTCTCAACCTCAGTTCTCCTCATTCTTTTCTCTATCTCTTTCTTCCCAAATGATCTTATTTAAACGATCGTTGTGTTTCAGCTAGTCCTCTCCCCTGCTTGAGGATCCAGCTGAAGTTCCTCCTACTGCATCAACAATAATCCCAACCTCTAGTGCTGATGAAATAATCCCGGTCTTGGATTTCACTGAGACTGAAGAACCTGAAGAACAACTTCTCTCTCACAAAAATAGACCTTCCTTGGCTCCTCAAAAGCTAAGTGAATAGGATCAGAAAAAGAGAGAAGCAATGATCAAACAGCTTGAAGTTAGGCGAATTATCCTTCCTCGTGACAAAATCCCTGACCCTAAATCCAGACTATCAAAGAAGGAATTCGTTGAACATCTCAAGGCTGTAAAACAACTCGCCAATCGAAGGAAAGCTGAAGAACAAGATAAAGCCTACGCCATCCAACTTGTCCAACAATCGGTGAAGGACATTCATCAGAAGAGAACTCCCATTGATGTCCAACGTCAGTTGTGGAAGGACGCCAAGAAGATCATCGAAGAAAAGACCAAGGTATCTGACTCTACCTTGGAATGGTGCAAAGAAAGACTGCACTATCGATCTCGGGCAGCCAGGATCAACAAGGTGAACATCAGGAGAAGAACGACCATAAGCGTTCCTGTCGTTGAAGTTGACATATTCAGAGAAAATGGTACCAAGGAGACCATCTATGCTGCTACAATCAAGAAGTATGGTTTCTCTGAATGGTTGGAGATGCGAATAGCCATTCAGCGATCTCGCTCACAATATAAAAGCCATGTCGAGAAAATTATAAATTCTCAAATTGACTTGGTTTCTTCTGCTGTGGATATTCCTCCTCCTCCTCCTAATCCAATTCAACGAAGAAGGGCCTCTGCAAAGAAAAAGATAATAGCTTCAGACTCAGGTCCTCCTATCCGGAACGAAACAGGTATTGGTTTCTCACGTGCTGAAGTACTTGGTCCCGAACCTGACCTCTCAGCGCTCGATACTTCTCTACCCCCTGTTGAACGCTTCATCCCTGGAAAAGTCTTAAGCGAACCTTATGGTATCTTCTTTCAAGACTATGATGGACGAGAACGCTTTCAACGCATCTCTGAGCTTCCCATCACTCCTATTGAACAGCTCAGGGATCTCGTCTATTGGTGTGAATTCAGAGACGATCTCCTAGGACAATACATGAAGCACCTGATCTTTTCTGAAGCAAAGAACAGACGAGATCTTGGAGAAACTGTCCCTGACTGGACGATCCCTACTACAAGAACCCTTGATGAACTTCTCATTAAGGAAGAACCTTTCTAGCTGATAGGATTTCCTTGTAATTATTCTATCTTTATCAGCTTACATCTTTTGTACTTGTAAATTTATTTGCTGTACTTGTAATTTTTCCACTTCCCTCTGTAACTTATACGAAGTTAAAAGAAAAATTTCAGCGAATGTACTTTACTCCATCAGTAATCAAAAGATCCCAGAAAACAGTAAAAGGGACAAATATTTTATGAATTCTTTTTATCCTTATGTTTTCATAGTTAGCAATTTTCTTTTTGTTGCTATGTCAATATCAAATAGGGGGAGATTGTTGATCCAAACCCTCAGTGATTTGATAATGACTTTTTAAGAAATACTTAGTGAAAATTGTAAGTAAACAATATGTATTAGAGTTTCACTATTGCTGATAAGTACTATGACTCTACAGTACCGCTGATAGGAAACTCATGCTTTTAAATTAGACATTCAGCGAATCTATTCATCAACAAAGCGCTGAGCCTGTTCAGTCTTGTTGATGATCGCTGATAGTTTTAGTTGTTTACTTATGATCCCTGAAGACAAGTTTCATGTCAACAAAGGTTCTACGCTGAAGTCGAAGATCAAGCCCAAGAACCAGCGACAAGTCTACTAATGAACTGATGCGGATATCAGCGAAGCCAAGATTTGTCCACTCAACGTGAAGTTTCAAGTAGAAGACCTCAGCAATCGCTAAGCTTTGTCACTCGCTGATAAAGTACTGTTTAACGAACGCTGATCATGAAGTCTTCCTCTACAAGTTACTTTTGTCATACCCCCTTGCACGCCTCCGTACAAAAATGTCAGAAAGGACATCCCTTCTGTCTATTATCGTACAACTACCTCTGATTCTACACTGTACATCATGCGACTACTAAGGTTGTCTACAAAGGTCAAACCATGCAACCAATCAGCTAGTGCCACGTGTAAAGTTATACTGTTGTGCATTAAATGCATGCAGTATATAAGAAGAACCCTACTTCAGAAATGAAGTGCTCGACCATCTTCTTCTTACTATCTTTGTGTTAGGATATTATTCATAATTTCCTTATCTCCTTTTTGTCTTAATTCTAGTGCAAGAAACTTAGTGTTCTCATAACTTGTTTAGATTAGGTTAATCCTTAATCTTGTTCCGCAACAAGTTGTAAATTGTTTGATTATATCAGTAAACAATTTAGAAAGTAAAATCTATGTGTTTGTATTCAACCCCCCCCCCCCCTTCTACAAACTTGTATAACCCCTCCGGGACCAACATAAACTATATTTACGATTCCTTTATCTGTTTTGTGTTGAATTGTGTTAGCTTCAACGATTTCAAAGATGCCAAAATATGATTCTCAAACCTCAAATCTCTGCAAACCAAGTCAAAAGTTTATCTTTCATTGTACTCAAATGTAAATTGCCTCTGGCATATTTCTGAATGAAAGAACTTTCGAGGTATTGTTTAACCTCTGTCTTATCTAACTTAGCCTAACTAAACTCAAGTTCAATTTTTTATTTTTCACTACTTAGGGGGAGATTGTTAGCTTCAATCTTCCTAATCATAGAAGTATTTAGAAGTAGTGAAAAATAGGCTAAGTGAAGAAAGCCTCTTACAGAGGCTCTGCCGAACTTACCGAGAGATCAAGGTCGAGAAGCTACAGAAGCTAAAGAGGCGTCCTACAGAAGCTCTGTAATACGCGCAAAGAAGACCAAAGACTTGGAATCCGGTGAAGACTGCTCTTCTAAGGACAAAACCGCAGAACCTCTGTGACACTTCACAGAGCCTCTGCGGTCTTCAACAAAGACTTCAAAGATATTTATAATATCTTGCTACTGTTCCTGGACCTGTTCATCAACTTGCATGGCAACGTACCCTGTCCAACTTCAACGTGTCAAAATCTGAGTGGACTCAATAGGGCTTAGTACATAATAGACGTCTGCTGCATTAAATGCAATTCAGCACATCCAACTGTTCATGCCATCCTTCCAACTATTCATACCGTCCGTTCTGAATAGTAGCTCATGCTTTATGGTCCCCTTTGAGTAGTATAAAAGGAAGACTCATGTTGAGTTCTTCCTAATCAAGAATCAAGAAAGATAAAAACAAAAAAACAAGAGAGAAAAACATCACAAGAACACACAGCTTAAACACTTTAAGAGTCATATCTGTTTTAAAGCTTTGCTTACTCACTGTTCTTAAATCTGTTCTTGATATATATATATATTCAGTAAACTTTGAGATATTATTTCCTGTTCACTGTTTATTTATATTGTGTTCTAAATCTATCAAACATATCTGTTAATTCTTCAAATACGCTTCCGCATCAAACATAAATTCGAACTAATAGATCTGACAATCTTGTATAAGCAAAACGGGAACCAACAATTGGTATCAGAGCATAGCTTGATTTTCAATATCAAGTGATCCTCTTTATTACAAGATTGGTGATAGACATCATTCCCCTTTTAACCTATTCCTCATTTCTAGGTTAAAACTCCATTAAAGTGTACTCTGGGAACTGTTCAAACCCAGAAAACTTTCCAGATCATCAGACTCATACTCTTTAATCATACTATCTTTTCAGAACCTTAACAATGACAAATACAAACAACTTCTTTACTGCTGGTTCACTCACCAAGCCTCCTACTCTCCTACGAGATGAGTATCCTCAATGGAAAATAAGAATGGTTCATTTCTTTGAGGGTACTGAAAAAAATCTAGTACAATATCTTTACAACCTTCCTCCTGTTCCCATGATAATAGTACCACGTGTACCAGCTACTGCTGAATCTCCTGAAATCCCTGAACATCAAAAACCGAAGCCAAAAGAAGAATGGTCAAATGAAGATAAGGCAGAAGATGAAGTTGCACAGAAAACAAAAAGAATCTTGATAATGGCTATCTCCAACAAACTTTTTCAATCCTTAGATGCATGCGAAACTGCGCACGATCTTTGGAAAGAATTAGAAAGACAATTGGAAGGGGGTGCTAAAACACAGAAGAACCGAAGGGCACAGTACATAAATGAATATCATGCATTCAGAGCCTCTGCAACAGAATCTCTGCAAACGACGTACGACAGGTTCAACTCTCTCATAAACAAATGCAGAAAGTCTGGCATTCACAGAACCTCGGAAGAAAATAACGTCATGTTTCTAAAGAGCCTAAATGATGAGTGGCTTCAATTATCTATGTCTTTACAAACAAACCAAGATCTAGACTCATGGACACTCTCTGATCTCTATGGAACACTAGCTGCACAAGAGCCTCAAATAGCACAGGCTAAAACACTAACCATTGCACCATACGCATTGGTTACTAAATCGACAGAGGCTAAAGAAAGACCGAGAAATGAGATCAACAGAGGAGAAGAAAAAGGAGAAGCAAAAAATGGTAATGGTTGATAGCGAAGAAGACGAGCTGATAGAGGAAGAAATAACTCTCGCGTCATTAGCTAAATCATTGGCTCTATTGACAAGAGAGTTCAAAGGTAACCAAAGAAATTTTGGAAATGACAGATATAGCAGAGACAACTAGAGAGATAGAAGAGATGATGGAAGAAGAGAAGAATCAAGTGACCAACAGAGGTCAGACTACAGAAGTGACCGACAGAGGTCGAACGATAGAAACTACAGAGAAAATGACCGACAGAGGTCAGATGACAAGGTAGGCCACACACAAGAATGCTACAAATGTGGTAAGCCTGGTCATTACGCAAACGAATGCCGAACAGAGAAAGGTGGAGATCAACAGAAGTCCAACGATCGATCTGGAAACACTTCTCAAGGTTGTTTCAACTGCGGCAAGCCAGGCCATTTCGTAAAAGAATGCAGAAGTAGACAAAATCGCCCACAGAAGGACTCAGCTTTTTACAAAAAGAAGGCTGAATATTATGCGCAAAAATCCCTAATGACGAACAAAGGGCATTCTGAAGCAAACAAGGAGGACTTCGAGTCAGACTCTACCTTTGATGATGAATTCACCACCAATGCCCTGTTCTGTGGCATGGCAGAAGTCGACTCGGACACTGACAATGAGGTATCCATTTCAAACTCTACATCTTGTACTAAATCTGTAGATAATGATTCAATTAAACTTAACATTGAACTGATTGAACTAAAAGAGATAAATGAAAGCATTAAAAAAGGACTCACTTTTAATGAGAGAGAAGTAAGGCTTCTTACTCAAGAAAAAGCCAAAATTTTTGAAGAAAAGGAAAGAGTAGAAAAATATTGGAGAAATAATATAGATCCTTTAAAAAGGCAAATTTCTGAATTAACCTCTGCTTTAAAAATCAAAACAAAAGAGCTTTCAGTTTCTAGGAGTGAAACAATTGACATTAGAGCTCTCAAAGAATACTTTCAAAAAGAGAGAGAAGTACTTTGGCAAGATCTACTCAGAAGAGAAGTTTTACTTAAAAACTATAAAGATGCACAGAAGGTGTACGAGAAAGTAAACTCACAAATAGGAAGACGAGGTATAGGGTACGATGATATTACTCTAGGTGTTGAAGGCAAAAGACTCAAACCTCTGTCTTCTCTGTTTGTGATAGGAAAAACAAATAAACCAATTTTTCCAAACTTACTCTCTGTAAGTAAAAGGGTTAAAATCTCTGAAGAACCTCACTTGAGGAAACATACGAAGATGATCAATGTGTGGTTTGAAAACACAGATTCATCATCTTCAACCTCTGTCAATAGAGGAATCAAACCAAAGAAATATCTGAAAACACAAGATCAGATTGGTATCTTTAAGTTTGGTAAACCAGAGACTCAAACACAGGTCGCTTTTGTCTGTATGATAAATGTCAAAAAGAAATTATCTGCAAAAGCTCCTGATTTTAAACCCATCTTTTCAGAAGAAAATCTTAAAAGATCAATTGAAAAAGAAATTTTGGAAGTTTTGAAATCAAATGTTTTAGAAAATCTCTGTACATCTTCTGTAGATCAAATTCTCGCTGAAGAGATCTCATCTGAAACCTCTGCCATCTATGAAAGTTTTTCTACAGAGGAAGAAAACTCGTACGATACATGCTCAGAAAATCCAGCCTCTGTCGAAGGAGATGACTCAACCTCTGTATATGAGGACGATTCATCTTCTGACGACTCAGAGACTGATTCTAAATCAGGGATAATTCACTGTGACACAGAGGATGTTAAATTCTCCTCTGAGGTTCTTAACAGAACAGTTTCTCCAAAAGAGAAAATCACAGAGATACCTATCTGTCCAGATTTTCTCAAAATGTGTATACAGGTCAAAACCTCTACAGAGCTTGATAATTTGAAAAAGGCCTCTGAAAATCCTAAAAGCTCAAAATTTTCAAAACCTTTAAGGCCTGAAGCTAACAAATATCTTTCCTCTGTGACAGTGAAGACAGGCGTTCACCACAGAAGAGACTCACAGAAGGCAGGACCTAAACAAGATTTTTGCAAACAACATTCTAGTATTCATAGATCTTCTTGTAATAAGAAATCAAATGTTAAGAAAGAATGTAATGCCTCTGTGGCTCAGTTCAATGAATTCAATGAAAAGTTCAAACAAATCACGTCTCATATTAAATACTGTCATTGTTTTGATCTTATGTTCAAATTAAAAAATCACTTCTCAAGTCCAGATTGCTTACTCTCCACCAAAATTCAAACTCCAAAGTCAAAACCCAGAGAGAAACAATCTGATCTTTCTACAAAAGATAAAATGTATTTCAAGAATGCTAAGGCAAACTTAAAAAATTCTAACAATATTGGACCCATATGGATATGGGTACCTAAGTCTCTGTGATTGTCTTACAGAAGCGGTGTGTGCCAATTTGGTATCTTGACTCCGGATGCTCAAGGCACATGACTGGCAACAAAAGTTTACTATCCAAGTACAAAGAAACACACAATGGTGGATCTGTAACTTTTGGAGACAACAAAAAGGGACACATCAAAGGCTATGGAGTCATACAGAAGGAAAACGTCTCTGTATACAAAGTTGCATATGTGAATGGCCTTAAACACAACCTACTCAGTGTAAGTCAACTCTGTGATACAGGATTTGATGTATTGTTCAAAAGAACTTTCTGCTCTCTACAAAGTGAAGACACAGGAATGGAACTTCTACGAGCCGAAAGAAAAGGTGATCTGTATCTAATGAACTTTTGTTCAACAACCAAGGACAAAGTTTGCCTTGTAGCTTGCGAAAGTAAAGAAGCCTAGTTATGGCATAATAGGTTCTGTCACTTGAACTTTCACACCTTGGATAAACTGGTCAAACTCGAACTAGTTAAAGGTTTGCCTAATGTTAAATTTAATAAGGATCACTTATGTTCTGCCTGTGAAATGGGACAACTCAGAAGAGCTTCCCACAGAGGCAAAACAGATGTGTCTTGCACTAGGCCTCTGTACATGCTTCATGTCGACCTCTGCGGTCCCATTGCCATACAGAGCCTAGGTGGCAAGAAATACATACTTGTCTTAATTGATGAGTACTCGCGTTTCACATGGGTTGAATTTATTCGAAAGAAATCGGATGTTCCAATCATCTTGATTAATCTAATGAAAAGAATCCAAGTTCTTTATGAATGCAGAATACAGAAGTTAAGAAGTGACAATGGCACAGAATTTAAAAACTCAGTCATTGAAGCCTATCTTTCTACAGAAGGAATATCACAGAACTTCTCTGCCGCACGCACTCCACAGCAGAATGGCGTAGTCTAAAGGAAGAATCGAACGCTCGTGGAGGCCGTAAGAACTATGCTATCAGCATACGGATTACCGATGAACTTTTGGGCAGAAGCAATTTCTACCGCTTGTTACACACATAATCGGTCAACCATTGTGAAAAGACACATCAAGACTCCTTACGAACTGATCAACAAAAGGCGGCTAAACATCAAGTTTTTCCATGTGTTTGGATGTAAATGCTTTGTTTTAAATGACAGAGATTCTAGAGGAAAGTTTGAAGTAAAAGCTAACGAAGGAAAATTCACTGGATACTCTGCCACATCCAAATCCTACAGAGTATACCTTACAAGATCTCGCAAAATCGTAGAAAGTATCAATGTTTCTTTTGATGATTCATTCCAGATGACTTCTGAGCAAATCAGTTCAGAACTCGAACTTAAAAGAGAAACCTCTGGCATCTCGCAAACGAAAGAAGACTTAAATCTTCTATTTTTAGAGATGTTCCACGATGACATTGATCCTTCTGTTGGAACCATCAGAGTTTCTGAAGAACCATCCTCTGTTGGACAAAATCCTACAGGTATGACTCTAACTGGTCCAGACAATTGCTTCATCTTCTTCTATAAATACTACAGATGCAAATGCCGAAGAAGAAAATGCAGAAGATGAAATATCAAGAAAAACGACCACAGAAGCTGCTGAAAAAACAAACTCCACAATCCACAGAAGAACCAATTACAGAGGAAATTGAGGACCAAGACTATACGTCCTCAGAGGAACAAACTCCACCACCACTCATACCAATCATTATACAAATGGTAGAATCTTCTACCAAGGTAAGAAGAACGACAGAGGTTATACAAGAAGAAGATCCACAAGAAGCTTCTGAAGAAAGGTTCGATGACATTGATGACCATCTTCCACGCACCACTCAGTGGACAAAAAGCCATCCTCCAAGCCAAATAATTGGAGAACCTTCTGACTCAGTAAAAACCAGGTCTGCCACTGCTAATTTTTGTTTCTTTACAAATTTTATTAGTGTGATAGAACCAAAGAAGATTTCTGAAGCACTAGATGACCCAAACTGGGTAGACGCCATGCAAGAAGAACTTCTGCAGTTTGAGCGTAACAGAGTATGGACTTTAGTACCTCTGCCACGAGGGAAACAGGCCATTGGGACTAAGTGGGTCTATAGAAATAAGAAGGATGAAGATGGAGTGGTCATCAGAAACAAAGCACGATTGGTGGCCAAGGGTTATAGACAAGAAGAAGGCATAGATTACGATGAGACTTTTGCTCCTGTCGCACGGCTCGAAGCAATAAGAATATTCTTAGCCTTCGCAGCCCACAGAGGTTTTAAAGTCTATCAGATGGACGTAAAATCAGCTTTTCTCAACGGTGAAATCCAAGAAGAGGTTTACGTAAATCAGCCACCAGGGTTTGAAAGCTCAAAGTTCCCAAGGCATGTATACTACCTTGAAAAGGCTCTGTACGGACTGAAACAGGCTCCAAGAGCATGGTATGAACGACTTTCTACCTTTCTTCTAGTCAATGGCTACGACAGAGGTACAACAGATACTACCTTATTCTATAAACGTAAAAACAGTGAAATAATGCTTGTACAAATCTATGTGGACGACATAATTTTTGGGTCTTCTAACACAGAAGAGTGCAAAAGTTTTGAAAAACTCATGCAGAGTGAGTTTGAAATGAGTATGATGGGAGAACTAACATTCTTCCTCGGACTCCAAGTCAAACAAACATCAGAGGGAATTTTTATAAATCAGGCCAAATATGTCTCTGACATTCTTTTCAAGTATAGCCTCTCTGATACCTCTGCAATGAAAACTCCAATGGCCACTGGAAATAAGTTATCCTTAGATCCAGATGGCATCTCTGTAGAATGCACTCTCTATAGAGGCATGATTGGATCTCTGTTATACTTAACTGCAAGCAGACCTGACATTATGCATGCCACATGTCTTTGTGCACGTTATCAAGCTAATCCAAAGAAATCACACTATGATGCTGTGAAAAGAATCTTTAGATATCTAAAGGGGACCAAAAATCTCGGTCTCTGGTATCCACAGAACTCTGGTTTTAGTCTTAAAGCTTATACAGATTCAGACTATGGAGGATGCATGCTCAACAGAAAAAGTACCTCTGGGAGTTGTCAATTCCTAGGTGGTAAACTAGTCAGTTGGACCTCCAAGAAGCAAAATTGTGTCTAAACATCCACTGCAGAAGCTGAATACGTTGCTGCTGCAAGCTGTTGTTCTCAGGTTCTATGGATGAACACTCAGCTAAAAGACTACGGCCACATCCTTTTCAAAATACCCATCTTCTGTGATTCCAAAAGTGCCATTGCTATCTCTGCCAATCCTGTGCAACACTCAAAAACCAAGCATATCGATATAAGATACCATTTCTTGAAACATCATGTTGAATACGGTACAATCGAGATGCATTTCGTGCCCACAGAATACCAACTCGCGGACTTATTCACCAAAGCTTTAGACGAGAAAAGATTCAATTTCTTGGTGGGTAAGTTAGGAATGATCAATATGACGTGAAAATCCTCTGTAAGTATAGCTTTATCTTCTATAAATATGTATATATTTCTAATTATTTTTGCTTTAATTAATTTATTTCTGTATGTAAGTTCTCAATCTTAAATAGTTCTTAAAATCACAGAGCTTCTGTAAGTCTACTCAGAACCTCTGACAACCCCTACAAAACCTCTGGAAAATATGACCTATGTTCTATGCAAAACTTATCATTCTTTTATCCAAGCATAGGTCAAGGGGGAGCAAAAGGAAATTACTTAATCTACATAGGTGATTAGATCAAGGGGGAGCAAAAAGGGACCCTGAAATGATCTACAGAGGTAAAACTTTCAAAGAAAAACCAAAGAAGAATGTCAATGAATCTATATCGACAGAAGTCAGACATCACTGCCGAGAAAAGAAGAACCAAAAGGTATGTCTCTCGCACAAAAGGTTTTTGAAAACAGTTTTCTAGGACACAAATTGTCAAATATGTCCTAAATATACTGAGAATAACATTTCAAAAATCAAAAGCTCAAAAAGTTTCATAAAATTCGAATTAGGAGAAATTTAAGATCATAGAGCTTCTACTGAGCTCAACAGAGGTTCTGCCAGAAATATGCTCTGTGATCACAAATTAACCCTCTATCGATCTTTTGGAAAGTTATCTCGGAAACCGAATACATACACCATGACCTTCACGAACAAAACTTTTTCCATAACAGTTTTCTCGGACACCAACTTTCAAATATGTCCGAAAAACATCTCTTAAAACAGATCAAAAATTGGATGATCAGAAAATTTAATAGAATTTTTGTTATGAGATTTTTTCCTTCATAGAGCTTCTGATGGCCCTCATAGAGCTTCTGCAAGTTCCCACAGAGCCACAAAACCTCTGCGAGTAAAAATTCTTAACTAAAAATCCTATTGATCCTCTCCAGTGCCTTTGCAAACGTTCTGGTTAAAGAAGAACCCCACAGAAGTCATGATAACAATGAGATATATGAGAAAGGGATAGACATCAAATATTTTCAAGATCACAGAGCTTCTGTAAACCACATAAGTTTTGTCAATCTGTTACTTGGGCATTTCTGTAGTAATAACGGTTACTTTTACTGAGAGTGAATCTCATGTGGCTAAGAACAACCCCACGCGCCTAGCATTAATGGGCCGCGCACGACGTCCTGTCATCCTCTGACATGGCCTACGTGTCCCATTTTTATTGGGCGTACATGGAACGTTTTCTGTGGAAAATTGAACCCGCCGTTCTAACTTGAGTACGGATTCCAAATTTTAATCCATTGCCATATATTTTACTCTTTCAAAATCTACCATTTTTCCCTTCTATAAAAACCAAGCTTTCCCTCTCATAAACTTTTTACAAACCCTCATTCTTCTCCGGCGAAACCCTGCAAAAACCTGCAAGTATCTTATTCTCATTACCAATGGCTTCATCTTCTCAAGCTATCTCCCCCGCACACTCTCCGGCGAACTCACCAGAACATTCACCTGCTCATTCTGAACATTCAGAAAACCCCAACCTTGCCCAAAATTTTGAACTAGAAGATTCCGGAGATTCAGCAGACTTTGCTCCGACCACACATCTTCAAAACTTCATAGCAAAGGATCATTTCAAAAAGATACTACCAATCAAATCCAACAATTGCTATTTGGTCCCCTCACCCACTGCTTTCGGCGAAGCCCATGCCATTCTTCTAAACATAATGGAAAATCATATCCTCTTCCCTTTACTCTCAAGAACCCCAAAGAAAATTCCAGTTAGATATTTGAACCAGTTTTGGCAAAGTTGCCGATTTGATAAAGATGATTCTCTTATCAAAGGATACATTTCAAGACCCGACAAATCTGAGCATCTAGAAATCAAGTTCAATAGAACAATGTTCTCACTTGAATTCAACCTACCAACAAGGGGTCTTCTTGGATTGAAGAAATATGCAGAGCAATCAACAGACGACGAGATCTGTCGTTTCCTAGAAATGCTTGGGTACAACACACCACTAAGGAAGAGAAATGACTTCCGCAGAGGCAGATTACCACCTCTGTGGAACACCTTGTTCTCAATTCTTAACAGATGCCTGACAGGGAAGATAGGCAGTATTGACCAGAGCTCACATCAGATATTAACCATCATGTATGGGGTTTACTATGATCTCCCACTGGATTACGCGACCATAATGATGCAAGAGATCATTAACACCATCGACAGAAAGAACAACACAAGAAGGGTCAAAGAGAACGATCCTAAGTTTCTACCACCTCTGCAATTCCAAAGAATACTGGGAGTTTTGTTCGAACCTCTGTTGCTGATACAGAAATGGCCAATGGAAGGGCCAATTCCCAAACAGTTCCCAATGAACAAAAATATTCCCACTGATCATGTAGATGGCTACACACACTGCAGACCTTTGTCAAAGAAACTTCTGAAGTATGCCTCGAATAAAACCCTTAAGAAAGAGTATATACGCGATCATAGAACTCCTAAACCGAGTCCTATGACACCCCCGCGTTTAGGTGTCCCTCTAGGAACAATGATTGCAGAACCTCTTTCCACTCAAGAAGAAAAAGATCACAAATTAGCAAAACACATGGCTATTCAACTTAGATTCATAGACAAACGTGCAGAGCTCATGGGAAAGAAGTCCTCTTCAAAATCTTCTGCCTCTACTCCAAAATCAAAAAGGAGGAAAACTGCAGAAGGCACCTCTACAAGCGCTGCAGAAGATCAACCTTCACCTCCTCATGCCACAGAAATTGGCTCCTCTGCTCCTCCCTCCTCTCCAAAACTAAAGAAGAAAAGAAAATCAAAAACTACAGAGGAAGGGGCACCAAAACCTAAGAGGAGGAAAACCAAAAAGAAGCATGGTAAATCACTTGAGAAATTGGTTACCATAGAAGAGGAAGCAATCGCAGAAGAAAGAACTGCAGAAGAAGAAGATGCAGAAGTAGAAATGACAGAAGAGGGATATCAATCGCCCCATCAATCCCCAGATCAATTTGCTCACCAAGGAAACTTCAACGATTTTCTACAAAACCCTGACATTGCCAACACTTTAAATACAGCAGGGTGGACGGCACAACCTCTCGACCACCATTCCCCAGAAGAATAATACTTCTCTATTTCCGGCATTGACACACATCTGCAAGAAGATGATCAAACACCCAGAGATCAATCAGCTGAGACCCCTATTATTCTACAGAACCCCTTCATTCAGCAAGGATTGGACGTTCACAGAAGGAGTCCAAGACCAGCTTCAGAAGAAATAGGACAAACAGAAGCTCAGTGGAATAGAGATGAAGTAACAGAGACAAGAATGGAGGTCTCAGAGGTAGATTCAGACGAAGAAGAAGCTGTCTGGATATGAAAAGGTCTCTATCATCCACATGTCATGAGGTTATACGGCTCTCATCAAATGTATGACTTCTTAGGCACAGAGCAAGGAACTTCAACAGAGGATAGGGTAGAAACATCTGGAGGAAAAGAAAATGTAAAAGAAAAAGATGCCGAAGATGAAGAAGGCACACATCCCTCACCCCCTCCTAGTGCAACCCACACATCTAACTCCGCAGGTCTAGCTGCAGAAGGAGTTATTGAAAAAGAGCAGCACATCTCGATCCAAACCCAACCCTTCCAGCCAGAAGTCACTCTTTCGACTTCTGCGCCCACAAAAACCGGGGAATCCATTCCTAGGGAGTCTCCTCAAAGAGACTCACCTATAGTTCGTGATCAAGCAACCCAGATCACACTAGAACACCCTACAGAGGAATTCGTTTCCTCTGCCACGCACGAAATAGGGCCAACCCTTCATTCAGAGAGAAGTAGTGAACACAACGACGAAGAGACTCTAGACAAGTCTCCGAGTCAACAGAAGGATAATCTAGTACCCACCTCTGAAGTGGATCTAGACAATATCGTTCACAGAACTTCTGTAGAGTTTGAAGCACTAGATGCTTCTGCTCGAAGATCAGATGGAAATCCTTCCACCCCCAACGTACAAACAAGGGTGAACGAAGGTGTCCCAGGAGCAGGGACTCACTCTGGAGACGAATGTGTTCCTCCAGAGGTTACACCAGGGACACAAGTATCAAGGGATGAGTTCCAAACCCTTGTCACCTCATTGAACCAAACCATGAAAGAGTTGCAAAGCTCTTTCACATCTTTTGCAGAGAAAACATCAACGGCCATGCTGAATCTGAACACCAAAATGGACAATCTGTCCACAGAGGTGAAAACAGCCATCACAGAGATGAAATCTTCTGCTCAAACAACTGCCACAACTACAGCCACTTCTGTTGCTAAAGATTTTGGAATAGCTGCAACTTCTGCATTCAAGGAATCAGTAAAACATTTCCTTGAACAAATGAACAAGCAATCCAACAAATCACAGAGCATCACACCTGCAGAACTACAGAAGGCTCTGCAAAATGTTCAAGAAGAGACAATGCGCAACACTACAATAATGCAGCCAAAAGACTACATGACCAGAGTACAGCTAACAGAGCTCGGCCAAAATGTCATAAACCAGGTCACTGGAGTCATTGTCTCCTTCACTACTGCAAATGCCAACTACGTCAAAGAGTTCAGAAAAAGTGTCGGCAGAATGCGCTTCAACACAGAAGCAGAGCTTGCAACTCTTTTCGGCCTCTGTGATGATGTATGTGCGAAGTTGATGGCCGCAGGAGCAGAACTACCAAAGAAACCCAAAGCTTCCTGCAGAGCAGAGGGTACTTCTGATAATAGTCAGGATGATTCTGATGATGACCATCCTGGTCCATCAGATAATCCTGAGGGGGAGAATATAAGGGAGAAAGCTACGACCAGAGGAATACAAGCTCCACCAATCGCATCAGAACCAATCAGTCAAGCCCCTCCAGAACAAACCCAAGATCAACAGACCACAGAGACAACACCCATCTCTGTGGAATCAACTTCTGAAGAAACCAATATTCCAGAAGCTGATCAGCATACCACAGAGGCAACAACCACCCCTGTGGTAATCAACTTGGAAAAGAGTCCTTCAACAAAATCAACAGAAAAACCCCAAACCATACCAAGAAGAAAGTCGATTGCCACCAAACCAAAAAGAGCAACGACCTCTGCTTCTTCTATTCTGAGAAAGATGCACAATACAATGTCTGATCGAATGTCGCAGAGAGAAGAAGAAAGGCACAGGTTCACATTAGCTTTCAAAATGGCAAGAAGATTCAATGCCCAATCTTCATCAACAGAAATAGAGCTCACAGAAGAAGTCACCAAAGAACCTCCAACAGAGGTTACAGAGCAACTCAAGCAAACAGAACCATCGCCACAAAAGTCCTCTAAAACACAAGTGTCAAAACCTACAGAGGCAACCATCAAGCCAACAGAAGCACCAACCTCCAAACCTACAGAAGAAACAGGTTCTGCACCTCCAAAAGGCAAAGAAAAGGGCAAAGCAATACTGACAGAAGAGCCCAAGAAAAATAAATCATTGCCCAATCCTACAGAAAAATTGATGAAAAGCGCTTTTGATGCCTTTCAAACTCCAAAGCCTGAAGAAGAGGACTGGGCATATGGATTAAAGCCTCTGACAGACATTCCTCTAACTGGCAGAGCTGCAGAAATTGTTCAAAAGATGGAGAATCTCAGAAGACAAGTACCACAACCTGGTCCAACACATGAAGAGATGGAAGAAGTGGTATACAAATACCTCTATAAACAAACCTTTCAGACCAATCATCCAACAGATCATGTGACAGATTCAAGGATCAGAGAAGAATTTGAGAACATCTTCACAAGGACAAAGCCAAGAACCAAAGCAGATGTCTTCTCAATCCACAAGATCAAAAAGGTAATCTTCTGCAGGTTCTCCTTTACAAGAACCTATCCAAGGGTCAGGTACAATCTTTACAAAGTCAGAAGAGAAGACAATTCAGAAACCACCTTCGCTGATGCTGACCTAAGAAATATCAATCCTTATGATCTACCTGACCTTCTGCAATGGACAAAGGACAACTACAACACAGAGGCAAACACCAGAGCCTATCAAGTGTTAAGAAAAGCAATGAGGGAAAAGCTTCTGATCTTCAGTATGATAGATTTTCAACAGGGAAAGGATCTTGGTCTCAAACATCTAAATTTACGACCACCAGAAGATCGCTGCCCACCCAACGCCGTGCCCAACTCTATCATTACAGAACCAAGATTCGGGTTAGAATTTCAAAACCCACAAGGCGAAATCAAACTATTTGTGTGCATGGATTGTCAAAAGTACGCAACTAGTACTCTGAACAAGTTCAGAGCAAGCCTTGTAAAATACAGAGGTACAGAGAAAATGGATAGAGATGCTGCATATACTTTCATCAGAGAGATTGATGCCACAATCCGCCTAAGAGAACTCTGCATCAGTTTCTACAAAGAGATCAGAAGAATCGGAAGAGACAACAGAAGCTACAACGATTTCAAAGATGCCAAAATATGATTCTCAAACCTCAAATCTCTGCAAACCAAGTCAAAAGTTTATCTTTCATTGTACTCAAATGTAAATTGCCTCTGGCATATTTCTGAATGAAAGAACTTTCGAGGTATTGTTTAACCTCTGTCTTATCTAACTTAGCCTAACTAAACTCAAGTTCAATTTTTTATTTTTCACTACTTAGGGGGAGATTGTTAGCTTCAATCTTCCTAATCATAGAAGTATTTAGAAGTAGTGAAAAATAGGCTAAGTGAAGAAAGCCTCTTACAGAGGCTCTGCCGAACTTACCGAGAGATCAAGGTCGAGAAGCTACAGAAGCTAAAGAGGCGTCCTACAGAAGCTCTGTAATACGCGCAAAGAAGACCAAAGACTCGGAATCCGGTGAAGACTGCTCTTCTAAGGACAAAACCGCAGAACCTCTGTGACACTTCACAGAGCCTCTGCGGTCTTCAACAAAGACTTCAAAGATATTTATAATATCTTGCTACTGTTCCTGGACCTGTTCATCAACTTGCATGGCAACGTACCCTGTCCAACTTCAACGTGTCAAAATCTGAGTGGACTCAATAGGGCTTAGTACATAATAGACGTCTGCTGCATTAAATGCAATTCAGCACATCCAACTGTTCATGCCATCCTTCCAACTATTCATACCGTCCGTTCTGAATAGTAGCTCATGCTTTATGGTCCCCTTTGAGTAGTATAAAAGGAAGACTCATGTTGAGTTCTTCCTAATCAAGAATCAAGAAAGATAAAAACAAAAAAACAAGAGAGAAAAACATCACAAGAACACACAGCTTAAACACTTTAAGAGTCATATCTGTTTTAAAGCTTTGCTTACTCACTGTTCTTAAATCTGTTCTTGATATATATATATATATTCAGTAAATTTTGAGATATTACTTCATGTTCACTGTTTATTTATATTGTGTTCTAAATCTATCAAACATATCTGTTAGTTCTTCAAATACGCTTCCGTATCAAACATAAATTCGATCTAATAGATCTTACAATCTTGTATAAGCAAAACGGGAACCAACAAATTGGTTGACTCCAGCTATTAATGCAATGGAAAGGGAAGCAAGTAAGCTATATTTACGCTTCCTTTATCTGTTTTGTGTTGAATTGGTTGAATCCAACTATCAATGCAAGGGAAAAGGAAGCAAGTAAGCGGAAACTTTACATATGAAAACCTTGTTAGACCGTCTACTTCATTACTGCAAACTTGTTAAGCACTTTGATGACGACATAACCGTCACTTGTAAGTTTACTTTCTGTTTCAGAAAGGAGGATAGCAATGGCAGTTATTAGGGTTGTAAATGAATCATTGGAACATAAGTTTTGTTCATTCTCGCTCGTTTGACTTAACTGGATAACCAAACAAACACAAACGGTAAACAAACGTAATTTTTCATGTTCGTTTGTTTAGAAAATATGCTAATGCATGCCCATTTATGTCTTCTTCTTGAAGATGTTAAATGAATATAAATGAACATAAATGAAGAACAAAAATAATAAAGATCAACCACAATTACGCATCATTTCGTTCCTAAAAAATAGAGTAAATTACGGATTTGGTCGCTAAGGTAAATTACGGATTTAGTCATTTACATAATAACCCTCCAGGTATGCAATTTGTTACGGATTTGATCCCTCGGCAAACGGGCGTATATTTTTTCTGTCGTTAGCTCCTATCACATGTGATGCACACGAGTTTGGTCATTTTAGCTTTTTCTTTATTTATTCATTTTTAAACTATAGGGACCAAGTATATAATTAATATATGTTTTTAATTTATTTTAATTTTCCTGTTATCTTCATCTTTTCACTTTAGTTACCTTAAATCTCTTTGTTCTTGTTCTTCTTTGACATGTAACTAAAAATAAAGAACAATCAAGAATCATAACTCAAAATAAAACCAATCAAAAATCCTTACTTACAATTAAGAACAATCCAATTATTCAAAACCATAACTACAAATCAACAACAATCCAACTATCCAAAACCCTAAATCAATCCATTTGTTCTAGCAAAGCAACCTAAAATAATCAACTATCTTCTCCATATTCTTAGTCAAGAACATTAAAGAAAACTCTAATACCTAAATCAAAACCATAAATTAAAACTAGATAATAAAAACCTGGAAATAATGACGTCTTCAAAATCGTGAATCAAAAACTAGATCAAGGGTCTTCGAGGGCAGCTCGTGAATTAAAAACCAAATCGGTGAAGATGGGAGTTCCAGATGGGGTCTTCGAGGGTTTTCTTCTTCGTCGATGGGTTTGGTCGACGGTGTAGAGCCGGCAGCAAGAGAGAAGAGAGAGTGGGAAGAGGAAGAGAGAGGTCGGTGGTGTTTTAGGAGGAGAAGCAGGTTGATGAAGGTGTCAGAAGTGGCGACTGTCGACGGTGGCCTTACTAGCGACAAAGGTGCTGGTGGGTTTACCAGCGAGTTACCCAGATTGGTCGTGGGTCGTGAGTTTCCGACGAGTGGGTTTAACTGATTGGTCGAGTTTTCGACAAGTGGGTTTTTACAGATTGGTTGTGAGTCTTCGACGATGGAGCGGTGGAGGTAGTAAGTGCCGACGATGAAGGTTGTGAGTGCCAGCGAATCTTTCTACTCGTGACTGTCGGTGATGGAGGTGTGATAACTCTCATTTTTAGAGTTATTTATTACTCTTTTTTCTAGGATTTTTACCATTTTTATACCCACTTTGCTTGTATCTTATTCATTTTGTCCATAATGTAAAAATAGCTTATGTGTTACCAAATGGCTATTTTTTATGGAAAATGTTGCAACTTTCGGCTGTGGGCACGAAGACACCTCACAGTGGGCACGGACGGACCACTTATATACATCAATGGACAAACCAATTTTATGGGCAAAAGAGGGATTAAATTAAAAGAATTCTAGAAGCTAAATGATATGGAAATCCCTGAAATCATGGCAAGCATGGGTGTGGTCTTTGCCTAAGGGATTTTAATGAAGAAAAGTCCATTGGTTCTTCAACCTTTCTAGCACTATATAAAGAAGGCTTGGCGCATCCTAGCAATCATCCATTCTACATTGTAACATTCAGACTTCATCTTCAAGTTTGCTCCAAAACGTGAAGACTTGTAGTTTTAAATTATTGTAGTTGTTCTTAGATTTTAACTTCTGTCCATAGTGACCCACTACGGGCACTGCTTTAAATTTATGCAAGTAGGTTTTATGTATTTCTCTTATCTCGTTATGTCTTCCGTTTTAACTATGAGCTAAGCACCCCATTGGGTGTGGGTGTGAGTAAACTTGAAACTAGTAGGCAACACTTGGGGTGTGGCCATCGTTACTAACTCTCGAGATTGGTCACTTGAGTCGGGACTTAAACTCAACACGGATAAGCTGATCACTTTGAAGTGTTAATATTAGATCTTGCCCTCGAGAGGGGCAGATTCAAAATATGGCTTAAGTGATGCACAAAGATTTGAGAGGGTCTTTGATAACCACGTCGAGAGGCGGGTTTTGTATGATTTATTAAGTTCAAACGCCGGTCGAGATTTATATCACAAAGATATTTAGATATAAATCTCCATATTGGTAGAACTTGACGTTTAGAGTCAAACTTAATTAAATCGACAAGATCGAGAGTCGGTAACAATGGACACTTTATGAGAACTTTGTAGGACCGGTTTATAAAATTCATTATTTCGAGATATCGGGCTTTTTATAAACACTTCGTGCTACAAAACAACTAACCATTTTGTTACTACGTAAATCTCAAGGAAACTTACACCCATACCCATTTTTAATATTCAAGAAGTTACATTTTAAGGTATTTCTCCAAAAAAACGATAATTTTTCTTACAACCAAAACTTGTGCAAGAAGTTCATGAAACTCTCTAATTCTTAGTAGTTCAGTCCCTGTGGATACGATCTCGGTATATTTACCACTTTATTACTTGTAGCGATCATAGTTGAGGTGTATACTTGCGCCCCCTCTGTGGGAACATTGTGTCCACTGTGTGGAACTATACGGTTTCCGCTACCAAGGTGGTAGCGGGTAAGGCAATGGAGGTGTGGAGCGATGGAGATCCCAAATCTCTCTCTTCTGTGTGTATATTAAATATATAATAGAGTTATATATATATATATATATATATATATATATATATATAATAGAGTAAATAAAAAATCCTAAATGATAAGTTACATATTTAATCCTTGTGGTTTAAAAAATGATAAAATAAATGAAAATAACTAAAATGGCCATATTACCTCGTGTGCATCGCATGTGATAGGAGCTAACGGCAGAAAATAGACGGTTGTTTGCTCGAGGGACCAAATCCGAAACAAATTGCATACCTGGTGGGTTATTATGTAATAAATGAAGATAAATGACCCAATCCGTAATTTTCACTTACCTTCAGGACCAAATCCGTAATTTACTCTAAAGATATAACAAAATAAATTTTAGAGGGATTAAAAGAGAATTCTAAAAATTTAATTTATGATTTTACATATTAATATCCTAATATATAAATATGTTTATATATCAACAAACGTAAACGAACATGAGTGAACAAACATTTACGAACGTAAATGAAAAAACAATATCATTGTTCATGTTCGTCCATTTAACTAAACGAACAAAAAAATAAGTTCATGTTCATTCATTATTAAATAAAAGAACATAAACAAACTTCTCGTCAAACAACTCACGAACAATCATTGACGGATCAAGAAATTTTGATAATGGGGGGATCGAAGATTAAGTATCATATTTGTTTCTTTCAATACAGATGGATCTCAAGGAAGATCGTTTAAGGGGCTATTTGTGTTGGTCCCGAAGGGTTATACAAGTATAAGTTTATAGAAGGGGGAGTTGAATACAAACACACAAGAATTATGGTTTTCTAAATTGTTTATTGATAAATCAAAACAATTTACAGCTTGTTGCGGAATAAGATTAAGTACAAGACCTAATCTAAACAAACTTGAGAAGCACTAAGGATTCTTGCACTAAAAAATAGAGAGAAAAAGGAAATCTATAAAAATGAAGATATTTTTCTAAGGCACTAAGTAGATAGGTAGAGACCACCTTCGAACTGAAGGGGTATTCCTTCTATTTATACCCCAAGCATTTAATGCATGGCAGGAGGACTTTACATGTGTCATCATTTGATTGGTGGAGCATGCTTTCTGACTTTTGCAAAACATGCTTTGGGCCGCATGGTGAACAGTGTAGTGGCAGAGTGGTTGTATGATTCTGGACAAAGGGATGTTCCTTCTGACAAATCGTACGGGATTGTGCAAGATAGATAAGACAAACATTTCTTGGAAAGGAGGCTTCATGATCAACGATCGCTGAGTTAAACTTCCATCAGTGAAGACCTGATGTAAGTCAGCTATCGCTGAAGTCTTCTTCTTGAAATGTCGCGTGTGTGGACTTGTCTTGGTTTCACTGATGTCCGCATTAGATCATTAGTAGACCTGTCACTTGTTCATCAGCTTTGTCTTCGATGTCAGCGATGAACTCTTTGTCGCCAAACTTGTCTTCAGGGATTACAAACAACATTGCATACAATTGAAATAATCAGCGATCATCAGTGATAAGCGAACAGGCTCAGGTTATCACTGATGTACATTTATCGTTGAGAAATACTATGAAGAACAATGGTTACCATCAGTGATTCTGAACAGACTCAGTGTTATCACTGACGGCGAAACATTAATACATACAAATGCTCTTTGTAATTTTCACTAAGTAATTCTAAGGGTCATCATCAAATCACTGAGAGAGTTTGGATCAACAATCCCCCCCTATTTGATGATGAAAAAGCAACAAAAGAAAATTGCTAAGTTAAAAAAATAAGGTTAAATGTGACTCATAGATGCATGTCCCATTTACTGTTTTCATGGATCTTTTCTAGTACTGATGGAGTAAAGCACTTCACCAAAATTTTCATTAGTCTTTGTAAATAATTTTACAAGGGAAGATGGAAAATTACAAGTACAAGTGAAATAAAATTACAAGTACTAAAAGTTACAACTGATAAATACAAGAAGAGTTTACAAAAAGGGATCTATCAGCTATAGAGGTTCATTTCGTCAAAGGCATCTGTCTCTGGGATCATTTAATTAGGAACTACTTCACCCTGTTGTCTTCTGAGTTTGGCTTCATTCATCACGTGGGTTTTGAGGAAGAGTCCTGGTCTTGATTTATTGCACCAGTGGACAAGATCTCTGAGTTGGTTGACAGGGCAAATAGGGAGCTCTGAAATTTTTTGAAGGCACATGACGCCATTCTAGTCCAAAAAAATTATACCATAGGGATCACTGACTACTTGACCAGGGGTGAAAGGTCCACCTGGTGGCAATGATTGGTTTAAGGCTGAGAGATCAGGAGGAGGTCCGAGGACTGCTTTTCTGGAGAATTCTATACCAGTGTCATTTCTGAGAGCAGGCCCTGAGGAAGAGGAAGCACGCTTTCTTTTGGCAAGAGCAGGTCTTTGGTTTTGTAGAAGTGCTGGAGGAGGAGACAAGTCAATTGTAGATGTAACCCTATTGATCATAGCATTTAAGAAATTTTCAACGTAGGATTTGAACTTTGATTTTGACTTCTGAATGGCAATCCTGACTTCTATCCATTCATCAAACCCATGGAGATCGAGCTTTGACATGTAGCACCGCTGCATTTCCCCGTTCTCTTTGACGACAGTGACTTCCACCATCACTACACCTCTTACAATCTTTCTCTTCAGGTATACGTTGATAATTCGACTTGGATGGTATCTGAAATCCACTTTCTCTCTGCACCATTCCAACGTCGAGTTGCTGACAACTTTCTTCTTCTGAGACTCATTACCAATTTCCTTTAGTAGTTGCTCCTGAACCCGAATTGGAAATTTCTTCAGCTTCTTATCAGAGACTGAGCGCTGAGTAACCTTAAGGGCAAATTCAACGTCCTTTTGGTTCTCAGCTATGAGTTTCTCAGCTCTGATTGATTCTTCAAGTTCTTCTAGAGACAAAAACTCTAGGCCGGAAGGAGGAATTACTCTTAAGCGCTGACTCTCTAGCTGATTTATCATCGTTTCTCTTCTTTATTTTTCATCATCCTCTGACCTTTGAAGAATTCGAGAGGGTCTGTTTGGATGTGTGAGCAGCTCTTCTTCTTCTTCTTATTCATCAGTCTCAAGCACTGAGACTGGTATTATTGGTAGTTCATCAGCTATGGGAGCTGAGATTATTTGTTGAGGCAAGGGTTCTTCAGCAGGTCCCTCAAGCAGGGGAGAGGACTAGCTGAATCAAAAGAACAAAGAGTTAGATTCTTTTGAAGAAATGAAGAAAAGATAGAAAAATAGGCTAAGTGTGTAAGAGGGGTTTAAGAAGAGGATGTATAGAAGTAGAGAAGGGGATTATTGAGAGGCATACCTGAGAAGTTGGCACGTTCTCAGCGTTAGAAAGAATCTTGAGATTCCAGTGGTAGCAACCTCCTTTTGCTTACCATGGGAGGTCTTCTTTGTAGGAGACTTCTTAGTCTTCTCCCCTGCTTCATTGAACCCGACCCTTTTAGGCTAGTGAACCCTGATGGCTGTAGGCTTGAACCAGAATTTAGGTTCTTCATCGTCGTCGTCATCATTGTTTCCACCATCAGGGTTGGTGGGTTCATCCTCCAGGATTTCCACCTGCTCCTCATCTTATTATTCTTCTTCCTCTTCATCAGAGCGAATAAGTACAGTTGGAGAAGTGGGTTCTTTGTCTTCTCCCCCTCAGGTAAAGAAAGGTCTTCTTTAGCATTTTCCTCCCCTCAGCGTGAGGGAGGTCTTCATTATCAGTGTTCTTCTCCCCCTCTTTGTCATCATCATTAGGGGGAGGTTCAGCAGCAGAAACATCAACATTCCTGTCTTCGGGGCCAGTAATAGATGATGTTGAGGCATTAGAGGCCTCAAGTTTATCCACCCTGGCTTCAAGGCCTAGGATCGTTGCGGTGGCTTGTACTATGAAATCAGCCGTCATCCCCAACTTATTTTTGTCGTCAGCTATGAAGGATGGGGCGGGAGCCACCGGTGGTGAGATTGGAGATCAGGGAGTTCGTAGAATCGTCCTTGGTGGTGAGATTACTCACCTGACCCATGAGAGAGTCGACTTTTGTGCCGATATCAGCGACGGCAGTGTTGAGGGAGGAGACGGTGGTGTCCAACGTATGGAGGGATGAGGAATTATGGACCACATCTCTCTGCAAAGTCTTCACCTCCTCAATTAGCGCTGAAAAATCGGCATTGTCGGCTTTGGCGCTGAGAGAGGTGGAGAGGTCCTTCAGTGAATCATCGGCAATGTTTACGGCATTGGTGTTGTTGGTGAGATCCTTTGATAAGGATTCCACCTGATCCTTTACATCTTTGATGGATGCAGCGATCGTGCTCAAATTAGGACCTGTAAAATAAGAAACATTTTGAGCAAAGGAAAGCTCAAAAGAGGGAGTGGGTTTAGAAAAGATAGATAAAGAGGTTGGGATACCTGATGGTCGGGAGAAAATATCAAAGTCCCTACTCCCACCGTAGTACTTCATGTCTTGTTCCATTTCAGACACGGTGGTCGTCGGGATATTCTTAGTGGTCCCGAGAGGGAGAACAATCAGGTCCTATTGCGTTTTGCTGCATCAGATTTTGCAGCAGAAGCTCATATACGTCAGGAAGTGACGTCGTTGGGGTTGATGTGATGACGAAGAAAGGAGGAGTAGAAGCGATTGTGGAGAAGGCTGTGCAGTGCGCAGGCATGGCACTGGTGTTGCCAAGAACTGTTTCTTCAGTGCTTTGAGGCACTGAGAAAGTGGGGGTAGATACCAGTGAGGCTTCAGCGGTAGAAGGCGCTGAAGTGGTTGTTGATTCAGGAGCAGATGTGGTGGAGTGAACCACAAAGGTGTCGAGTGTTGCTTATGAAGAAGCAATCACTGACTTAGTAACTAGAGGGGGCTGAGGTTTCTCCTTTGTGATCCACTCAGTTTTGTGAGAACCAAGGTTGGTGTCTGATTGTTTCCTCTTCAATGAGGATTGGGTGGTTGCAGCCTGGGTAGCAGCGGGGGGTTGAACCGCTAATGGAACTGTTGGAAGTGAAGAGTAAGAAGCGAGAAGAAGCTGTTGGAGTTCAGAGAGATGTACCTCGTTGGCGATGGGCTCGAAATCGACGATGCGGCTGCCAAGTTGAGGGAGCTGGTAATCTCCCTTTTGAGGATAATCCTTTTGGAGGAAGAGGGAAAGGAGTGCTGACATGAAGAGGACATAAGGGACTTTCATCTCCCTCTTTTCCTTCTCGACCTTCACCATGAAATCATGGAATATCATACGGGCATAATCAATTTTCCGCCCTGTTATCAGCGAATACCCCATCTGGAGCTGATATTTGCTTGCTTGGTCCAGCGAACCAGTTTTGCCACTCATTGATGAGATGATGTTGGAGAAGAGGTAGTTAAGCTCTGACGACATCTTTGCCTTGAGAAGTTGGGTCAGCTTTTTGTCAGGCTCGTCAGGGTTACGGGGCTTGGGGTCCCATGTATACTTCATCAAGTCTAGGAACCTGATAAGTTCCTCATCAGAGCTCTGGCGCAAGAGCTCTGGTGAACGAAGATATCTGTGAAGCTTAAGTCTCGTAGAAATCTCTAAGTGTCAGACACGTGTCCGTACTTTCCACGTCGGCCCTAAAAGAACGGAGACACACTGTCTTTCACTTTATCAGTCTATAAATAGAAGGGTAGTGGAACACGCATTTGTAAGCTTTTGGTAGGAATTATTACCACAATTGTGAGACCAAAACACTGCACATTCCTTTCCACTACCACTGTACGAATTGTCACCTGAGAGATTTCAGAATACACACACTAGAAAGTGTTCTTGGTGTTATTCAAATATATCAATATACAAGCAGCTTATTTATTGATCTTGTTATCATTTTACTGTTCATTATTATTGATACTCTCACTATTTCATATTCTTATACACAATCACTCATATTTAAATAGCTTTATATTATGCTTCCGCTATCTGTGTTTATGCTGTTTATGTAAGACAACTTGAATCTGGGAACCTACAATTGGTATCAGAGCAGATTGATTTGCTTAAGTCAAATCGATCCAATCAAACCAGGTTGATTCACTGTTGTTGATTGTGTCCGTTCTTTAAAGCTTCATAGTATACTCTGTTTTACTGTTTAAAAGTTTGAAACAAGCTTCAGAGTTCTTTAATATGTATTTAAGCTTTCAAGTTAGTCTAAATATCTTCTCTACTCTATTTACTATTCCATTGGTTACTGGTCATCTCTTTCTGTATAAAACGCTTTTAAAATCTTTCAAAACCTTCATACTCTATTTTCTGAAAAGATGGCTAACAACAACATCAATGCTATCTATACGGATGGTTCTCTAACCAAACCTCCTACTCTTCTGAGAGATGAACATCCTCAAGGGAAAGGAGTGTTACCAAATGGCTATTTTTTATGGAAAATGTTGCAACTTTCGGTTGTGGGCACGAAGACACCTCACAGTGGGCACGGACGGACCACTTATATACATCAATGGACAAAGCAATTTTATGGGCAAAAGAGGGATTAAATTAAAGGAATTCTAGAAGCTAAATGATATGGAAATCCCGGAAATCATGGCAAGCATGAGTGTAGTCTTTGCCTAAGGGATTTTAATGAAGAAAAGTCCATTGGTTCTTCAACCTTTCTAGCACTATATAAAGAAGGCTTGGCGCATCCTAGAAATCATCCATTCTACATTGTAACATTCAAATTTCATCTTCAAGTTTGCTCCCAAACGTGAAGACTTGTAGTTCTAAATTATTGTAGTTGTTCTTAGATTTTAACTTCTGTCCACAGTGACCCACTACGGGCACTGCTTTAAATTTATGCAAGTAGTTTTTATGTATTTCTCTTATCTCGTTATGTATTCCGTTTTAATTATGAGCTAAGCACCCCATTGGGTGTAGGTGTGAGTAAACTTGAAACTAGTAGGCAACACTTGGGGTGTGGCCATCGTTACTAACTCTCGAGATTGGTCACTTAAGTCGGGACTTAAACTCAACACGAATAAGCTGATCACTTTGAAGTGTTAATATTAGATCTTGCCCTCAAGAGGGGCGGATTCGAAATATGGCTTAAGTGATGCACAAAGATTTGAGAGGGTCTTTGATAACCACGTCGAGAGGCGGGTTTTGTATGATTTATTAAGTTCAAACGCCGGTCGAGATTTATATCACAAAGAGATTTGGATATAAATCTCCATATTGGTAGAACTTGACGTTTAGAGTCAAACCTAATTAAATCGACAAGATCGAGAGTCGGTAACAATGGACACTTTATTGAAACTTTGTAGGACCGGTTTATAAAATTCATTATTTCGAGAGATCGGGCTTTTTATAAACACTTCGTGCTACAAAGAAACTAACCATTTTGTTACTACGTAAATCTCAAAGAAACTTACACCCATACCCATTTTTAATATTCAAGAAGTTACATTTTAAGGTATTTCTCCAACAAAAAGATAATTTTTCTTTCAACCAAAACTTGTGCAAGAAGTTCATGAAACTCTCTAATTCTCAGTAGTTCAGTCCCTGTGGATACGATCTCTGTATATTTACCACTTTATTACTTGTACGATCATAGTTGTGGTGTATACTTGCGCCCCCTCTGTGTGAACATTGTGTCCACTGTGTGGAACTATACGATTATCCGCTACCAAGGTGGTAGCGGGTAAGGCAATGGAGGTGTGGATAGATGGAGCGATGGAGATCCCATATCTCTCTCTTCTGTGTGTATATTATATATATAATAGAGTTATATATATATATATATATAATAGAGTAAATAAAAATTCCTAAATGATAAGTTACATATTTAATCCTTGTGGTTTAAAAAATGATAAAATAACTAAAATGGCCATATTACCTCGTGTGCATCGCATGTGATAGGAGCTAACGGCAGAAAATAGACGGTTGTTGGCTCAAGGGACCAAATCCGAAACAAATTGCGTACCTGGAAGGTTATTATGTAATAAATGAAGACAAATGACCCAATCCGTAATTTTCACTTTCCTTCGGGACCAAATCCGTAATTTACTATAAAGATATAACAAAATAGAAAAAAAAAACCCGGATAAATTTTAGAGGGATTAAAAGAGAATTCTAAAAATTTAATTTATGATTTTACATATTAATATCCTAATATATAAATATGTTTATATATCAACAAACGTAAACGAACATGAGTGAACAAACATTTACGAACGTAAATGAAAAAACAATATCATTGTTCATGTTCGTCCATTTAACTAAACGAACAAAAAAATAAGTTCATGTTCATTCATTATAAAATAAAAGAACATAAACGAACTTCTCGTCAAACAACTCACGAACAATCATTGACGGATCTAGAAATTTTGATAATGGGGGGGTCGAAGATTAAGTATCATATTTGTTTCTTTCAATACGGATGGATCTCAAGGAAGATCGTTTAAGGGGCTCTTTGTGTTGGTCCCGAAGGGTTATACAAGTATAAGTTTATAGAAGGGGGGTTGAATACAAACTCACAAGAATTATGGTTTTCAAAATTGTTTATTGATAAATCAAAATAATTTACAGCTTATTGCGGAATAAGATTAAGTACAAGGCCTAATCTAAACAAACTTGAGAAGCACTAAGGATTCTTGCACTAAAAAATAGAGAGAAAAAGGAAATCTATAAAAATGAAGATATTTTTCTAAGGCACTAAGTAGATAGGTAGAGACCACCTTCGAACTGAAGGGGTATTCCTTCTATTTATACCCCAAGCATTTAATGCGTGGCAGGAGGACTTTACATGTGTCATCATTTGATTGGGGGAGCATGCTTTTTGACTTTTGCTAAACATGCTTTGGGCCGCATGGTGAACAGTGTAGTGGCAGAGTGGTTGTATGATTCTGGACAAAGGGATGTTCCTTCTGACAAATCGTACGGGATTGTGCAAGATAGATAAGACAAACATTTCTTGGAAAGGAGGCTTCATGATCATCGATCGCTGAGTTGAACTTCCATCAGTGAAGACCTGATGTAAGTCAGCTATCGCTGAAGTCTTCTTCTTGAAATGTCGCGTGTGTGGACTTGTCTTGGTTTCACTAATGTCCGCATCATATCATTAGTAGACTTGTCACTTGTTCATCAGCTTTGTCTTCGATGTCAGCGATGAACTCTTTTTCTCCAAACTTGTCTTCAGGGATTACAAACAACATAGCATACAATTGAAATAATCAGTGATAAGCGAACAGGCTCAGGTTATCACTGATGTACATTTATTGCTGAGAAATACTATGAAGAACAATGGTTACCATCAGTGATTCTGAATAGACTCAGTGTTATCACTGACGGCGAAACATTATTACATACAAATGCTCTTTGTAATTTTCACTAAGTAATTCTAAGGGTCGTCATCAAATCACTGAGAGAGTTTGGATCAACAATCTCCCCCTATTTGATGATGACAAAGCAGCAAAAGAAAATTGCTAAGTTAAAAAAATAAGGTTAAATGTGACTCATAGATGCATGTCCCATTTACTGTTTTCATGGATCTTTTCTAATACTGATGGAGTAGAGCACTGAGACTGGGATTATTGGTAGTTCATCAGCTATGGGAGCTGGGATTATTTGTTGAGGCAAGGGTTCTTCAGCTGGTCCCTCAAGCAGGAGAGAGGACTAGCTGAATCAAAAGAACAAAGAGTTAGATTCTTTTGAAGAAAGGAAGAAAAGATAGAAAAATAGGCTAAGTGTGTAAGAGGGGTTTAAAAAGAGGATGGATAGAAGCAGAGAAGAGGATTATTGAGAGGCAAACCTGAGAAGTTGGCACGCTCTCAGCGTTAGAAAGAATCTTGAGATTCCCAGTGGAGCTGCTGGAAGCGAAGAATAAGGAGCGAGAAGAAGTTGTTGGAGTTCAGAGAGATGTACCTCTTTGGCGATGGGCTCGAAATCGAGGATGCGGCTGCCAAGTTGACGGAGCTGGTAATCTCCCTTTTGAGGATAATCCTTTTGGAGGAAGAGGGAAAGGAGTGCTGACACGAAGAAGACATAAGGGACTTTCATCTCCCTCTTTTCCTTCTCGACCTTCACCATGAAATCATGGAAGATCATACGGGCATAATCAATTTTCCGCCCTGTTATCAGGGAATACCCCATCTGGAGCTGATATTTACTTGCTTGGTCCAGCGAACCAGTTTTGCCACTCATTGATGAGATGATGTGGGAGAAAAGGTAGTTAAGCTCTGACGACATCTTTGCCTTGAGAATTTGGGTCATCTTTTTGTCAGGCTCGTCAGGGTTACGGGGCTTGGGGTCCCAGGTATACTTCATCAAGTCTAGGAACCTGATAAGTTTCTCATCACTGTGTGGTTGTTCAAAAGGACCAACGGGTAGTTCAAGGGCTGATCGGATTCCGTTAGCAGTGATGAATCCTTCCCCTAGCTGAGTTTGGAAGGCAATCACAGTTACCTTCCTTCTTAATTTGAGGGTGTGGTCGGTTTTCTCAGGAGTGTACCAAAACTGTTGTAGGAGGTGTTTGTGTGTCGGGGGAGCGATTGTGAGGGCTTTAAAAATGGGAGAGTTGCGGAGAAGGGTCACTGCATCAGCGAGATGCAGGCATGGTTTATTTTCAGGGAACTTCAGTAGAGCAATGTGGTTGTTGGAGTCAAAGGTGATCTGGTTGAGCTCACCCTTAATATGCTTTGACTTGATCATGGTAACAGGTGTGGGTGCCATTTCTGAGAAAATACAAAAATGGAAAGGAAGAAGAAACGATTTTCTTAGTTAGGAAATGTGATCCCAGAACAAGTAATCAAGCAATTAATCCAATCAGATGGCCATCCATATATATTAATCAATAAGCAAATCACTAAGTACACAATAGAGAATATAGAGAACAATGGTACTTGTGTGTGTAGTATGAATGACCTAATGACAATCTAGAACTACTTTAGATCCAGGAGCCATAGGCGTACCGATCGAAGTACAGTTGTTAGCCCCAAGTATACAAGATGTAAAAGTATTGAAAATATCACAAGTCAGAAGACCACCAGAGATCCGACAAGAGACTCAGAAGAAAATCAACCAGAAGATCATCAGAGCTCTAGCGCAAGAGCTCTGGTGAATGAAGACCTATGTGAAGCTTAAGTCTCGTAGAAATCTCTAAGTGTCAGACACGTGTCCGTACTTTCCACGTCGGCCCTAAAAGGACGGAGACACACTTTCCACGTGTCACCTCAGGGTTAGATAGTACACTGTCTTTCACTTTATCAGTCTATAAATAGAAGGGTAGTGGAACACGCATTTGTAAGCTTTTGGTAGGAATTATTACCACAATTGTGAGAGCAAAACACTGCACATTCCTTTCCACTACCACTGTACGAATTTTCACATGAGAGATTTCAGAATACACACATAAGAAAGTGTTCTTGGTGTTATTCAAATATATCAATATACAAGCAGCTTGTTTATTGATCTTGTTATCATTTTACTGTTCATTATTATTGATACTCTCACTGTTTCATATTCTTATACACAATCACTCATATTTAAATAGCTTTATATTATGCTTTCGCTATCTGCGTTTATGGTGTTTATATAAGACAACTTGAATCTGGGAACCTACAATTGGTATCAGAGCAAATTGATTTGCTTAAGTCAAATCGATCCAATCAAACCAGGTTGATTCACTGTTGTTGATTGTGTCCGTTCTTTAAAGTTTCATAGTATACTCTGTTTTACTGTTTAAAAGTTTGAAACAAGCTTTAGAGTTCTTTAATACGTATTTAAGCTTTCTAGTTAGCATAAATATCTTCTCTACTCTATTTACTGTTCCATTGGTTACTGGTCATCTCTTTCTGTATAAAACGCTTTTAAAATCTTTCAAAACCTTCATACTCTGTTTTCTGAAAAGATGGCTAACAACAACATCAATGCTATCTATACGGATGGTTCTCTAACCAAACCTCCTACTCTTCTGAGAGATGAATATCCTCAATGGAAGATTAGGATGGTTAACTTCTTTGACAGCAATCTGGCCATCCTTCAGATAAAGCCAGTTTGTCAGGTACAATATCTTCTATTCCCTTACTCTGCATCTCTCCTCTATCCCTTCTCAATGTCAATTATTCTATCCATAAAACCTCTATACACTTAAACCCCATTCTTTTCTCTATCTCTTTCTTCCCATAATCTTACTTAAACAACCACAAGAGCTGAAGAAATAATCCCGGTCTTGGATTTAATCACTGAGACCGATGAACCTGAAGAACAACTTCTCTCTCACAAAAACAGACCTTCCTTAGCTCCTCAAAAGCTAAGTGAAGAGGATCAGAAAAGGAGAGAAGAAATGATCAATAAGTTCGAGGATCAGCGAATCATCCTCCCTCGCTCCAAAGTCCCTGTTCCCACAAAGTTCAGGTTATCAAAGAAAGAGTTCGCTGATCATCTTAGAGCCACAAGATTACTCGCCGAAAAGAAGGAAGCTGAAGAAAAAGATAAGGCCCTCGCCATCCAGCTTGCCCAAGAATCGGTGAATGACCCCAAACTGAAAAGAACTCCCATCGAAGTCCAACGTCAGTTATGGGAAGACGCCCAGAAGATCGTTGAAGAAAAGACCAAGGTATCTGATTCTACATTGGAATGGTGCAAAGAAAGACTGCACTATCGATATCGGGCTGCCAGAGTTCACAAGGTATTCATCAGAGGAAAAACGACCATAGATGTTCCAGTTGTTAAGGTCGATCTATTAAGAGATAACGGTACCAAGGAAAACATCTACGCTGCTACGATCAATAAGTACGGTTTCTCTGAATGGTTAGAGATGCGAATAGCCATTCAACGATCTACCTCACAATATAGGAGCCATGTCAAGAAAATCATAAATTCTCAGATTGACTTGGTTTCTTCTGATGTAGATATTCCTCCTCCCCCTCCTCTTAAGACTCAACGAACAAAGGCCTCTGCTAAGAAAAAGTCCAAACCATCAGATTCAGGTCCTCCTATCCAGAATGAAACAGGTATTGGTTTTTCACGTGCTGAAGTACTTGGTCCTGATCCTGATCTCTCAGCGCTGGATACCTCTCTGCCTCCTGGTGAACGTTTCGTCCTTGGTAAAGTCATAAGCAATCCTTATGGTATCTTCTTTCTCAACTATGACGAAGGACAATGTTTTCAACGTGTCTCTGAGCTTCCCATCACTCCCATTGAACATATCCGGGATCTCATCTATTGGTGTGAATTCAGACGCGATCTTCAGGCACGATATATCAAGCCCTTGATCTTTGCTGAAGCAAAGAGCAAACGAGATCAAGGAGTAACAGTCCCTGACTGGATGATACCCAAAACAAAGACCCTTGATGAACTTCTCATTAAGGAAGAACCTTTTGAAGGCTGATAGGATTTCCTTGTAATCTTTCTATCTTTATCAGCTTACCTCTTTTGTACTTGTAATTTAAATTTGTTGTACTTGTAATTTTTCTACTTCCCTCTGTAATCTTATACGAAGTTAAAAGAAAATTTTTAGCGAATGTACTTTACTCCATCAGTACTTAAAAGATCCCAGAAAATAGTAAAAGGGACAAATATTTTATGAGTTCTTTTTATCCTTATGTTTTCATACTTAGCAATTTTCTTTGTTGCTATGTCATAATCAAATAGGAGGAGATTGTTGATCCAAACCCTCAGTGATTTGATAATGACCCTCTCTTAAACACTTAGTGAAAATTGTAAGTAAACAATATGTATTAGAGTTTCACTATCGCTGATAAGTACTATGACTTTACAGTACCGCTGATAGGAACTCTCGTTCTTTAGATTAGACATTCAGCGAACACTGTTCATCCAGTTGCTCTGAGCCTGTTCAGTCTCTGTGATGATCGCTGATAGTTCAGTTGTTTACTTATGATCCCTGAAGACAAGTTTCACGTCAACATAGGTTCTACGCTGAAGTCGAAGATCAAGCCCAAGAACCAGCGACAAGTCTACTAATGAACTGATGCGGATATCAGCGAAGCAAGATCTGTCCACTCAACGTGAAGTATCAAGTAGAAGACTTCAGCAATCGTTGAGCTTTATCATTTGCTGATAAAGAACTGTTCAACGAACGCTGATCATGAGGTCTACTCTACAAGTTACTTTTGTCTATCCCCTTGCACGTCTCCGTACGAAATGTCAGAACGGACCTCCCTTCTGTCTAGAATCGTACAACAAACTCTGATTCTACACTGTGCACCATGCAGCTACTAAGGTTTTCTACAAAGGTCAAAACACGCAACCACTCAGCTGCTGCCACGTGTAAAGTAACACTGCCATGCATTAAATGCATGCAGTATATAAGAAGAACCCTACTTCAGAATTGAAGTGCTCGGCCATCTTCTTCTTTCTCTCTTAGTGTTAGAATATTATTCGTAATATTCTTATCTCCTTTCTATCTTATTTCTAGTGCAAGAAATTTAGTGTTCTTAACTTGTTTAGATTAGGTTAATCCTTAATCTTGTTCCACAACAAGTTGTAAATTGTTTTAAGATTTATCAATAAACAATTTAGAAAGTAAAAATCGTGTGTTTGTATTCAACCCCCCCTTCTACAAACTTGTATAACCCTTCGGGACCAACAAGTGGTATCAGGGCAGATTTGTTTAATCTCATAAACAAGATCTTATCTATACTAATCTCTTCTTCCTTGCTATTTCTTAAAATGGCCACCAACACAAACACTAACTATATTGACAACGGTTCTCTTGCAAAACCCCCTAGATTTTCCAGAGATAACTTTAATTTGTGGAAAAATAGGATGATTCTTTTCTTAGAAGGTGTAGACCCTACTATGCCTTACTATCTTGAAAACGACCCATATATTCCTGTTAGAATTGATCCTGAAGTTGCAGCCGCTGACAATAGAGCTGCTATTCCAGAAAGGTTGGTTCCCAAGGAAATTCATATGTGGACTGATGAAGATAAGAATAAAGTGGCTATCGACACTAAAGCCAGATCCATTCTTTCCATGGCCCTTCTTGACGAAGTCTACCATTCCGTCATGAACCTGAAAACGTCCAAAGCCACGTAGGACACAATCTGTGTCCATTATGAAGGTACATCTGAAGGTAAGACAGTACGAAAGCTTCATTTGTGGTAAGAATGAATCTCTCTCTGAAGTACACCAACCTTTTAACTGCTTAATAATAGATCTAAAGACTGTTGGGAAGGAATATTCTAACTTTGAAGTACTGACAAAGTTCTTAGAATGTTTACCTGAAAGCTGGGACAGTTATTCAATGTGTCTCAAGCTATCAAAGGATCTAAAATCCATGACTCTTTCTACCTTATATGGCACGATGCTTAATCATGAGCAATCGAGTCATCTTAAGAAGAATCTTGTAAAAGATTCCAAAAGCACCCATGTTGCTTTAATCTCAGAGTCACCTACCACTCAGCGATCGACTATCACTATCACTGAGTTGGAGACTAACTCTGAATGTTCATCAGATCCCGACTCTTCAGATCTTGATGAATCTATGGCTCTCCTTTCTAATAAATTCGGGAGATTCGCCAATAAGAAATTTTTTAGAAAGAACAAACCTCTTGCTATTACTGACAAGCCAAGATCATCAACTCCTGTTGATTAGGCTACTGCTACTTGCTATAACTGTGAAAAGATAGGACATTTTACTAGCGAGTGCAGGTCAAAGAAAGTCTCTAGATCCTCAGCTTTTCCCAAGAAAAACTTTACTCCCAGGACTAGAGATGAAAAATACAAAAGGCTGAAAGAAAGGTATTCAAAGCTGAAAACCTTTAAGAAGAAAGGCAAAGGCCTGATGGCTGACTATGATTGGGCTGCCTCTGACGAAAAAGAATCATCTGACTCTGAAGATGATGATGAAGCCAATCTCTGTCTCATGGCCAAACTTGAAGATGAGGAAGAAAAGTCTGACATTCCCTCTACTTCAACCTCTGCTACTAAGGTATCAACTTCCTTCTTTACCAATATTTTAAATATTGATGAAGCTGATAGTATTCGAAAAATTGATCTTCTGACCAGAAGTTTATATGAAGCCATGAATGGAAAAACTGTTATTGAAAATCAAAACCTTGATCTCGCTGAACAGCTTAAAAACTGTCACCTTCAAATAGAAAAGCTTTCAAAAATTGAAGAATATTTTAAAGATCAAGTTCATATAAATCAGCTAGTCAAAATCGAGCGCGAAGAAGCTATCGCTGCATTAAAAGCTGAAAAAGCTACTGTTGATGGATGGTATAAATCCTCAACAACGATCACTGAGATAAGTAAGTCTCAGATTCTCTTGAGTGATAAACGTGGTCTTGGTTACAAAGAAGAAACTCTAGAACCAACCACTGACCGTTCCATGCTTAAGTTTGGAATGTTCGTATCCTCTATCCCTGGCACTTTCTCTTCTCAGTGTTCCTCTTCAAAACCTCCCATCCATGAGGAAATCTCTACCTTAACTTCTAAAGGTAAAGAGAAAATTGTTTATCCAAAACCTAACTCAGTCTATAAAGACAAAGGTAAAGGAATTGCTTTTAACCAAAAACCTCAGAAGGGTACCTTTGTACCTAAGCTGAATGCTTCTAAAGCTTCAGTGACTTATCCTTCTACTTCTAAGAACAAGATCCCTAGATTTATTCATCGATCTACTCCTAGACTTAAAGTGGATATAACTGGTAAGAAATCTGAAGAACTTATAGTTCCTCTCATTTCCAATACCAAAGGTATACTTTGTGCTAGCCCTGCTCATTTAAAACTAACGGCTAAGCATGCAAATGGTCCTAAGACTACTTTTAGTTATAGGAAATGTTATCACTGTGGACTTACAAATCATATTGCTAGTAAGTGCCCTACAGCCACCAAAGCTGAAAAGATAGCTAAGGTGAAGATTATTGCCTCCAAGGCAAAGAAGACCACTGAGGTTAAGAAATTAACCAAAGTGAAGACTGACAAAGCTGAATCTTCAAATGTTGCGAAGACTGCTGAACCTTCCACTTCCTCTACCACCACTGACAAATCTAGGCCCAAAATGAAATGGGTGCCTAAGTCGAACTAATCTTCCTTTGTTTGCAGGTTAAGAAGGGTATCTGGTATCTCGATAGCGGATGCTCTAGACACATGACTGGTAAGAAGAACCTGCTCACTGCGTATAAGGAAGAGAAGGGTCCCTCTGTGACTTTCAGTGGAAACGGAAAAGGACATACCCAAGGGTTTGGTGTACTCTCTAATGGTACAACAACCTTCAGAAGAGTCGCATATGTTGAAGGGGTGAAGCACAATATTCTAAGCATCAGTCTGCTTTGCGACATGGATAACAAAGTAATATTTACTAAGGAATCCTGCTTTGTCGCTGACAAAAAGGAGAAGATAGCTCTCAGCGGTTATCATTTGGAAAATGTTTATGTAATAAACATGGACTCAACAACCACTGAGAACTCATGTGTCTTCTCAAAAGCCTCATCTGATGTCAACTGGCTATGGCATAAGAGGCTCTCTCATCTAAACTTCAAGACACTGAATAAACTATCTTCTAAAGAGTTAGTTACTGGTCTACCTCAACACTCATACGACAAAGAATCCTTATGTTCAGCATGTGAGAAAGGCAAGCAGACCAAAGCAAGCTTCAAGTCAAAGCTAGTCTCCTCAGTGTCATCTCCTCTACAACTTCTCCATATGGATTTGTTTGGCCCTGTTAACAAACAATCCATCGCTGGAAAGAAATATACACTGGTCATAGTTGATGAATTCTCTCGCTTTACCTGGGTAATATTTCTCCGTTCTAAGAGTGACACCCCTGAAGAACTCATCACCTTTGTCAGGAAAATGGAAGTCCTGAACAATATGACCGTTCGCTCAATAAGGAGTGATCATGGGACTGAATTCAAAAACAGTTCTCTTGATTCCTTCTTTGAGAGTAAGGGTATTTCTCACAACTCCTCTTCAATGAGAACACCGCAACAAAATGGAGTCGCTGAAAGAAGAAATAGAACTATCATTGAAGCTGCACGTTCAATGCTCAGCGATTCTCACCTGCCTAGTCAGTTTTTGGCAGAAGCTGTCTACACTGCTTGTTTTACGCAAAACAGGTCGCTGATAGTCAAAAGATTCAAAAAGACAGCCTATGAACTTTTTCATGGGAGAAAGCCTTCAATTAGCTTTCTTCACATCTTTGGATGCCCTTGGAAAAGTTGATCGTAAGGCTGATGATGGAATCTTTCTTGGATATTCTTCAATCTCCAAAGCCTTCAGAGTCTTCAATCGTAGAAGACAGACTGTAGAAGAAACTATTCACGTCACCTTTGGCGAATCCCGTTCAGCGAATTCTAGACCTTCTGCTGATACTGAAGAACTGAATCACTCACTTTTGACGAATCCCGTTCAGTGAATTCTAGACCTTCTGCTGATACTGAAGAACTGAATCACTGGATGTTTTCTCATCTTGGTGATTCAAAAGACATTCCCACCCCTCATGCTTATCCCGTTGAAGATGATGGTCCTACTATCATCCCAAACATGCAGAATAGTGAAGCTGAAACTTCACGGGTCTCAGCTGTTCCTCTAAACACTATGCCTGCTTTTGAACCAAATGTCTCAGACATTCCATCTACTTCTCAGCAATCAGTGAATGTAATGACATCTGCACCTACTCCTTTCTTGAATGATATACCAGAAGTTGCTGAAGCCTCATCCTCAGCCCCAACCCCTCAAGTTCAGGTTGAGTCAGCGACTCATGCTCCGGCTCAGCGATGGACTATTAATCACCTAATTGATCAAATACTTGGTGATCCAAACGCTGGTGTTCAGACTCGACGAAGTGCAGGTAATATTTGTTTATTCATTAACTTTATTTTTCTGATTGAACCAAAGAAAACAGATGATGCCCTCCAAGATCCAAACTGGGTCAGCGCTATGCAAGAAGAGCTGACTGAATTTGAAAGAAACAAAGTTTGGATGCTTGTTCCTCGTCCATCCGACAAGTCAGTGATAGGCACTAAATGGGTCTATCGAAACAAGTTGGATGAACATGGAACTGTAACCCGCAACAAGGCTCGACTTGTTGCTCAGGGATACAGACAAGAGGAAGGTATAGATTATGACAAAACCTTTGCTCCAGTGGCAAGACTAGAAGCCATTCGTCTTTTCTTAGCATACGCTGTACACAAAGACTTCAAACTGTATCAAATGGATGTCAAGTCAGCTTTCCTTAATGGAAAGCTGAATGAAGAAGTCTACGTGGAACAACCTCCAGGATTCTCAGATCCTAAGCATCCAGGTTATGTTTATAAACTGGATAAGGCACTTTATGGCTTAAAGCAAGATCCTTGTGCATGGTATGACACTCTCTCTACTTATCTCCATATTGAACAATTTGAGCGTGGTAAAATCGATAAGACTCTATTTTTCAGGAAAGTAAAAGGTCATATTATTCTTGTTCAGATATATGTTGATGACATTATATTTGGTTCTACTAACCCTGACCTTTGTACTCGTTTCGCTGATAGAATGAAAGCAGAGTATAAAATGAGTATGATGGGTGAGCTAACATATTTCCTTGGTCTTCAGATAAAACAAAATGAAAAGGGAACTTTCATTAATCCGGTAAACTATGTTAAAGATATGCTGAAGAAATTTGATTTAACTCAGAGTTCAGCTATGAAAACCCCTATGACACCACCACTGACACTAAACAAGGATCCTTCTGGAATTCCTGTTAATGTCACGACGTACCGTGGGATGATCGGCTCTCTTTTGTATCTTACAGCTAGCCGACCTGATATTATGTACGCAACCTATTTGTGTGCACGATATCAATATGAACCTAAGGAATCTCATATGATCGCTGTAAAGCAAATCTTTCGTTACCTTAAGGGTACTCCTAACCTAGGTCTTTGGTATCCCAAAGATTCGGGGTTTGATCTGATCGCCTATTCAGATAGTGATTTTGCAGGTTGCAAAATGGATAGGAAAAGCACCACAGGAGGATGTCAGCTCCTAGGTGGAAAGCTGGTGAGTTGGACAAGTAAAAAGCAAAACTCAGTGTCCACCTCCACCGCTGAAGCTGAGTACGTAGCTGCTGGAAGTTGTTGTTCTCAAGTCTTGTGGATGAGAAATCAACTACTGGACTATGACCTTCAGCTCTCGAAAATTCCAATCTGTTGCGACAGCACAAGTTCCATCGCTATAGCCAACAATCTAGTGCTACACTCAAAGACCAAACACATCGAAATCAGGTATCATTTTATCATAGATCATGTGATGAATGGTGATATAGAACTTCACTTTATCCCAACTGACTTTCAGTTAGCTGATCTTTTCACCAAACCTCTTGATGAGACATGATTTAACTTTCTCATCAGCAAGCTTGGGTTGCTGAACTTTGAAGAATAAAATCTTCAGCGGTTCGCATTTGATCAGCGACAGGATAAAACCAACTAGTATAACCCATTCTATCATCTTCTCTCTGAACAAACTTGACTCGCTGATGTTAAGGTATGATCTCTCTTTACTCGCTGACGTTCGAAAATGAATGCAAGATTTCAAAACAAATTGTATCGCTGAATATCTCTTCCTTATCAGCAATACTTTGAAATTTCTAAAACAAACACTGATATTTCTATTCAGTGCTTCATTTTTTCTTAAAAAAAAGTGTCCCTGAGCTTTCAAAAACCTCAGAGACATCCTAAAATGTGAAAGGACATTTGTGACGTAATCAAACGGATAAACCCTGGCACGTTCTTTTTCTGACACACATTTGCACGTTTTGTTTTCTCATCCAATCAAATGCAAACACGTGTCCGTGTCATGATGAAAAACTTTCCCGCTCTAGTTTTTCTCTCTCTCTCTCTCTATTCTCACTATATAAACCATTTCGAGTTTATATTTTTCCTTTACGCGAACAACTTCTCCTACAAGAAAAGAATTACTGTTGCATATTGAACTCTTGTTTCCAGAAACTGTTCATCTTCTTCTTCAACAACAAGGTTAATATTCTTATTATTTACCTGTTTTAACTTGTTTCTGATCTTCTCGTTGTTTCTACAAGATCAAACAAAAGAACTTTTAAAATTGAAATCATTTCTTTCATGGTTTTATGAACACAACCTTCATGGTTGTTCTTCAAGTTTACATCTCAAAATCTTTAAACTTGAAACCTCATATGTTTTTCCAGAATCCTTATCTTTTAAGAAAGAGGAAACTGGAAAATAAGACATTCACTAGTATTTGTCTCTTTTAGTCAAAACTAGAAAAATCCTAATCTTCATTATAACATCTTTGGTATGAATGAAATGGACAAAACTCAACAACATCTTATTGGAAAATCTTTCCACGTTAAGACATTGTTCTTTATCTCTTCTTCATGTTTATATGTGATTAACATAAATGGCATCTTTTACTGCTACTCCTACTACTGAGAAATCTCCTGCTACTGAGAAACTGAATCTTATCAAGGCTTCTTAGGTCAAGTTCACGCTTGAGAAAGACACTTTCAACAACAACAATCTATATGCACTTTTCGATTTTCCTCCGAAAAAGCAAGTCAGGCATCTGGATGATGCTGTAAACTTTCTCAAAACCTGTTGCTTATCTACAGCCCTCACTACCGTACCCCCTGCCCATAAATTCCTTCTATCTCAGTTCTGGTATACTGCCAGACGAGCTCAGGTTCCTTCATCCAAAGACCCTGAGAAACTACTTGATGTCATTCTCTGTGACACCAAATTTGGCACCACCAAAATCAACCCTGCCATTATCAGGCATGCACTCAACCTACCCACATCTACGAAAGAAAAACGCTTTGTCCCTCTGCCAAACCACAAAAACCATGCTGATAGAGAAGCCATCACTGCCTTCTTTGATGTAATGGGTTACACATGGGACACAGGGAGGGATAAATTACCCGAGAAGAAGCTGACCCTGATCAAGAAATCAAAGATGCCCAGCGAGATGAACTTCATCTTCGCCACTTGATAAGCTGCATGACAGCGAAGTCCGGCTCCTCTGATCAAGCCGCTCAACCTCAGCAAGCAATGTGCTATGCATTGCTGAAACGTCTCCATGTTGACTGGGCCTCGATCATCTATGACGATCTTGCGTTCAGAGTAGATATGGCTGATAGACCATCATGGGTTCCATATCCCAGATTCATCAGCGCCGTCTTTCTACAAGGACTTGGGGACAAATACCCAAAAGGCGGTGATCTGAGACTCTCTCAGGTTAGCCCTAAGGTGCTCGACTTCAGCCCCATGCCAAACGAGGTACGTCTCTCTACTCTCTTACCTCTTCTCAATCCTCCTTCTTCTACTTCTGCAGCTACTTCAGTGGAAATCTCCACCGCTGATACCCAGGCTGCACCCTCCACTCCTTCTCGTAAAAGGAAACACTCATCTTCCCAACTTGATTCCAAAAGAATCAAGAAAACCAAGGAGTAACCCTCCAAGCCATCAACGGCTGAAGACTCCACGACTCACCATATACAAGAGTCGCTGGATAGTTTCGTGGTACGCTCTGCCACAGCTGCTCAAGCCACCCCTTCCATCCAAACCTCAGCATCTCTAAACACTGAGGTTATAAACTTGGAACTGAACCCACCTCCTTCAGCCTCTCTACAGACTGAAGTGATTGTCAGCGGATCCAACGCTGAACCCCGCACCCAACCAATCTTCTCATCCATCACTCATCCCACTTTTTCTTTGGACACTCCACCAATTTTCGCACCGTTCTCAGGAACCAACGTCATCGTTCATGATTCAGCTGCTGATACTCTACATGCGATGATGGAAACAAACATAGGATCTGCAGGCACCTCCATGCGCCAAGGCACTCTCGAAGGCGACATGGAATATCATTCATGGTTACAAGGTTTCGACAACTTCGCCAACCCGCCTGCAGGTATACACATAACTCCAAACACTCCTCTCTCTCAACCCCAAACTTTTGAGCTTTCCTCTGTTCATAAGTTAATAACTTTTTCAGGTCCTAATTTGGGAGATATCAACAACTCCCTGAAAGACTTGGAAACTAAGGTGGAATCTCTCACCACTACTCTATCCACCAACTCTTCTGCGGTTACAGACGCTGGAGAAAATCTGAAAAAGCTGACCGAGGTTGTTGATAAGAAAGCCTCCAATGCTGATATAGAGAAGGTAGATGGTAGCATTTCTCAGTTTGCTACCACTCTAGTCAACAACTCGCAACAAACTTCACCACTCTGTCCAGTGAAGTCACAACACTGAAGTCAGAGATGGTAACTCTTAAGGGTGAGGTCTCCATGGTCAAAGATCTACTTCAGCAAGTCCTCGATCGCCTGAATGCTGCCACTTGTGCTCCTTCGCACTTTACTCAGGTGGATCGAGAAGATCTTCAAAGACTCAATCCTGCTATATCTGGCCTAGAAGACAGATTAAGCAAGATTGAAACCTGTGTTGGGATCTCTGCCTGGAAGACCGAGACCCAATGCATGCTGTTGCTGCTGCTGAGAATGTTGTGTCCTCCCCCATCCATCATGTGGAAGAGGGGGAGAAGACTAAAGAAGACCTTCCCCATAATGTTGAGGGGGAGAAGAAAACTCTTGAAGACCTTCCCCTAGCTGAGGGGGAGACGAGTTCTACTACTGCTGCTGCTGGACAACCTCAGGGAGTTGAAAACCCTGAGGAAACCGAGAAACCTCCCTCTGTATCTGAGGGGGAGTAACTCGATGAGGAAACTGAAGCTGCTGCTGACGTGACCAAACCTTACGCTGATGAGGATGAGTCTGAAGAAGAAACTGAAGACGATGAAGCTGTCGACATCTCTGACGACGAACCATCATCAACTCATAAAAATGATGATGATGATGACGATGATGACTTCTTCTTCGTTGAGCCCAAGAAGGTCCCTGAGAAAGGGATTTCGTTAAAAGAACCATCAGGGGAGACGACTAAGACAAAGCCTGCAGTCTCTAAAGCTGATAAAGGAAAAAACAAAGGCCTCGCTGCAGAAGGCAATCTGGCCATCCTTCAGATAAAGCCAGTTTGTTAGGTACAATATCTTCTATTCCCTTACTCTGCATCTCTCCTCTATCCCTTCTCAATCTCAATCCTTCTATCCATAAAACCTCTATACACTTAAACCCCATTCTTTTCTCTATCTCTTTCTTCCCATAATCTTACATAAACTATCGCTGTGTTTCAGCTAGTCCTCTCCCCTGCTTGAGGATCCAGTTGAAGTCCCACTGCTGCACCAACAATAATCCCAGCCATAAGAGCTGAAGAAATAATCCCGGACTTGGATTTAATCACTGAGACCGATGAACCTGAAGAACAACTTCTCTCTCACAAAAACAGACCTTCCTTAGCTCCTCAAAAGCTAAGTGAAGAGGATCAGAAAAGGAGAGAAGAAATGATCAATAAGTTCGAGGATCAGCGAATCATCCTCCCTCGCTCCAAAGTCGCTGTTCCCACAAAGTTCAGGTTATCAAAGAAAGAGTTCGCTGATCATCTTAGAGCCACAAGATTACTCGCCGAAAAGAAGGAAGCTGAAGAAAAAGATAAGGCCCTCGCCATCCAGCTTGCCCAAGAATCGGTGAATGACCCAAACTGAAAAGAACTCCCATCGAAGTCCAACGTCAGTTATGGGAAGACGCCCAAAAGATCGTTGAAGAAAAGACCAAGGTATCTGATTCTACCTTGGAATGGTGCAAAGAAAGACTGCACTATCGATATCGGGCTGCCATAATTCACAAGGTATTCATTAGAGGAAAAACGACCACAGTTGTTCCAGTTGTTAAGGTCGATCTATTCAGAGAAAACGGTACCAAGGAAAACATCTACGCTGCTACGATCAATAAGTACGGTTTCTCTGAATGGTTGGAGATGCGAATAGCCATTCATCGATCTACCTCACAATATAAGAGCCATGTCGAGAAAATCATAAATTCTCAGATCGACTTGGTTTCTTCTGCTGTGGATATTCCTCCTCCTCCTCCTCTTGAGACTCAACGAACAAAGGCCTCTGCTAAGAAAAAGTCCAAACCATCAGATTCAGGTCCTCCTATCCGGAACGAAACAAGTATTGGTTTTTCAAGTGCTGAAGTACTTGGTCCTGATCCTGATCTCTCAGCGCTGGATACCTCTCTGCCTCCTGGTGAACATTTCGTCCCTGGTAAAGTCATAAGCAATCCTCATGGTATCTTCTTTCTCGACTACGATGAAGGACAACAATTTCAGCGTGTCTCTGAGCTTCCCATCACTCCCATTGAACAGCTCAGGGATCTCATCTATTGGTGTGAATTCAGACGCAATCTTCAGGAACAATATCTCAAGCCCTTGATCTTTGCTGAAGCAAAGAATAAACGAGATCAAGGAGTAACGGTCCCTGACTAGATGATACCCAAAACAAAGACCCTTGATGAACTTCTCATTAAGGAAGAACCTTATGAAGGCTGATAGGATTTCCTTGTAATCTTTATATCTTTATCAGCTTACCTCTTTTGTACTTGTAATTTAAATTTGCTGTACTTGTAATTTTTCTACTTCCCTCTGTAATCTTATACGAAGTTAAAAGAAGATTTTTAGCGAATGTACTTTACTCCATCAGTACTTAAAAGATCCCAGAAAACAGTAAAAGTGACAAATATTTTATGAGTTCTTTTTATCCTTATGTTTTCATACTTAACATGTTTCTTTGTTGCTATGTCATAATCAAATAGGGGGAGATTGTTGATCCAAACCCTCAGTGATTTGATAATGACCCTCTCTTAAACACTTAGTGAACATTGTAAGTAAACCATAGGTATTAGAGTTTCACTATTGCTGATAAGTGCTATGACTTTACAGTACCGCTGATAGGAACTCTCGTTCTTTAGATTAGACATTCTGTTGGTCCCGAAGGCCTATACAAGTTTGTAGAGGGGGGGGGGTTGAATACAAACACACAGATTTTACTTTTCTAAATTGTTTATTGATAAATCATTAACAATTTACATCTTGTTGCGGAAACAAGATTAAGGATAAACCTAAATCTAAACAAGTTGGAACACTAAGGTTTCTTGCACTAAGAGAGATAAGGAAATTACTAATAATAACCTATCTTGAGATAAGAGATTGAACTTGTCCAGAGTTAGCAAGTTACTTCAAATGAAGTGGGTTCATCTCTTTATATACTGCATGCATTTAATGCAAGTCAGTATACACTTTACACGTGTCATCAACTGGTTGGTTGCATGTCATTGACCTTTGTTGACAACCTTAGTAGCCGCATGGATGAACAGTGTAGTATCAGAGTGGTTGTACGATTTCAGACAGTCGGAGGTTCTTTTCTGACATTTCGTACGGATTCGTGCAAGGGAGGTTAAGACAAAAGTACTTTGTACGGAGGACTTCATGATCAGCTTTCGTTGATTCAGAGCATTATCATCATCTATTCAGCGAATGATAAAGTTCAGCGATAGCTGAAGTCTTGTACTTGATACTTCACGTTGAGTGGACAAATCTGAGTCTTCGCTGATCCGCATCAGTTCATTAGGAGACTTGTCGCTGGTTCTCGAGCTTGATCTTCGACTTCAGCGTAGAACCTATGTTGACGTGAAACTTGTCTTCAGGGATCATAAGTAAACAACTAACTTATCAGCGATCATCATAATGACTGAACAGACTCAGAGCATTAATGGTGAACAGTGTTCGCTGAATATTTAATTTAGAGAGCGAGAGTTCCTATCAGCGGTACTGTAAGATCTTAGTACTTATCAGCGATAGTGAAACTCTGATACATATTGTTTACTTACAATTTTCACTAAGTATATACAAGAGGGTCATTATCAAATCACTGAGGGTTTGGATCAATAATCTCCCCCTATTTGATTATGACATAGCAACAAAGAAAATTGCTATTTAATGAAAACATAAGGATAAAAAGAACTCATAAAATATTTGTCCCTTTTACTGTTTTCTGGGATCTTTTCAGTACTGATGGAGTAAATTACATTCGCTGAAATCTTTCTTTAAAACTTTGAATCAGGTTACAAAGAGAAATGGAAAGATTACAAGTACAAGCGAAATAAATTACAAGTACAAAAGAATAACTGATACAATAGAGAAATAGGCGATCATATCAGTTTGTAAAGGGTTCTTCCTTAATGAGAAGTTCATCAAGGGTCATTGATGTGGTGGGAATCATCCAGTCAGGAACGATTACACCTTGTTTTCTTTTGATCAGCGCTTCTTCAAAAATCAAGGGTTTCAGATGTCGTGCCTGAGGGTCATTCCTGAAGTCACACCAGTAGATGAGATCTCTCAGCTGTTCGATGGGAGTGATGTGAAGTTCAGAGATGCGTTGAAAATGCTTTCCACCATCGTAGTCATGGAAAAATATCCCGTAGGGTTCGCTTATGACTTTGCCAGGGATGAAAGTCTCACCAGGAGGAATAGATGTGTCAAGCATGGAAAGATCAGGATCAGGACCAAGGACTTCAGCACGTGAAAAACAAATACCTGTTTTATTTCGTATGACAGGGCCATCAATTGAAGATATAGATTTCTTCTTCTTTGCTGAGGCCTTTCTTTTCTGACTTTCGAGAGGAGGAGGAGGAGGAATATCCACACAGGAGTAGACTAAGTCGATTTGTTTGTTGATCAGCTTTTCAACATGTTCCTTGTACTTCGACTTGGACTTCTGGATGGCTAACCTGATCTCCAACCATTCAGAGAGACCGTACTTCGTTATGGCTTCAGCATAGAATTTTTCGTACTTCTTATCTTTTCTGAATATCTCGACGTCAGCGATTGAAACAAGGGTTGTTCTTCCAGAGATGAATACCTTGTTGATTTTGGCAGGAGAGAGTCTGAAGTTGACCTTTTCTTTGCACCAGGCTAAAGTGGACTGAGACACAATTCTCTTTTCTTCAGTTATCTTCTTGGCGTCTTCCCAGAGCTGGCGTTGAACTTCAATAGGAACTCTTTTCAGCTTGGGGTCTTTCACTGATCGTTTAGAAAGATGGATGGCGTATTCTCTGTCCTTTTCTTCAGCTTCCTTTCTTTCAGCGATTAATCTTTCAGCTCTGAGGTGATCCTTGTATTCCTTTTGGGAAATTCTTAACTTTTGAGGAACTGAAGGAAGTTGATCACGCCTCAGAATGATTCGCTGATCCTCGAATTGCTTTATTATCTCTTCTCTTCTTTTCTGATCCTCTTCACTTAGCCTTTGAGGAGCTAAGGAAGGTCTGCGTCTGTGCGAGAGTAGCTGTTCTTCAGGTTCTTCAGTCTCAGAGATTAAATCCAAGACTGGGATTATTTCTTCAGCAGCGGCTGGTATTATTGGTGAAGTCGCAGTTGTGGAACCTTCAGCGATATCCTCAAACAGGGGAGAGGACTAGCTGAAACACAGCGATCTTACAAGTAAGAACTTGGGTAGATTCAGAGAGAGAAAATTTATTCAAGTGTATAGGCTTGGGTAGTAGAACTGATAGTGTATGATAGAGGAGGGATGAAGTGAGAGATGTTTAGTGTACCTGACAAACCGGATTTTCAAGCAAGATCGTCAGATTGTCATCTTCAGCGACGCTTTTTCCTTTCTCAGCTCCAGAGGCTGAGGGCTTTGTTTTTGTCCGCTCCCCTGAAGGTTCATTTATCGAGATTCCCTTAAGAACTTTGATCCTCGGAGCAGGTTTTACGATAAAGAAGTCATCGTCATTTTCGTCATCATCATCATCATTCTTTGGAGAAGAGGATGGTTCATCATCAGGGATGTCGACGGCTTCATCATCTTCTGCTTCGGATTTGGTTTTATCAGCTTCTTCTTCGAGTTGCTCCCCCTCAGATACAGAGGTGAGCTTCTCGGTTTCCTCAGGGTTTTCATCTCCCTGAGGTCCAGCGGTGGTTTCTTCAGCATCCTTCTTCTCTCCCCTGATATATTCATCATAGGAAAGGTCTTCAGCGCTCTTGGAGAGATCCTCAGCGCTCTTCTCCCCCTCTTTCTCATGATGAGTGGGGGAGGAATGGGTTGACTCAGCAGCGTTGGCAGGTTCTCTGTCTTCTTGGCCAGAGATACCTATATAACCTTCAATCTTCGCTATTCTGTCTTGAAGGCCAGAAATAGCAGGATTGATCTTCTCCAGCTCAGTGCGATCCGCCGCTGTGAAATTGTCAGATGCAGGGACAGGAGCAGGAGTAGGAGCAGGAGTATTCGCTTTGTGTAGCAGCTGCTCGATCATCGTTTTCATCGAACTAACATCGGTCTTTACAGAGCATAAGTCAGTCTTTACAGCAGACATATCTCCCTCTAGTTGTCCAACCGATGTCTTCAGCGTTGTGACCTCGCTGGACATGGATGAAACTGAATTTTTGAGAGAGGTGTAGTCTGTGTAGATGTCAACGAGCACCTTGGCGAATTCGCTGAGACTTTTATCAACCTGCTTCATGTCATCTGTGGAAGCCTTATTCTCCACCACCGTTGTCAGCTTTGTAAGATTTTCTCCAGCGTTTGTTACAGCTGTAGAGTTATTTGAAAGAGTAGTGGCGAGACCTGTCAGCTTTGTTTCCACGGACTTTAGAGAGGCGTTGATGTCTCCCAAATTAGGACCTGTAACATATAAAAACTTGTGAACAGAGGAAAGCTCAGAAGTTTGGGGTTTAGTGACAGTGTTTATGGGTTGGTGTGTACCTGCAGGAGGATTGATGAACTCGTCAAAATTACGGGTTCCTGAAAAATGTTCCATGTCATCTTCAAAAGTGCCCATGGATTGTCCTGCAGGTCCTGTCTTCATCATTCCTGGAGTATCAGCTTTAGTTTCCGTAGAAATGATGGCAGCTCCAGCGAAAACTGGAGGAGAGACCAAATGACTGGAGGGAGGAGCGAAGGATAAGAATGGAGGTTGGGTTCTGAGTTCAGCGTTGGATTCGCTGAAAAACACTTCATCAGTCTTTTGAGAGACTGAAGGAGGTTGGGTAGGTTCCAAGTTTGTAACCTCAGCGTTTAGAGACGCTGAAGTTGGGATGGAATGGATGGGTTGTTCAGGTGTGGCAGAGCGTACCACTGAACGTTCCTTCAGCTCTGCAGAAAGAGCTGAGGAGTCTTCAGCATGAGATTGCTGAGGTTGATCCTTTGTTTTCTTGATCCTTTTAGAAACAAGTGGGGTAGATGATTGTTTCCTTTTCTTAGAAGGAGAGGATTTTATGGCCAGGGTATCAGCGATGGGTATTGTCGCTGAAGGAGCCACAGAAGTAGAAGAAGAAGGGTTGAGAAGAGTTAAAAGGGTAGAAAGACGTACCTCATTTTCAACTGGTTTGAAGTCAAGTACCTTAGGGCCAACCTGAGAGAGTTTCTGGTCGCCCTCTTGCGGGTAGCTGTCCTTCAGGCCATATTGGAAGATGGCGCTGATGAATCGGGGGTAAGGAACCCATGGTGGTCTGTCAGCGGCAGAGTCTACTCTTTGCACCAAGTCATCATAGATAAGAGATGCCCAGTCAATGTGTAGACCTTTCAGCAGAGCGTATCCCATTGCTTGCTGAGGTTGAGCGGCTTGGTCAGAGGAGCCGGTCTTTGCAGTCATGCAGCTGATTAAGTGTGCGAAGATGAAGTTCATCTCGCTGGGCATTTTTGACTTCTTTAGCACGGTCAGCTTCTTCTCGGGCTTCTTGTCTCTGCCAATTTCCCATACATAGCCCATTGCATCGAAAAATGCAATAAGAGCTTCTTTGTCAGCGAGTTTGTTATGGTCAGGGAAAGGAACAAAAGGTTTTTCTTTTGTAGCGTTGGGAAAGTTCAGAGCTTTGCGAATGATGGCAGGTGTGATCTTTATCGTGCCATACTCAGTATCGCTGAGGATACAATCAATTGTTTTGGAGGGATCTTTGGCGGATGGTAATTGAGAGTGTCTGGCAGTGTACCAGAACTGGGATAGTAGTAGCTGACTTGCAGGAGGTGAGATGGTCAGGGCTGTTGAAATGCAGCAATTCTTTAGGAAATTTACAGCATCTTTCAGATGTGTGACTTGCTTTCTAGGAGGAAACTCGAGAAGCGCAGAAAGGTTGTTCGTTTTGGTCCAATCTAGTTGTTCCAGAGTGAACTTAACCTGAGGAGCCTTGATAAATTCCACTTCCTCAGAATCAGCGGAGATGTTCTCAGCGGTAGCAGGAATGTCAGACTATGCCATTTCTCTGTATTATCAGTTCAACCAAAGATGTTAACAAATAAGAATAATCTTAATGTGGAAAGATTTTCCATTAAGATGGTTCAAATTTTATCCATTTCATTTAGACACAAATGTCTTAATGAAGATTAAGGGTTTTCTTGATTTTAAGAAACGAAATGTAAAACCCATTTATTCTTGTTATCCAGTTTTCTATGAAGAATTAGATTCTGGAAACAAATGAAGAACAAGTTTAAGATTTTTGCATTTAAACTTGAAGAACAACCATGAAATGGTTGTATTCATAAAACCATGAAAAAAATGATTTCATTTTTAAGAAGTTCTTTTGTTTGATCTTGTTAAAACAAGGAAAAGATCGGAAACAAGTTATACGCATTCGTTAATAAATAAGAACATATTAACCTTGATGTTTGATGAAGAAGATGATGAACAGTTCTTGAAGTTTTAGAAAGCACAAATGCAACAGTGAATTCTTTCTTGCGGAGGAAGATTGTTCGCGTAAAAGAAAAATATAAACCACGAGTTTGTTTATATAGAGAGATTAGAGAGAGAAAATCTTGAGCGGGAAAAGATTTTCACCATGACACGGACACGTGTTTGCATTTGATTGGAAGTTTGAACGAGACGTGCAAACGTGTGTCAGAAAGAGAAACGTGTCGGGGTTTATCCGTTGCAATGACGTCACAACTGTCCTTTCATATTCTTTTAGGATGTCTCTGAGGTTTTGAAAGCTCAGGGACTCTTTTACAAACATGAAGCACTGAATGAAAATATCAGTGATGGTTTTAAGAATTTTCAAAATATCGCTGTTAAGTAAGAGATATTCAGCGATGCATTCTGTTTTGAAATCTTGCATTTTCATACGATTGTCAGAAAGAGAAAACATACCTTGATATCAGCTTAACCAAGTTTTATTCAGAGAGAAGATGATTGAATAGGTTATACGAGTTGATTTTATCCTTTCGCTGATCAATGTGAACCGTTGAGGATTTTACCCTTCAAAGTTCAGCATTCCAAGCTCGCTGATGAGAAAGTTGAATCTTGTCTCATCAAGAGGTTTGGTAAATAAATCAGCTAACTAATAATCAGTTGGGATAAAATGAAGTTCTATATCACCATTCATCACATGATCTCTGATAAAATGATATCTGATTTCTATGTGATTGGTCTTTGAATGTAGTACTGGATTGTTTGCTATAGCGATGGCACTTGTGCTGTCGCAATAGATTGGAATTTTGGAGAGCTGAAGATCATAGTCTAGTAGCTGATTTCTCATCCACAAGACTTGAGAACAACAGCTTCCAGCAGCTACATATTCAGCTTCAGTTGTGGAAGTGGATACTGAATTTTGCTTATTACTTGTCCAACTTACCAGCTTTCCACCCAGGAGCTGACATCCTCCTGTGGTGCTTTTCCTATCCATTTTGCAACCTGCAAAATCACTATCTGAATAGGCGGTTAGATCGAATCCTGAATCTTTGGGATACCAAAGACCTAGGTTCGCTGTACCCTTAAGGTATCGAAAAATTCGCTTTACAGCTTTCATATGAGATATCATAGGTTCAGCTTGATATCGTGCACACAAACATGTTGCGTACATAATATCGGGTCGGCTAGCTGTAAGATACAAGAGAGAGCCGATCATCCCACGGTACAGCGTGACATTAACAGGTATTCCCTTTGAATCCTTGTCAAGTGTCAGCGGTGGTGCCATAGGGGTTTTCATAGCTGAACTATGAGTTAAATCAAATTTCTTCAGCATATCTTTAACATACTTTCCCTGATTTATAAACGTTCCTTTTTCAGTTTGCTTAATCTGAAGACCAAGGAAATATGTTAGTTCACCCATCATGCTCATTTTATACTCATCTTTCAATCTATCAGCGAAACGAGTACAAAGCTCACGGTTAGTAGAACCAAATATAATGTCATCAACATATATTTGAACTAGAATGATATGACCTTTCACTTTTCTAAAAAATAGAGTTTTGTCAATCTTACCTCGCTCAAATTTTTCAATATGGAGATAAGTAGAAAGAGTGTCATACCATGCACGAGGAGCTTGCTTCAAGCCATAAAGTGCCTTATCCAGTTTATAAACATAACCTGGACGCTTAGAATCTGAGAATCCTGGAGGTTGTTCCACATACACTTCTTCATTCAGCTTTCCATTCAGAAACGCTGACTTAATATCCATCTGATGTACTTTGAAGTTTTTGTGTACAGCATATGCTAAGAATAGACGAATAGATTCAAGTCTTGCTACTGGAGCAAATGTTTCATCATAATCTATACCTTCCTCTTGTCTGTATCCCTGAGCAACAAGACGAGCTTTGTTGCAGGTTACAGTACCATGTTCGTCCAACTTGTTTCGATAGACCCATTTAGTGCCTATCACTGTTTTATCAGTTGGTCTCCGAACAAGTTTCCAAACTTTGTTTCTTTCGAATTCAGTCAGCTCTTCTTGCATTGCGCTGACCCAATTTGGATCTTTGAGGGCATCATATATTTTCTTTGGTTCAGTTAGAGAAATAAAGTTAACAAATAAACAAATATTACCTGCACTTCGTCGAGTCTGAACACCAGCGTTTGGATCACCAAGAATTTGATCAATTGGATGATTTACAGTCCATCGCTGAGCCGGAGCATAAGTCGCTGACTCATCTTGAACTGGAGGAGCTGAAGATGAGGCTTCAACTACTTCTGGAGTTTCAGCTAAGAGAGGAATACTTGCATTTGTCATTTCATTTACTGATTGCTGAGAGATAGATGGAATGTCTGAGGCATTTGGTTCAGCGGTAGGTATAGTGTTTATAGGAACAACTGAGACCCATGATGTTTCAGCTTCACTATTCTGCATGTTTGGAATGATAGGAGGACTATCATCTTCTACTGGATGAGCATGAGGAGTGGGAATATCTTCTGAATCACCAAGATGAGAAAACATCCATTGATTCAGTTCTTCAGTATCAGCGGACGGTTTAGAGTTCGCTGAACGGGATTCGTCAAACGTGACGTGAATAGTTTCTTCTACAGTTTGTCTTCTACGATTGAAGACTCTGAAGGCTTTGGAAACTGAGGAGTATCCAAGAAAGATTCCATCATCAGCCTTAGGATCAAACTTTCCAAGAGCATATCTGTTGTTCAGTATGAAACACTGACATCCAAAGATGTGAAGAAAGCTAATTGAAGGCTTTCTCCTATGAAAGAGTTCATAGGGTGTCATTTTGAATCTTTTAACTATCAGCGACCTATTTTGCGTAAAACAAGCAGTTTTGACAGCTTCTGCCCAAAACTGAGTAGGCAGGTGAGAATCGCTGAGCATTGAACGTGCAGCTTCAATAATTGTTCTATTTCTTCTTTCAGCGACTCCATTTTGTTGTGGTGTTCTCACTGAAGAGAAGTTGTGAGAAATACCCTTACTCTCAAGGAAGAAATCAAGAGAACTGTTTTTGAATTCAGTCCCATGATCACTCCTTATTGAGCGAACGGTCATATTGTTCAGGGTTTCCATCTTCCGAACAAAGGTGATGAGTTCTTCAGGGGTGTCACTCTTAGAACGAAGAAACATTACCCAAGTGAAGCGAGAGAATTCATCAACTATGACCAACGTATATTTCTTTCCAGCGATGGATTGTTTGTTAAAAGGGCCAAACAAATCCATATGGAGTAGTTGTAGAGGAGATGACACTGATGAAACTTGCTTTGATTTAAAGCTTGCTTTGGTCTGCTTCCCTTTTTCACACGTTGAACATAAAGACTCTTTGGCGTATGAATGCTGAGGTAGACCAGTGACTAACTCTTTTGAAGAAAGAGTGTTCAGTGTCTTGAAATTTAGATGAGATAGCCTCTTATGCCATAGCCAGTTGACATCAGATGAGGCCTTTGAGAAGAAACAGGAGTTCTCAGTGGTTGTTGAGTCCATGTTTATTACATAAACATTTTCCAAACGATAACCGCTGAGAGCTATCTTCTCCTTTTTGTCTGCGACAAAGCAGGATTCCTTAGTAAAGATTACTTTGTTATCCATGTCGCAAAGCTGACTGATGCTTAGAAGATTATGCTTCAGCCCTTCAACATATGCGACTCTTCTGAAGGAGGTTGTACCATTTGAAAGTACACCATACCCTCGGGTATGTCCTTTTCCATTTTCACCGAAAGTCACAGAGGGACCCTTCTCTTCCTTGTATTCAGCGAGCAGGCTTTTCTTTCCAGTCATGTGTCTAGAGCATCCGCTATCGAGATACCAGATACCCTTCTTAACCTGCAATACAAAGGAAGATAAGTTTTTCTTGGGTACCCACTTAACCATGTATATACATTTGTCAGTGGAAGTAGTTGGAAGGGAAGATTCAGCAGTCTTCGCAGCATTTGAAGATTTAGCTTTGTCTTTCTTCACTTTGGTTAATTTCTTAACCTCAATGGTAGGATTCACCTTGACCTGATTTGCACCAGGGTTGGTCTTCTTTGCCTTGGGGGCAATCTTCACCTTAGCTATCTTCTCAGCTTTGGTGGCTGTGAGGCACTTACTAGCAATATGATCGGTAAGTCCACAGTGATAACATTTCCTATAACTAAAAGTAGTTCTAGGACCATTTGAATGCTGAGCTTTTGATTTCGAATTAGAAGTGCCAGCACCAACTAAACTATTGGCTTTAGAAATGGGACGAACATTCAGTTCTTCAGATTTCTTACCAAGGACATCCACTCTGAGTCTAGGAGTAGATCGCTGAATAGATCCAGAGATCTGCTTACTTGATCCAGAGGGATAAGTCACTGAAGCTTTAGAAGCATTCAGCTTTGGTACTAAGGTACCCTTCTGAGGATTCTGGTAAATAACAATTCCTTTACCTTTGTCTTTAGAGACAGAGGTAGGTTTTGAATAAACCATTTTCTCCTTGCCTTTTGTGGAGGTAGGAGTTTCCTCAGGGATTGGTGTATTGGACGAGGAGCACTGAGAAGATGAAGTATCAGCGACTGAGGATACGAACGTTCCAAATTTAAGCATTGAACGCTCAGTGGTTGGTTTTGGAGTATCATATTTATAACCCAGACCACGTTTATCACTTAGGGGAATCTGAGACTTTATTATCTCAGTGATCTTTGTTGAAGAATTACACCATCCTTCAACAGTAGCTTTTTCAGCTTTTAATGCAGCGATAGCTTCTGCTCGTTCGATTTTGACTAGCTGATTTAAATATACTTGATCTTTAAAATCTTCTTCAATTTTAGAAAGCTTTTCTATTTGAAGATGGCAGTTTTTAAGCTTTTCAGCGAGATCAAGGTTTTGGTTTTCAACCACAGTTTTGCCGTTCATGGCTTCGTATAAACTTCTAGTCAATAGATCGATCTTACGGAGACTATCAGCTTCATCAGTATTTGCAATATTGGTAAAGAAGGAAGGTGATACCTGAATAGCAGAGGTTTAAGTGGAGGGAATGTCTGAACTTTCTTCCTCTTCTTCAATCTTGGCCATAAGACATAGATTTGCTTCATCATCTTCAGAGTCAGATGATGATGCTTCTTCATCAGAAGCAGCCCAATCATAGTTAGCCATCAGGCCTTTACTCTTCTTCTTAAAGCTTTTCAGCTTAGCATATTTTTCTTTCAGCTTTGAATATTTGTCATCTTTATTCCTTGGAACAAAGGATTTCTTTGTAAAAGCTGAGGGTCTAGAAACTTTCTTAGACCTGCACTCGTTAGCGAAATGTCCTGTCTTTTCGCAGTTAAAACAAGTAGCAGTAGCCTTATCAACAAAAGCTGATGATCTAGGCTTGTCAGTTATGGAAAGAGGTTTGTTCTTTCTAAACATTTTCTTTTTGGCAAATCTCCTGAACTTTTTAGTTAAGAGAGCCAAAGATTCATCATCATCTGAAGAATCAGAATCTGATGACCTTTCAGAGTTACTTTCTAACTCAGTGATAGTGACCGAGGGTCGCTGAGTAGAAGGTTCCTCTGAGATTAAAGCAACAGGGGTGCTTTTGGAATCTTTTACAAGATTCTTCTTAAGATGGCTCGTTTGCTCATGATTCAGCAACGTGCCATATAAGGTTGAAAGGGTCATTGATTTTAGATCCTTTGACATCTTGAGACACATAGAATAATTGTCCCAGCTTTCAGGTAAACATTCTAGAATGGTAGTCCCAGCTTTCAGTTAGAATATTCCTTACCAACAGTTTTCAGATCTATAATTAAACAATTAAAACGTTGGTGAACTTCCGAGAGAGATTCATTCTTACCAGAAATGAAGCTTTCGTATTGTCTTACCAGGTTGATCTTTCTTGAGTCCTGGACTTCAGACGTTCCTTCATACTGAACACATATTGTGTCCCACATGGCTTTGGATGTTTTCAGATTCATGACAGAATGGTAGACTTCGTCAGGAAGAGCCATGGATAGTATGGATCTGGCTTTTGTATCTATAGCCACTTTCTTCTTATCTTCGTCGTTCCATTGAAAGATTTCCTTAGGGACCAGCCTTTCTGGAATAGCAGGTCTATTCTTAGCGGCTGGAACAGCAGCATCAATTCTTACAGGGATGAATGGACCATTCTCGAGATAGTAAGGCATAGTAGGGTCTACACCTTCTAAGAAGAGTGTCATCCTATTTTTCCATAAGTTGAAGTTTTCTCTGGAAAATCTAGGGGGTTTAGCAAGAGAACCATTGTCTATATAATTTGTGTTTGTGTTGGTGGCCATTTTCAGATAATAGCAAGGAAGAGAAATATCTTAGATTAGATCTTGTTTATGAGATTAAACAAATCCGCTCTGATACCACTTGTTGGTCCCGAAGGCCTATACAAGTTTGTAGAAGGGGGGGGGGGGGGGGGGTTGAATACAAACACACAGATTTTACTTTTCTAAATTGTTTATTGATAAATCATTAACAATTTACAGCTTGTTGCGAAAACAAGATTAAGGATAAACCTAAATCTAAACAAGTTGGAACACTAAGGTTTCTTGCAATAAGAGAGATAAGGAAATTACTAATAATAACCTATCTTGAGATAAGAGATTGAACTTGTCCAGAGTTAGCAAGTTACTTCAAATGAAGTGGGTTCATCTCTTTATATACTGCATGCATTTAATGCAAGTCAGTATACACTTTAAACGTGTCATCAGCTGGTTGGTTGCATGTCATTGACCTTTGTTGACAACCTTAGTAGCCGCATGGATGAACAGTGTAGTATCAGAGTGGTTGTACGATTTCAGACAGTCGGAGGTTCTTTTCTGACATTTCGTACGGAGTCGTGCAAGGGAGGTTAAGACAAAAGTACTTTGTACGGAGGACTTCATGATCAGCTTTCGTTGATTCAGAGCATTATCATTATCTATTCAGCGAATGATAAAGTTCAGCGATAGCTGAAGTCTTGTACTTGATACTTCACGTTGAGTGGACAAATCTGAGTCTTCGTTGATCCGCATCAGTTCATTAGGAGACTTGTCGCTGGTTCTTGAGCTTGATCTTTGAATTCAGCGTAGAACCTATGTTGATGTGAAACTTGTCTTCAGGGATCATAAGTAAACAACTAACTTATCAGCGATCATCATAATGACTGAACAGACCCAGAGCATTAATGGTGAACAGTGTTCGCTGAATGTTTAATTTAGAGAGCGAGAGTTCCTATCAGCGGTACTGTAAGATCTTAGTACTTATCAGCGATAGTGAAACTCTGATACATATTGTTTACTTACAATTTTCACTAAGTATATAAGAGATGGTCATTATCAAATCACTGAAGGTTTGGATCAACACATTCAGCGAACACGGTTCATCCAGTACCTCTGAAACTGTTCAATCTCTGTGATGATCGATGATAGTTTAGTTGTTTACTTATGATCCCTGAAGACAAGTTTCACGTCAACATAGGTTCTACGCTAAAGTCGAAGATCAAGCCCAAGAACCAGCGACAAGTCTACTAATGAACAGATGCGGATATCAACGAAGCAAGATCTGTCCACTCAACGTGAAGTATCAAGTAGAAGACTTCAGCAATCGCTGAGCTTTATCATTTGTTGATAAAGAACTGTTCAACGAACGCTAATCATGAGGTGTTGATCCAAACCCTCTGTGATTTGATAATGACCCTCTCTTAAACACTCAGTGAAAATTGTAAGTAAGCAATATGTATCAGAGTTTCACTATCGCTGATAAGTACTAAGACTTTACAGTACCGCTGATAGGAACTCTCACTCTTTAGATTAGATATTCAGCGAACACTGTTCATCATCATATAGCTCTGATCCTGTTCAGTCTATGAGATGATCGCTGATAAGTTAGTTGTTTACTTATGATCCCTGAAGACAAGTTTCACGTCAACCAAAGTTCTATGCTGAAATTGAAGATCAAGCTCAAGAACCAGCGACAAGTCTACTCATGAACTGATGTGGATATCAGCGAAGCAAGACCTGTCCATTCAACGTGAAGTATCAAGTAGAAGACTTCAGCAATCGCTGAACTTTATCATTCGCTGATAAAGATCTGACTCAACGAAAGCTGATCATGAAGTCTACCTGTATGTTACTATTGTCTTACCTCCCTTGCACGTCTCCGTACGAACTGTCAGAACGGACATCCCTTTTGTCTTTAATCGTACAACAACTCTGATTCTACACTGTGCACCATGCGGCTACTAAGGTTGTCTACAAAGGTCAATGACATGCAACCACTTAGCTGCTGCCACGTGTAAAGCCATACTGCCAAGCATTAAATGCATGCAGTATATAAGAAGAACCTTACTTCAGTTTTGAAGTGTGCTCGGACCATCTTCTTATTTCTTATTGTTAATTTATTATTCGTAATTTCTTTAACTCTTTCTAGTGCAAGAAACTTAGTGTTTCTCAAGACTTGTTAAGATTAGGTTTATCCTTAATCTTGTTCCACAACAAGTTGTAAATTTTCTTGATTTATCAATAAACAATTTAGAAAAGTAAAAACGTGTGTTTGTATTCAACCCCCCCCCCCCCACCCCCCCCTTCTACAAACTTGTATAACCCTTCGGGACCAACAAGTGGTATCAGAGCGGATTTGTTTAATCTCATAAACAAGATCTGATCTATACTAAGATTTCTCTTCCTAGCTATTTCTTAAAATGGATACCAACACAAACACAAACTATATTGACAACGGTTCTCTTGCAAAACCCCCTAGATTCTCCAGAGATAATTTTAATCTATGGAAAAATAGGATGATTCTCTTCTTAGAAGGTGTAGACCCTACTATGCCTTATTATCTTGAAAATGGCCCATATATTCCTGTAAGAATTGATGCTGCAGTTCCAGCCGCTGAGAATAGAGCTGTTATTCCAGAAAGGCTGATTCCTAAGGAAATTCATATGTGGACTAATGAAGATAAGAAGAAAGTGGCTATCGACACCAAAGCCAGATCCATACTCTTCATGGCTCTTCCTGACGAAGTCTACCATTCCGTCATGAACCTGAAAACCTCAAAAGCTATGTGGGACACAATCTGTGTTCAGTATGAAGGTACTTCTAAAGTCCAGGACTCTCGAAAGATCAACCTGGTAAGACAGTATGAAAGCTTCATTTGTGGTAAGAATGAAACTCTTTCTAAAGTACACCAACATTTTAACTTCTTAATAATAGATCTAAAAACTGTTGGTAAGGAATATTTTAACTTTGAAGTACTGACAAAGTTCTTAGAATGTTTACCTGAAAGCTGGGACAGTTATTCTATGTGTCTCAAGCTGTCAAAGGATCTAAAATCAATGACCCTTTCTACCTTATATGGCACGATGCTGAATAATGAGCAATCGAGTCATCTTAAGAAGAATCTTGTAAAAGATTCCAAAAGCACCCCTGCTGCTTTAATCTCATAGTCACCTTCCACTCAGCGATCGACTATCACTGTCACTGAGTTGGAAACTAACTCTGAAAGATCATCAGACTCTGACGTTTCAGATAATGATGAAACTCTGGCATTCCTGGCTAATAAGTTCAGGAGATTTGCTAGAAAGAGTTATTTCAAGAAGAATAAACCTCTTGCTATTACTGACAAGCCAAGATCATCAACCCCTGTTGACAAGGCTACTGCTACTTGCTATAACTGTGAAAAGATAGGACATTTTGCTAGCGAGTGCAGGTCAAGGAAAGTCTCTAGACCCTCAGCTTTTCCCAAGAAAAATTTTATTCCCAGGAATAGAGATGAAAAATAAAAAAAGCTGAAAGAAAGGTATGCAAAGCTGAAAACCTTTAAGAAGAAAGGCAAAGGCCTCATGGCTGACTATGATTGGGCTCCTCTGACGAAAAAGAATCATTTGACTCTGAAGATGATGATGAAGCATATCTATGTCTCATGGCCAAACTTGAAGACGAGGAAGACAATTCTAACATTCCCTCTACTTCAACCTCTGCAACTCAGGTATCACCTTCCTTCTTTACCAATATTGCAAATATTGATGAAGCTGATAGTCTTCGAAAGATCGATCTTTTGACTAGAAGTTTATATGAAGCCATGAATGGCAAAACTGCAGTTGAAAATCAAAACCTTGATCTCACTGAACAGCTTAAAAATTGTCACCTTCAAATAGAAAATCTTTCTAAAATTGAAGAAGATTTTAAAGATCAAGTTCACCTAAATCAGCTAGTCAAAATCGAGCGCGAAGAAGCTATCGCTGCATTAAAAGCTGAAAAAACTACTGTTGATGGATGGTATAATTCCTCAACAAAGATCACTGAGATAATTAAGTCTCAGATTTCCCTGAGTGATAAACGTGGTCTTGGTTACAAAGCTGATACTCTAGAACCAACCACTGATCGTTCCATGCTCTTATTTGGAACTTTCATATCCTCAGTCGCTGATACTTCATCCTCTCAGTGTTCCTCTTCTAAACCGCCCATCCCTGAGGAAATCTCTACCTTAACCTCTAAAGGTAAAGAAAAAGTTATTTATCCAAAACCTACCTCAGTCTTTAAAAACAAAGGTAAAGGAATTGCTTTTAACCAAAATCCTCAGAAGGGTACCTCTGTACCAAAGCTGAACGCTTCTAAAACTTCAGTGACTTATCCCTCTGATTCAAAGAATAAGATCTCTGGATTTATTCAGCGTGGATCTATTCAGCGATCTACTCCTAGAATCAAAGTGGAAATTATTGGTAAGAAATCCGAAGAACTAAATGTTCCTCCCATTTCAAAAACCAATAGCTTACTTGGTGCTGGTCCTTCTAATTCAAAATATAAAGCTCAGCATGTAAATGGTCCTAGAACTATTTTTAGTTATAGGAAATGTTATCACTGTGGACTTACTGATCATATTGCTATTAAGTGCCCCACAGCCACCAAAGCTGAAAAGATAGATAAGGTGAAGATCATTGCCCCAAGGCAAAGAAGACCACTGAGGTTAAGAAATTAACCAAAGTGAAGACTGACAAAGCTGAATCTTCAAATGCTGCGAAGACTGCTGAACCTTCCACCTCTTCTTCTAACCCCACTGACAAGTGTGTACACATGGTTAAGTGGGTACCCAAGAAAAACTAATCTTCCTTTGTAATGCAGGATAAGAAGGGTATCTGGTATCTCGACAGCGGATGCTCTAGACACATGACTGGAAAGAAAAGCCTGCTCTCTGAGTACAAAGAAGAGAAGGGTCCCTATGTAACTTTCGGTGGAAACGGAAAAGAACATACCCGAGGGTTTGGTGTACTATCTAATGGTACAACAACATTCAGAAGAGTCGCATATGTTGAACGGCTGAAGCATAATATTTTAAGCATCAGTCAGCTTTGCGACAAGGATAACAAAGTAATCTTTACTAAGGAATCCTGCTTTGTCGCTGACAAAAAGAAGAAGATAGCTCTCAGCGGTTATCGTTTGGAAAATGTTTATGTAATAAACATGGACTCAACAACCACTGAGAACTCCTGTGTCTTCTCAAAAGCCTCATCTGATGTCAACTGGCTATGGCATAAGAGGCTCTCTCATCTAAACTTCAAGACACTGAACACTCTTTCTTCAAAAGAGTTAGTCACTGGTCTACCTCAACACTCATACGCCAAAGCATCCTTATGTTCAGTGTGTGAGAAAGGCAAGCAGACCAAAGCAAGCTTTAAGTCAAAGCAAGTTTTCTCAGTATCATCTCCTCTACAACTTCTCCATATGGATTTGTTTGGACCTGTTAACAAAAAATCCATCGCTGGAAAGAAATATACGCTGGTCATAGTTGATGAATTCTCTCGCTATACATGGGTTATGTTTCTCCGTTCTAAGAGTGACACCCCTGAAGAACTCATCACCTTTGTTCGAAAGATGGAAACCCTGAACAACTTGACCGTTCGTTCAATAAGGAGTGATCATGGGACTGAATTCAAAAATAGTTCTCTTGATTCCTTCTTTGAGAGTAAGGGTATTTCTCACAACTTTTCTTCAGTGAGAACACCGCAACAAAACGGAGTCGCTGAAAGAAGAAATAGAACAATTATTGAAGCTGCACGTTCAATGCTCAGCGATTCTCACATGCCTACTCAGCTTTGGGCAGAAGCTGTCAACACTGCTTGTTTTACGCAAAACAGGTCGCTGATAGTCAAAAGATTTAATAAAACAGCCTATGAACTTTTTCATGGGAGAAAGCCTTCAATTAGCTTTCTTCACATCTTTGGATGTCAGTGTTTCATACTGAATAACAAATATGCCCTTGGAAAGTTTGATCCTAGAGCTGATGATGGAATCTTTCTTGGATATTCTTCAATATCCAAAGCCTTCAGAGTCTTCAATCAAAAAGACAAACTGTTGAAGAAACTATTCACGTCACTTTTGACGAATCCCGTTCAGCGAATTCTCGACCTTCTGCTGATACTGAAGAACTGAATCATGGATGTTTTCTCATCTTGGTGATTCAGAAGATATTCCCACTCCTCATACTCATACTGTTGAAGATGATAGTCCTACTATCATCCCAAACATGCAGAATAGTGAAGCTGAAACATCATGGGTCTCAGTTGTTCCTTTAAACACTATACCTGCTTCTGAATCAAATGTCTCAGATATTCTATCTACTTCTCAGCAATCAGTGAATGAAATGACACATGCACCCACTCCTCTCTTAGCTGATATTCCAGAAGTTGCTGAAGCCTCATCTTCAGCTCCTCTAGTACAAGTTGAGTCAGCGTCTCACCCTCCGGCTTAGCGATGGACTGTAAATCACCTAATTGATCAAATTCTTGGTGATCCAAACGCTGGTGTTCAGACTCGACGAAGTGCAGGTAATATTTGTTTATTTTTTAACTTTATCTCTCTGATTGAACCAAAGAAAATAGATGATGCCCTCAAAGATCCAAACTGGGTCAACGCCATGCAAGAAGAGCTGACTGAATTCGAAAGAAACAAAGTTTGGAAACTTGTTCGAAGACCAACTGACAAGACAGTGATAGGCACTAAATGGGTCTATCGAAACAAGTTGGACGAACATGGAACTGTAACCCGCAACAAGGCTCGACTTGTTGCTCAGGGATACAGACAAGAGGAAGGCATAGATTACGACTAAACATTTGCTCCAGTAGCAAGACTAGAATCTATTCGTCTATTCTTAGCATATGTTGTACACAAAGACTTCAAAGTATATCAGATGGATGTTAAGTCAGCATTTCTAAATGGAAAGCTGAATGAAGAAGTCTATGTGGAACAACCTCCAGGATTCTCATATCCTAAGCGTCCAGGTTATGTTTATAAACTGGATAAGGCACTTAATGGTTTAAAGCAAGCCCTCGTGCATGGTATGACACTCTCTCTACTTATCTCCATATTGAACAATTTGAGCGTGGTAAAATCGATAAGACTCTATTCTTCAGGAAAGTAAAAGGTCATATTATTCTTGTTCAGATATATGTTGATGACATTATATTTGGTTCTACTAAACCTGACCTTTGTACTCGTTTCGCTGATAGAATGAAAGAAGAGTATAAAATGAGCATGATGGGTGAGCTAACATATTTCCTTGGTCTTCAGATAAACCAAAATGAAAAAGGAACTTTCATTAATCAGGGAAAGTATGTTAAAGATATGCTGAAGAAATTCGATTTAACTCAGAGTTCAGCTATGAAAACCCCTATGGCACCACCGCTGACACTAGACAAGGATTCAAATGGAATACCTGTTAATATCACGCTGTACCGTGGGATGATCGGCTCTCTCTTGTATCTTACAGCTAGCCGGCCCGATATTATTTACTCAACCTGTTTGTGTGCACGATATCAAGCTGAACCTAAGGAATCTCATATGATCGCTGTAAAGCGAATCTTTCGTTACCTTAAGGGTACTATGAACCTAGGTCTTTGGTATCCCAAAGACTCAGGGTTTGATCTAATCGCCTATTCAGATAGTGATTTTGCAGGTTGCAAATTGGATAGGAAAAGCACCACAGGAGGCTGTCAGCTCCTGGGTGGAAAGCTGGCGAGTTGGACAAGTAAAAAGCAAAACTCAGTGTCCACCTCAACTGCTAAAGCTGAGTATGTAGCCGCTGGAAGTTGTTGTTCTCAGGTCTTATGGATGAGAAATCAACTACTAGACTATGACCTTCAGCTCTCGAAAATTCCAATCTATTGCGACAGCACAAGTGCCATCGCTATAGCCAACAATCGAGTGCTACACTCAAAGACAAAACACATCGAAATCAGGTATCATTTTATCAGAGATCATTTGATCATTTGATGAATGGTGATATAGAACTTCATTTTATCCCAACTGACTATCAGTTAGCTGATCTGTTCACCAAACCTCTTGATGAAACAAGATTCAACTTTCTCATCAGCGAGCTTGGAATGCTGAACTTTGAAGAGTAAAATCTTCAGCGGTTCACATTTGATCAACGATAGGATAAAATCAACTTGTATAACCCATTCTATCATTCTCTCTCTGAACATAATTGATTCGCTGATGTCAAGGTATGTTTTCTCTCTTACTCGCTGACGTTCGCATGTGTATGTAAGATTTCAAAACAAATTGCATCGCTGAATATCTGTTCCTTAACAGCGATACTTTGAAATTTCTTAAACCAACACTGATATTTCTATTCATTGCTTCATATTTTCAAAAGTGTCCTTGAGCTTTCAAAACCTCAGAGACATCCTAAAATATGAAAGGACAATTGTGACGTCATCGCAACGGATAAGCCCTGGCACGTTTTTTTTGACACACGATTGCCCGTTTCGTTTACCTTCCAATCAAATGCAAACACGTGTCCGTGTCATGATGAAAATCTTTTCCCACTCAAGATTTTCTCTCTCTCTACTCTCTCTATATAAACCATTTTGGGTTTATATTTTTCTCTTTACGCGAAAAAAACTTCTCCTCCAAGCAAGAAAAAGATTTACTGTTGCATTTTGAGCTCTCAAAATTTCCAGAAACTGTTCATCTTCTTCTTCCTTGACGAACCAGGTTACTACTCTTGTTATTTACATACATTACTTGGTTATGATCTTATTCTTTGCTTTTAACAGATCAAACAAATGAACTTTTATAAAATGAAATCATTTTCTGTTCATGATTTTATGAATACAACCTTCATGGTTGTTCTTCAAGTTAATATCAAAACTCGTAAACTTGTTCTTCATATGTTTTTCCAGAATTCCTTCTTCAAATGAAAACTGGAAAACACATAATCTCTACGTTTTGTAACTCTATCTCAAAACAAGAAAAAACCCTAATCTTTCTCAAAGGGATTTTTGGCTGAATGAAATGGACAAAATTCAAACACATCTTATTGGAAAATCTTTCCACATTAAGACTCTATTCTTTATCTATGTTCATATTTAACAGAAATGGCACCTTCTACTGATATTCCTACTGCTGAGAACACTACTGCTGCTGAGGAACTTGAAATCACCAAGGCTCCTCAGGTCAAGTTCAAACTTGAGGAGGTCTCTTTTACAAAATCAAACAACCTCCATGCGTTGTTCGATTTTCCTCCGAAGAAACAAGTCAAGCATCTAGACGACGCTGTGAATTTTCTGAAAACCTGTTGCCTCTCTACAGCCTTGACTATAACACCCCCTGCTCATCAGTTACTATTATCTCAATTTTGGTATACTGCCAGACACACTCCGCTACTGTAACATCCCAATTTTTGTAAAAGATAATGTTTGGATTTATTAAATAAATTGAGTATATTTATTTGATAAGTTGTGATTGGTTATTTGGTAAATTAATTTTAGAGTTTAACCCCGAATAAGTTTTGTTATGTATTTATGGGATTATAAGTTAAGAAGTAAAATTTATTGTAAAGTTGTAAGCTTAAGGATGCATTCTGCCAATTACAGAAAGTTTGGGGGTTAGTCTGGATGTTGGAGATGAGTTGTCAAACTTACAGCAAAAGAAGGAATGAAAAAGGGGAGGTGTCATCTTATCTAAAAAGGGAAGTAGTTAAAAGTATATTTGTGTGTGTGTGCTATGCATTCGTAAAAGAAAAGAGAGAGAGAGAGTGAGATCGAGATAGAGAGAAACGAAAGAGAAAAAGGAAGAAGGAGGAAGCCAAACTATTTGTGCTGGAGATTTTGGTACAATTGTGAAGATTCAAGGTATTTTTCATGCATAAATGTTTTTTTTAAGGTAGTTTGAGTTTTATGGAAATGGGATTTTAGATGATTTTGAGGATTATGATAATCTGAAATGAAAATCTTGTTATGTTAATGGTCCTAAACATATCTGCAGATTATTAGAAATATGTATAGTTGAAAGTATGAATTTGTGTTCATAAGCTTTTATGAGGATAAAATGGGTTTTGATGATTCTGGAATATTTTGGGAAATTTGGGTTAATATATATGTTAGAATAGTAATGTTAAACATATCTGGAAGTTTATAGCAACATGCATAGCTTAAATCTTCAATTTCTGGGTTTTTACGTTTATTAGTTGGTTGCGATATGCATGAGTATTAGTTGGTTGCGATAAGAGATGAGAATTTTGGATATTTAGGATTTTCAGTACTTAAAGGTCCTAAACAGTAGAATAATACCAGTACATTACGTATTTGGGTATTTCAGATCTCTGTGAAGTTGGTGACTGAAGTTTCTTTCAACTTTGAGAAAGGGAAAAGTAGCTCTACTGCTACCAGGTGAGTTCATTCTTACCTTACCTTGTATAAATGTTGTATAACTGTTTTATAAATGTTTTTAAATATGGTAAGGTATATTTTGATAAATGAACTGTTGGAATGTATTTTAAAGGAAGGATTTTATGAAGTAAAATCTAATAAGTTAAATTGTTGATATTGTATAAAGTTCATAATTTAAATGAACGAATTATGAAGGAGATTCGCTTATACGTTTTGCTATAAGGAATGTATGAGGTATAAATATATATTTCGCTTATACACTTGCTATAAGGAATTTATATTGAATAAATACCTGTATGAGTATAATTAGGTGATATGGATCCATAGGCACTAGCAATTGAGAAATTATGGAATAGACGTAGATTTATTCGGAATTCTTGATTTCTAAGGAAGAATAAGGGATTGACAAGAGTGATTGTAATCTCTACTTCCTTTCTAATAAATGGGCATGTGTTATTGCGGTTTATTAGATGTGAGCATTAATCTATAATCCGGGGGAGATTCGTAGTGTGGCTCGGGACTGTGAGAACATATTGACTTAATGTCATATCTTAGTCACAGAAGCAGGTTTAACCTGTTATCAAAGGATGGATGTACTTGTGGTAAGAAAAATGGTAAACCAGGTTTGTTAAGCATGGTTAATAATGATTTTATAAATATTATTTTGAAACTGAATGTTCTCACTAGGCAATCGCCTAATCGTTTTAAATAAATGTTTTCTTACCAGGTACTAGCTCGGGAAAGTAAACGGGATGTGAGACGAGAGCTTTTGGACTAGTGGAGAAGTTTTGGTTATCGAGGTTTTGATAGTCTGTTTAGATAACCTAGTTAATCTAATTACAGTGACATGATTAGATTGATAGGTTATTTGAATAATCCTATTTTGTATTGACGATCCTCGTAATTAATTCTCCACTTATGTATAAAGCTTAGAAAGTTATGTCTAAATCTTATTATAATTTAAGGTTTAAATTAACCTTGTTTTTAGGGTGTTACAATATGGTATCAGAGCATTAGTTTAAGTGAACTAAGTATGCTGAGGAGGTACTTAGACTTAAGCTGTGATGAATTAAGTTATGACTTGTGAGAATTGGGTAGAAGTACTAAGACGAGATAGTCTTAGAGTCGACGGAAATACGTAAAATTAGTACTGTGACAGTGGTAACGAGGATTCTCATGTATAATATGTTCACAATTCCAATTAGCTACTGTTATTATGAATATATTGTTATGCAAGCATGCTTGTTTCTAAATTGTTACAGTGACTAATGATCGGTAAAGTACGTTTCTTATGTCAGTATTTGTGTAACCATTTCTTATGGGTATTCTTTTTGTGTTAAATCAGAACGATGGTGAATACGCCGCCATTGTCTCCTATTCGTGAAATGGATAGGACCGAGATGGATTTGACGGGAGAAAGGCAATTTAGAATTGGCGGAATTCATGAGACCCCGCCAGGGTTTCTTTCTATTGGAGGAGCGCACAATCAGGTACATAGAGTGGGTACCAGTACCGCTGGCCAAGAAACGCCAGAAGCAACTATGGAAATTCGAATGATGGAAAATATGACAAGAATGATGACTAACGCAATGGCTCAGCAAACCGAAATGTTTATGAAGGCATTGAACGATCGAAGTTCGGAGCTGCGGCGAACAGGAACTGATACTGGAGTAATAAATCCAGTTGGTAACCCTGAGTCGGAGACAGAAAGGAGAATTGGGAGAAATTGCTCGTACAAAACGTTTCTCAGTTGTAAGCCACCGGAGTTTAAAGGAACAGATAATCCGGTAGCCTGTATGAATTGGTTACGAGAAATGGAACAAGTATTCCGTGCTTGTGACTGTGACGATAAGTCAAAGGTTAGATTTGCTTCTCACATGTTAAAAGGAAATGCACTGACATGGTGCAATGTAGTGACAGCGACAATTGCGGCTCCAGTCTTGAAAGCTATGACTTGGGAGTCATTCAAAAAGAAAGTTTTGGAGGAGTACTGCAACGAAAATGAGATGGATAGAATCGAAGAAGAATTTTGTACTCTCAAGAAAGGTGATATGTCGGTGAGGAAGTACACTGAAGTTTTTATGGATAAGCTAAATTTGGTGGGGCACGTAGCCCCAAATGAGAAAGAAAAGATCAAGGCATATCTGAAAGGCTTGTCAGCAGATATGATGTCTCGCGTACGTAATGCAAAAGCATCAACACTAAGGGAAACAATAGAGGAAGCGAAGGTAATGGAAGAGGTATATGCTAAGGATAATGAGGAAAAGACTCATGTGGGCGAAAAGCAGAAATGGGAAGGTCGGTTAGAATCTTCTCAGAAATCAAGAGCAGCGGGTAAAGGTACTTCTTATGAATCACGCCGGGGGCCGAATTGGTGTCCGAAGTGTAAGAGCAAGCATTTTGGGCCGTGTCGAGGGGTAGCATCAGAATGTTTTAAGTGTGGGAAAAGTGGGCATATGGCAAACAACTGTCCCGTTCAGGGATCAACATGTTATGAATGTAAACAACCGGGTCACTTTCGTCGCGACTGCCCGAAACTGAAGAAGAGTGGAGATCAGAGTAAGAAACCAAATATTCCAAAGCCATCAGGTCGAGCATTTCAGATGACTACTGATGAGGCTAAGGAATCAAAAGATGTCGTCTCGGGTATATTCCTTATTAATTCTCTTCCTGCGCGTGTTTTATTTGACTGTGGTGCAAATATGTCATTTGTGTCCAAGTCATTCTTTGATAAGTTAGCTACGCCTGTTACTACTTTGGAGGATGCTTTGGTAGTTGAGGTAGCTAATGAGGGTCAAGCCTTAGTCCGCGAAAGACTTGAAGGTTGTTCTATTCAGTTAGATGAAATAAAATTTCCTATCGACTTGTTGTTGATGGAAATTGGAGGATTTGATGTGATACTAGGTATGGATTGGCTGACGGTCAATCAAGCAGAAATACTTTGCGCAAAGAAATTAATCCGGATTCCAATGGCTGACAAGGATGACGTACTTATCTTTGGGGAAAAGCAAAAAGGGGAAGTTCCGGAAATTTTTGTTGCAAAGGCCCGTAAATGTCTGTCGAAAGGTGTTTATCCTATTTAGCATATGTCGTGGATGCTAGGTCGAAAAAGAAACAAGTGGGAGACATTAAAGTGGTACGTGACTTTCCAGACGTATTTCCGGATGACCTCCCAGGTCTACCAACCGAAAGGCAGGTAGAGTTTCGCATCGACATTATTTCTGGATCGGCACCGATTGCGCGAGCACCGTATCGTTTAGCGCCTGCCGAGATGAAAGAGATGATGATTCAGCTTCAGGAGTTATTAGATAAGGGTTTTGTTAGACCGAGTTCTTCACCTTGGGGAGCTCCGGTCTTGTTTGTTAAGAAGAAAGATGGTACCATGAGAATGTGTATTGATTATCGGGAGTTGAATAAGGTGACCATTAAGAACAAGTATCCGCTTCCGAGGATTGATGATTTATTTGATCAACTCCAAGGTGCGGGGTGCTTTTCAAAGATAGATTTAAGATCGGGATACCACCAAGTACGAGTAAGAGACGAAGATATTTCGAAAACGGCGTTTAGAACAAGATATGGGCATTATGAGTTTCTTGTAATGCCATTCGGGTTGACGAATGCTCCTGCTGTGTTCATGGATCTGATGAACAGAGTATGTCGACCATATTTGGACAAGTTTGTCATTGTGTTTATTGATGACATACTTGTCTATTCGAAGACTGAAGAAGATCATGAACAGCATCTTCGTAAACTCTTAGAAGTATTGAGAAGGGAGAAGCTATATGCGAAGTTTTCAAATTGTGAATTTTGGCTGAAGGAGGTGCAATTTCTAGGTCATGTAATTACTTCGAAAGGATTTAAAGTAGACGCAACAAAGATTGAAGCAATGACGAATTGGGAGACACCTAGAAGTGCATCTGAAATAAGAAGTTTCTTGGGTTTAGCAGGTTATTATAGAAGATTTATTAAAGACTTCTCAAAGATTGCTTCTGCTTTGACCTTATTGACTAGAAAGAATGTGAAGTTTGTTTGGACGGAGAAGCAAGAATCGGCTTTCAGAACTTTACGTCAAAATTTGTGTGAAGCTCCAATTCTTGCCTTACCAGAAGGAACAGAGGATTTTGTTGTTTATAGTGATGCATCGAAGATGGGTCTAGGATGTGTACTGATGCAACGAGGCAAAGTGATCGCCTATGCCTCAAGACAGCTTAAAGAGCATGAAAAGAACTACCCTACCCATGATTTAGAGTTAGCAGCGGTCGTGTTTGCTTTGAAGCTATGGCGACATTATTTGTATGGTACGAGGTGTACTCTTTTTACTGATCACAAAAGCTTGCAACATGTTTTTGATCAAAAAGAGTTGAACATGCGACAACGACGCTGGTTAGAGTTACTTAAAGATTATGATTGCGAATTGCATTACCATCCCGGTAAAGCAAATGTCATAGCCGATGCTTTAAGTAGAAAAGAGTATAGTGGGTATTTGAAATCAATCAATGCTAGAATTGATGTCGCATCAACTTTGATTGAAAAGATAAAAGAAGCACAATTGGAAGCATTAATGGAAAAGAACTTGAAATATGAAGTTATGAGCAAGCAACACCTTCAACTAGCGGAAAATGGCCGTGGAATTAAACTATTTCAAGGTCGGGTTTGGGTGCCAAAAGTTGGAGGAAATCGAAAGTTGATTCTTGAAGATGCTCATAAATCTAAGTATTCCATACATCCTGGGAGTACAAAGATGTATAGAGATTTGAAATTACACTACTGGTGGCCAGCTATGAAAGTAGCCGTGGCACGAATAGTAGAGAAGTGTAGAACATGTTCATTGGTTAAGGCGGAACACCAAAAGCCGTACGGAAGTTTCCAATCTCTGGAAATTCCGGAATGGAAGTGGGAAAAGATTACCATGGATTTTGTGACGAAGTTACCAAAGACGCAAAAGGGTAACGATACAATATGGGTAATCGTGGATCGATTGACTAAGAGTGCTCATTTTCTAGCTATGAAAGAAGCGTCACCAATAGATAAATTGGCAAAACTGTATATTGATGAAGTGGTGTCAAGGCATGGTATACCAGTGTCTATAGTGTCGAATCAGGATAGTCGGTTTACCTCAAGGTTTTGGCAGTCACTACAAGAGGAATTGGGTACGAAAGTTTATTTGAGCACTGCTTATCATCCGCAAAATGACGGGCAAAGTGAAAGAACCATTCAAACTTGGGAAGATATGCTCAGGTCATGTGTATTAGATTTCGAAGGAAACTGGGATACGCATCTACCGTTAGTAGAATTTGCGTATAACTGTAACGTCCCAAATTTCATAACCGGCAAACAACCATAAATAAGCATTCGAATTACATAAAACCTTGTGTTTACATCATCCATAAATCATACTAAACAAAATTGACAGCGGAAGTCTCTAAATTCCACAGCCGAGGGCTATTCTATAGTCACCATAGCCAAAACTTGAAGTTACTCTAAGCTTCAAGTCCTTCTTATCGCCTCCTAGTTCTTACTTGAAGAACCCTTAACATGCTTACCTGAAAATGGTTTAGTTTTAAAAGCGAGGGTTAGACCAAAAAGGTCTAGTGAATGCCCTCCGAAAACAACATGTACACAGTATAAAATCGTTTATAAAAATATCATCGTAAACCTTAACATAACATCAAGCATGGTACTACACTGTATATAGGATCACATAAACATTCCGCGATCGGGGCCCAATGGGTTACCCTCTCGCCCTCAACCGGGGCCTACACAAACTCCCCTTCCCGGAGCTTACGCAGACCCCCCTTTCTACTCGAAATAGGAGGAAACGAATTCCAACCTACCAGTCTATCATAAACATCCAAGGGATCATCAAACCCCGAGGATCTATCTCTGATCCTACAGTGTAGACCGACTCCACATATCACGTCATTCATTTCATAAAACATGCACCTTTAAAACCTTAGTAAGTCGCCATTCTCAGTTCATCAAGTACAATACATTTTCTCTAGTAAAATAGGTAGTTCATGGAAAACATGCGTAACGGTTATAAACATTTCATGCTCATAAATGAAACCATAATCAGTCAAAATCATGTAACACTTTAAGTCGTAAAAGGTTTAGGGAACTCACCTTACTTGACGCACAACGCACTTCTTTAATACTTCCAAGCTAACCCAAACGAACACCTAAGGCAATAGATTCACATCAGATAAACATTTCACCCTTCTGTCCGGAGAACTCAATCCGAACACAGCTATTTTCCGGATACCTCTACCGTCCGGATACACCTTTCCGGATACAGCTATTGTCCGGATACATCTTTCCGGATACAGCTATTGTCTGGATAGATCTTTCTGGATACGAATCCGGGCACTAGACCTATCCGGGCAAACTACCCGGACACTAAACCTATCCGGAGACCTCAGCCACCCGGATACTCAAAACAATACCCGGACACTCACATAAAAATCTACCCGGGAACTAGCATATTTATCCGGACACCACCGAAGCACGAAGAACTGACACTTTTCCGGACACTACGGCTGTTCGACCAAAAAGCTCTAAAAGTGATCATTAGGCCCATTTTCTGCCATTAATTGATTAGATAAACTTAAGGGTTCGTCCACCAACCCTAAACACCCACTTAATTCATCTATAACCCTTTAAATCGGTTCATTTAGACATAACCCATAATAACTCATTTTCAAGGAAAAATGGTGAAAACTCAAGTAATCATCAACATCAGCCCTAAGAATTCATAACAAAGAGAAGGAGAAGCACTACCCTAATCAGAAGAACGAATTAGGATGCATTACCTTGCAGATTCTAGCTTGACTCCTCTTTTCTCTTGATTTCTCCTCAAACTCCTCTTTCTCTCTTTCCTTCTTCCTTAGCCGCCAACACCAAGACCACAATACTGATTTGTGATATTAAGGGCTGCCCTAGGGATTTGTGCCCTACACCTCTTTCACCAATTGACAAATCAGCCCCTCAAGAATACTTTCTTTTATTTCACTTTGACCACCAAACTCTAAAATCCACAAGAATTTGGGTTGTTACAACACTCCCTCCTTAAAAGAATTTCGTCCCCGGAATTCCTCATTGGAAGAAATTATGCGGGTATCTTGCCCATACCAAAACTGACACTTCCCCAAGGTAAAGCCACTTCTGACTCAGTCAACCACCTCAATAGATTCGAAACATGGAACATTGGATGCATTCCCTTCAGATCTGACGGTACTCTAACTCACAGACTACTGTTCCTATTCAATCGGTCTTAACCATAGAAGAATAAATAAGGCTTCTCAAGCACCTTTACTTCCCAAAAAGAGGAACCTGGCGGAATCCTCCACTACCACACGAGATTCATCTACTAAGAAACGGTCACTCACTTGACAGTTTGGCACAGGGCCAACCCTGAACATCCCGACAACTCACAACCCCGAGTTCCTCATCGTATTCTAATCTCAACCCTGTGCCACCCAACAATCGTCTATGCAGATACATTTCCTTTATCTCGGACCACATAGACCGCAGTTCGACAAACACCTCTCCCATCCTCACCACTTCACCACCTCATACTTAAACATAACTAAGAGTAGGAACCTCCAACTCATCGTTGACGTGTTCACCTACTCAATTTAAGCTTATCCTGAAACACATCAATTCCTCTCGGATTACCACGTTCGTTCATTCTTATAAAACGTAACTCCGGTTATCCTCACTCCACTGGGAGGAGTAACCATGGTCACACCATACTATTCTCACTAGTTTATTCACTGCACGACCAATTCGTTTAAACATTTCTCACAAAGTCACTAACTTAACTCATTTGACTGTCTTAACCACTCCCTTTTTCTTGCACAACCTCGTACACAATTCCCCTCCTCAATACTCTTTCCAACGGTTGGCACACTTATTAATGACAATCTACACAACACTGCACCTTTCGGCGTTACTGACAAGTTTACTACTTCCAATTTACTCACTTATTCCGACATGCTATCTTCACTTCCCCACGTTAGCGTGGAGCATTGCCCACCGAGCATTATTTGCCCCTCTCTCCCGACCTTTCCACATGCTGGTATCGCTTTCTCAAAACTCACATAACCAAACAGTTGCACCAGGATTTTATCTTAAGGCATTCAACCAAGCCGTCTTGAAACTAGACCAGTGTTCGACGTCACTACCCATTCTTTAATCTCCAACTTTTACCTTCTCAGACATTTCTTTCACACATAAGCAACAATTCACATTCTTTGAGGATTTCACATCTATCCCACCACATTTTGACTAACACAACCCTCGTCCTCTTTAAACTTCCAATGACCCCAAAGTGTGTTTCTTAGTAACGTCCCCTATTCATTCTAATAAACCGCCCCCTTGGATTCCCTATTACAAACGGGTCTATTAACTCAGGAACACCCCGAAACTCGGGTTCCACAATTCTTTCGATTAACCACCAAGATCATAAAATCAGACAGATGAATATATACCGTCATCTCGACTTTCTTACTTAGATTTACCTTAAATAATTCTTTAACAATAGATGTTTTAATCTCAAAAACACTTCCCCAAGAATTCTCGGTAGAATTGTCACACATCCTATAATAACAAATGAATGTCATTATTTAACAAATCTATAAAATTTTAAACAACCAACCAAAGGCTTATACCTCTATCATGACCTTTCAAATTAACTAATGATCATACTACCACTCCGACCCACAATCATCTTCATGTCATTCTTTAAACATAACCAAAATTTCCAACCATTTCCTTCTAGGATCATTCCCTCACGCATAATAAACAATTTCATTCTTTAGCGATTTCTCATCTACTATACTACAGCTTGTCTAACCTATTCATCATCTTCTTTAAACTTACTCTGCCTTCAAGAATATACTTAACAACATACATAACCACAAAGCTTGGTCTCACAGTCGGGCCATCACCCAATTCTGCCCCGACATTCCATTCCAATAACAGTCAAAATAACACCAACTTACAAACCACATACTTCAACAACTGGGATTGCAAAACGTACACTCTACCCGAAATCCCAAAAGGACTTCCTTCTAATCCTTCATCTATCTAACATCGCCTTACTACATCACCGGTTGACACAGATATATTGGCAATTGAAGCTACTATTTGCTCGTACATCCACCACTCCTATCATCACACTACCGACCAAGTCTCTCATGGTCATTCGTACACAATTCACCCTTTCCTTCATATTCTCCTGAGTACTACAAACGAGTCTGTCTCGCTACTTAGTTCCCTCCCAACTTGTCGAACTATGACTCACGAGTTCACATTTAGCTCAAACACAAACATCCTAGCTAGCTCTTTATGATCCGAGTCCTTTCTTAGACACGGAACATTTTCTTACTGACTGGTATAGCCTACACTCACTCCGCTTGTGTTACACACCTTGTCCTTCTACGGACCCTCCTCACCTTGTAAAAAGAATGCCTATTCAACAACAACAGTCTCTTGCTAATTTAACACCTCTACAAGATGTTCTATCAACTTACACTCATCTGGTTTGAGCCTTCGGCCTCGGCCAACATACCCCGTTGCTGACTTCAACAACAAAAGACACTCTTAACTACTTCCTTATTCTATCCTTTAACATGAGTTCCTTACGGGACCTATTCCTCCTTGCATATCATAGTTAACTTTATAATCTGTCGCCCCTATTTTGAAACTTACTCATGTAACATCAATATTACAATCTCCCTTCGAAACTCATGGCCCACACCGTGGACCTTTTATTCCTGCCTCACAACACTACTCATAAAGGGTTGCTAAGACCAATACCTTGATGACTCCTAGTCCTTCCTCTGGACACCATCGCCCCTTGGCAATTGTGTTCTCAGTCACCGAGCAAAGGTACAGACCCTCATACACCTGACCCTAAAATCCATTCTCGACTCTTCCAAGGTCCAACTCTCCCCTTAATCACAAATACCAAAACTACATACGTTCTCCTTTAACTTGACCAACGCCTCTCCGCTCTCGGAGTTCTTCCTTAGCTTAAGACGTAATACTCTACGACCTAGTGGGTTCATAGCCTTCATGCATGACAATACAGTAAATAAATCTTTTCGCACATTTCATCATTTTAAATAAACAACGTTTGGAAAACACTTGGGTACACATGACCCCATCACTCTTATAACTTTAACGCCCTACACAACGATTCGAGAATCGTTTGCATACATCTTTCTGTGAACCTTAATCTTACTCAATTCCGAACGATGTTATTACGACAGTAATACGTTGAATGAAAATCCTTTCATACGACACAATTTCGAAATAAATTACTGACACCAAGTAAACCAGTCGGTTCTCACACTCTTTTATATGATATCAATCGGTTAAAATTCATTTGATTGTAAACGTTTTGCTGGCACACGTCTTCTCGACCTTTTGTAATGATTTAACTTATCATGAAGAGTGTGAAATGCTATGCAATCGTTAGGCTCAAAATTCCATTGTGCAATGTGAATGAAATCACCGTTTCCTTAAACATACGCTTGCACATTCTGACCCCTTTTTGATCAAAATTGATATTTACACATTTAATTTAAATCGTGAAAATTTTCATGTTACATTTAAGAAAGCTATGCATGAAACTCTACTTGCAATTGAAGGCTACTCACCCTAGCAAGGTCAACCGCTTTACCCACACAACTTATCATTGACACTCTTCCTTCGACCAAGGGTCGCCCTCTCGGTCAAGCACTAACTTGATGTACATGCGTTCCACATCTCACTTACTCAACCATGTCACACTATTTTCGCTTTGATCGACAGTCTCACCTTCTACTTCTACATGCTTTCAATTCACTATAAGTACCTTATTCCATTTATCCTGCCAATGAAAAGCTAGACTAAAAAGTCAGGGCTCCATTGATACTTTCAAGGTTTTGACACTGTTCGATCTTACCCTCCCAACTGATCTATCCCAAGGTTTCCATAACTAGGACTCTCCCGAAACCGGAGTCTTACTCAACTCAAACATTCATCCTCTCCGAATCCACGAAGAGCTACCTCTCGACGACTCATAACATTCTTTACAGCGTTTCTTCTCTACGATGTCTACATACATCACATCATAATGACTCTTACACGACACTTCTTTAAGCAGTGGTGCTCGGTCTATCCCTCAGGGATCTTGCTGACCTAATCCTCCACGTTCTCCCAGCCATAGCGCTAAACTGAAAGAAACCGATAGTTAATCCTTGCTAGACGTGACACAACAAATTTGCTATAAGTAATGTATTGTAAGCACGCACATGTACCTGTAAGTTCGTACTTACACTGGCCAGGTGTAATCCCAAACTTACCTTACACATTTGTCCTTGGCACCTTATTCCTAAGCGCATTTATAGTGATCGTTCCTAGAGGCAATCCTATGTCTCGGCTGTGTTCCTCATCTTACAGTTTAAGTTTAGGCCCGAATGGTCACCTAAATCCCTTAAACTAAGGCCCTGATACCATTTGTAACGTCCCAAATTTCATAACAGGCAAACAACCATAAATAAGCATTCGAATTACATAAAACCTTGTCTTTACATCATCCATAAATCATACTAAACAAAATTGACAGCGGAAGTCTCTAAATTCCACAGTCGAGAGCTATTCTATAGTCACCATAGCCAAAACTTGAAGTTACTCTAAGCTTCAAGTCCTTCTTATCGCCTCCTAGTTCTTACTTGAAGAACCCTTAACCTGCTTACCTGAAAATGTTTTAGTTTTGAAAGCGAGGGTTAGACCAAATAGGGCTAGTGAATGCCCTCCGAAAACAACATGTACACAGTATAAAATCGTTTATAAAAATATCATCGTAAACCTTAACATAACATCAGGCATGGTACTACACTGTATATAGGATCACATAAACATTCCGCGATCGGGGCCCAATGGGTTACCCTCTCGCCCTCAACCGGAGCCTACGCAAACTCCCCTTCCCGGAGCTTACGCAGACCCCCCTTTCTACTCGAAATAGGAGGAAACGAATTCCAACCTACCAGTCTATCATAAACATCCAAGGGATCATCAAACCCCGAGGATCTATATCTGATCCTACAGTGTAGACCGACTCCACATAGCACGTCATTCATTTCATAAAACATGCACCTTTAAAACCTTAGTAAGTCGTCATTCTCAGTTCATCAAGTACAATACATTTTCTCAAGTAAAATAGGTAGTTCATGGAAAACATGCGTAACGGTTATAAACATTTCCTGCTCATAAATGAAACCATAATCAGTCAAAATCATGTAACACTTTAAGTCGTAAAATGTTTATGGAACTCACCTTGCTTGACGCACAACGCACTTCTTAAATACTTCCAAGCTAACCCAAACGAACACCTAAGGCAATAGATTCACATCAGATAAACATTTCACCCTTCTGTCCGGAGAACTCAATCCGAACACAGCTATTTTCCGGATACCTCTACCGTCCGAATACATCTTTCCGGATACAACTATTGTCCGAATACATCTTTCCGGATACGAATCCGGGCACTAGACCTATCCGGGCAAACTACCCGGACACTAAACCTATCCGGAGACCTCAGCCACCCAGATACTCAAAACAATACCCGGACACTCACACAAAAATCTACCCGGGAACTAGCATATTTATCCGGACACCACCGAAGAACGAAGAACCGACACTTTTCCGGACACTACGGCTGTTCGACCAAAAAGCTCTAAAAGTGATCATTAAGCCCATTTTCTGCCATTAATTGATTAGATAAACTTAAGGGTTCGTCCACCAACCCTAAACACCCACTTAATCCATCTATAACCCTTTAAATCGGTTCATATAGACAAAACCCATAAAAACTCATTTTCAAGGAAAAATGGTGAAAACTCAAGTCGTCATTCTCATCAGTCCTAAGAATTCATAACAAAGAGAAGGAGAAGCATTACCCTAATCAGAAGAACGAATTAGGATGCATTACCTTGCAGATTCTAGCTTGACTCCTCTTTTCTCTTGATTTCTCCTCAAACTCTTCTTTCTCTCTTTCCTTCTTCCTTAGCCGCCAACACCAAGACCACAATACTGATTTGTGATATTGAGGGCTGCCCTAGGGATTTGTGCCCTACACCTCTTTCACCAATTGACAAATCAGCCCCTCGAGAATACTTTCTTTTATTTCACTTTGACCACCAAACTCTAAAATCCACAAGAATTTGGGTTGTTACAATAACAATAGTTATCACTCTAGTATCGGAAGAGCACCTTTTGAAGCTCTGTATGGTCGAAAATGTAGAACTCCAGTGTGTTGGTTAGAAGCCGGAGAGAAACAATTTGCTGGACCGGAACTTGTACAACAAACAACAGATAAAGTGAAAGAAATTCGACAGCATATGAAAGCGGCTCAAGATAGACAAAAGAGTTATGCTGATCCGAAAAGAAGACCGAAAGAATTCCAAGTTGGGGAGCGTGTGATGCTTAAAGTATACCCGTGGAAGGGTGTGATAAGGTTTGGTAAACGTGGGAAGTTAAGTCCTCGCTTTTCTAGGACCTTTCACCATTATTGAGAGAATTGGACTGCAAGCCTACAAGTTGGATGTTCCACCTGAATTAGAAGGTATCCACAATACTTTTCATGTTTGTTACCTTCGGAAATGTTTAGCCGAAGAGGATGATGTGATTCCACTTACTGATGTAAGGGTGGATGAAAAGAGCCGTTGTGTGGAAGAACCAGAGGCAATTTTGGAAAAATCAGTTAGAAAGCTACGTAGTGGTAAGGAGGTGGTGATGTTGAAAGTTCAATGGAAACACAATAGAGGTGCTAATGTAACTTTAGAATCGGAGGAGGACATGAAAGTTAGATATCCTCATTTGTTTACCTAGTTTTGATTTCGAGGACGAAATCATTTTCAAGTTGGAGAGTATTGTAACATCCCAATTTTTGTAAAAGATAATGTTTGGATTTATTAAATAAATTGAGTATATTTATTTGATAAGTTGTGATTGGTTATTTGGTAAATTAATTTTAGAGTTTAACCCCGAGTAAGTTTTGTTATGTATTTATGGGATTATAAGTTAAGAAGTAAAATTTATTGTAAAGTTATAAGCTTAAGGATGCATTCTGCCAATTACAGAAAGTTTGGGGTTAGTCTGGATGATGGAGATGAGTTGTCAAACTTACAGCAAAAGAAGGAATGAAAAAGGGGAGGTGTCATCTTATCTAAAAAGGGAAGTAGTTAAAAGTATATGTGTGTGTGTGCTATGCATTCGTAAAAGAAAAGAGAGAGAGAGTGAGATCGAGATAGAGAGAAACGAAAGAGAAAAAGGAAGAAGGAAGAAGCCAAACTATTTATGCTATAGATTTTGGTACAATTGTGAAGATTCAAGGTATTTTTCTTGCATAAATGTTTTTTTTAAGGTAGCTTGAGTTTTATGGAAATGGGATTTTAGATGATTTTGAGGATTATGATAATCTGAAATGAAAATCTTGTTATGTTAATGGTCCTAAACATATCTGCAGATTATTAGAAATATGTATAGTTGAAAGTATGAATTTGTGTTCATAAGCTTTTATGAGGATAAAATGGGTTTTGATGATTCTGGAATGTTTTAGGAAATTTGGGTTAATAGATATGTTAGAATAGTAATGTTAAACATATATGGAAGTTTATAGCAACATGCATAGCTTAAATCTTCAATTTCTGGGTTTTTACGTTTATTAGTTGGTTGCGATATGCATGAATATTAGTTGGTTGCGATAAGAGATGCGAATTTTGGATATTTAGGATTTTCAGTACTTAAGGGTCCTAAACAGTAGAATAATTCCAGTACATTACGTATTTGGGTATTTCAGATCTCTGTGAAGTTGGTGACTGAAGTTCCTTTCAACTTTGAGAAAGGGAAAAGTAGCTCTACTGCTACCAGGTGAGTTCATTCTTACCTTACCTTGTATAAATGTTTTATAACTGTTTTATAAATGTTTTTAAATATGGTAAGGTATATTTTGATAAATGAACTATTGGAATGTATTTTAAAGGAAGGATTTTATGAAGTAAAATATAATAAGTTAAATTGTTGATATTGTATAAAGTTCATAATTGAAATGAACGAATTATGAAGGAGATTCGCTTATACGTTTTGCTATAAGGAATGTATGAGGTATAAATATATATTTCGCTTATACACTTGCTATAAGGAATTTATATTGAATAAATACCTGTATGAGTATAATTAGGTGATATGGATCCATAGGCACTAGCAATTGAGAAATTGTGGAATAGACGTAGATTTATTCGGAATTCTTGATTTCTAAGGAAGAATAAGGGATTGACAAGAGTGATTGTAATCTCTACTTCCTTTCTAATAAATGGGAATGTGTTATTGCGGTTTATTAGATGTGAGCATTAATCTATAATCCGGGGGAGATTCGTAGTGTGGCTCGGGACTGTGAGAACAGATTGACTTAATGTCATATCTTAGTCACAGAAGCAGGTTTAACCTGTTATCAAAGGATGGATGTACTTGTGGTAAGAAAAATGGTAAACCAGGTTTGTTAAGCATGGTTAATAATGATTTTATAAATATTATTTTGAAACTGAATGTTCTCACTAGGCAATCGCCTAATCGTTTTAAATAAATGTTTTCTTACCAGATACTAGCTCGGGAAAGTAAACGGGATGTGGGACGAGAGCTTTTGGACTAGTGGAGAAGTTTTGGTTATCGAGGTTTTGATAGTCTGTTTAGATAACCTAGTTAATCTAATTACAGTGACATGATTAGATTGATAGGTTATTTGAAGAATCCTATTTTGTATTGACGATCCTCGTAATTAATTCTCCACTTATGTATAAAGCTTAGAAAGTTATGTCTAAATCTTATTATAATTTAAGGTTTAAATTAACCCTGTTTTTAGGGTGTTACAGCTACCATCATCTAAAGACCCTACCAAACTACTTGATGTCATCCTCTGTGACACTGATTTTGGCACCATCAAAATCAATCCTGCTATCATTCGGAAAGCACTGAATCTCCCTGTTGCCACCAAACACAAACCATTTGTTCCTTTCCCTGACCCCAAGAGACATGCTGATAGAGAAACACTCATTGCATTCTTTGATGCAATGAAGTACGTTTGGGATCAAGGGAGAGATGAAAAGCCGAGAAGAAACTGACTGCAATCAAGAAGTCAAAGATGCCCAGTGAGATGAACTTCATCTTCGCACACCTGATAAGCTGCATGACAGCGAAGAGTGGCTCCTCTGATCAAGCTGCTCAACCTCAGCAAGCCATGGGCTATGCATTGCTGAAGGGTCTCCATGTTGACTGGGCCTCGATAATCTACGACGATCTTGCGCTCAGAGTAGATTTTGCTGATAGACCATCATGGGTTCCATACCCAAGATTCCTCAGCGCCATCTTCCAAACCGGCCTTAAGGATAACTACCCAAAAGTAGGAGACATGAAACTCTCTCAGGTTGGCCCTAAGGTGCTCGACTTCAAGCCCCTGCCAAACGAGGTACGTCTCTCTACTTTCTTATCTATTCTCAAACCTCCTTCTTCTACTTCTGCGGCTCATTCAGTGGAAATCCCCACCGCTGATACCCCAGCTGCAACCTCCACTCCTTCTAGAAAAAGGAAACAATCTTCTACCCAACTTGGTTCCAAAAGAATCAAGAAAACCAAGGAGCAACCCCCCCAGCATTTATGTGCTGAAGACTCCTCAGCTCATCTTGAAGAGCTGATGGAAAGTTCAGTGGTACGCTCTGCCACAGTTGAACAAGCTACCCCTTCCATCCCAGCTTCAGCGTCTCTAAATGCTGAAGTTATAAACCTGGAAATGAACCCATATCCTTCAGCCTCTCTACAGACTGAAGTGATTCTCAGCGGATCCAACGATGAACCCCGCACCCAACCATCATTCTCATCCTCCATTCCTCTCACATCTTCTTTGGTCACTCAATCTATTCCCCTATTCTCCTCAACAACCGTCATCCTCAGCGACACTACTGCTGAACATTTTCAGAGGATGATAGGACACACCACAGGACCTGCAGGTACTTCCAGTCGTCTAGGAAATATTAAAGACGACTACGAAACCTTTTCAGGACATCGAGGTTTCGACAACTTCGCCAACCCCCCTGCAGGTATACACAAAATCCCACACACTTCTCTCTCTCAACCCCAAACTTCTGAGCTTTCCTATGTTCATAAGTTTATAACTTTTTCAGGTCCTAATTTGGGGGATATCAACACCTCCCTGACGGCCCTGGAAACAAAGATGGAGTCTTTCAACAAAACTCTAACTGACAACTCTTCAGCGGTTACAAACGCTGGAGAGAACTTGAAGACTTTGACCACTGAGGTCGAAAAGAAAGCCTCCAAAGCTGATCTGGAGAAGGTGGATGGTAGCATTGCTAAATTTGCTACCACCCTCGCTGAAAACTCAACCGCCACAACCACTCTCTCAACAAACTTCACCTCTCTATCCAATGAAGTCACATCATTGAAGACAGAGGTTGGTTCTCTTAAGAGTGAAGTTTCCACGATCAAGACTGAAGTCTCTGCGGTCAAAGAGATTGTTCAGAAAGTGCTCGATCGCCTGAACACCCCAACTTCTCATTTCACTCAGGCCGATCGAGATGATCTCAAAAAGATCAGTCCTGCTATTACTGGCCTAGAAGACAGAGTAGCAGCGATTGAAAACTGCATAAGAATTACTGGTCAAGAAGACAGTAATCCTATTGTTGCTGCTGCTGCTGCTGAAAAGTCCGTTACCTCCCCCAACCATGATGTGGAAGAGGGGGAGAAGCCTAAAGAAGACCTTCCCCATAATGATGAGGGGGAGAAGAAAAATAAAGAAGACTTTCCCCATGCTGAGTGGGAGGGTATTGAGACTAAAGCTGATGCTACTTCTTTAAAACCTCAGCGAGTTGAAAACCCTGAGGGACCGAGAAATCTTCCTCTGTATCTGAGGGGGAGCAACTCGAAGAGCAGAACATTGAAGTTGTTGCTGATGTAACCTCATCCTACGCTGAAAAAGTTGAATCTGATGAAGACGAAGTTGAAGCCGATGAAGCTGTCGACATCTCTGATGATGATGACGATGATGACTCCTTTATCGTCAAGACTGTTCAGAATACTACAACTCTCAAAGGGATTTTGATAAACGAACCTTCAGGGGAGCGGACCAAGACAAAGCCTGCAGCGTCTGAAGCTGACAAAGGAAAAAACAAAGGCCTTGCTGCAGAAGACAATCTGATGATCTTGCTTCAAAAGCCAGTTTGTCAGGTACACTACCTCCTATTTCCTTACACTGCATCCCTCCTCTATCCCTTCTCAATCTCAATCCTTCTATCCATAAAACCTCTATACACTTAACCACATTCTTTTCTCTATCTCTTTCTTCCCCAACTCTGCTTACTTAAACGATCGCTGTGTTTCAGCTAGTCCTCTCCCCTGTTTGAGGATCCCGCTGAAGCTCCTTCGACTACACCAGGGATAATCCCAGCCACAAGAGCTGAAGAAATAATCCCAGTCTTGGATTTAACCACTGAGACTGATGAACCTGAAGAACAGCTGCTCTCTCACCAAAACAGACCTTCCTTGGCTCCTAAAAAGCTGAGTGAAGAGGATCAAGAAAAGAGAGATGCAATGATCAAGAGATTCGAAGATCAGCGAATCATCCTGAAGCGTGATCAACTTCCTTCTATTCCTCCAAAGTTCAGACTTTCACAAAAGGAATACCAGGATCACCTCAGAGCTGAAAGGTTAATCGCTGAAAAAAGGGAAGCTGAAGAAAAAGACAGAGAACTCGCCATCCAGCTTGTCCAACAATCGGTGAAAGACGCCACGCTGAAAAGAACTCCCATTGATGTCCAACGTTAGCTATGGGATGATGCCCAAAGGATCGTTGAAGAAAAGATGAAAGTATCTGATACGACTTTGAAATGGTGTAAAGAAATGCTGAATTATCGATCTCGACCATCCGAAATCATCAAAGTAAACATCAGAGGAAAACTGTTCGTTGACGTTCCTGTTGTTGAAATTGATGTATTCAGAGAAGACAAAACCAAGCAAACCTTTTATGCTACTACTTTAGAGAAGTTTGGTTTCTCTGAATGGTTGGAAGTGAAATTAGCCATTCAGGGATCGCGCTCAAAGTTCAAGAGCCATGTCGAGAAAATTTTAAATACTCAGATCGACTTGGTTTCTTCTGCTGTGGATATTCCTCCTTCCACTCTTCTTCCTCCTCAACAAAGAAGAGTCTCTGCAAAGGAAAAGAAAGTCTCAGACTCAGGTCCTCCTATATGGAATGAAACAGGAATTGGTTTCTCTCGTGTTGTAGTTCTTGGCCCTGATGCTGATCTCTCAGCGCTTGACACCTCCCTACCACCTGGAGAAACTTTAATTCCTGGCAAAGTTGTAAGTGATCCTTATGGTATATTCTTTCTAGACTACCACGGAAATCATCACTTTCAACGCATCTCTGAGCTTCCAATCACTCCCATCGAACAACTCAGAGATCTCATATACTGGTGTGAAGTCAGACGTGACATTAAAGCTAGACACCTGAAGCCCTTGATTTTTGAAGAAGCTCTGAACAAAAAGAATCAAGGAATAAATGTCCTTAACTGGATGATTCCCACATTAAAGACCCTCGATGAACTTCTCATCCAGGAAGAACCTTTTAACGGATAGGATCGCCTTGTAATTCTTTCTATCCTTATCTGTCTACATCTTTTGTACTTGTAATTTTATTTGCTGTACTTGTAATTTTTCCACTTCCCTATGTAATCTTTACGAAGTTTAAAGAAAAAATTTAGCGAATGTGCTTTACTCCATCAGTACTGAAAAGATCCCAGAAAACAGTAAAAGGGACAAATATTTTATGATTTCTTTTTATCCTTATGTTTTCATTAAATAGCAATTTTCTCTGTTGCTATGTCATAATCAAATAGGGGGAGATTGTTGATCCAAACCCTCAGTGATTTGATAATGACCCTCTCTTAAACACTTAGTGAAAATTGTAAGTAAACAATATGTATCAGAGTTTCACTATCGCTGATAAGTACTAAGACTTTACAGTACCGCTGATAGGAACTCTCACTCTTTAGATTAGATATTCAGCGAACACTGTTCATCATCATATAGCTCTGAGCCTGTTCAGTCTATGAGATGATCGTTGATAAGTTAGTTGTTTACTTATGATCCCTGAAGACAAGTTTCACGTCAACCAAAGTTCTACGCTGAAGTCGAAGATCAAGCTCAAGAACCAGCGACAAGTCTACTCATGAACTGATGCGGATATCAGCGAAGCAAGACCTGCCCATTCAACGTGAAGTATTAAGTAGAAGACTTCAGCAATCGCTGAACTTTATCATTCGTTGATAAAGATCTGACTCAACGAAAGCTGATCATGAAGTCTCCCTGTATGTTACTATTGTCTTACCTCCCTTGCACATCTCCGTACGAACTGTCATAACGGACATCCCTTTTGTCTGTAATCGTACAACAACTCTGATTCTACACTGTGCACCATGCGGCTACTAAGGTTGTCTACCAAGGTCAGTGACATGCAACCACTCAGTTGCTGCCACATGTAAAGCCATACTGCCATGCATTAAATGCATGCAGTATATAAGAAGAACCTTACTTCAGTTTTGAAGTGTGCTCGGACCATCTTCTTATTTCTTATTGTTAAGTTATTATTCGTAATTTCTTTAACTCTTTCTAGTGCAAGAAACTTAGTGTTTCTCAAGACTTGTTAAGATTAGGCTTATCCTTAATCTTGTTCCGCAACAAGTTGTAAATTGTCTTGATTTATCAATAAACAATTTAGAAAAGTAAAAACGTGTGTTTGTATTCAACCTCCCCCCCCCCCCCCTTCTACAAACATGTATAACCCTTCGGGACCAACAAGTGGTATCAAAGCGGATTTGTTTAATCTAATAAACAAGATCTGATCTATACTAAGATTTCTCTTCCTAGCTATTTCTTAAAATGGCTACCAACACAAACACAAACTATATTGACAACGGTTCTCTTGCAAAACCCCCTAGATTCTCCAGAGATAATTTTAATCTATGGAAAAATAGGATGATTCTCTTCTTAGAAGGTGTAGACCCTACTATGCCTTATTATCTTGAAAACGGCCCATATATTCCTGTAAGAATTGATGTTGCAGTTCCAGCCGCTGAGAATAGACCTGCTATTCCAGAAAGGCTGATTCCTAAGGAAATTCATATGTGGACTGATGAAGATAAAAAGAAAGTGGCTATCGACACCAAAGCCAGATCCATACTCTCCATGGCTCTTCCTGATGAAGTCTACCATTCCTTAATCTTGTTCTGCAACAAGTTGTAAATTGTCTTGATTTATCAATAAACAATTTAGAAAAGTAAAAACGTGTGTTTGTATTCAACCCCCCCCCCCCTTCTACAAACTTGTATAGCCCTTCGGGACCAACATGAGGTCTACTCTACAAGTTACTTTTGTCTATCCCCTTGCACGTCTCCGTACGAAATGTCAGAACGGACCTCCCTTCTGTCTAGAATCGTACAACAAACTCTGATTCTACACTGTGCACCATGCGCCTACTAAGGTTGTCTACAAAGGTCAAAACATGCAACCACTCAGCTGCTGCCACGTGTAAAGTAACACTGCCATGCATTAAATGCATGCAGTATATAAGAAGAACCCTACTTCAGAATTGAAGTGCTCGGCCATCTTCTTCTTTCTCTCTTAGTGTTAGAATATTTTTCGTAATATTCTTATCTCCTTTCTATCTTATTTCTAGTGCAAGAAACTTAGTGTTCTTAACTTGTTTAGATTAGGTTAATCCTTAATCTTGTTCCGCAACAAGTTGTAAATTGTTTTAAGATTTATCAATAAACAATTTAGAAAGTAGAAATCGTGTGTTTGTATTTAACCCCCCCTTCTACAAACTTGTATAACCCTTCGGGACCAACAGATCTGTCACTGATGGACCATTCCAACCTATGGTTTTGGTTCCTCGTGTACCCGCAACAGAAACTACAGCTGAGGTTCCAGCTCACTTCGAAGTTAAAACCATTGGGTTTACTGAGGAAGAAAAGCTCAAAATGCAAAATGACCTCAAAGCAGTTAGACTTCTGATTATGGCCATTCCCAACGATATTTTCCAAGAACTAGACTCTTGTGTTACTGCAACAGAAATATGGGATCAACTTCTAAATAAACTCGAAGGTGGTATAAAAACCCAATAGAATAGAAGGACCCAATGTATTAATGAATACAATGATTTCAAAGCACTTCCTGAGGAAACCCTGCAACAAACCTACAACATATTCAATGTTTTAATAAACAAATGTAAAAAATGTGGGGTTGTACGGTCGAAGGAAGATAACAATGTCTTATTCTTGAAAAGTTTAAATGATGAATGGTTGAATCTATCCATGTCTCTACAAGCTAACCAGGATTTGGATGCATGGTCTCTTACTGATGTGTATGGCACTCTTGTTGCACAAGAGAAGGATTTTGTCAAGCAAAAAGGCAAATCCACCATTGCAGGCCCAATAGCCTTAATCTCTGACTCAAAAACACCCACTGAAGGGAAATCCAACAAAGAAAGTACTAGCAGAGACAAGAAGAAGGAGAAAGATGTGAAAAAGAAGGGAAATAAAAGTTTGATTGCTGAAAGTGATGAAGAAGAGAGTTCATCAGATGATGATGCAGATATCAATGCTTTTGCCCAATCTCTTGCACTAATAACTCAACAGTTTAACAAGAGATTTGGTAATAAAGTATTTGATAGGAGAGGAAGATATGAGAGAGAAGAGAAAGACGAGAAGAGAGGTTATGCTGCACCTCACCATCAGAACAACAACAGAGCTCCACCAGAGCAAAGACAACAACAGAAGTACAACCCTCCAGCCCCCCAGAAGCAAGTTGATGCTGCCCAGCCCATCAACAAAAACGATGGAAGATGTTTTAGATGTGGCAAACCCGGCCATTTCTCTGCAAACTGTAAGGGTAGACTGGTAAAGGACCAGGACTACTACAATAACAAGTACAAATATAACTTCATAGAGAGAAGTTATGTAGCTGAAATGGAAAATTGGATTTCTGATTCGTCCTCTGATGACGAACTAGAGCAAGCCAATTTTTGTGCGGTAGCTATTGATGATGAGAGTTTGGAAGAGGTGGCTGATTGGATGACTGCAGAGATGCCAGAGAGATCAAAAGAGGCAGATGTGTCTCAGAATGCATGTGCTCTTTCTGTGATAGAGTCAAACGACAGAGCGCTGGAGACCACTAAACCCAGTGCCAAGGTATGTACTATTTCTGAATCTAAATCTGACTCTGAGCTAGAGATGCATGTGTCATTACTCACTAAATAATTTCAATTGTTGAAACAAAAGCTTTCAGAAGAAAAAGAGTTAAGAAAGGTAGCTCAGAAGGATCTGTCCTTCTACAAGAGAGAGAAAAATCTCTTGGAAATGGAGAAGGAAGAGATCACCAAAGAAAAATCTGAGCTAGAAATTTTGCAAAAACAGAAGGAAAATTCTTTTTCTGAAAAATGTAAGAAATATGAGGATGTTTTAAAGCAAAAGACAGAAGAGGTTAAGAAATCTGAATACAAAAGGCTTAACTCTGTCACACTTATGGACTATTTTCAAAGAGAAAAAGAGGTTTTGCACCAATCTTTACAGAGAAAAGAGATTTTGATCAAAAAGTACCAAGATGCACAAGATGTGCATAATAAAATCGATTCTCAAAAGGATACTCAAGGTCTGGGTTTCAAAGACCTTGTTCCCTTCACTGGAAGAAAGAAGACTTCATTGTCCTCTGCCTTCTGTGTTGGAAAAATACAAGAAGATGTGATCACTAAAAGAGCTAAAACTTCAGATGTTTCAAAGACCAGAAGATTGAATTTCAGGAATGTCAACTATGACTCCTTAGATCATGAAAAGGTTATAAAACCATTTGTCAAGTTCATTCATGATCAAGGAAAAGCTGAGATCAAATTTCCTGATTCTGTCAAAAGTCTTGACCCTAAAGAAATTTTCCACTTTAACTCTTTTAAGAGTTAGAAGTCTGTTACTTCTGTGGCTGAATTCTCTGGTGCCAAAACATAGAGTGAGCTCAACCATGAATCCCCAGTCTTCTCCTCTACCTCTGAATCAATAAGAACATCTTTTGAAGATCTTAAAAGAGTTCTTGAGGAAAATGTTGCATCTGATGCTTTAAAACCTAAGTTGAGAAAGTTTAAGTCCACCAGAGCAAATATCTCTGAATTACCCAAAGAGTCTCACACCTTTGCCAGAGCCACCAAAGACTTTCTAGACTCTGATTCTGACTCTGACTCTGAGGTTGATGAGCAGTTTTTATGTGCTCAAAAGAATGTTTTGCACAAACCCAAGCAGGTACTTGTTGGGTCTGGAGTTTTGAAAACTGTCACACCTTTTAAGAACCAATCCAGATTTCCACCAGTTCCTGATTTCAAAAACAAGGGTATCAGAATTCTTTCTTCTGATGAGATAGAAGAGAAGAGAAGAGAAAAAGCTAAAAGTATTCCTGTGAACCATACTTCTGTTCCCTATGCTTATAAACCAAACAGATTTATTCCAGAACAAAAGGGCAAATGGAAAGTCAATGTCCAACCTATCCCCAATTCGGCAGTAAATAAAAGAAGAAACACTTTTTGGTCCAAGGAATCTGTTCAAAAGAACAATGCCAATTTTAAAAAGGCAAATCAGGACAGAATGTATGTGACCACATCTGGTCCTAAAGTCTTTCAATCTCAAAAAGCATTGAATTCACAGATGTTGAATAGAAACAGCAATATGCACCAATTATCTTCATGCTCTATCAACTGCAATTGCATTCAACTTTTGTTAAAACTACAAAATTACCTGAATGGTCCACACTGTGTTCTGAATTAGTCATCTGAAAGGAAAAATCCTAAGACTGCTCAGAATATTCAGAGAAAATCCTCTGGCACACCATCAAGGAATGGAAAGCCAGCAGGTAAGTCTGTTAACACCCCCAAGCCTAACAAGAGAGGACCCATCATGCAATGGGTACCTAAAAGGAACTAATTTGTCTTGCAGAAGCCTCATGTGCAGATCTGGTACTTAGATTCAGGATGTTCCAGGCACATGACAGGCAACAAGGAGCTGCTGACTTCATTCAAAGACAAAATGGGAAGTGCAGTAACCTTTGGAGGCGATGGACAGGGACAGATTAGAGGTTATGGCGTTTTGAATAATGGTGGTGTTTCAGTTTCAAAAGTTGCTTATGTTGAAGGCTTAAATCATAATCTGCTTAGCATAAGTCAACTGTGTGATCATGGATTCGATGTCAATTTTAAGAAGAAATAATGTTCTTTGTTACTTTCCGAGTCTGGTCAAGAGCTTCTAAGAGCCGATAGAAAAGGCAATCTTTACAAAATGAATTTTAATCCTAATCAAAATTCTAAAACAGAAAAACTGTGTCTAGTCTCTTTGAATAAGGAAGATGCCTGGCTCTAGCATAAAAGATTTGCTCATTTAAAATTTTCAAATCTTGACAAGCTCGTGAAACTTAACTTAGTTAAAGGTCTGCCTTCTCTTAAATTTGATAAAGACCATCTATGTTCTGCTTGTGAATTGGGTAAGCTGAAAAGAGCTTCACACAAAACAAAAAGTGATCACAATTGTCCTAGACCTTTGCATATGCTTCATGTGGATCTTTGTGGTCCAGTCTCTGTGCAAATCCTATTTGGTAAAAAGTATATTCTTGTTCTTATTGATGAATATTCTAGATATACTTGGGTCGAGTTCATCAGAGTAAAATCTGATGTCCCAGAAATTCTGATAAATTTGTTGAAAAGGACACAGGTTCTGTTAGGTCTTAAAATCCAAAAGTTAAGAAGTGACAATGGGACAGAGTTCAAGAATGCCAGAATTGATGCCTACCTAACAGAGGAAGGAATCTCCCAGAACTTCTCAGCTGCCAGAACTCCCCAACAAAATGGCGTTGTAGAGAGAAAGAACAGAACTCTGGTAGAAGCCGCCAGAACCATGTTGGCAGGATCTATTCTTCCTATCAACTTCTTGGCAGAAGTAGTCTCAACAACCTGTTTTACCCAGAACAGAGTTGTTATTGTGAAAAGATTCAAAAAGACTCCTTATGAACTCATCAACAACCGAAGGCCAAATGTGAAATTCTTTCATGTTTTTGGCTACAAATTGTTGGTTCCGAAGGGGTTAAATAAGTTTGTAGAAGGGGGTTGAATACAAACACACAGATTTTACTTTTCTAAATTGTTTATTGATATTTATCAAACAATTTACAACTTGTTGCGGAACAAGATTAAGGATTAACCTAATCTAAACAAGTTATGAGAAACACTAAGTTTCTTGCACTAGAATTAAGACAGAAAGAAGATAAGAATATTAAAGAGAAATATTCTAACACTAAGAGAGAAAGAAGAAGATGGCCGAGCACTTCATTTCTGAAGTAGGGTTCTTCTTATATACTGCATGCATTTAATGCATGGCAGTATTACTTTACACGTGGCAGCAGCTGAATGGTTGCATGGTTTGACCTTTGTAGACAACCTTAGTAGCCGCATGATGTACAATGTAGAATCAGAGTTGGTTGTACGATAATGGACAGAGGGGATGTCCTTTCTGATATTTTCGTACGGAGGCGTGCATGTGGGGGTAAGACAAAAGTAACTTGTAGAGTAAACCTCATGATCAGCGTTCGTTGAACAGTACTTTATCAGTGAGTGATAAAGCTCAGTGATCGCTAAAGTCTTCTACTTGTAACTTCACGTTGAGTTGACAAATCTTGGCTTCGCTGATATCCGCATCAGTTCATTAGTAGACTTGTCGCTGGTTCTTGGCTTGATCTTCGACTTCAGCGTAGAACATATGTTGACGTGAAACTTGTCTTCAGGGATCATAAATAAACAACTAAACTATCAGCGATCATCAACAATACTGCACAGGCTCAGAGCTAAGTTGATGAACAGTGTTCGCTGAACAATTATCTAAAAGAGCGTAGGTTTTCTATCAGCGGTACTGTAGAGACATAGTACTTATCAGCGATAGTGAAACTCTAATACATATGGTTTACTTACAATTTTCACTAAGTGTTTAAAGAGAGTCATTATAAAATCACTGAGGGTTTGGATCAACAATCTCCCCCTATTTGATTATGACACAGCAACAAAGAAAATTTCTAAGTATGAAAGCATAAGGATAAAAAGAACTCATAAAATATTTGTCCCTTTTTACTGTTTTCTGGGATCTTTTGAGTACTGATGGAGTAAAGTACATTCGCTGAAAATTTTCTTTTAACTTCATATAAGATTACAAAGGGAAGTGGAAAATTTACAAGTACAAAAGATATAAGCTGATAAAGGATAGAAGAATTACAAGGAAATCCTATAAGCCAAAAGGTTCTTCCTTAACGAGAAGTTCATCAAGGGTCTTTGTTGTAGGGATCATCCAGTCAGGGACCGTTACTCCAAGATCTCGTTTGTTCTTTGCTTCATTAAAGATCAGGGGCTTGAGGTGTTGACCGAGAAGATCATTTTTGAATCTACACCAATAAATGAGATCCTTGAGTTGTTCGATAGGTGTGATGGGAAGCTCAGAGACGCGTTGAAAGCGTTCTCGTCCATCATAGTCGTGAAAGAATATCCCATAAGGTTCGCTTATGACTTTTACAGTGATGAAGCATTCAACAGGGGGCAGGGAGGTGTCAACCGCTGAGAGGTCAGGTTCAGGACCAAGTACTTCAGCACGTGAGAAACCAATACTTGTTTCATTCTGGATAGGAGGACCTGAGTCTGAAGATATTATCTTTTTCTTTGCAGAGGCCCTTCTTCGTTTTTCTGGATTAGTAGGAGGAGGAATATCCACAGCAGAAGAAACCAAGTCGATCTGAGAATTTACAAGTTTTTCGACATGATTTTTGAATTTAGAACGTGAATGCTGAATGGCTATTCTAATCTCCAACCATTCAGAGAAACCATACTTCTTGATAGCATAAGCATAGTAGGTTTCCTTGGTACCGTTTTCTCTGAATATATCGACCTCAACAACTGGAACTTTGATGGTCGATTTTCCTCTGATGTTTACCTTGTGAATTTTGGCAGTTCGATATCGAAAGGTTAGTTTTTCTTTGCACCATTTCAAGGTAGAGTCAGATACCTTGGTCTTTTCTTCAACGATCTTCTGGGCGTCTTCCCATAATTGACGTTGGACTTCGATGGGAGTTCTCTTCAGATCAGGGTCCTTCACTGATTGTTGGACAAGATAGATGGCGAGGGCCTTATCTTTGTTCTTCAGCTTTCCTTCGATCAGTGAGTTGTTTTTCAGCCTTGAGATGATCAGTGTATTCTTTCCTTGACAGTCTGAACTTAGGAGCAGGGACTTTGTCAGGAGGAAGGATGATTCGCTGATCTTCAAGTTGTTTGATCATAGCTTCTCTCTTCTTCAGGTCTTCTTCACTTAGCGTTTGAGGAGCTAAGGAAGGTCTTTTGTTGTGAGAGAGCAGCTGTTCTTCAGGTTCATCAGTCTCAGTGGTTAAATCCAAGACTGGGATTATTTCTTCAGCGATAGGAGCTAGAATTATTGTTGATGAAGTTGCAGCCGTGGGAACTCAGTTGGATCCTCAAACAGGGGAGAGGACTAGCTGAAACACAGTGATCGTTTTAATAAGAACATTTGGGAAGAAAGAGATAGAGAAAAGAATGGGGTTTAAGTGTATAGAGGTTTTATAGAGAGGAGAACTGAGATTGAGAAGGGATAGAGGAGGGATGCAGAGTAAGGGAATAAGAGATATTGTACCTGACAAAGTTGCTTTATCTGAAGGATTGACAGATTGCCTTCTGCAGCGAGGCCTTTGTTTTTGCCTTTATCAGCTTCAGTTGCTGCAGGTTTTGTCTTCGTCGTCTCCCCTGATGGTTCATTTATCGAAATCCCTTTCACAGGGACCTTCTTGGACTGAACAAAGAAGAAGTCATCATCATCGTCATCATCATCATTATTTTTATGAGTTGATGATGGTTCGTCGTCCTCAAGGTCGAGGTCTTCTTCTTCTTCTTCCTCAGCTTCAGATTCTTCCTCATCAGCATAGGGAACGGTAACATCAGCAACAGGTTCATCATGTTGCTCTTCGAGTTTCTCCCCCTCAGATACAGAGGGAGGTTTCTCGGTTCCCTTAGGGTTTTCATCTCCCTGAGGTTTGTCGGTTGTAGCAGTAGCAATAGTAGTTTCCGAAACAATACCCTCCCCCACAGAAATACGGGGAAGGTCTTCAAGATTTTCTCCTCCCCCTCAGAATTATGGGGAAGGTCTTTAGTCTTCTCCCCCTCTTCCACATGATGGTTGGGGGAGGAATGAACAGCATCAGCAGTAGCGGCAGCATCAGTGGGCATTGGGTCCTTGTCTTCAAGGCCAGATATCCCAACACAGTTTTCAATCCTACCTAATCTGTCTTTTAGGCCAGATATAGCCGAAGTGAGTCTTTTTAGTTCCTCTCGATCCACCTGAGTAAAATGCGAAGGAGCACAAGTAGCAGCATTCAGGCGGTTAAGGATCTGCTGAAGTAGAGTCTTCATGGAAGTCACCTCAGTCTTTACAGTGGTCACCTCTCCTTGAAGATCATCAACCGTTGTCTTCAATGATGTGACTTCATTGGAAAGGTTCGTAAAGTTGGTGGAGAGAATGATGTTGGCGGAGGAGTTTTCAGCGAGGGTGGTAGAAAATTGACCAATGCTACCATCTACCTTCTCAAGATCAGCACTGGAGGCTTTCTTTTCAACCGCAGTAGTCAGCGTCTTGATGTTCTCTCCAGCATTTGTAACCGCTGAAGAGTTAGCTGAGAGAGTGGAGGTGAGGGATTCCATTTTTGTTTCCAGGGCCTTCAGGGAGGTGATGATGTCTCCCAAATTAGGACCTGCAACAGTTATTAACTTATGAACAGAGGAAAGCTCAGAAATTGGGGTTTTTGAGAGAGGAATTTGGATGGTTTTGTGTATACCTGTAGGAGGGTTGGTGAAGTCGTCGAAACCACGATGACTTGAGTAGTGTTCCATGTCGCCTTCAAGAGTGCCTTGGCGCATAGAAGTGCCTACAGGTCCTGTATTTGCATCCATCATCCTATTGAGAATGTCAGTAGCTTTATCATGTAGGATGACGGTTGTTCCAGAGAATGGAGGAAAAAGAGGTGAAGTGTCCAAAGATTGAGTGGGAGGAACAAAGGTTGAGAAGAGGGATTTGGTGCGAAGTTCAGCGTTGGATTCGCTGAGAAATACATCTTCAGTCCTTAGAAGGTTTGAAGGAGAGGGGTTTTGTTCCAAAGCTATAACCTCAGCGTTTAGAGACGCTGAAGTTGGTATGGAAGGGGTGGCTTGATCAGATGTGGCAGAGCGTACCACGAAATCATCTAGCGTAGTCTGTTGAGATTCAGACGGTAGGTCTTCAGCCGTTGATGGCTTGGGGGTTTGCTCCTTGGTTTTCTTGATCCTTTTAGAATCAAGTTGGGTAGAAGAGTGTTTCCTTTTTCGAAAAGGAGTGGAGGGTGCATCCTGGGTATCAGCAGTTGGGATTACCATTGAGGTAGCCGCGGAAGTAGAAGAAGTTGGAGGATTGAGAATAGATAAGAGTTTAGAAAGACGTACCTTGTTTGGCAGTGGCTTGAAGTCAAGAACTTTAGGGCCGACCTTTGGAAGTCTCAGGTCGCCCACCTTCGGGTATTTGTTCTTCAGGCATTGTAGAAAGAGATCACTGCCAAACCTGGGATAAGGAACACATGTTGGTCTGTCAGCAGCATTTACCCTAAATATCAGATCATCAAAAATGATTTGTGCCCAATCAATGTGGAGACCCTTCAGTAGTGAGTATCCCATAGCCTGTTAGGGTTGAGAGGCTTGGTCAGACGATCCAGTCTTTGCTGTCAGGCAGCTGATCGGATGAGCAAAGATGAAGTTCATCTCGCTCGGCATTTTGGACTTCTTGATGGCCGTCAGTTTCTTGTCGGGGAGTTCATCTATCCCTGAGTCCCATACGTACTTCATTACATCGAAGAATGCAATGATTGTTTCCCTATCTGGTGAGGTTTTGGGATTAGGTAGAGGAACAAAGGGTTTCTCTTTTGTAGCGGCAGGGAGGTTCAGGGCACATCGGATATTACCAGGTGTAATCTTAGAAGTACCATGATCGGTGTCAAAGAATATGACATAGATTTTCTTCTTGGGCTCTTTGGTAGAGGTGATATGAGCATATCTGGCATAATACCAGCACTGAGATAGTAGATGTGTATTGGCTGGAGGAGCGATGGATAGAGATGTGGAGATAGGGCATGTCTTCAGAAAGTTCACAGCGGCATCCAGATGTGTGACCTGCTTCTTTTTAGGGAAGTCGAAGAGAGCATAGGGATTGTTGCTCTGAAAGGTAACTTTCTTGATTTTGAACTTGACCTGAGGAGCCTTTGTTATTTCAGTAACCTCAGCGGCAGTGGGAGACTTCGCAGTAGGAGTGTCAGTAGTAGATGCCATTTCTGTGTAACACATAAAACCACGAAGAAAATGAACAAAAATGTCTTAATGTGGAAAGATTTTCCAATAAGATGTTTTTGAGTTTTGTCCATTTCATTCAGACCAAAGATGTCTTAATGAAGATTAGGGTTTTTCTTGTTTTGAAAAAGAAATACAAAACATAGAGAACATTTGTTTTCCAGTTTCTATTAGAAGAAAGAGATTCTGGAAAAACATATGAGGATACAAGTTTAAGATTCTTGTTTTAAACTTGAAGAACAATCATGAAGATTGTGTTCATAAAATCATGAAAAAGAAATGATTTCATTTTAAGAAAGTATCTTTTGTTCGATCTGTTAAAAACAATAATAAGATCGAAAACAAGTTTATTAGTTGCAATGGAGAAGAAATATTACCTGTGAAGTTGAAGATGAAGATGAACAGTTAATATTTTGAATGCAACAGAGATTTCTTGCTTGAAGAAGATGAAGTTCGCGTAAGGTGAAAATATAAACTCGGATGTGTTTATATAGTGAGAGAAAAGAGAGAGAAAATTGTGAGCGGGAAAGTTTTTCATCATGACAATGACACGTTCCTCGAATTTGATTGGACAAGGAAAACGAAACGGGCGAACGCGTGTCAGAAAAAGCCTGCCATGGTCTATCCGTTATGATGTCGTCATAAACGTCTTTTCATATTTTAGGATGTCTCTGAGGATTTGAAAAACTCAGGGACCTTTTGAAAAAAAATATGAGGTACTGAATAGAAATATCAGTGTTAGATTTTAGAAATTTCAAAATTATCACTGAAAGGAAGAGATATTCAGCGATGCAATTTGTTTTGAAATCTTGCATTCATATGCGAACGTCAGCGAGTAAAGAGAACATACCTTAACATCAGTGAGTCAAGTTTGTTCAGAGAGAAGATGATGAGTAGGGTTATATAAGTTCATTTTTATCACTAATCAAATGTGAACCGCTGAAGATTTTATTCTTCAAAGTTCAGCATTCCAAGCTCGTTGATGAGAAAGTTAAATATTGTCTCATCAAAAGGCTTGGTAAATAGATTAGCTAACTGAAAATCAGTTGAGATAAAATGATCTCTGATAAAATGATACTTGTTTCAATGTGTTTGGTCTTTGAGTGTAGCACTCGATTGTTGGCTATAGAGATGGCACTACTGCTGTCGCAGTAGATTGGAATTTTCGAGAGCTGAAGGTCATAGTCCAGTAGTTGATTTCTCATCCACAAGACCTGAGAACAACAGCTTTCAGCGGCTACGTACTCAGCTTCAGCGGTTGAGGTGGACACTGAGTTTTTCTTTTTACTTGTCCAACTCACCAGCTTTCCACCCAGGAGCTGACAACCTCCTGTGGTGCTTTTCCTATCCATTTTGCTACCTGCAAAATCACTATCTGAATAGGCGATTAGATCAAACCCTGAGTCTTTGGGATACCAAAGACCTAGGTTGGGAGTACCCGTAAGGTAACGAAAGATTCACTTTACAGCGATCATATGAGATTCCTTAGGTTCAGCTTGATATCGTGCACACAAACAGGTTGCGTACATAATATCAGGTCAGCTAGCTGTAAGATACAGAAGAGAGCCGATCATCCCACGGTACGTCGTGACATTAACAGGTATTCTAGAAGAATCCTTGTTTAGTGTAAGTGGTGGTGCCATAGGGGTTTTCATAGATGAACTCTGAGTTAAATCAAATTTCTTCAGCATATCTTTAACATACTTACCTTGGTGAATGAAAGTTCCTTTTTCACTCTGTTTGATTTGAAGACCAAGGAAATATGTTAGCTCACCCATCATACTCATTTTATATTCAGCTTTCATTCTCTCAGAGAAACAAGTACATAGATCAGGGTTAGTGGAACCAAATATAATATCATCGACATATATTTGAACAAGAATAATATGACCTTTTACTTTCCTGAAAAATAGAGTTTTGTCTATTTTACCTCGCTCAAATTTTTCAATATGTAGATAAGTAGAGAGAGTGTCATACCATGCACGAGGAGCTTGCTTTAAGCCATAGAGTGCCTTATCCAGTTTATAAACATAACCTGGATGCTTAGGATCTGAGAATCCTGGTGGTTGTTCCACGTAGACTTCTTCATTCAGCTTTCCATTGAGGAACGCTGACTTGACATCCATCTGATAAACTTTGAAGTCTTTGTGTACAGTGTAAGTTAAGAATAGACGAATAGCTTCTAGTCTTGCCACTGGGGCGAACGTTTCGTCGTAATCTATACCTTCCTCTTGTCTGTATCCCTGAGCAACAAGTCGAGCCTTGTTGCGGGTTACAGTTCCATGTTCATCCAACTTGTTTCGATAGACCCACTTAGTGCCTATCACTGACTTGTCAGATGGTCTTGGTACGAGATTCCAAGCTTTGTTTCTTTCAAATTCTGTCAGCGCTTCTTGCATAGCGCTGACCCAGTTCGGATCTCTGAGGGCATCATCTATTTTCTTTGGTTCAATCAGAGAAATAAAGTTAACAAATAAACAAATGGTACCTGCACTTCGTCGAGTCTGAACACCAGCGTTTGGATCACCAAGAATCTGATCAATAGGGTGATTAATAGTCCATCGCTGAGCCGGAGCATAAGTAGCTGACTCAACCTGAACTGGAGGGGCTGAAGATGAGGCTTCAGCAACTTCTGGTATATCAGCCAAGAGAGGAAGAGGTGCAGATCGTATTTCATTCACTGATTGCTGAGAAGTAGATGGTATGTCTGAGATAGAAGGTTCAGAAGCAGGCATAGTGTTTAGAGGAACAGCTGAAACCCATGATGTTTCAGCTTCACTAGTCTGCATGCTTGGGATGATAGTAGGACCATCGTCTTCAGCAGTATGAGTATGAGGAGTGGGAATGTCTTCTGAATCACCAAGATGAGAAAACATCCATTGATTCAGTTCTTCAGTATCAGCTAAAGATCTAGAGTTCGCTGATCGGGATTCGTCAAACATGACGTGGATAGTTTCTTCTACAGTCTGTCTTCTACGATTGAAGACTCTGAAGGCTTTGGAGACTGAGGAGTATCCAAGAAAGATTCCATCATCAGCCTTAGGATCAAACTTTCCAAGGGCATCTCTGTTGTTCGGTATGAAACACTGACATCCAAAGATGTGAAGAAAGCTAATTGAAGGCTTTCTCCCGTGGAAAAGTTCATAGGTTGTCTTCTTGAATCTTTTGACTATCAGCGACCTGTTTTGAGTAAAACAAGCAGTGTTGACAGCTTCTACCCAAAACTGAGTAGGTAGATGAGAATGGCTAAGCATTGAACGTGCAGCTTCTATGATAGTTAGATTTCTTCTTTCAGCGACTCCATTTTGTTGCGGTGTTCTCACTGAGGAAAAGTTGTGAGAAATACCCTTACTCTCAAAGAAGGAATCAAGAGAACTGTTTTTGAATTCAGTCACATGATCACTCCTTATTGAGCGAACGGTCATGTTGTTCAGGACTTCCATTTTCCTAACAAAGGTGATGAGCTCTTAAGGGGTGTCACTCTTAGAACGGAGAAACATTAACCAGGTATAGCGAGAGAATTCATCAACTATGACCAAAGTATATTTCTTTCCAGCGATGGATTGTTTGTTAACAGGGCCAAACAAATCCATATGGAGAAGTTGTAGAGGAGATGACACTGAGGAAATTTGCTTAGATTTGAAACTAGCTTTGGTTTGTTTCCCTTTCTCACACGCAAAACATAAAGACTCCTTAGCGTATAAGTGTTAAGGTAGACCAGTGACTAACTCTTTAGAAGATAGAGTATTCAGTGTCTTGAAGTTTAGATGAGAGAGCCTCTTATGCCATAGCCAGTTGACATCAGATGAGGCTTTTGAGAAGAAACAGGAGTTCTCAGTGGTTGTAGAGTCCATGTTTATAACGTAAACATTTTCCATACGATAACCGCTGAGAGCTATCTTCTCCTTTTTGTCAGTGACAAAGCAGGATTCCTTAGTGAAAATCACTTTGTTATCCTTGTCACATAGCTGACTGATGCTTAGAAGATTATGCTTCAGTCCTTCAACATATGCGACTCTTTTGAAGGTTGTTGTACCATTAAAAGTACACCAAACCCTCAGGTAAGGCCTTTTCCGTTTCCACCGAAGGTCACTGAGGGACCCTTCTCTTACTTGTATTCAGCGAGCAGGCTTTTCTTTCCAGTCATGTGTCTAGAGCATCCACTATCGAGATACCATATACCCTTCTTAACCTTAGAGGTAGAAGATGAAGCAGAGGGAATTTCAGTTTGTTCTTCCTCTTCTTCGATCTTGGCCATGAGACAGAGATTGGCCTCATCATCATCTTCTGAGTCAAATGATTCTTCTTCATCAGAGGCAACCCAATCAAAGTCAGCCATCAGGCCTTTACCTTTCTTCTTAAAGCTTTTCAGCTTTGAATACTTTTCTTTCAGCTTTTTGTATTTGTCATCTCTAGCCCTGGGGTTAAAGGTTTTCTTGGGGAAAGCTGAGGTTCTAGAGACTTTCTTTGACCTGCACTCACTAGCAAAATGTCCTATATTTTCACAATTATAGCAAGTAGCAATAGCCTTATCAACAGCGGTTGATAATCTAGGCTTGTCAGTGAGTGCAAGAGTTTTATTCCTTCAAAAGTTACTCTTTTTAGCAAATCTCCTGAACTTATTATCTAGGAGTGCTATAGATTCATCAAGATCTGAAGCGTCAGAATCTGATGAGCATTCAGAGTTAGTTTCCATCTCAGTGACAGTGATAGTGGATCGCTGAGTGGAACGTAACTCGGAGAGTAAAGCAAAAGGTGTGCTCTTGGAATCTTTTACAAGATTCTTCTTAAGATGACTCGACTGCTCATGATTGAGCATAGTGCCATATAAGGTAGAGAGAGTCATAGATTTTAGATCCTTTGACATCTTGAGACACATTGAATAACTGTCCCAGCTTTCAGGTAAACATTCTAGGAACTTTGTCAGAATTTCAAAGTTAGAATATTCCTTGCCAACAGTTTTCAGATCAATTATTAAGCAGTTAAAGCGTTGGTGAACTTCAGAGAGAGTTTCATTCTTACCACAAATGAAGCTTTTGTAATGTCTTACCAGGTTGATCTTACGTGAGTCCTGGACTTCAGACGTACCTTCATACTGAACACAGATTGTGTCTCACATGGCTTTGGAGGTTTTCAGGTTCATGACGGAATGGTAGACTTCGTCAGGAAGAGCCATGGAGAGGATGGATCTGGATTTGGTGTCGAGAGCCACTTTCTTCTTATCTTCATCAGTCCACATATGAGTTTCCTTTGGAAACAATCTTTCTGGAATAGCAGCTCTATTCTCAGCGGCTGGAACTTCAGGATCAATTCTAATAGGAATGTATGAACCATTTTCGATGTAATAAGGTATAGTTGGGTCTACACCTTCTAAGAAGAGGATCATCTTATTTTTCCATAGATTAAAATTATCTCTGGAAAATCTATGGGGTTTAGCAAGAGAACCATTGTCTATATAGTTTGTGTTTGTGTTGGTAGCCATTTTAAGAAATAGCAAGGAAGAGAAGATTAGTATAAGCAAGATCTTGTTTATTAGATTAAACAAATCTGCTCTGATACCACTTGTTGGTCCCGAAGGGGTTATACAACTTTGTAGAAGGGGGGGTTGAATACAAACACACATATTTTACTTTTCTAAATTGTTTATTGATATTTATCAAACAATTTACAACTTGTTGCGGAACAAAATTAAGGATTAACCTAATCTAAACAAGTTATGAGAAAAACTAAGTTTCTTGCACTAGAATTAAGACAGAAAGAAGATAAGAATATTAAAGAGAAATATTCTAACACTAAAAGAGAAAGAAGAAGATGGCCGAGCACTTCATTTCTGAAGTAGGATTCTTCTTATATATTGCATGCATTTAATGCATGGTAGTATTACTTTACACATGGCAGCAGCTGATTGGTTGCATGGTTTGACCTTTGTAGACAACCTTAGTAGCCGCATGATGTACAGTGTAGAATCAGAGTTGGTTGTACGATAATGGACAGAGGGGATGTCCTTTCTGACATTTTCGTATGGAGGCGTGCAAGTGGGGGTAAGACAAAAGTAACTTGTAGAGTAAACCTCATGATCAGCGTTCGTTGAACGGTACTTTATCAACGAGTGATAAAGCTCAGCGATCGCTAAAGTCTTCTACTTGTAACTTCACGTTGAGTGGACAAATCTTGGCTTCGCTGATATCCGCATCAGTTCATTAGTAGACTTGTCGCTGGTTCTTGGCTTGATCTTCGACTTTAGCGTAGAACATATGTTGATGTGAAACTTGTCTTCAGGGATCATAAATAAACAACTAAACTATCGGCGATCATCAACAAGACTGAACAGGCTCAGAGCTATGTTGATGAACAGTGTTCGCTGAACAATTATCTAAAAGAGCGTAGGTTTTCTATCAGCGCTACTGTAGAGACATAGTACTTATCAGCGATAGTGAAACTCTAATACATATTGTTTACTTACAATTTTCACTAAGTGTTTAAAGAGAGTCATTATCAAATCACTGAGGGTTTGGATCAACACAAATGCTTCATCTTGAATGACAGAGATCAGCTGGGTAAATTTGACAAGAAGCTTGACGAGGGTATCTTTATTGGTTACTCCTTAACCTCTAAATCTTACAGAGTCTACAACACAAGAACCAGAGTCATTCAAGAGAGCATAAATGTATCCTTTGATGAAAAATCATCAAGTGCCTCTGATTGCAAATCACCAGAGGGGATACAGACTGAAGAGAAACCTAGCTCATCAAAGTCAAGAGAAGAAGATATCAACTTGATATTCAACGATTTCTTCGATGATGATGATTCCTCTGACAACATCACCAGAGGAAATTATGCTCAGAATTCTGTTGAACAAAACTTAACAGGTACATCTCTAACTGGTCCCTCCAATTCTTCACCATCTACTTCTCTGTCTACAGGTCAAGTTCAGAGAAATGAGGGACTACAGTCAGATGTAAGAGAGCCTGAACAAGAGCCATCATCACCCCCTCTGACTCATGTTGGAAGAAATTCTATGTATAAAAGCTCACCTTCTTAGAGCCTTGTTGGTACATCACAAAGCAATGAAGTCACTCTCCAGAGCTGTATGCCTCTGAGCCCTGGTGCCAATCCTCAAAACTCTGATGCTGACATACGTCTTTTCCCATCAGAAGCACAGACTCCACCTGTTGTCCATGCTCCAATGACCAGATGGACAAAGGATCACCCCCATCATCTAATTATAGGTGCTGCTGAAGATGGTGTAAAGACAAGATCTGCAACAATCAACGAAGCTTTCTTTGTAAATTTCTTAAGCATGATTGAGCCAAAGAAGATTTCTAAAGCCCTGGAAGACCCAAACTGGATTGAAGCCATGCAAGAGGAGCATCTGGAATTTGAAAGAAATAGGTTTTGTCATTGGTTCCACTTCCAGAAAATAAAGCTGCTAATGGAACCAAGTGGGTGTTCAGAAACAAGAAAGATGAGGATGATATTATCATCAGAAACAAAGCACAGTTGGTTGCCAATGGATACTGCCAAGAAGAAGGTATTGATTATGATGAAACCTTTGCACCTGTGGCTAGGCTGGAAGCTATCAGAATCTTCTTAGCCTATGTTGCCCATAAAGGTTTCAAGGTCTATCAAATGGATGTGAAATCTGCCTTTCTGAATGGGAGACTACAAGAAGAAGTCTACGTCCAGCAACCACCAGGTTTTGAAAGCTCAGAGTTTTCAGACCACGTATACAAGCTAGACAAAGCTCTGTATGGCCTGAAACAAGCCCCCAGAGCCTGGTATGAAACTCTGTCAAACTTTCTGTTGGTCAACCATTTCGAAAAATGTACTGTCGATACAACCTTGTTCATTAGAAGGTACAAAAATGATATTTTTCTTGTACAGATATATGTTGATGACATTATCTTTGGGTCTACTAGGCAGGAATATTGTGACAGGTTTGAGGATTTGATGAAAAGTGAATTTAAAATGAGCATGATGGGAGAACTTTCTTTCTTCCTTGGTTTACAAGTTAAACAATCCATCAGAGGAACCTTTATAAGTCAATCAAAATATGTCTCTACTATTTTGAAAAAGTATAAGCTCAATAACTCAAATCCTATGAAAACTCCTATTGCCATTGTAGTTAAACTTGATCATGATCCCCAAGGTCAATCTGTGGATATCAAGAACTATAGGGGCATGATAGGGCCACTTTTATATCTAACTGCATGCAGACCTGATATAATGTTCGCAACCTGTCTTCGTGCAAGATTTCAAGCAAATCCTAAGGAATCCCATTTGTCTGCTGTCAAACGCATTTTTAAATATCTCAAAGGGGCTCAATTTTTGGGTCTCTGGTATCCTCTTAATTCTGGTTTCGAGCTTGTAGCATACACAGATTCAGATTATGGAGGATGCAGGAATGACAGAAAGAGTACTTCTGGTAGCTGTCAATTGCTTGGAGATAAACTAGTCAGCTGGACATCCAAGAAACAGAACTGCGTATCAACCTCTACAGCAGAAGCAAAATATGTTGCTGCTGCTAGTTGTTGTTCTCAAGTAATCTGGATGAAAACACAACTCAAAGACTATGGGATGGAGTACAACAAAGTCCCAATTCTGTGTGACTCCAAGAGTGCTATACCAATTACAGCAAATCCTGTTCAGCACTCAAAGACAAAACATATCAACATAAGGTACTGTCACGTGCGACATATGTGAATTAATCGCAGTGGGTTGCAAACTGTCCATAGTGGGAAGCGCAAGTGTACACTGTCCACTATGATCGTCACAGCAAGTAATAGTTGGTAAAATACCAGAATCGTATCTACAGGGACTGGACAATCAAGACAATTCGGTTCTCATGAGCTCCTTTTACAGGTTTCAGTTAGAGAGGAAGCAATATTTTGGTTTGTTTTGGTGAAATGCTATTTTAACGCTTTTACGTAAGATTTTAAAAGAAGGAATGTAGGTTAGATTTTCCCTAGATTTTATAATAAATACTTGATCCTAAAAATGATCCTTGTACTTAAGGTCGGTCTTTTCGCTAGAAAAGCCCGGTTACAAAATACTCACACATTTAAGTAAAAATCCCATACTCTTAGTATTTATCGTTTTGTCAATGGTAATCTCAAGATGGACCTTTTCAGGTCTCGATGGAATGTGTAGAGACAAATACTCTAAGTGTTTTTAAAATACACCAACTAGCTTGCCTACTACTCCAGTGGGTTGAGATTAGCTCACTGTGCCGACCTCACTTTCGTAAGTGTCATAAGAATTCTTTCGAACTCCCTAGCATTATCCAAGCTCGTGTCACTATGTTCTACTCATTTCTGAGTTAAGAACTAGACTTTAGATCCTTACAAGTGATCGGCTTGTTCGCATCATTGGGGCATAATCGAGAATGTATAACCAAAACAACAAATATTCCGAGTATAAAGATTACTCAAGCATTTTCTTTAAAATCCAGGTACTTCTCTTTCCTACATCCCAAGGGATGTTTAGCCTAACATTACAGAAATAAAGAAAATAAAAGATGAAGATTTGCACATAAGTAAATTAAACGAGACTTGTATTAAAACCGCAGTGGGGAACGAAGGTACGTCACTGCTACAGATTACTCGAAACTACAAATTACTCTAAGAAATTAAATGCTGGAAATTAAAGAACTACTTCAGTAAATGAAAGCTAAAAACTAGAACTTAAACTCTCACTAAAGATGTGGTAGTTGAGAGATTCTTGTTCAAATTAATGAACCCCAATGCTTCCTTTTATACTAAAGGAAAGATTTTGGGCTTTACACAAAAATGGGTTTGCTTGGAGAATAAGGACTGAAATAGGAAGCACAAAACTCAGCTTGTTTTATGCAATTCTTCTATCCATCATCTTGAAGCTTTTACCCAAAGGACCCTTCACCTTTCCAAAAGTTGACTTTAAAGTACCATGGGATTGATTAATTTATTCAACTTGCCATGCTTTTAGGAACATGCTTGCATTATTTTATTCCATGCTTTTCTGCCATCTGAACCTTCCATTCCCCCAACTTGATTTCCCAACTAAGAGTTTCTTTCTTTTTGTCTTCTTCTTGTTCGACAGTGGGATCGGGAGTGGGGAGCTCGTACGTCACTGCGAGAAAATCGTGAAACAGCAACAAAACTCCACCAAATAATTCATTAATACCATGGTTTACTCTTTTTGCTCATTTTCATGAATATTATCAAGAATGGGGGTTTTGAGAAGTGAAATGGCTAAAATTTGACAAAATAAAGTAACATTAAAAGGAAATAATAACTCTAGAAATAGAGTTATCACAACCTCAAACTTAAACCATTACTTGTCCCCAAGTAAGAAAAAGAAAGAAAAAATAAAAAAATAATAATGCATTTGAACTTTCAGGGACTTACTGATTTCTCACTCTGAATGAATGCTGATCTCCCTCCATAGATACTTTTCGTTTCCAAAATAGAAGCTTCACTTTTGTATTTGATGAAATCTTTCCCTTGTTCACATTTGATCAATAGGACTTTCTTAGGTTCGAAAGGGTTGTGGCTTTGAATGTTTTTCCCAAGAGCTTTTGTAGTAACTATTTCCAAACATGGACCGAGAATCTCATTTTGAGATTTTTATTTCCAAAAGTGAGTGTTTGGTGTTTTGCATGGGTAAGCACGTACACTTTCAGGCTTTATTTTGGGTATGGCTATTTTTGTGAGAGTGGGTATTCTGATGGTCCAGAATAGGCACACCATCTTTTTCTGAGAGTGAGCACTTTGATGGTCCAGAAAAGGCACACCATCAATTTTGGTCGTGACACTCCGATTTTCTTCTGTTTTTGGATTTTTTTTTGGGAGGGGGGTAAAGGTTACCCACCTCAAACATATGACTTCACAGTGTCCCCACTGTGGAAAGACTGGAAGTCACTCTGGAAGTCCCTACCTCAAACTTAAAATTGCACAGTGTCCCCACTGTGACTTGGAAAATGATGCGAACGATGTGGTTGGGTTCAAAAAGGTTTTGTTTGGATGTCAACAATGGCCTTTATCATTTCAATGTGACAAGTTGAGATTCGTACTTACAAAAAGGGACCTTTTAAGTCAGAAAACGAAAGTCGTACCTTGAAATGGAAATGAGATCAATCAACCATTCAAACAATAAACGAGTTAGTACCTAAAAGTACCTGCTGAAAAGCAGGATTTTCATGCATCAAAAATATCCAAAGCAGCAAATAGTGTCTAGTGCCTAGCCATAGGCAGAAATACCAAATAGACAGAAAAAAATGTTTTTGGAGCATCAAGAAGTAACCATAGTACTAACAAACCATTCATGGGGTGGGAGTTGCTTGCGATGAACTATCGGCAGAATCGTCATTGAAAGCGTCCTCACTGTCATTGCTGGGGAAAATACCTTCGGGGAACTCGGGGAGTTGGGCGTGCAATTCGAGATCAGCACCTTGTAGCATTTGGTTCACGACCATATCCCTATCCCTTGTATACATCTAAAACGACTCAGTTGCTCGCTTCATATGCTTCTGCCCTGCCTCCATCAGATCAACGCGGTAAGTGAGCTTCTGCAATGCAATTAGAATTTTGGCCAAGAGGTCGTTGGTGTTTTCTGCAGTAGGCTATCGGAGTGAGGTACCAGCGGATCTCACTGTGGGGTTGGCATCAGCAGGCTCTTCGCGGGTAGCAGTGATTGTTCTCCCCATTTTCTTGACTGTGTCCATGCTTATGTTATTCATCGATTCCAGCCACTTATCTTCCTGAGCAGTAGGTACTCTAGCCGCAATTAGTAATGAAGTAATAAGACAAGGGAGAGGCAAGATTACCTTCTTTCGGGTGCGAGCTTGATGGATGGCCCCGTGCATTACAATTCCCAGGTTGATTGGCTTACCCGTAAGGATGCAGTACAGCAGGGCGCACTTGTGCATCGATAGGGTCATGTCATGAGTGGTTGGGGACAGAGAGGCACGTAGAAACTGGAACCACACAGCGGCCTCGGTTGTGAGGGAGCTAGCGTGTAGGCACCGTCGACTGCCATCTTTGTCCCAAGGTTTACCTTCATTCGCCAACACCTTTAAAATAACGTCTTCATCTGCGGGGCTCATCTTTTTGAGGAATTGAGCAAATTGACATGTAGTCGGGGCTCTTATTCCGAGGACCGTATTGATAGCAGTGGCATGATAATACACGGTACGACCCCGAACATTTACAAAGGGGTCCTTTGATTGAGAGGCCTCGGCGTAGAATTCCCGAACCAAAGAGGCATTGGCCCGACGATTGGCAGACGCCAATGTCGTCCAATCATGCTGAACGAGTATCATGCTGAACGAGTCTACTTTTGATAAAAGAGTGGGCTTCTACAAAGTCAGGGTCGAAACCCCTCTCTAAGTTGAGTTTGTTCTTAGAAATGCACTCATAGTGGGCAGCGGCCTCTGGGGTGGTAAATTGTCTAGGCACCCCACTGGGGGCATGCTCAGTCCCCACTGTCGATTGATGTGGGTTTTCAGATTTGACTTGTTCGTCCCCCGCATCATAATCAACATATTCTATACTTAGAGAGGGTTCGAGACCCTTACCTTTCCCAGATGATTGCTTTCTTGGCTTCTTTGTTGGTGTTTTCTTCGATATGGTCACCACATATCTGGTGACCATTCCTTTGTTTCTCAGCGCTCGTTTGATCGGGTTTTCCTCACTGTGGGCAGCTTTGTGGAGTGCCTCCAAGTCAATGGTGTTTGCGACTTGGAGGTTTTGTTCAGTTTGAATCTGCCCCTGTTTTTGGAGTGCCTCCTTCTCTATCGCTTTTCTTTGATCTTCTTCCTCTTTCTTCTTGCGTTCTTGCTCTTCCTATCTTACCCTTTCTTCTTCAGCCTTTTTCTTCTCTTCCTCTGCCCGTGCCCTTTCAGCCTCAAGAATTTTCTCTTGTTCGGTTCTCTTCCTTTCCTCTTCCTCTCTTTGCAACCTTTCTTCTTCTTCTTTCTGTTTCCTCTCTTCCTCCTCCTTTCTTAACTTCTCGGCCTCTTCTTTGCGTCTTTGTTCAATCTCTTCCTTCCTCTTTCGAATGGCTGACATTCTTAAGTTGTACTCTTCTTCCAACCTCCTTTCTTCTTCCTCAGCCTTTAATGCTTCCTCATCAAGATGGCTTTGGCTGGTTTCTGAAATCATGGAAGAGGAAGCAGCTTTGAAACCTTCTTGTTTGGACGACCCTTCATCTGCTACGTCGGCCATTACCGGATGTTTGCCGGACACTGGCGGTGGTTCGTTCAGGTCATCGGTGACGGTTTCCGGCAGACTGCCCTCGTCAATTCTACGGCGGACCGCCGCACGGCCGGGTTCCTCCGGGTGGGTGTTCAACCGTTTGTTTTTGCCATTTCTAGGGTTTTTCTTCGGTTTGATTCGTGAGGAAGAATGGGGAAGAAAAGAGAGTGTGTTTTTGAAAATTAGGAGTGAAGGTGGTTTTTGGATGTTTAGAACTGAAAAGGTTAATCTTTTGGTTAAAGAAAAAGGAGGGAACGGTTATTTAGGATAGAGAGAGAGGGTATGATGGTTTATTTCTTGAAAAATGGCGAGAAAGGACAAATGGCAGCAAAAGGTGATGTGTGTAAGGGAAAAGGTGATGTGTGTCAGCCATTGGGCCCCCAAAAACCGTCTCATCTTCTCGTCAGATCGGCAGTGGGAAGCGCAGGGACTTGTGGGAAGTCACTGCATGGCAGAAATTTGATTTTTCCTTTATCAGCTGGCAAGCTCTCCTACACACATTCAAACAAACTACCATGCAGAATTAAAAAGATAAAATAAAAACAAGGTAAAAAGCTGAAATAAAATATTTACAGATGGTCCCGATTTTTCTTAACCATAGTGGGGTGGAGAGTGGGCAGGAATGTGAGCACTCTCGTGTAGAAAATGCTTCACTCTCTGCCCATTGACTTTGAACGTTTGACCCGACTGTGGGGACTTCAACTCCACTGTTCCAAAGGGACTCACCTTGACAATGGTGTATGGTCCCGTCCATCGTGATTTTAGTTTACCTGGAAAGAGTTTAAGACGGGAGTTGAACAATAATACTTGTTGGCCTTCAAAGAACTCCCTATGCTTGATTCGTCGATCATGCCACATCTTGGTCTTTTCTTTGTATAACTTGGCGTTCTCATAGGAGTGATATCGCAACTCCTCTAGTTCATGCATTTGCAAACTCCTCTTAATTTCCGCCGCATCCTCACTCATGTTAAGCTCTTTAAGGGCCCAAAACGCCTTGTGCTCCAATTCAATCGGTAAATGGCAAGCTTTGCCAAAAACTAATTTAAATGGAGACATTCCCAAGGGAGTTTTTTAGGCAGTTCGATAGGCCCAAAGAGCATCATCAAGTTTGGTGGACCAATCCTTGCGATGTGGTTTAACGACTTTTTCTAAAATACCTTTGATCTCACGGTTTGAAAGTTCGGCTAAACCGTTGGTTTGCGGGTGGTATGTGGTGGCTACTCTATGATGTATATCATACTTAGCAAGGACGGAGCTCATGACTTTGTTTATAAAATGGGAGCCTTCGTCACTAATTAATCCCCGTGGTGTTCCAAATCGAGTGAAAATGTTTTTATGCAAAAATTTCACCACGGTGTTGGCATCATTAGAGTGACATGCTATGGCTTCCACCCACTTCGAAACATAGTCTACCGCAACCAAGATATAAAAATTATTGTTTGAATTTGGAAAAGGTCCCATGAAATCAATCCCCCAAACATCAAAAAGTTCTACCTCTAGAATGTTGTTAAGAGGCATCTCGTTTCTTTGCGAAATATTCCTGGTGCGTTGGCATTGCTCACAATTTTTCACAAATTCGTAAGAGTCTTTAAACACAGTGGGCCAAAAGAACCCACTTTGCAAAAAATTTGCAGCAGTGCGGTTTCCACCAAAGTGGCCACCGTAGTGGGATGCGTGACAACCATGGAGTATTTGATGTTGCTCACTCCCGTGGACACAACGCCTCAATATTTGGTATGTCCCTGTCTTATATAAGAAAGGGTCGTCCCAAGCATATTGTCGTGTATCATGTAAAAACTTTTTAAATGGTTGCCCACTCATCCCGTGGGGTTTTAGTCCACTAGCTAAATAGTTAGCAATGTCAGCATACCAAGGAATATTTTTGTCTTGATGTTGGACGGCTAACAACTGTTCATCGGGAAAGTTTTCATGGACCGGAGTGGGATCGACAATGGTCACTATCTTCTTGAGCCTGGACAGATGGTCTGCTACCTGATTGCTTGTTCCTTTTCTGTCAACGATCTCGAGGTCGAATTCTTGCAACAATAAAACCCATCGAATCAAACGTGGCTTGGAATCAGCCTTGTTGATCAAGTATTTTATCGCTGCATGATCAGTGTGCACGATGACCTTCGTCCCTATTAAGTACGACCTGAAACAATCAAAAGCAAACACTACTGCAAGTAATTCTTTTTCAGTAACATTATAATTAATCTGAGCTTCAATTAGTGTTTTACTTGCATAATAAATGGGGTGAAAGATTTTGTTCTTCCTTTGCCCGAGAACAGCCCCCACAGCCCACTCACTGGCGTCACACATCACTTCAAATGGGAGTGACCAGTTAGGGGTGGCCACTATGGGTGCAGTAACTAAGGCTTTCTTGATTGTTTCAAAACCCTCACGACATTCTTGGGTAAAATTAAACACTTTTTCATGTTGCAGCAAGAGAGATAAGGGTTTTGTTATTTTTGAAAAATCTTTGATGAACCTCCTATAGAATCCTGCATGACCCAAAAAACTTCGAATGCCTTTTACCGTTGTGGGTTTGGGAAGTTGTGCCACTACCTCAAGCTTGGCTTTGTCAACTTCCAACCCTCTTTTTGAAACAAGATGGCCTAGGACAATACCTTCTTCGACCATAAAATGACATTTTTCCCAATTTAAAATAAGGTCGTGGGTCTCACATCTCACTAGGCTTTTCTCCAAATTTCCCAGGCAGT